>JALPQD010000032.1:4830795-5510795 GCA_023101885.1 Typhlomys cinereus | reverse complement strand
CAGTGAGTGCTGTTTGGTGTCACAGGGACTAAAAGTCTGAATTTCTTCTAATACAACGTGATGAATGGGAAGAGGCCAGAGCCTTATGCATGCACTATTAAAAAAGTCTCCTCTTTCTCTATCCAAAGAGAAATGATAAAGGAAGCTACATAGATTTGTTCTGAGTTTTAGTCTGATTTTTACAAAGGCATTTACTTATCACTGTGTGGTGCATGGTGGTGTATGCATAACATGGTATCCAAGTGGATATCAGTGGACATGTGAATGTTAGAGAACAACTTTGCAAAGTCAGCTGGTTCCCTTCTTCATTATGTTAGTTCTGGGGACTGGACTCAGGTCTCCCACTTGTGCTGGCAAATGACATTACCCACTGAGCCCTTTTACCAGCCCATCTTAGTCTCATTTAATGATAGTACAGCACCACAATTGAATAACTTTAATGAGAAGAGAATTATTTTGTTCATGGTGCTATAGATCCAAGATCAGAGGATTGAAACTGGTGACTTCTTGTATATAGACAGAAAGTACCCTTGTGCATATGTGCGTTTTCCGTTGCTTTTCTTGAATCTTGCTCTCCCGTTTATGTCTCTGTTTCTCTCTTTCTCTAACCAATCATCCATGTGAGGCAAGTAGTCTTCCAATGAACTCTTCCCAGCCCCGTCCTTTTTCTTATAAAGCTACCGACATTCAATCAGGGGGCTCCATGCTGATGACATATCTAATCCCAGCTACTTCCTAAAGTCTCACCTCTAAACAACATGGTCTGATGAGGTTTCCAACTGTCATTGTAAGGCACAGATGTCAACTTGACAGTTGAGGATTTGAAGCTCTGGGCACATTTGTAGAAAATTAGTAGTTGAGTTAAGCCCAGAGTGAATCTGATGCAAGATACTCCACACAAGTTAGGGCCGAAGCAATCATAATTGGACTTTGCATGCCCTGCGCAATGTCCAACACACTATTGACTTCACAAAGTCTAACATCTGCTAAAGGCACCAAGATCCTTGGAGGCAAGGGATTGGCAGCCACAGTAGTGTTCCTATGCTTAAGGGGAACACGGGAAAGGGTTCAGGGAAATGCCACTGGGTCCTTGTAAGTCATCGGAGAGGAGGGCCCAGAGGAGAGTCAGGCATGCACAAGAAAGGACTCTCTGGGAATTGGGGCGGGAGACACTGGGGGATGGGGCGGGATGGGTGAGGGGAGGGGGAACAGGGGGTTTGGGGGGAGGAGGAGGGAGGGAGGGAGGGAACTGGTGTACCTATTAAGTTTGTATGAGCTGAAATAATAATAAAAAATGTATTAAAAAAAGGGGGAAAAAAAGATTGTCTAGCTGATGGGGAAGGCCCATCGTGGGTAGGATTAGGCCCTGGGATAAATCACGGAGAGCTGGTTGAGTGAGTTGGCATCCTTTTGTATACTTGGCTAGATATGGTCTGGCAAGTAAGGATTGTCCCTCTCTCAACCAGTACGTAGAGATGGTGTGTCTAAACAACTCTTGGCCCTGGTGCTCTCCCATCAAGCTGGACTGAGAACTGTAATCAGACTGTTGTAAGGAACCCCTTGTTCTCTCAAGGCATTTGATGGTCATTTATCAGCAACCATGCAGGCGAACTGTGACACCACTTCTTAATTGCTACTAATGGGAATTAAACTCCAATAGGAGTTTCCCATGCAAGAAACCGTGCTCAATCATTGTACTTCAATAGTACTTGACTCCACAAGTTGTTCTTTTATAGAAATGCATGTGTTTCTCTTTAGTAATAAATTTTTTCAAGTCAGAACAACAAATATTTACAGGACATGGTGACTCATGTCTGAATTTCTATGCACAGGAGCTGGATATACGAGTATTTATGTCAGTTCAAGTCCAGTCTGAGTCTGCACTACCTATTAAAGTTCTGTCAAAAAAGTATATTTTCTTCATAGAAAAAAAATCAATATCTTCATTTGTAAAGTTATTATTTTGTGGATTTAAGTTCAATTTTATCAAATTTAGACAGATTCACATATTAAATAATAGCCATACATGTTGCTTTTCTAAACATATTTAGCAAACTGAATGCTTGCTTTGTTTTCTTTTTACTTTGTCCATTTTGAAAATCGAGTAAAAATATTGGATGACCAGCTGTTTGGCTGATAGCTTGCTAAAGACTTCAGTGATAGCTTAAATTTTCTTTGCATATTTTTATTTCTTTATAACAGACGAGTCCTCCTGCTTATCTGCCATAGAGAGGAGATATATATTTTCCAGGGAGAAAATGTTTTCTCAAATGGGCACGTTGTATGGCAAGATTTCTCAGACATGAAAAAGCTTGAGCCACTCATTCATTTCGATGAGCACATTTGATGCTGAAGGGAAATAAACTATGGTTTTGAAGAAGTTTCTTTATACAAACTTTCCCATGGCTTCACAAAACCTTTATTCTCTGGATATGAACCACTAAAGCACCGTTTTCTTTTCCTGTGTCCAAGGTCAACTAAAGTTGTAAGGTCATGACTCCAAAATGGGAAAGATGTGATGCCATGTAGAAAACGATCAATGTATGTGCAATTCCCACTTTATCTTCTCTAAGTCTTGCTTTGCAACCTTGGCTAGGGTATGGGAGCTTGTTTTTAACAGAACTGAAGTAAAAAGTAAAATAGAAGCTATACAGACCTGCTTGGTCTAAATTGAGTATAGCTAATTGATCTTTCAGGATGAGAAAAGATTAGATCCAGGAAAAGATTAGAAATAAGAAAAAGAGAATTAGTAAGAGCTAATTTTGAGGGTGCAAGAATTTTAAGGTGTTTTGAGAGTGAAACGAAGAGGCTTCTGCACATTGTGTGAGCCACTGAGAGAGATGTGTTAAGAGACAGGTTCAAGTTTTGCTACCACTCGTACATGCAATGACTTGGGCTTCTTTGAGAAACTACAACAAATGTTTTTAACCGATTTTCCTTTACTTTTTGAGATTGCGCTGGTGAATGTTATGGATGGGATACTGTGCAAAAACTTTCACAAAATTAAAGGAAAGAGCTTCATTCCAGGTAGTACCTGTACTTGATGCTTCTGATTGAGGCAGACAAACATAAGAAATAGTTTAGAAACTGGGACTCCACTTGATTTGAGATACTTACACTCCCCTCTTCAGATCTGGTAGCTTCAGTCCCTTATCAATTCTCTCTGACAATGCAACAGCTAAGCAACCTAGGACCCCTACCTGCACCAAGCATACATCCTTCTCTAAATAATGAGATAAACTTTTTCTCCCTTTAAGAACCAACAAACTTTGATGATGTACAAGGACCCAGAGGAGAGTCAGGGATGCATATTAAAGGAGTCTCTGGGAATTGGGGCGGGAGGCACTGGGGGATGGGGAGGGAAGGGTGAGGGGAGGGGGAGCAGGGGGTTCGGGGGGAGGAGGAGGGAGGGAGGGAACCGGTCTACCTATTAAATTTGTATGAGCGGAAATAATAATAATAAAAAAAACTACACTATAAAAAAAAAGAACCAACAAACTTAAACTCTTTAAATTTTCACACTTTTTACTTGTTCTTGCTCTCGTTCTCTTTCTCCTTTTGCATGTGCATGCATGTGGACCATTGTGTATGTGTGTGTGTGTGTGTGTGTGTGTGTGTGTGTGTGTGTGTGTGTGTAGGTTCTTTCCTTCCACCATGTGGATCCTAGGGATTGAACTGAGGGCATCAGAATGGGAGGCAAGGGCTGTTATCCACTGACTGAATAATCTTGTCAGCCCTTAGACGATTCTATTCAGTCATATTCTGTGTTCAGGTACAAGAATGGAAAGGCTGATCTGGCTTGAAATGATTTTGGATGCATATGCAGTAAGTCAGAAATCATGTCCTCAAGTGAACTTTTAAAAAGAGTCCCCTATTTATCACTGTATACGTATGTATATTAGGGCATGCACATGATTAAAGTTACATGCATTATTGGAAGAAGCATGCACAGCAGACATAAAAGGATTAAATAATCCAATATATCCATTGAAATAAAGAACTATTCAAAAATATTCCTAGTAACCAAACTCTTCTGTCTCTTGATCACATAAAAGAAAGCCCCAAATAATAATCAGGGCCCTTGAGAACTTTCACTCATGTGGCCCATTATAGATCTTGTCAGTGTATTTCTTTCTGAGTTATACAATCATTTTGTTTTGAGTAAATTTTCCTCACTGCTTTACAATCTATGTGAGTTTTATTTCATTCCATAATAAGAGGACAAGAACCTGGAAACACCCAACCCAGACCCTGATCCTTAAGAATACACTTTCAAGCTGGAATGTATTCATGCTTACCTGTGACTCCTAAGTGCCGGGGCTGTGGTGGGACTGTGGGCTGAAGCAGTGCCTTTACTTACGCTCTAAGCAACTTAAGGGAAATTTATTTGGCTTATAGTTCCGGAGGGGAGATACAGTTCATTATGATGGAAAAGGCTGGGTTGTCTGACAGAAGTTGGAGGCTCCTTAAGTCAAGCCCATCATGGAGGCTCAGAGAGCTAAACTGCAACCTGCCAGAGCAGACTAGAAGAAGCAGAGTGGGACTAACCAACCTCAAGATCTGCCCCCCCTGTGATATACCTTCCTCCAGCAAGGTTCCACCTCCAAAAGGTGTCATGACCTTCCCAAACACTGACAACAGCTAAGGATACACCCGTGGGGGACAATTCATATTCAAAACATGACAATCTCTTTCTTTCCTTTATCTTTACCACTATTCTGCTTTCCTTTCTCTCTTTTCTCCCTTCTCCTTCCCTTCTTTTCTTGTCCTATTTTCTCATTGAAAGACTAAAGGGCAGTTTTGACTCCTGGTCTTCTTTGTTTGCCTCTGTTGCTTGCCTACTTCTCCCCCTTGACATAGACTTTGAGTTTATGCCTGGGGTTTTGTCTTCGTGATTTCCGTAAAATGACTTGCTGTTTGGCCTCAAGCAAATTCTTTACTTGCTGCTCAGAGTTCAGGGTGTGTTGAATTTGGTTTCTCTCACACTTGTTTCGTGCAGAGCTGTGTAACCTAAGCACGCATGCACATTCATCTGAGGTCTCTTTGTCCAGGTAACACTAAGACATAGGTGACATCTCTGGTCATATGATGTTCTGATCACTCATGTTATCAGTGCCATCTTGGTTGTGCGGTTCAGTTGTCAAGCATCGCATCTTAGCATGGACTCACAAGTCTGTCCTGTAATATCACAGGATATCTTGTCTTTGAGGAAGCATGGCCTTTCCAGTTTGAGCCATTTCCTGTCTCATTCCCTTTTCCAAATATGGCAGGAAAGCTTTAAACCCTATGAGCTCATAGCCAAGGCTGTAGCGGCAGAGATGATTGTGGGAGGGACAACTATATTCTACAATCCTGTTTCCTCTTTACATTTTATAATGGTCTCAGACTATAGGATCCTAACACACAGAAACGTGACATCTGCAAATGTAATTAACTTTAGCTTACTCTTTAGTTTACTCTTTCTTGAATATTTTGAAGACTTCCTTTGGATATTTGGGAGGAAGAAGAAGTGGGAGGAATGAAGGAGAGCAAGACTGGCTGGTGAATGACGTGGGTGTGGTTGAATGTGATCAAAGTACATTGTATACATGTATGAATATATAACAAAACCCACCATTTTTTACAGCTTGTAAATGTTAAAAACAAGTCGGGCAGAGCCGGGGAGATGGCTCACTCAGTGGTTAGATTGCTCAGTGATCAAAGTCCTTGCCTCATAAGCAAAGTGACCTGAGTTTGAATCCCCATCGCCCAAGTAAAAATATTGGGCAGGTGTGGAGGTCTGCCTGTAATTCTAACCCTAGAAGACAGAGCCTGGGAACCCCAAGAATAAACAGGCTAGCTAGATGGAGACATCTGGGTTTAATTAGAGTACCAGGCTCAGAACAATGAGAGGAGGAGTGATCAAGGATAATTCCAGGTGTCACCCTTGGGCCTCCACAGGCACACACACTCAAGGGTATTTGTGTATGTACACCCCCACACAGCACCCACGTGCAAACATACACATACCCACACTCATAATACATTCATGAAAGAAAAAGAAAACACTGAAAGAAAAAAAATCTTTCCATTCATGTCTAGAAGGTCCTAAGGGCCTCAAATATTTTTCAGAAAGAGAAGAATGCTGGCCACCACTTCTCAACAGGTAATTGATTTTTGGAGCATTGAGGGTATTTTCTAGTTTGTTGCCTAAGGACTCTGGAAGTCTGTCTCTATTTTATGGTTGTTTGACTTCTAGCTTCCTGGGATGGCAGGCTTTGTGGGCCTGGGCAGTCACTCTGGGACACACATGGAAGGCCTCACTCCTTGCTCTGCTGTCACCATGTGAAATTCCTGTTTTTCTTGAATAAACAGCCTGCATTTCTACTTTCTACAATTTATGTTACCAGGCCTGCTCCTCAGACATTTGCCTCAGAATGACCTGGTGCACCCACAGATATCAGATTTCTATTGGATTAGATCCTCTGGGGCTAAAACCCCCAAAGCAGCAGTTTCATAAACATCCAATTAATTCTCACATAGAGTTTGCTCAACTTGATAAGTATGAGACACAGAACTAAGACACCAGGGTTTTTGACATCTTTCTTTGGCAAAAGATATAAAACAGAATTTTTGGCTTTAATTTCAAGTGCATGTGTGCAGGAGCAATGGAGTAGAAGCACTTGGAACTGTTATGTACATTAGTTGTTTTTATTGTCAAGGTAAATATGTTGAGTTATGCCTAAATTGTTACTCTGAAAATTCTCATTTTTTGTTTATTCTAGCCTGCTCTATTTCTTATTAATTAATATTTACTTTATCATCAAGTCATTGAGTCAAAGAAATGCATCAAATGAACTTGTTCTGAGAAGAGTCTCATAACCTGGAAAAAGTCAGAAGATACAAACTTCCCAAACATTCCTGGCAGGTTTTTAGGAAGTGTTGTAGACAGTCTTATAGGCATGCATAACATGCTTTGCAATTTGACTGTATGTTACCGAAAAATTCAAGACCAAATAGCTTAAGGGAACAAGGGGTTTTATTTTGGCTTTCCTGGTTACAGTTCCTTGTCCAGTTTGACAGGAAATCTTATACCAATACCAGAGGCTGAAAGAACTGGCCACATCCTATCCACAGGACTACTGAGACAAGGGACAATCCTCCCTTGCCGGACCAGCATGTCTGGCTAAGTATACAAAAGAATGTCAACTTCCTCAACCAGTTTCCCTCCATCTTATCTACCTGACCACAGACTATTCCCACTCACCATGGGACTTAATTCAACTACTAATTCTTTACAATGTGTCCAGAATTCAACCCTTCCATTGTCAAATTGACACCTGTATCTAACTACGACTGGGTTTTATTCTATACCAGATTTAAGACAGGAGAGAACGGGGCTGGAGAGGTGGCTCAGGGGTTAAGCCTCTGCCTTGCAGGCAGAAGGTCCCAAGTTTGGATCCTAGACCCCATGTATAGATGCCAGGCGGAAGTGGGGGCAGCCTGCATTTCTGATCCTGGTGGGGTGGAACCTGTGAATACCCGGGCAGAATAAACAAGGAGGAGGTGGAAGCAGTCCATGGTGGTTCCCGAATTCGTCTGTGGTTCTACATACAGACACATACAACACATACACGGGCACACACACATACATACACAATTGAATAAATAATAAAAAAATTAAAAAAAAGAGGACGTTGGCTTTCTCTTCATTAAAAAAAAAAAAAAAGACAGGAGACAACATCTGTTTCCAGAGTCACTTCTGAACAGATGTGAGTCTGGCTCTGGAAGACAAGGACCAAGGGAGATGGGAGATCTTTTCAGGAACGTGAAGACTATTAGCACTGGTTGCTTTAATGCTCGTAGAATTAAATACTTAATCTAAGTCCTGTAATGTCTTCATGGAGTCTGTAAGGATGCAATTTTCTTATAGGGAACAGCACATTTCCTTTGGTGCTCCAGGGGTAAGAAGTCACCTGAACTAGAGAGCCTCGCACTTGCTGATTAGAACACTATGTTCTTCCTTCCTTCCTTCCCTCCCTCCCTCCCTCCTTCCTTCCTTCCTTCTTGTCTGTCTGTCTCTGTCTTTCTTTCTTCCTTCCTTACTTCCTGTCTGTCTCTTTCTTTCTTTCTTTCTTTCTTTCTTTCTTTCTTTCTTTCTTTCTTTCTTTCTTCATTCCTTCCTTCCTTCCTCTTCCTTCCCTTCTTCCTTCCTCCTTCCTTCCTTCTTTCTTTCTTCCTTTCATTTCTTTCTTTCTTTCTTTCTTTCTTCTTCCTTTCTTTGTCATCAAGTTCAATCTATGACTACTAAGTTTTCTTTTTGTAAACTCTGTTTTCAGATATCTTTTCTTGATATCCCATTCTCTTTATCCACATACCCATGTGAACTTCAGTTAAACCCTGAGCAAGCCTGGAGGAGATTGTCTAGTTGATTGGGAAGGAGGGTGTAGACCCAGCCCATAGTGGAGCCATCTCTTGGGCAGGTTAATAAAATAGAGGAAACTGGCTAAGTAGTAAGTTAGCATTCTTCTGTATACTTGGTCAGACATGCTGCCTGGCAAGCAAAGTTCGCCCCTCTCTCAGCAGTCCAATGGATATGATATAGCCAGTTCCCTCAACCCCTTATACTGGTATGAGCACTTACACATGTATGAATATGCACATGCATACACAAGTACACAGCCATACAAGTAAATAGCATATGATGCTTGATTAGCCTAGTGATTAAGAGCAAGCAATGAAAATTTAGTTTCAACTTGAATTTCTATCCAATACTTATTATCTATCATCTTTCTTCAAGACTCTTTGTTTTCTCCTGTGGTAAGTTCTGATATTCTAGCCCTTAGGTTGACCAGAAACTTTGGGGATGCCTGTCTAGTGCTTCATGACAATGTAAGTGTGCCGAGGCCTTGAGCGCCATGCCTTTTCAACAGGTCCATAAACACAGAGGACAATACATCTGAAAAATGTTCTGTAATTAGTATTTTGCAACATCACAAAAACATGATTAATCTTAAGAAAAAAAGGAATAGTTCCCCACTCCTCTTTCATACTTGCTTTAGAAGTTTTGTAGGGCTAAAAGGGCTCAGGGGTTAAGACTCTGTCTTACAAGCAAAGGGTCCTGAGTTCAGATCCCAGGTCCCACATAAAAAAATGCAAGGCAGAAATGGAGGTGGCCTACACTTCTGGGCATGGTGTGTAGAGCCTGGGAAATCTCAGAGCAAAGTAAAAAGGATGATTCCTGAAGTCAACCTTGGACTTCCACAGGGACACACAATACCCTCTGATAGACACACACAAACATGCACACACATACATATACACACAAATGAATAACAAGTAAAATCTTTTTAAAAAGTTTTGCAATAATTCTTCACGTTAAAAAGTAAATTGCATTTGTAAACACTTAAACCATGGAATTAAAAGGGAATTTTAGGTGTAATTAAATATTTTGCTTAAATTGTGCTTTAGTATGGAGTGGGTAAAGTTTGTCAACACATTGCCCATTTTACAACTGCACATTCACTTTCATTATCAAAGCTTACTCTATAATTAGGAGATTATATGTGTAGGTTTTCTGCTCACAAATTTGGTGCAGTTCTTGTAAACACTAGAAAGGCGATTGGGTTAAATGTTCTGAAATTTTTACCAGAGCTAACTTTTGACTGTTGTTAAAAGAAAGTGGTTTGTACTCAAATTTGAAATAGTCTAGTTACAGAAGTTCTTTGGAGCAATAACAGCAAATTAAGGATGTTTATTTAAAAAAAAACAGGCTTTCATGTGTGAATGTGTATACGTGCGTGTGTGCACTTGTTCATGTGGGCAAATGTAAGCTCACGGGTGCCACTGTGTGTGTGTGTACAAGACAATGTTGCATGTGAGGCCTTATCTTAGCATCTTATCTGAGACAGTCTTTTCTTCCCTGCATAAGCCAGGACAGCTAGCCTGTGGACTGCTGGATTCTCCTATCTCTATCTCCAGTTGCTCATGGAACATGTAGGGCTTATAATTGTTTGTACTACTGTATCCACCTAGCTTTGACATGGTTGGGGTCATCAGGTTTGTGTCACAAGTGCTTTTACTCAGTAAGCCACATCCCCAGGCAGTTCAGCTCTCCTATTTTCTATCACTATTGCTCTGAGAGACTAATCTTTCCTCTTTTGAAGTAGCCATATGTAATTTCCAGGAAGGAATCATGTATTGAACAGATGTGTTACTTGGAGCAATATCCAGCTGCGTTTTTGCAGGTGATGTTAATTTGCAGTTCGTTGTGTTATATTTTCAATGAATTATTGGAAGAATTTCACCAAAAACTTTGCTCAGATTTAAATCATTCTTTTGGCTGAGAAATGCAACACCTTACGAATTCAAAAATAGCCACATAGAAAATACAAGGTTTTCCTGCTTTTAAAATCTCACCATGTAGCATCTCCTGTTTTCTCAGTTGTATATCACTCATCTTTAGTCCAGGCTCAATTACTCCTCTGTCTAAATCATTAGGTCTTTCATTCTATTATTTTTTATACATTTTTTATTATTATTTCCGCTCATACAAACTTAATAGGTACACCAGTTCCCTCCCTCCCTCCTCCTCCCCCCGAAACCCCCTGCTCCCCCTCCCCTCACTCCTCCCTCCCCATCCCCCAGTGCCTCCCGCCCCAATTCCCAGAGAGTCCTTTCTTGTGCATGCCTGACTCTCCTCTGGGCCCTCCTCTCCGATGACTTACAAGGACCCAGTGGCATTTCCCTGAACCCTTTCCCGTGTTCCCCTTAAGCATAGGAACACTACTGTGGCTGCCAATCCCTTGCCTCCAAGGATCTTGGTGCCTTTAGCAGATGCTAGACTTTGTGAGGTCAATAGTGCGTTGGACATTGCGCAGGGCATGCAAAGTCCAATTATGATTGCTTCGGCCCTAACTTGTGTGGAGTATCTTGCAAATCATTGCTCCTCCCATCCTTGTGCTCTTACAATCTTAGCGCCCCCTCTTCCACAAATGTCCCTGAGCTTCAGGATGGGGAGAGATTAGTCTGGCCTAGTTCTAGGTGGTTGATATAGAGTCTCTGAAGTTTTGGATTGTGGTTTGTTGATTTTCTTTTGCAGTTTTGCTGCTCCTGCAATGCCCTTCACTCCATCCTGCTGGGCACTGTATGTCACCCCTGGCCAGAGACAAAAAGCTGTTAAACTGGAGTCTTATTATAAGAGCACATTCAAGGGTAGATGTAATAAAAGTAAGAAATCTCAGTGAGGGAGGGGTCATCACCCATTTGCAAAACGGTTACTTTTTATCTGCCAGACTATATGCCCTCCCCTTCTGGTGAGATCATACCCCCTCAGTTGAAAATGATCAGGAACGAACGTCTGTGAACTTAACCAGTCATTCTATTATTTTTTGAATAATCAAAATGAATTAAAGAGGAATTAAGCACAATGAAAAGCCAAGAGACAAAAAATTACAGTTGGAAGTCTGTTTTTGTGCATGCCTTTTTAAGGAACGGTATTATAATATGACTATCTTTTGTGGTTAAGGTGTATGATCATCAAGATAAAACTAACTTTGGAGTGTCCCTCTTTGGGTTGTCAGTTTTGACATTCTGTGCATATGTGTGTGTTTGTGGAGTCCCAAGGGTGGCAAGAATCTGTTCTGTATTGCCCTGCCTTATTGCTTTGCTCTCAGGTTTCCCAGTCTCTGCCTTCCAGAGGTTCCATTTTGCCTGACATTTTTTTTTTTTTAAAACAGGGGATCTGCCTTTAGCTTTCAAGGCAAAGGTGTTAACCACTGAGGCATCTCCTCAGCCCAAGCTCTGTTATTTTGAAGGAATTCCATTGCCTTCCATTCAATATGGCAAGTGTAAATACCAGGAGGACACATTAGGATAGCAATCTTTTAGATTTGATGAGAAACTTGTCGTTTGCCTATTAAAATGCTTATTACTGATTGTGGAAACTATCCTTATTGTTCTGGTTTTCTTATCTGTCAAGAGTAAGAATTCAAAAGCAATGACAAAGCAAATATGCGGGATAAAAGTATTCATAGAAATTTTTTTTGACAAGAGTTTTTATTTGTGAAATTATTTTCTCCTGTAAGTGATTTACCAGTAAACAAACCAGCCTGTGCAGAGATATGTTGAGCTTCTTCTAGTCTTTAGCTTTCTGCCTTCAGTCAGATGTGCTAAATACTTGTTCTTTCTTCTTTTCTAAGTCACAGAGAAGATCAGAGGATGGAAACACCATCCCTGATTTCCTATTTCCTCCCCACCTCTTCCCACTAATATCCTTCTATCTAGACCGGAACATAGCTCACCCTATCTATTGTAAAGAAATTGTTTTTCTCACTGTCAGAAATTTAATCTTCACTTGTTCTGCTGACCCCTTTCTTTTTTTGTGTCTGTATTTTGTACCTCTGATTGTTCCCTGGATCTGAGACCTTTTTGTCCCCTCTGCTTCCTCCTCCTGGTGCATGGAAAGTGCTGAAGAATGGGTCACAACAATTGTATTCACAAAACACACCCCTCAATCTTCCTGTAGACCCGGGACCCAACTTGTATCTACTTCCTTGTTTTTCTAGTTTATATATAGTCGAAATCCTCCCAAAAAGACACTTGTCTGCATCTCTTCCTCCCTTTTTGTTCCTATACCGACTGCCATCCATTCCTGCCCTTTAACTCACTAGTTAAGAACTGCAGAAATCGTTTAAGATTAGCTTCCCACTCAGAATCAAAATGGAATCCCCTGCTGAAGTTCACCGAACTGGTGATCTGACCTTCTGGGAAATCAACTATCACTATCCACTGATGAAATTTTACCAACAGACCAACTTTAATTGGCATGGTAATGAAGTCCTCTATGCCTTCATCTTTACACCAAAAAGGGAATCTAAACAAATCTGTGTTAACTGATCATTTTTCTCTTATGCGATCTATTTTCTTTGCATTACAAGAACATCTATCTATCTATCTATCTATCTATCTATCTATCTATCTATCTATCTATCTATCTATCCATCCATCCATCCATCCATCCATCCATCCATCTATCTATCTATCACTATAGACGTGCGCCCCATTATGTGGGACAGTTCAAAATGACTAATCCTGTTTTATGTTGTTCTGCTTTATTCAAGCCCTTATTCGTCTGTAATAACTACTAGTGTTCTGTCCCCATCTTCTCTCTACACATCTCTCTGCACAATACAGAATTTCACTGTGTAGCCCAGGCTACACAGGGAATGCATGATCCTCCCTCAAACTCCTCCCCAGGGATTAGCATGCACGCTAACCAGCAAGAGCTCTCATTCTATATCATGGGGTTGGGTTTTGCCCATCAAATGTGTACAGAACAACCTGTTTTCTAGAATGAAGCACTGAAACTAACCAAGGTCTCTAAGTAAATACAGCGTTGTCCTTTAGTGCACCTGACCTTCTTTGTCCAGGTATCAAGTTTCTCTTGGGTAGGCATGGCGCTTCCATCTGTTTAGTCTGTGAAATGATCTTGCTGCCTGTGTTTCATTACAGCAAGCTTCTGTGATTTTCAGACTATCTTCTGGTTCCTTCCTGCTTATTTTTCTTCTAAATATTGCTGATCTCAATGGTCTGTGCTCCAGCCTCTGCTTTGCATTGTTCTGCTGCCTGAGGAAGGCCTCGTCTACTGGGATAGCTTTAATAAATGTGTGAGCTGAAGGAACTCAGACCTACGTTTACGTCCTAGGTGCATCTCCTGAACTTGTGCATCCCTCGCTGTGTCTCTGCTACCTCATGCTCAGCTTGCTCGAGACTGCTATCTCCAGAGGCGCAGATCATCTTTTGAGTTCTCTTCTGTTTAGTGGGCCATTTCGTCCCAGACTTCACCTTTCCCCCCTACATACTGTGTTTAATCAGAACCAAGTTCTGATCCTTCACATCATCAATGACTTCGGAATCCAGCCTCTCCTCTTGCCACTAACTGAATATAGAAGCAGTCACTCCACTCCATTGCAGCCGGGCCTAATTTCCTAGAATCCACTCTTTACTTTAAAAAGTCATAATTAGGACTGGGTAGATTGCTCAGTTAGTCAGTGTAAAGTTTGTCTTACAAGCTGGAGGACTCAGTTTGATGCCCAGAAGCCATGAGAAAAAGCTGGGTGTGGTAGCATGTGCCTGTTACTCCCAGCCCCAAGGACATGGACATAGCACATTCTCAAGGTCTGCTGGCCAGCCAGCCTAGCTGGCTTGGCAAGTTGCAGGCCAGAGAGGCAACTCAAAAAACAAGACACTTGAGGAGAAACATCTGAGGTTGACTCTGACATTTCCTGACATAGATGCCTATGTACTTGAGCAGGAACACGTGTGTGCACACACTGCAGTCATATTTTTTTCCAAAACACAAACCATATTATTCAATTTCCAGTGTAACATTGCCCATAGTTTTTTCATAGTTTTTGAAAACAGCATTAATTAGCATTGGAGATGTGTCAGAATGCTTTTGAGAAAAAGCAAGAGACAGAGAAAGTCTTCAGGAAACAGTTTTATTTCCTGCTGCTACAGGCTCAGAGATCTGTATCCAAAGACTGAGCCTGGAATGAATGAATGGGCTTTGCCTGGAATGAATGAGTGGGCTTTGCCCTAAGTCCCCTCTTTTCAACTTTATTTCTCTGGGAGCCACTTGGACACTTAGACACTTTTTAAGCCAGGTTACCCCTTTCCATACATGTAGCCCTTTCTGCCTTTCCTCTGTACAGGTCCTGATCACAGGGAAGGTCCTTATGATTTGATACTTATCTAGCTCTCCAAGCTCCTCCTTTGCTACATTCTGTCAATTATTTTTTTTGCTGCTGTCACACAATTGTGTTAAAACCCCCTCAGCTGTGGTCAGGGCCAAGTCCTCTCCCACGTTTGTATCTTCGCATATCTTGTTTCTGCTGTGTGGTTCTGTCTTCTTTTTCTCTTTTACATCGGTCATCTTTCCAACCTCACTGAGTATCAGTTCCTCAGAGAAATGCTTACGTTTGGTCTTGTTGTCTGTCTTAGTGTCTATTCTAAATCCTGTGCTTAGCACACAGTATTTTTTCATTTACGTTGAAATGATTTTCTTCCTTGATCTCCTGTAGGGCAGGGACCTTTATGTCTGATTTCTCTGACTGGAAACACAGAAACTGACAGAGGGTTGGAGCTCAGCAAATGGAAACAGAATGAACGAAGATGGATAGAAAATTAGCTGTTGTGTTAGAGCCAAAGAAAACCCTGACATCCTGTTCTACTTGTATTGAGACTTGAGAAAAGCACTCAGTGTTGTTATCTAGAAGACAGACTCAATTGTGGAGATGAGCTGTATTTTTCCTTCTGATAGGTATTGACAATAGAATTTCCCAAGTACAGAATTGTAGGATCAGAACATGCTTTGTCAATTAAGGCTGTATCTACTAGCCACATGTACTTCCAATTTTAAAGACATTTTTAAAAATTTTTTTATTATTATTATTATTTATTCAACTGTGTGCATGTGCGCGCGCGTCTGTGTGTGTGTGTGTGTGTGTCTGTGTATGTGTAGAACCACGGACAAATTCGTGAACCATCATGGGCGCCTCCAGCTCCTTCTGCCCTGGGATTCACAGGCTCTGCCCTACCAGGACCAGAAGCGCAGGCCGCCCCCAGCTTCCGCCTGGCGTCTATACGTGGGATCTGGGATCCGAACTCAGGACCTTCCGCCTGCAAGGCGGAGGCTTAACCCCTGAGCCACCTCTCAAGCCCCGTACTTCCAATTTTATAATGTCAAATATCTGATAATTACTCTTGAGAAAATATTGCTCATTAAAGTACTTTCAGAGGAGCAATGTATATTAAAGTTGATTTGCTGCAATGATCTTTCTTTCTAACATACTGCCCTAGAGAGCTAACATTTCCATGGTTTACACTACTCTCACTCTCTCTCTAATTTTTATGATTCTTTCTTTCTGTGTTTCTTTTCCTTTCTTTGGATTGAAAGAGCACTGGCCATGTTAGACAAGCGCCCCACTACTGAGCTACATCTACAACCATTTCTCTAGGCAATTTTCCTACATTGGCCTTGAACTAGCTATAAATCCAGCCTGAGATTAGAGGCATATGCTACTCTTCCTGGCTATATTGTTTTTCTTTTTTTTTATTATTATGGCACATTTTATTTTTGCCTAATCATACAAGCTCAATAGGTTCCCCCTTCCTTTCCCTCCCCCTTTTGTTCCCCTCTCCTGTCATACCCTATTGCACTCTACCCTTCCCCTTCCCTCTCACCCCCTCTCCTCTCATCCCAGGCATCTAACATTTCCTCCCTCCCATCCCCCAGAGCATCCATTGATGTGGGTGTTGAACATCCTTGTGAGTCCTCTACCCTAGTGAGGGTTTAGGACTCAGTGGCATAACTTGGGACTCCTTCTTGGGCTGCCCACTAGCATGGGAACTCTATTATGACTGTTTTACCCCTTGCCTCTAAGGATTCTACTGTCTGAGGTCTTCTCCCCTGTGATTCATGCTAGATTTTGAGGGGTCATTAACATGTCATTGTGTAGGTCAGGCAAAGTCCATTCACATTGTGACTATATCTTGGCTGCTGCCAGGATATATGGAGTATCTTGTGTATCGTTGGTCCCCCCCACACCTTTGGGCTTTATGATCTTGCTGCCCTCTCTTCTGCAAGGTTCCCTGAGCTTTAGGATGGGGGGAAATTTGTCTGGTTTGATTCCAGGTGAATAATGTAGGGTCTTTGGTGTTCTGTTTTGCTATTCCTGGACTGCCCTTGGCTGCATCTCAGTTGGTATTGAAGGTCATCTCCCTTGAATATGTCATTAAGTGGGTTTGGAACTAGGATTAATTTATTAGGGAGTACATACAGCATCTAACTTTCTGTGTCTGGGATACTTCACTCAACATAATTTCTTCCAATTCCATCTATTTCCTGGCAAATTTCATTAATTCATTTTTTTTGATCGCTGAGTAGTATTCCATTGTATAAATGTACCACATTTTCACTATCCATTCATCACTTGTTGGGCATTTGGGTTGATTCCATGACTTTGCTATTGTAAATAGTGCTGCGATGAACATGGTTGTGGTTGTGTCACTATAGTGAATTGCTGCATTATGGGGGATTATTCCCAGTAGTGGTATAGCTATTGCTATTTCAATCCTTAACTTTTTAACAAATCATCCGGCTATATTGTTTTTCAAATAATACTATTATATAAGTCCTTAATTCACAAATACCATCCTAAGACGTTTTATGGTGATAGTGATATAATTTCTGAAACCAAAGAAATTAATCTTTTTGTTTCTCCATTGTTAATTTGTTTATCAGCACAAATAATTTTCATTGCAATTTTTATATGACCTCTACATTATCTAAAGTAATGTTTGAAAAGTAAACCAGTTCAGTCAGTCAACTATTTTGTGTACTTGACCTGTGACAATAATTTTGCCTTTTTTCTCTATTATTTGGAATTGTGAAAAAAATAGCCAAGAATTTTGATTATCTTCACTTGGAATATTTTTGAGCACTAAAACTGTATGTATTACATGACTGAATTATTAGCTCTCTGTGGACTGGTAGAATAAAGGAAATTCCTCTAAATCAAAGTGAAATTGAAACATTTAAAAGCATTTTAAATTTATATATTTAAAAAACCATATCCAATGACATTTCAATTTTTAAAAAGCCAAAAAAGAAGCAAATAACATATAAACAACCACCACAAAACCACATCCTCTGAAACCTACCATCAAATATTTCTTTAATTTTGAGGATTTCCACCTGCCACCTGGCTCATTGGCTGTTGTCCTAGGTGCTTCTGCAGGCTCTAGCCTCTTACAAATTCCTTCTCTTCAAGAGTGTCTGGAAGTCCTCACAGATATGCATATATCATTCTCATCTATTAGAGTCAGTTTCTCTTCATTCTTCTCTCCCCTTCCATCCCATTTTCCAGAAGTCTGATGTACTTCTCAGATTTCTCAGCTCCAGTTTCACTTAGAGGAAACAGTCCCTTTATTTTGTTCGAACAATCAGAAAGTTACCAAATTACCACAGTCTTGTGTTTATTATTTTATGTGATCTGAGAACAATTGGTTTCATAAACCATTTCAGATGGGTCCTTGCCTTAATCCATATGACCCTTTCCCTCTTGCATGGGTCACCCTTCAAATAGAAGCCTCCCCTCACATTGATAAATTCCTGAACAGAAAGATCACATTTTACATGGGGCTTGGGTGATGCAGTGACTGTTTAAGGCAAAGTCAGGATGAATTTTGAAAAATAATTTAATTTATGAACAAAGGATTGCATATGTGGGTTTGAAAATATAACTGTCTAACAATTCTTAGACAGCAATAAGGCAGGCTTAATGAAGAAACAAATGAACATCAGGCAGGTGTGTCTGACCTGCCTTCAGCATAACCATTATGTTTCCGGTAATAAGCATTTCAGTGTGCCTGATAATCACATCTATGTTTTAATATGAAGTCTTTACAATCTTCATCATACATAGTTTGATTAGTGGTTATAAAATTAAATGAGGTCAGAACTGGGAAGATGGCTCAGAGTAATGTTTAAGCTTTTGCCTCACAAGTCAAAGGACCTGAGTTTAGATGCCCAGATCCACATAAAAAAAAAATTCTGGGCAGATAAAGCAATGGCCTGCAAATGTGATTCTGGAGAGCAAAGCCTGGATACCCCAGAGCAAAGCAATAAGGTGGAAGAGCAATCAAAATCTAGGATGATTCCCAGTTTTACCCTTGAGCTACCACAGCACACATGCTCAAGTGTCCTCTTGTACACACACACACACACACACACACACACACACACACACACACACACATACACATACACATACACACGTATGTGTGTACATGCAACAAAAAGAAATAATTTTAAAAAATGAAATGCGGTTATATCCACGCATGCAACAAGCTTAGGTTCTACCATATAGTACATGGTCATCTTCACTCTTCTTAGAAGAGGCCAAATCTTGCTTGGTCAGATGAACATAGGCACCGTTTCTGAGAGTGGGCCACCTGCCTCCTGTTCTTCCAAGTGTCTTTTCCTCTCTGAGCAGCTGGTACTGTCATGTCTATTGAATGAGTCACAACTTCCTGGAAGTTGAGGATGCAAAATCAGCCTGCCAGGTAAGTGTGGGTGAGGAGACCCAGGGTCTTTTAACCCAGCTCTCCCTGTCTGCCCACGTTTTTCTAGTTCAGCTCCCCTCCCCCGCCTTCATGACTGTACTCCAGGCTCCATAACCAAACATTCCACCACGGTGTTCTCAGCCTTTTGTCTAACATTTCTTCTGCTGTTCTTTACTGGAAATCCAGAGGGTGGCCATCTTTTTTTTTAATTTTGAAAATTTCATTGTTTTTAAACATGTGTGTTTCTGTGTTTGCTTTCGTTCCACACTCTCTTGGAATGAGGATCCACCAGGACATCACTCTTCCTGAAAATCCTGCTTCTAGAGGCTTGTGTTCTCACCTAATAACATCAGTTAACACTTACTGAACACTGCTATTGAGCCAGGCAATGTGTTAATCATTTTGAACATCTACTTCCCTGAACCTTTCCCCACCTCCCACGATAAACTTATAAGATAGGAGCTCTTGTTACTACATCCTTCTGAGGATTTAGGGGATCAAGAAACACTGTCATCTATATAACGGGAAAGAAAAGTGCCTGACTCTCCAGGTTGTAGTAAGGTATAAATACATGCGAGTTGTTTTCTAATAATATCTGAGTATTTGCTGTTATTATTGCAACTCCTGAGGAATTTCCAAGAAGGTGGCAATGTGGGATTTCAACCCTGAAAGTCTGATTCTAGAACACACGTCTTTAGTCATTATGTGGGGTCACATGGCATTCTTGTGATCTTTAATTCAGTAAAGCTATCCCTGACTCACGACCCTGAGGTTAACTCTGCAAACCTCTTGGTCTCTTTGCCTTATCTCCCTTCTATGTTGTTTGCTTCAGTACCTTACCCAGCCTGTGTTCCTCACTGCCTCTGAAATCTCTGCCCTTCTCTAGTTTGTTCTCTCCATTCACTTTAGTTCTCCTCTGCTACAATCCTCTATCTCATTGACACCCTCCACTCCAGCTATGTCATTCTGCTTTCATTATCATCAATTCCATTACCCCCCCCCAATCTGGTCGGCTTAGTTTCTGTATTCAAGTCCTAACCCTGTCCTTGTAGATGTTCTCAGCTTCTTCATTCACCTCTCCAACACTCACTGTCCCCTCTCTGCTTGGCAGAATGTTAGCTCTGGAAAAGCTAACCCATCAGCCTTCTCTGAACCTACATCTGAACAACTGCATGTGGCTGGAGAAAAAAAAAAATCGATTTCCAGACTGCTTGATTGGACAGGTTCTTGGCACCGCCTGACAGTGTTTCCCTAATGAGCTTAACCATTCTCAAGAGAACTCTTTGACACTTTCTCCCTTCGGCTCAGGTCTTGTACGCTCTCGGCGAGTCCTTGTTGCCTGTATCATTACGGAAATGGAAATAGGAGATGCTGCCTCCAAATTCCCATTGTTGGGCTGTACTCCCACCTCCGTCTCCTCTCATCCAAGCCCAGCTTCGCTTCCTGTCAGTACGGAGAAAGCACCCCTCTTCCTGTGAAGCCCAGACTCTGCCTGTGTTTGGGATCTGCGCCCTCACCACCTGCAAGGACTTTTCTGCACGTCCACCTCTCCCGGTGGCTCTAAGCGGTGCTCCGGACTGCTTCAGCAACGCTCCTACAGCTGAGGATTCCTTCAGTTCCCAGAAGCTAAGTTCTGAAGGGGCCTGGTGCTATGTTTTCCCCACTTTCTCCTCCACATTCTCTTTGCCCCATGAGGCATTCCCATTTGCTGTCTCCAACAGGACTAACGAAGACTGCTTTTGCCACTAGGAAAAGCAAGGAGCTCTATGCTGTCAGTCCCAATGGATGCTCAGCAGGCTCCTGAGTGATGTTTTTTCATTCCGAATCATGTCTCTTTGGAGAGATCATTCTTTTGACTTAATTTGAATAGTCCTTCCCTTCCCCACCAGTGACACTGTGACATCACTCTGACTTTTTATAGCTAAGTTACATGAATTTGTCTTGTTTATGCGTTCATTTGTCCACTGTCTCTTGTCTTTACCTAGACCCGTGCCTGGCACATCACACATGCTCAGTAAGGGTGTGTTGAGTGACAGACACAGAGCTATATATAGAATCATCTCTTCCCTCTGACAAGAAGGCTTTTGTTAGCTGCATGAAGCTTGTCTATCTGCCTCTCTCGAACATCTGGCTGAGCTTGCTCCCTCCTCCCTCAGTCAAGGAGAACTTCCTGGTGGGCTCCCTTCATTGTTGGATAGGTCTATATCTCATATGGGGCCAGCCACATGAGATCCAGGCTTCCTTTCCAGTTCCTGCTCCTTTCCTCCTCACGTTCCCACATCATTAAAGCAAACATTGCAAAAGTTATAAAATCTTCTTCCTAAACACTAAATACAGGTTGCTCGCATGGGGGTGACTGGTAGGTGGCTCTGTTACTAAGTAGGAGCCTTATCCTTGCTCTAAAGTCTGCAAACCCTCCTTGCTTGGGGGCAGCTGGCTCAGCTCCAGAGCTTGCCTGTTGTCTTGAGAAATCTTAAGCATCTGGGTCAAAGTTATTTGCAGGCTTGACTTTTGTTATCTAGCCACTAAACCATCGTCATATCCTGTGAGGCATACTGACAGTGAAAATTAGTAAGCGTGTCTCTGTGAGAAGTCTGTGGATGCTTTCCTGGGGTGCACTTGGCCAGTGTGACAGGGCAAAGTAACAGCAGATCCAAAAGGAATAAATGATTTCAGAAAGTTGCCAACGGCTGGTCAGAGTTTATGTTCTGCCTTGCTCTTGTTAGACAAACACAAAAGCAGACAAAAACTACCAAGTCGTGACTGAGGAAAATTTTGACTTACAATTTTTATATGTTTTCGTTGAGCAGTGATGAATTTCTTTTACTCATTATTTAGTGATGAGGACAGTATGTCTGTATACGCAGAAGCTTACACATCTCCGTAAGACCCAGACTAATCGTTGGTAGTCGCAAGAAATCTAATACGGAAGAAAGGCCCAGAGGGGGTGATTAAGAGCCTCTGCTCTGTCCAGTTTCAGCTTCTAATCTGCCCATACCCACTGCCACATCTAAGGTGCTTGTTCACTGCATCATTCCAACTGGGGAACTATCAGTGGTTATGCTGGAAGAGCATGAGTAAGACTGGGCTGTTCTGAGCAAAGACAAACATGCATCATTCTGCCAGAACGTAGCTGGTAGCTGAGGAACCATACTGCCTTCTCCAAGATGAATACAGCTTTGGCCCATGGGCAGAAGGCCATATTAGTCACCAATTGGAATGTAGTTTCTGTAAGTGCATTTTAGTCATCTCCTCAAATGTGTGTGATGGCAGGAACCATGTCCTTTCTGGTACTTTCTATCCTAGTGTCTATAAAATGAAGTAAACAGACATCATTCAGTAGGAATTGAGAAGTGCTTAGGCAAACACACTTCCCTTTTCCCGGTCCAACCACAGCTCAATGCAATCCATAGCTGCCGTGACACGTAAAAGTGTTTCCTTTAGAGGACATTTTACTTGCAACATGTTTGCAGTGTCTAGCAGAAGAATGTAAATTTATGTTTGTGAGTATAAGCAACAGACATGGGGGCAGTGACAAGAGAGAATAGAAAATAAATGGGGTTGGAATTATGACTAGATATGCCTTTCCCAAACTCGACATACCATTCATGTGCATCTGTCTATCTACTATCTATCTATCTATCTATCTATCTATCTATCTATCTATCTATCTATTTATCTATCTGCCAACTATCTATCTGCTACCTATCTATCTGCCTACCTATCTATCTACATCTACCATTTATCTATTTATCTGTACACTCATATGCACACACAAAAATGAAAGAAACACATAAATCAACTCATTTCTTGCAGGAAGGTTATTAAATACAGGTCAAAAGGAAACCCATAATCGGTTTGATAAACTTTCTGTTCTAATAGGATTTTCTCTCTTTTTTAGCATGTGTTAACTGTATACAATATCTCTCAAAATTTTGTTGTGATATTTGCACATATTCTTTTGTAACTTTGTTTTTATCTATTATTTTTATTTAATGTATACGTGTGTGTGTGTGTGAGAGAGAGAGAGAGAGAGAGAAAGAGAGAGAGAGAGAGAGAGGTGGGAGAGAGAGACAGAGAGAGACAGAGAGAGAGCACTGTGTGTTCCTGTGGAGGAACTTCAGGAATCGTCCTACATTGCTTCTATCTCCTTTTTGCTTTGCTCTGGGATTTCCCAGGCTCTATCTATCAGGGGTAGAAGTACAGACTGATGCCATTTCTGCCTGTCATTTTTACATGGAATCTGAATCTGAACTCAGGACCTTCTGCTTGTCAGTCAGCGTCTTAACCTCTGAGTCATCTCTCTAGCCCAATATTTACACATATTCTTTTTTTAATACATTTTTATTATTATTTCAGTTCATACAAACTTAATAGCTACACCAGTTCCCTCCCTCCCTCCTCCTCCCCCCGAACCCCCTGCTCCCCCTCCCCTCACCCCTCCCTCCCCATCCCCCAGTGCCTCCCGCCCCAATTCCCAGAGAGTCCTTTCTTGTGCATGCCTGATTCTCCTCAGGGCACTCCTCTCCGATGACGGACAAGGACCCAGTGGCATTTCCCCGAACCCTTTCCCGAGTTCCCCTTAAGCATAGGAACACTACTGTGGCTGCCAATCCCTTGCCTCCAAGGATCTTGGTGCCTTTAGCAGATGCTAGACTTTGTGAGGTCAATAGTGTGTTGGACATTGCGCAGGGCATGCAAAGTCCAATTATGATTGCTTCGGCCCTAACTTGTGTGGAGTATCTTGCACATCATTGCTCCTCCCATCCTTTTGCCTTACACTCTTACCGCCCCCTCTTCCGCAAATGTCCCTGAGCTTCAGGATGGGGAGAGATTAGTCTGGCCTAGTTCTAGGTGGTTGATATAGAGTCTCTGAAGTTCTGGATTGTGGTTTGTTGATTTTCTTTTGCAGTTTTGCTGCTCCTGCAATGCCCTTCATTCCATCCTGCTGGGCACTGTATGTCACCCCCTGGCCAGAGACAAAAAGCTGTTAAACTGGAGTCTTATTATAAGAGCACATTTAAGGGTAGATGTAATAAAAGTAGGAAACCTCAGTGAGGGAGGGGTCATCACCCATTTTTGCAAAACGATTACTTTTTATCTGCCAGACTATATGCCCTCCCCTTCTGGTGAGTTCATACCCCCTTAGTTGTAAATGATCAGAAACGAACATCTGTGAACTTAACCAGGTGTCACATTACTTTCTTGCAGTCCTTGATGGAGGTCTATTTTCTCTACCGTAACATGGTCACTTCTCTCCTTGTTTCTGGTGTGGCCCTCCAACCCCATTCCTCCTGTTCCTAATCCTTGCAATTACTGCAGGTAATACATAGATTTACCTATGAGTGTCTCAAAGTGGGCTGGGTAGGTTTGGTACTAGGAGCCACCTATTAGGGAGTACATAGGACGCTTGATTTTCTGGGTTTGGGATACTTCACTTAATATAATTGTTTCTAATGACATCCATTTCCCGGCAAATTCCAGTAATTCATCATTTTTGATGGCTGAGTAGTACTCCATTGTATAGATGTACCACAGTTTCCTTATCCACTCGTCAACTGTTGGACATTTGGGTTGATTCCATGACTTTGCTATTGTAAACAGTGCTGCTATGAACATGGTCGTGCTTATGCTATCGAGGTGAACCTCTGCTGTATGGGAGGTTATTCCCAAAAGTGGAATAGCAGGATCATATGGCATTTCGATCTTTAATTTCTTTAAGAATCTCCAGATAGCTTGCCAGAGTGGCTGTATGAGCCTGCACTCCCACCAGCAATGTAGGAGAGTTCCCCTCTCTCCACATCCTCTCCAGCATTTGTTGTTGTTTGTATTGTGGATTTTTGTCATCCTGACCAGGGTGAGATGATATCTCAGGGGAGTTTTGATTTGCATTTCCCTGATGGCTAAAGAAGTGGAGCATTTTTGAAGATATGTGTTAGACATTTTAATTTCATCCCTGGTAAAATTTCTTTTAAGTTCCAGGGCCCATTTTGTAATTGGGCCATTGGTTTCCTTGGTGTTTAGTTTTCTAAGTTCTTTGTTACACACATTCTTATAGTATATTTTGATTACAGTCATCCCCACTATTATTTTAAAGGTTTTTTGTTTTGTTTTTCTTTAAGACTGAGGCACTAGGTAACTCTCTCTTGCACTGCACTGGTTGACTCCTGAGAGCTGACCCTGGCTATATGCCCCTTGAATTCAAACACTAAGCCTAGCCTTAGGGAATGGCATCATCTACTTTCTGAAATGGGTTTGAGTTCTAATGTTAAACTATGAGGAAAAAAACCCTGCACATATTAAAAATATGAGACATGTTTGGAAGAGTCTTATTTCCTTGGTGGCCCATGAAATGGATCTTGTTATTTCACAAGGCTTCGACGTGTCTGCAGTGCTCGATTCCACAGGTGAATCTGCCTTTGAACACCATTAAGCCCTGCCCTCCTTCTACTGCTACTTGCTGCTAAAGATCATCTGTCCTTGGGCACCTTCGGGGTTAGTGAAATTGTTGCCCGTCTCTGGACTACTCTCTCGGACACTTACGTTTGTCTGTAACTGTGCTGAAATCCGTCAGCTGAGGAGACCATTCGGCTTAGCCTGCACATGTCCTGCTCCAACAGGACAGTCCTGCATCCCGGGTCAGACGGAGCCCTGGGCACCTTAGGACATTTGGTCACTGACTGGAGGTGTTGTCTGTTGGTCCACGCTCTCCACTCGGACTCTGCGATGACATGCTGATTTTGCCTTCCAAAGGCATCACTCATTCTCACCTGACAGCTTTAGGTTGCTTCAAATTTGCTTGACCTGCAGCAAAAGTGAGGACCCCCCTTGGGGCAGAGCTCCTGATTTCCACCCACTGGTGGCTGCAGAGAAGCCATTCTGTTTCCCTCTTCATGGCAGGCAGGGAAGCGTGAGCACTTTTGCTTTTCGGTCACGTGCTCTCTCATCCTGCTGAGAGGAAAAGTTGTCGTGGACCTCATTGCTGAGACCCTAACATCCTGGGGTCACGGTTCTCACCGTGGCAGGATTCAGTTACTGCAAAGGTGATGGACACGCTCTGTCCTGCCTCTTTCCTTGTCTGCTGGCCTTAGCCTCCTGGATCTACCCAGAAGACGGCTTTATTTTTCTTCTCCTTCAGCTTCCAGGCAGCAAGCACACTCTTCACAGAAGGACGCCTGCTTCTAGAGGAGTCTGCCCTCCAGAGGTGCCTGCCTTCTAGAAGTGGCTCCCAGGCTTCACGCCTATTAGTGGTCAGGCTCATTTTTGATCTTTAAAAGCTCGGGCCTCAGTGGCTGACCATTGTAATTGTATACTGAGATGATATGAGTAAAGTATTGACAATTCTATAGAAAGTGGGTCTGCATCTGGGCTTTTAACAATATCCCCAAACTTTATATTACAGAAGAGTACACACACACAGGCATATAGATGCACACATATACACACATATGGATTATTTTCAAAGGAACACACACACACAGATTATTTTCAAAGGAAGAGTTGCCATCTGCCTGACACAGTTATAGTGACCTCTTCATAGCTTGTTCAGGAAACATCTGGCTCACTGAAATTGAGCAATAGAGCTTCCCGGTGAAATTGCCAAGGTCTTAAAGTAGCCACACAAATGATTTGTTAGATGGAATTATTGAACATAAACTAATTGGACTAGGTTATAGCTGCCAAAAAATAATGATTTTTTACCTTCAGAATTATTGGTCATAACCTATTCTTTCTCATACTTAGACAGCTGAACTAATTAATTGTCTATTGCTGCTATTAGTTCATGACAATAAAGTTATGTCACCCACATGGGAAGATAGTTTTCTTTCTCTGTATGAGAGAAGAATATGCTTTCAGATATCCCAATACAGTTTTAGTTCATTAGTACATATGTATAGGAGAAGATTAAATTGTACCTTGATCTTTTAGGAAGTCTTTTACAGATTCCGTTTTCTATGATGTTGTGTGGGAATTGCCGATATGGGGACATATTATTGAACTTAAAATTCCTGGCCCACTGAGTCAAAGGACCTGTCCTAGACGTGCCAAAATAGCTGTTTGTATGGCTAGTATTTGTCTTTTTTGCCATTATAAATACTTTCATAAGATGATGAAAGTTCAACATGGTCTACAGTGAGTAAGGAAGGCTCTACTTGGGCCTTTTTAGCTTAAAAATCTTAGAATTCAATATGTGTAAATTTTGTATACAAATGTGACTATGCTTCAACAGAAGTAAAGGATTGTTTATTTTTACAAATGAGATAAATATTTCACACCCAGCTGGACAGAATCACAGCTAATCTTAATGAAGACCAATTAGTAAGTTCTCATGAGTTGAAAACCATCAGTAAGAATAAACACTTACTCAAGTATAATTTGTAAAACAGAGAAAAATGAATCTTTTGGGTGCTAGTAGAGATCTAGACTCCTACAGACTTTACTAGATGCATGCCAGGCATGAATTCCTTCTTATTCACACCTCAGTGCATAGTGTTTAAGTTAATAAATGCCAGAGAAGTTGTATCAAAGGGTATTTGTGAAAATTCTTATTGAGATATATTTCATGAAAAGATTACATGTTTAAGTGAAAAACTTAATTAAAGCATCGATAGTGTGATCTTCATTTTAAAGGACACATGTGCCTGTAAAAAAGCTAGAGAAACATCCACAAAGATATTTTATCTTTTATTTGGAAGAGCTGACCAACACCATTTGAACATGTTTCAAAATCCATCCTAGGGGACAGAAGCAAGCTGTTTGTAGTTTCTAAGCATGAGACTCTTTAGGGACTGATACATGAATGAACATTTTCTAAGTTTCTTCTCATGGGCAGCATCACTTTTTGCTTTTGATTACTTTTGATGAGGAATTCTCTGTGTTTATGGACACTACTGATCCTACATGAATGGCATTGGAAGCCAGCCCTTGGCTATACTGACCCTGGTGGAGCATGGTACTCTGTGGGTGATGAGTTTGTATGGAGCACTATTCAACTGTACTGTGATTGTTTGTCTGTCTTTTCTACTGTACAGTTTGCTCATTATCCCCGACTGGTCTGTATCTAGAGAAGCACAGGGCTCTGTCTCCTTTGAGAAGTCTTGGTGCAAGTGCATGCATCGATTTTCACTGGTGGAGAGATTAGCTTGGTTTGGAGAGGGGAAGGAATGCTTTTTCTTTGTTGTTGCTCCTGCTATGTGGAATTTGGAAATGTGATACAAAGAGTTCCTGACATTAATTTGTGTGTGTGTGTGTGTGTGTGTATACATGTATGTGGTATATGTGTATGTGAAAGAGAGTGTGTGTGTGTGTGTATTCTCATGGGTGTCCTCAGTGGTATAGGAAAGATATAATGACTTGGTTTGAGATCAGAAGGCTTGGATAGTGTGTGAACATTGCCTGCCATGGTTCTGCTGAATATTCTAGACAAAGGAAGATTTTTTTTTTTGGTTGTCGGTAAGGGCTGATCAGAGTCATTTAAGCTTCTTTGTATTTCTAGATATCAAGCAGCACAGGGAATCTTGTGCGCCTGTGAGGTTCAAGCTTCAGGGAAGGAGTAGAACCTCCAGTTTCTCTTTGGGCACAATCTTGGTAATGGGCCTCTAATACAAAACTACTGTGTTTTGATCTAATATCCTTTTAGTTATGCAAAAAGAGAAGAAGTTGGGAAATATACATGTAACTGGTGGAAAGTTCCTTTGATTTGCCGATTCAGATAAAGAATGGTACTTTATGGTCTGTTATGACGCTTTGACTCATTTCAGCTATTGGTGGAGGAGCTGAATGTTTTAAGAATAGAGATATATCTTCTTGAAGCCAAGCTTTCTTTTTCCTTCTTTAATATTTCTAGAAAAGTATTAAAAAGCTTAAACAGTTACTCAAAGGTCTGCAGCAAAAGGCGTGCACAAGCACAAACACAAACACACACACACACACACACACACACACACACACACACACACACACACACACTGTTTAGTGTAAATAAGGGAGCAAGTAAGAAAACACCACAAAGCATATACAGTGGTATTTATGCGAATCGAATTCTATGTTTTCAAAACATAATTGATATTCTTTGGTGGGATGATAGTTGGGTCCTTTTAATACTCTGAATGGACCAGTGCCAGCCTGTAAGGGGCAATGATGAAATCAAAAGCAACTGATACCAGCAGAGGAGTACAAATGATCCATATTAGAATACCGGCACGAACTGGAGTTCGGGAATTATTTATGACCTTGAATTTCACAAGGAGTTGCCAGGGAGCACACATGAACACATACAAATGATTTATCTCAGAAGCTAATAGAAACTTTGCTTTTCACGGGTCTAGGGAGATGGTAATTCATAGGTGGAATTGTGTATCTCTGTTAGGAAGATTATGATAATTTGCCTGATCTCAGGAATTGTATGAATAAGAAAAGAGCACAGTTTATAAAGGGAGGCCTTCCTTCCCCTTTCACTTTCTCTTAGCATATATTTTTAAAAGGATACTGTCTTAGAAAGCAAAGTGGATACAATTCATGGGTAGCGTGTGTTGCGAGAGAATGCTGCTTTTGGTTTTGCTTTTTTTTTTTTTTTTTTTTTTTTGAGTTTACAGTTCCTGTGGGAAGAGGCGCAAAATTATTCCAGCTATTGAAAAGCATTGGAGTGTGATGGAGAACTTAAATAATATCCTGATTTTAGTCAGGGAGGGGGCTAGTTATGTCCCTCATGTACTGCAGTGAAGACAAATTGAAAAGTCATTATGTGACACTAGGCTGTTTTTTTTCTAAATGTTTTTGTTCTGTTGGTATTGTGAGGGGAAAACAAAACCTGAAACCTGTAACATGAACAAGCTTTTGTTCCAGAGACATAGTCAAAGTGGAGAATAGGAAAAAATATGTTTTAGGTTCCCATTTACCTTTCAAATAGCCTCTTAGCATTGTTAACTTACAACTGGATGATGACAGACAATCTATGCATGTGCCAACCTTCACAAGGAGATCTTCAAGGATGAAGTTTTCTTCAACAATTCATTGGAAGCCCATGTGCCAGTCCATCTTTGGTGCATCTCCTGTGCATTACACCAGTTTTAATAGGTTAGAAATGATTTCCTGTTTGCTTTCCATTGCTTCCCTTTCCCCATAACTAGGCCAGCTAAGCATAAGATGGTAGTGCTCCAGACATATAGAATCCAGTTCTTCTTGAAGAATCTTTCTTGACTAGCCAAGAGGGTACTTACACAGCACTGCCAGTGACCTACTTATTTCCTCAGTGTCATAAGTTGTATTGGAAAATGAAAAGCCTTCATTTAGCTCACTTTTCTTGTTGGAAAAATTTCTGTGCTTATAGATAGAAGATAATAAAGAATAATAATTTATTTTAGCCAAACTCTAGGACTTAAATATATATACACACACAAGATAAAGATAAATGACTTGCCCTCTTGGGGAGACTATTACATATAGTCTTCTGAGACATACACATATGCGTGCGCTTGCGCGCGCGCACACACACACACACACACACACACATGCAGAGCACTTGATTATGGTCTTGTACTTGAAAAGCAGAAGATATAATCCTGGAAGTGTACTCAGAAACTTGACGTCTTTACTTGCTCCTATTTAATCTCCTCTTCAAGGAAGCAGATGCATGGATTTTCACACTCTCTCCCGGTAGCCTAATGTCAAGGGACATTTGGAGCTCAGTGTCTGAGCCTAGTTTCTGGATCTTGCCTGTTCATAGTCTTTCAGACCTAAATCTCAAATCCATTTTTCTCTCTGTCTTTGTCCTTCACATTTTCTTGCTTTGCAGCCTGCTCATAATGAAAGGAAATATTCCTCTGATTACTGGTTCTGCCTCTATCTTGCCATGGGTTCAGATCTTACTTCTCCTTCTCCCACAGCCATTAGCTCACTGCCCACAGCCACAGTCTCAGCTTGAAGGGAATGCAGGCAGGTTGAAGCCAAGGAAGGGAAGGTTGGAGAAAATGCTTCTTTTCTTGTGTTTGTTCTCACCATGGTCATGAATATCTGTGAGCTATGTAGGGAGCCTGACCAGTTTGTAGATACCTAAAGGGAAAAGGGAGGAGAGTAGCCTATGATAAGGCCTAGTTCCTTTCATCCAATGAAAGTAGAATGCTTTGCAAATGCATCTGACACCGAACTTTCTCCCACTCATTTGTGGCTTCCTGGGTTCTACATCTCTTTGAGAGGTTGAGACAGACTGTACTTAGTTGATGCTCTTCTTCTTAGCTTATCCATGATCTCTCTTAGAGCTTATTTCTCCACAGAAAGAGTGTAGCCACCTGATTATCATCCTCAAAATCACTTGACGTTAAGTGGGAAACTCAGGAAAGCTGTTCACTGGAAACATGCAGATGGGCACAGGCCCCTTGCCACATCTGCAAGTTTACATAATGCTTCACCAAGCTCTCTGGGGCCTAGTTGCCTGGAGCCTGGGAGTCAGAAATAACTACCCAGAAAGTGGTCAGAGTCACACAAGTGGGAGTTCAAGTGGCATATGCTGTCATCAAAGACTTAGGCTTTTTGCATTTTATTGCTTCGAAAATTGTCAAATAAAATAGTTGTCTTCTGCAGTGTTACAGTAATGTATGATCTCATATATGTACAGGCAATTTTCAGCATAAACAATGGCAGTGGGACAAAATTTAGCATAAAATCTAATAATTGTTAAATTATTGCACAGCACAGATAGGAATTGAATCCATTCATTGCTTGCAACACAGGAATCAAAGCGAATCCATGAATGTCTTCCTAAGTGTTATGCTTAGTAACAGTTTCAACCAAGGTAAAAATGCATTTATTGGCGTAAGGTGAGGTTTTAGATTGGTTTTGCCTCAGAATAAACCTTTCAAAGAGATGTAATAGCTTGAAGCTTCTCGTCTCACAACTTGTTAAATTTGAAAAGACCTATGACCTCAAAAGATAATGTTACCTGTGAATTAGTGTATGTACTCCCCTCCAATGTTAGTATATGTTGATTTAGTTTTCTTTGGGGTGCGGAGATCTAGTACAGAGCTCACGTATGTCAGGCAAGGAGTCCACCATTGAGCTACACTCCCCCCCAATCCAATGCTTGTTTTTTGGTGTCAAACACATACTTAGACATGGGGCAAACTGTTTCTCTCATCTCTGGTAGTAGAGATTGCCTAGCAGCACTGAGAGTGCAGGGAAATTATGAACTGATGTAACTGACAGAGGACGTCCTCCCTCCACCCCCTTCTCCCTAACCCCTACCCTCTTACCCCAAAAGGCTGACTAAGCACTGCATTGTAAGCTGTGTCTTGGCTTTAGCTCTTGAAATAAGTTCTCATCACAGTGCACCACACCCATACTGATCTATTAAGTCATGTGGCAAACACTGGTATCTGAGTGGTTCCATACTAACTTCTGTTATTAATTTCCTACATTCAGGGATTGTGCAAAGCTTTGGGGATTGAGCAGTGTACACAGAGAGAAAATGGCTCTTGAGGAATTGAAATGGCATACCTGGCAGTTAGCAAAGCCGAGGTTCAAGAAAACAAAACAAAACGAAAACAAAATCACTCTTCTGGCTCGTTCCAAATACTTTTGCACTAACCCTCCCCCCAGTGACATGTTGCATCCTCATCTAAATGGTCGATCCCACTTTTGGGAACAATGCTATGCTTGATGCTTCTGGACTCTGCTGTATGCAGAGTAGGGTCTTGGCACATCTCAGTCCTTACAGCTTGGCTCTGCCCTTTACCTTCTGATGATTTTCTTTGCTTCAACCTAGTACTTTTCTGCCCGCCCTGGAGCCCAGGAGACCTACTCATTTTTACTTTCTCATTTACTGACAAGTCTTACACACACACACACACACACACACACACACACACACACAATATTACACATGTGTGGGTTGCTTCTGTGACTGTGACCTTAGAGTCTGTTTGGACTCGACGTGGGCATTTTTGCCTTCATGATCTCAAGTGGGGAATGACATGGGGAAGGATGTGTGTGTGTGTGTGTGTGTGTGTGTGTGTGTGTGTGTGTGTGTGTGATATCTGGAACTGTATCATGACAGATATTCAAATTCGAGGCAATAATGCAAGGATGACAGTATATGGAAGAATAGCACTGAGAAATGTTTAGCTTTGTTCACAGTTTATTCCTAAAACCAGAAAAAGGAGGAACTGCCACTCTGTACTCAGTTCTGATGAATCAAGACAAATGAACTGCTGAAGTAGAATTGTTACAATGTGTGCAGTGGTGGCTAGAGGAAGGAACCCTCACTTTAAGGAAGAGGTGGGATATTTTTTAAAACTAATATTCTAGAAGTGATTCAAGAGGCATGAATGGCTCTCAAAAATAAAATACAGGAAACTATATTTCTGATACTCTTGTGAGAAATGCCTCTCAACAAAATTAGTCATCCATGGAATCCTTTCTTTAGGAGAAATCTTCCAACATCAAGACTGTGGAACATTAGCCTTTTCTTGGAATCTGGAACATGTCAAGGATGAACCTTTGTTTATCACATCATGTCTTTCCTGTCCACTTTTGTTCTGTTGCCTTGTTTGCCTTTATTAGGCCTTCTCCTCATGGTCTCCTTTGCCTATGTTCTCCCCTCATTCCTCTTCACTTCTCTCTGCTTCCTCTCTCCTTCCCTCCTTTTCTTCCTCCCCCTCTTCTTTTTCACCTTCCTCTCTTCTTTTGTTCCTGCCTTCCTCTTCCATGTTTGTATTTGGTTAGTAGCAGCTCTCTAGTTGGATTCCAGCTTATTTCAACCTGCATTTTTATATGGGCTCCTTCTTCCTCCTACTCTCCTCTCATTGCATTCTTCCCCTTCCTTAATTCTCCCCTTCGCAGTTATGGAAGTCAGAAAGCCTGTATTCTTAGTAGGAGTCTCAACAAGAAACCCCTTGAGTTCTGCGGCAATGTTCCCTTCTCTTCTCTACCTGACACCTGTTCCCCAGGTTCTTTACATTCACACATCACTCAGTTGGAAACTGAAGTTTAAATTCCAGAGTGAGTCTGTTCATATTGTAAAGCGTAGTGGGATCAGAGTCCTTTTAAGTAGCATCTTCTCCAGATCATTAAATATTTAACATCCCGAGAAACTAAATGCCGAGAAGTTTCAAAGCACTGCTGATTAAATAGCTATATGGAATTAAGACAAGGTGAATTGAAAATTAAAATAACAGATTTTAAGCATCCATGTTATCGTGTAAGTATATACTATGCCGACTTTCTGGTTCAACAAGGACTTGGACAACCCAGGTCCTGGCTACTCAGGCAACTGAGTAGTAATGCTCAGCTCTTGGGGCCAATGACATTTGTCCTGCTTCTGCTTGAACTTCCCTAGGGTAGGCTGGGTCTCTGTTAGGTTCTCTTGTCTCTTCTGTGCCTACACTGCTTCTCTACACAAGGTAGAAAAGGAACCCATGCTAGTGATGGGTATTCCTAACAAGGTGAAGAACAGACAGACAAACAAACAAACAAACAATCTAATGTGTAGGTTTAAGCCTCACTGGGATAAAAATGCTGAAGATGGCTGAAAAGAACATTTCCAACTGCACCCCGACTGCAACATTGAGTTCTGCGGCAATGTTCCCTGCAACATTGGGAAGGAACATGGCTCTGTGACAGAAACCAGAACTGCTCAGCTTGGACACCACCTTGGCCTTTTGTATTAGAAAGAAAGATCTTCAAACTGGCAAGTGTCAAATAAACATACTTAAAAAGACATAGAAATCCCAAGTGGAGAGCAATAGAAAGGAAACATTGAGTTGGCGGCAAGTGTGGGTCATGTTATGGGGAAGCAGCATTTGGCAGAACCCTAGTGCCTGCTGATGTCAATGGATAAACCACTGTGGGTGAGTTGGAAGACTTATGAAGAGAGATATTGAAGGACCGTGATAGTTAAATAGCTTAATTATTAATCAAGAGAAGAAATAGATTTTAGACACCAAAAATTGGTAGATTTGGAGGTAAGAAAAGGAAATGGTATCTGCCTCCAGCCTAGTCCCCGCCCCCCTTGTTTTCTGAGTATTGAATTTGAAGAGGAAGGGAGACCTGAGTAAGTTGACAGTGACTTTGGTGTCTGGATGTAAAGACTCAGAAAGTCCAGGTTTTTCAAACTTGGTGATCTCATTGTCCAGAGTACCTGGGGGCTCTAGTTAGTGGACTTAACTGGGAAGGGAAATAAGGTAAAGCTGAAGGTTAATTCAGGAGAAGCCTTGAGAAACAGGTGTCAGGAGAGAGGCCGGTAAGTGGTACTGAGAGAAGCAGCTGGAGCTGGGAGGGTCACAGAGCTGTGCTCTGTGGAAGCCCTGGGTTGAGAGGTCAAGCAGAACAGATTATAGTTCTGAGGACGAGGCCTGCAGCAAGCACTGCTCAGAGCATCGGAACGCAAGCAAGCACAGTTTCATGAAGAGAGGGCCTGAAGCCAATGCCAGTGAGGTAGAGCGCAAGGAGAATGCTTTCAGAGCTTGGCTACAAAAATGCGGGTGGAATAAAGTGTAAATAAGGAGGTATTTGACATGGTGAGAGAGTTGGGCATTTTCTAACAGGCTAATTTCCTTTATGGAATATTTCAATATCATGCCGAGTGCTTTACCTGCATGATCTCATTTAATCGTTGTTACCACCCTCCGAGATAGATGTTTTCATTCCTACTTTATAGATTAAAAGATCAAGCGTTAGAGATGGTCAGTTCTCTGGCCTTTGTTCACGGATGGAAAGGGGCACAGCAGGATCTGAAACTCAGATGTCTAACTATTTTGCTTGCTGGAATTCAGGATGGTAAACAGTGGTTCTCAGGCATCAGTGTGGTTTCTGAGAACCACCTGCAGGGTGTTGGAAAACAGGTGGCTGGCCTCCACACTCAGGGGTTCTGATTAAGGAACCTTGCGCGGCAGCTGAGACTAGCGTATGTTCTAGGGAGTGCTGATGCTGCTAGCTTGAGGACCCTGTTAGTGAACCCCTGGAACTTAGCAGAGATACAGATTCTCAAGTTTGAGCAATGCGAGTTTAAAGAAGCTTCTTCTGCACTGGAGAGATGACTCAGTGGTTAAAGCACTTGCTGTGCAAGCAAAGGGACTAGTGTCAGATCCCTAGATTCCACATAAAATTCCAGGCAGGTGTGGTGCCTACTTGTAATTCCAGCCTCAGAAAGCAGAGACTGGGAACCTGCAGAGTGAGATGACAATCCCTATTGGTGAACTCTAGATTTGATTAGAGCCCCTGCTTTAAAAAGAAGAAAAAGAAAAAGAATACTTTGGAAGAGCAATCAGGAATGCATGTGCAAGACTAGAGAGATGGCTCAGGAGTTAAGCCTCTGAGTTCAGATGCCAGATCCCACTTAAAAATACCAGCCAGCCTATCAGTGAGGTGGCCCAAAGAGAGGCAACTTGTTTGCCACAAGAGGCCTGAACTGCCACAAGAGTAGACAAGCCAGAGGGAACCCTGGGTCTACAGAAGCAGACAGGGAGGAGGCTAGGAGGGAGTGGAATGGCTTGATGAAGTGAAGGGAGACGGATGGGAGGGAGGGAAGCAGGGATATGTACTCAATATGCTTGACTAGAAAACTAGAAAAATAAACTAATAGGGGCTGGAGAGGTGGCTCATGGGTTAAGCCTCTGCCTTGCAGGCAGAAAGTCCTGAGTTCGGATTCTAGTCCCCATGTATAGACGCCGGGCAGAAGCGGGGATGGCCTGCGTTTCCGGTCCTGGTAGGGCAGAGCCTGTGAATCCCGGGGCCTAGTAAACAAGGAGGAGGTGGAGGCAGTCCATGGTGGTTCTACACACACACACACACACACACACACACACACACACACACACACACACGCACAATTGAATAAATAATAAAAAAATTTAAAAAAAAGAAAAATTAACTAATAATTAAAAAAAAGCACCTGGCAGAAATGGCAGTGGCCAGCAATTCCAACCTGGAAGGTGGAGCCTGGGAAACTCCAGAAGATAGAACAATCCAGAGTGATTCCTGAAGTCATCCTTGGGCCCCACAGGTACACACAGGAGAAAAAGAAAAAATAATAAAAAGAAGCTTTCCAGGCAATTGTGACGAATGCTGAAACTGAAGAACCTCTGTGCCCAAGTAAGAAAGAGTTGGTGGGAGGTAGGTGGCAAAATACAAAGGTCAGGGAAAAAGTGATGTGCTAATGACCAAGGGAGATGTGATGTATTGGATTCAGGGAGCAGCTGGACCTTGGAGGAAGTGACTCCATCTTGGAGATGTGAAGAGATCTAAGCTCATGAGAAGGGTCTGGACAGTAGAAAGGGGCAGTACTGTGGCTTTCAGCAGTTCTGGCTTTTAGCAAGACAGCAATAATAGCAGTATTTCACTTGGCACCCTTGTAGGAAGGTGAAAAAATGAGGCCTCCTAGAGAATGTGTGAAGTGGCTTGGAAGCTTGCTGTCTCCTGGACACTTTGTAAGCATGTGCTGGAGGGTTCTGTTGAACTTTTAATCAGCCAACAGCAATGCTTAGGAAACCCACTCTTCAAATTTGAAGATGACATGAGACTGGGAGTGACACCTAATTACTTGGATGACAGAGTCAGGAGTCAAAGAAATACTGACAGGCTAGGCCCCAAAAAACAAGACCAAGTTTAATGCATCTACATACAGTCTTCTGCACTGAAGTTCAGGAAAAATGAACCCTAGCAGCTGAGGGGAGATGTCAGGAATCCAAGATACGTGGATTTGGCAGTCCAATATTAAGATGGCCTGACTTAATGCCTTAAATCTGGGTTCAGTGACAGAAGTGCTTCCATGTTCCTTATGTCATTTGTCCCCTTGTTTTCTTCTTCTGGCATTATATCTCTGCCTTCTCTGAGTTTCTTCTCTGGCTTTAACTTTTGACTTGTTTTTTCTAAGTACATCTAGACACAGGATGCCCTTTACTTACACTAATCCTCCCTGAAAGTCTTGGCTTGAATCTGAATGTCTCATATGTCTAGGACCCCAGTACTCGACTCTATCTGGTCACCCTCTCCTTGCTTTAGATCTCGCTTTGTCACTTGTCTCGGATGCACTGTGGATGTTGTCAAGAAGCTACACGACTATGTCTCTAATGTCGTCTGCTTACTTGATGCCATTTCCTCTTCCCTGCCTTTTAAATTGATTTTTTTGTTAGCATACAACATAATGGGCTTCATAATGACAACCTTATACATGTATAACAATATGCTTTGTACGTGCTTGTCCCCACCTCCTTTTATGCCCTGATCTTTTTGCTAGCGTCCTTTTCCTTTCTCTAAGGAGTCCCTTCTGCTTTTTGTTATATGTGTCCCATTACCCTCTCTCCCCTCCCTTAAGATCTCTTGTTCTCTTTTCATAGCCTTTACACACACACACACACACACACACACACACACACACACACACACACACTTGAGATTCTACATATGAGAGGGAACAGGCAGCATCTGTCTTTGCAGTCTCGCTTACTTTGCTTAGCATAAAGATTTATTACATCCATTTTCCTGCAAATATCATTATCTCATTTTTTCACAACTTAATGAAATTCCATTGTGCATGTGCTACCACATTTTCTTTATCTTTTCATCTGCTGATGGACATGTAGGCTGGTTTCATGTCCTAGCTACAGAGAATAGTGCGGCGATAAATGTGGACGTGCAAGCATCTCCAGTGTGTTGATTTAGAGTCCTTCGGGTCTAAATCAGGAGTAGTAGAGCTGTGTCTTATGGCAGTTCTTTTTTTTTTTTTTGAGATCCACCATAGTGATGCCCATAGCCACTATACCAGTTTATATTCCTACCAGCAGTGTATTAGGATTCTTTCCCTCATTATCACAGGCATTTGTTGTCCTTTGTTTTCTTGATGATGGCCTTACTGATTGGGGTAAGGAGGAATCTCAAAACCATTTTAATTTGAACATCTTTTCAAGGTATTTGCTGACTGCTTCTCTGAGGGCTATTTATTCCATTTATCCCCTCGGTTATTGTTCAGATGTTTGGGGGGTTTTCAATACGTAATTCTTACAGTGTTTGATATATTCTAGACATTAAGTCCACATCTGAAGTGTAGCTGGCAAAGATTGATTGCTATTCTGTAGGCTGTCATGTCACCCTAGTGATGGCTTCCTTTGCTGTATGGAAGCTTTTTCATGGACTCCCATTTGTCAGTTCTTGGGTTACTCTCTGTGCTGATGGAGTCAGTCTCACTGAATTTTAGCTAACCCTGTATCTTGAAGTGTTTTTCTCTAGCAGTTTTGAAGTTTCAGGTGTTACATTGAGGTCTTCGATCCCCTCCCCCCAAATGTGTGCTTTTGGAACCTTTGTTGGAAATTAAGTGGCTGTAGCTGTGGGGGATTATTTCTGGGTCATCGATGCTATTCTATTGGTCTGCATTGTGTGTGTGTGTGTGTGTGTGTGTGTGTGCACGACTGAGTGTGTGTGTGCTAGTACCTTTCAGTTTTTGTTACTCTGGATCTGTAGTATACTTTGAGAGAGGGTGTTATAAGGCATTCAGTATTGTTCTTTCTGCTTAGGAGTACGTTGACTATTTGGGGTCTTTTAGGTGACCATATGTGTTTCAGGACTGTTTTTGCTATTTATGCGAAGTATTCTACTGGGAAATTGAAAGGAATGCAATGATTCTGTACATTGATTCTGATCGTTCATCCATTTAAAGAATATTAATCATGCATATCCATAAGCACAAGAGGTCTTCTTCAATTTCTTTTCCCTGTGTTTTAAAGTTTACATTATATAAGTCTTTTACCGCCTTAGTTAGATTCATTCCTGGCACATTATTATTTATTTTTGAAGCTATTGTGCATAAGATTTTTTCCTGATTTCTTTCTCTATGAAGCAATTATTAGTATATATTAAACTTACTGATTTTTTTCATGCATTGTTTTATGCCCTGCTTATTGTTGAAAATATTGATCAATTGTTAGAACTCTAACTCCTGGTGGAGTCTTTAGGGTTTTTGAACTATGTGATAGTATTATCTGCAAATAAGATTAGTTTGGTTTCTTTCCTATTTTTGTTACTTTTATTTCTTTCTTTTACCATAGAACCTCAAATGTGGTTGATTTTAGAAAGTAAATAGGGCCAGGTCTGGGTAGTACCAGGATGGGGGAGGCCTTTTCCTCATTCTATTTGTTGTGGGATCCATTTCAGTGCCACAGGAAATGAGTAACTGTGAAGCATTTTAAAGATGTTTCATTTTGAATGAATGAGAGTGTTAGTTTTATTTTACACGTAATTACAAAAACAAAATCTTGCGCTCACATTGTAAAATTATGAGTACTTTCATGTGCTTTTTTTTCTGGTTTAAATTTGACCATAATGCTATAGTTAGGTTTTGAAATTTCTGTTTTCGGCAGAGGAAATGGAGGTTCAGGATGGTGAAATAGCAGTCCTAAAGCCACACAGTGACTATTGGTGGAGCTGGGCTGGAGTCCCAGGGCTTCTGATGCCAGCTGCGCCCTTCTCAGCTGCACCTGTTAACCAGCTTGCATGAAAACTCAAGTTCTTTTTCAAGCACAAGATTTTCTCAACAATATGCTGGCAGAGTAGGCAATAGCTCCGGATTATCACAGCACTGCCTGACTTATAGAAGGGAATGTCAAGTGTAACCCATCAGTTTTTGTTATTATACAGATCAGCAACTACATGACTGTGTTAGCAGGTGTTTGTCTTAAAGAAATATAAGCACTGTGGCTCATTTCAGTGCTGAGACATTATTCCTGTTGCCATCATCCTATCAGTACTTTCATTGGTCCATGCTCAGTGTGGTAGTTAGATTTGTAGGTGTCTATTGAAGAGTGAACTCTGGGCACATGTGTGAAGAATTAATAATGAAGGCAAGACTTGGGCAAGCCTGTAGGAGAATATCTAATTATGAGAAGACCCAGCCCATAGTGGGTGGGATCATTACCTAGACAGGTGGGTAAGATTGAAGGAGCTGGTTCATCACTTTGGCCTACTTCAGCATATTCAGACTGACTTGCTGTCTAGCAAGTGAGAAAGTTTGCCCCTCGCTCAGCAATCTCTATGGATATGGTGTGGTCAATTCCTTCAGCTTCTGGTGTTGGTATGAGCTGTCCTGCCAAGCTGGACTAAGAACTGTAACTGGACAATGGTAAGAAAGAATAAAACCCTCTTGTTCCTCTAAGCTCTTTGGTTGTGAATTTATCAGCAGCATGAAGACAGATCACAACACCTGGGTTTCTATATCTACATATTGCTAGTGTATCTGACTCATTTTCTCCCAAGTTCTAGTTAATCTTATAGCCTAATGTATGAGAGGATTTTTTTAAATATTATTTTCACTGTTGTCCATTTTTGACGAAAGAGTTTTATTGGTTTATTCTTGTCCGTGGCATTAAGTTGAAACTTCATGTCTGCTTACCAGTGTTCTTCATAGTCTAATCATACTTACCTGGCCAAGTGATATTTGAATATAGATCCTTTACTGCTTACTGTGTTTCCTGAAATCCCCAGATCAAATCCACTTCCTTGTATATTTTTAAGATAAGCTATAGGAAACATACTCTGCTCAGCTTTATATGACTGGATAGTGCTATCCTGATGGGTTAAGCTAGAAGTATTTGCTATTTGTAATAGTCCATTTTTCATTACTAGAATGAAATAACACATAAAGACTACCCATGTTTAGCTCACAGTGTTAGTGACCAACAGTCTGTTAGTTTTACCTCCATTCAGAAGTCCCATTATATGGCATATAGTGGTGGAAGCAACTGTGGGCAAAGTTCATTTCTGACATAGGAAACCAGAAAGGGTGCTGCAGTTACTCTGCGTGGTTGCTGGTAAATTCATAACCATAAGGGACAAGGAGTTTTCATTCTGGCTTAGAATTCCTGATTATAGTTCTTTGTCCAGCTTGGCAGGAATTCTCACAACTTCATCAGGGGCCAAGAGAGCTGATCATACCATATCCACACATCCATAGAACTGCTGAGAGGGGAACAATCTCTATTTGCCAGCTCAGCCTGTCTGGCCAAGTGTACCAAAACATGCCAACTTTCTCAAGCAGTTCCCTCCAACGTAGTCATTTGCCTAAGGACAAGTCCTGCCCAGCATGGGCTGGGCTTTCCCATTACTTAGACAATCACCTGTAGGTTTTCTCTGGTCTTAACTCAACTACTAATTCTTTACAAATGTGCCCAGAGTTCGAACCCTTAACTATTAGGTTGACACCTGTCTTTAACTCTGAAAAAGGAAGTGTGGGGCTACCTTGTCCTTTGACATCTTGAGAGCTAATCAACTTGCTCCATAAAAATGATCTAAATTACCTCCAAGGATCTAAGAACCCTCCAGGATCTACCTCTCAAAGATAGAGACCACTTTCCAAATCATCCCACAAAGGATCAAGTTTCTAAGTCATCTACCCTTGGAGTACACACTCAAACTTTAAAATGAGTGACTATTGTAGAAAGGCTTTTGAGCAAAGACTGGAGAAATTTCCTTGAAGTCAGCACAGGTTAGCAAATTAAAAAGAACAACAACAACAATAATAATAAAACAACTGTAATAACATTAATAGACATAAGTTGTGGATGCAGAAGAGAATATCCTTTGAAATTTATTTATGACTTTACAGTGTTTTTATCCCAGATCTGAAAGGGACATGAATGACCTGTGTGACCACAGGAACCCTGCATTGACTGAAATTTGAAACTTATTGATCAGGAGAAGGGAAAATTCAAAGTATAAACAAAGATACAGGGATGTGGAGATGAGTCAGCAGTTAAACTACTAGGTATTCAAGCAAGAAAATTAGAGTTTGGATCTTGGCAAGTGGAAAAAGCCAGCAAGTTGGCTATGAGACTATCCCTATTGGTGTGCTGTGGGTTTGTTTACATACCCTGTCTCCAAATAATAATGTTTCCACCTTATATGACTGAGGATGATTCCCAATATCAACCTTGGGCCTCTGCATGCATGTGCTTACATGTGCCCTTGTACCCAGTCACTCACACATGTGCTCTCATACATGGGAATATGCAAACACACAAACATGCACTCCTCACATGAACATGATGACGAAAAATAAAGGAATGAAGTTATAGAAAAATAAAAGAATCAGTTTTTAGTGCTGTGAGTTTAGACCTATTATCTGGGAAGTAAACCAGTTACCTTTTGTTTTAGGGGTTCTGATTGTCAGATTACCAGAAAACATAAGTCCACATCCTAATCATGGAGCCTATGAATTCTATTTTATTTAGAAAAGGCTCTTTGCAAATGTACTTTGGTAAAGGATCTTAACCTAATCAGCATGAGATAATCATTCTGGATGATTCAGGTAAACTCCAAGTTCTCTCTCTCTCTCTCTCTCTCTCTCTCTCTCTCTCTCTCTCTCCTACACACACACACACACACACACACACACACACACACACACACACACGATACCTGAAGTGAAGATGCAAGTCAAAGGGGTGCTGAGAGCTCTCAGAGGTCACATCTCCAAGCCTTGGCATGAGTGTGGGCTGGCTGATAGCTTGGTCTGACTTGTGACCCCAGAACTGGGAAAGAATAACTCTGTGGTTGCCACTACAGTGGTGCTCATTTATTACAGAAGGCACAAGAAGTAACAGCGCTCAAATCCATCTTTCCGGGGTCCTGACCCCTACAACAGTCCCATAGAATATAAGTCCTTCCCTTTTCTTTTTCCTTCCCCCCTAATTCCTCCCTCCACATGGGAGTGATTGTTCTTCACCTGTTTGAAGACTGACAAAAATGACAGATTTTTGAAAAAGAAAAAGGATCTTAGGTATTATTCTTGTTGTTTGACACATGGGGGAAGTTATAGGCCTTTGCCTGGAGTTGACAAAGTCCTGGCCATCAGATGACAAAATTACCTCACTTCCGTATTGATGTTCTTTCATCTAACTTGTTCTACAGTCTTGTAAGGACCATGAATGCATCTTACAGAATTTTGCTTCATGAGTATTTACCTATCAGTTATGCATTAGTTACAAATTATGGGCACCATTTTGGTCACTAAAATTATGAAATATGTTTTTAATTTATATTTTTACGTGTAAGTAGGAGAGAGGAAATGGACTGGGGAAAAAACATAGAAAACAGCAATGTCTTAAAAACATGGTGGAGTCATGCCACCCTCAAGCACAGTTGCCTACATAGCATAGAATCAAAGATGTTTCATATTTATCAATTGAGTTCCTTCCTTCTACACTAAAATTCTAAGGGAACTCCAAGTCTGTTTTCAGTTCTGGGAAGCTGTTGGCCACAACTCCAGATTCCTCGTATTTTCTTGTTGGATTGACTTTGCTTTCTTAGGAATGATCTTTTGAAAACAATGCTTACATTAGAACTTAAAGAAAAATGTACACTGACATGTTGAAGTGACTCAGTCTTTTCAGACCTACCCATGATATCAGTAGTGACTAAATTCAAATGTGAAGGCATGTCATGTACATGCTTGGCTAACTAATAGTGGACTAGATTACAGATCAATTAGCAATGTTCCACATCTTATGTTCCTAAGCATTGTACCTTAATTTAAATTTTTTTGTAGTGATTAAATATTCTCTCATATGTTTTGCTTGCAAATGTTAATAGTGTTGGTGCTGTTGCTAACTGAATAAAAAAATGTTCCAGCTTTCTTAACACCATTTCTAGCAAAGTTGTCAGTTAACCCACTTATACTTCTCATTAACACGTTTTACAGTTTTTTTTTAAAGGACAGTTTATTAGTTTTGCTAGTAGCATTTGTGAAGAATTCCAGTCTAATAAAAGGCCATTCAAATTACTTGGACAAGAAAACTGATTATATTTGCTATGTAGACAAATAATGAGAGACCAGGAACACCAAAGATACAGAATTCATAAGTCCAAATGCCTAAATGAGGATTGAATATCAAGTTAATTTCCAATTACCTATCTGCTTGTTAGCTGTTAGGTAAGGTTGCATTAAATAGAATTTTAAAATGTTCTGTTGAAAAAATTTTCTATTTCATAGATTGTGAGCACCTAGAGAGTAGGTCATTAATTTTTATCTGCATGACTTCAGTAAGTTATTTAGTTTCTTTGTATCTCAGTTTCCTAACGTGTGAAATTTGGATAACATTGCTAGGTGTTTCAGAGGCTTTGATGGAGACCCCATGATACAAGCATGCAAAGGAAATGGGGCAACAGCACTAGTTATAGGTCCTTCAGTTGTGCCAGCTGCCTTGTCTGGCACTGGAACGTGGGTGAGGGTTGTTAAACACTTGTAAATTGGTATAGATGGAATGGATACAGAAGGCAGCTACAGCAATCCACAGAAGATGACTTACATTTATACATGTTTCTTTTCACTTAATGTAGCAGGTATATTTATTTTCCTGTCATCACCTGGGTTTCAGACTGTGGGCAGAGGTTATGAATAAAAGCAGGAAAGGCTTCATGAATTAATTTTGTCATCCTCCATTCATTTCGAGGGCAGAAGAGTGAGGTAGGTAAAGTGTATTTGGATACTTCCCACCTGTTGGTACTCGGTAAATGTTACTATTGGAGTGTCAAAGGGTGGGATTGAGTCAGTTGACATTGAGTGTGCATAATGCATTAAGTAGGGTGTTTTATCTTATTGAACCATTATAATATACTTCCCTAATTAGATACAGGCATCAACTTCACAATTGAAAGCGTAGACTTTTGGTACACCTATGAAGAATTGATAGCTAAGACAGGTCCTGAACAAACCTGTGGGAGAATGTCTAAGTGATGGTTGGGATGATACCCTGGGCAGGTAGATAAGATGGAGAGAGCTGGTTCAGTAAGTTGCCGTACTTTGGCATGTTGGAATTCTGGCAAGAGACAAAGTGTTTCCCTCTGTCTCAGTTCTTTGTCTGGGATATGTGGCCAATTCCCTTGGTTCCTGATGCTGGCATGTACTCTCGTTAAGCTGGACTGTAACTTAATCAGAATTGTGAGCAAAAATAAATTCCCCCTTTCCCTTACGTTATGTGATTATGTATTTATCAACAACATGAGGGGAAACTATAATATACACAAAGGAGGTAAGCGCTATTACTTTGACTTCTGAATAGAAGAAACAGAGGCTTAGCGCATGACTTGCTCACAATCACATGGTAAAATATTGGTTTTGGATGGTCTCCAACCCTCTTGCTCACTGAAATTCATGTTCTTACTTATTGGATATCACACATATGTATGGGAGCACATAATCTTACACTCAAGAAACAAAAGGGTTTCATCTAAGTCTTCTCCCTATGGTTAAAGTGTAGGATTTGCTCTCAAGTTACAGCATTCTCTGGGGGAGCAGTGAACAGACTTAGGATCCTTGACCCATTTCATTTAATGTGTGATTTTACTTTTGAGAGAAAAAATGATATGCATGACTCTCTAAGGGTTTATTGAATTAAATGATTTTATTTCTAGTTTATGTATGATTAAAATAGATTTGTCATAGTTTAGATGACAGAGTACCTGAAGTCTATAGAACTACAATCAAGATAGGAAAGTAAAATCTAGTTCTTAAATCTCTCTTAGTGTGGTAATTTGGCTGCTTCTTCCTCTCCTACCCCCCATCATGCAAGAACAGTTATTTGGAAGAAAGAGAATGATAGGAGCCAGCTGGACTTTATTAACTGAGCTCAAACAGGGCCAGTGGCAATACCATCATATCAGAAGGAGCTGTGGAGAAACAATCCTAAATTAAGGCTAGCTGTGCCAGAGTAACTTGTATCAGACAAGTGTTCCTGATGAGAAAGAACAGCTAAGAAATTTGTGCGAACCATATAAATAATCAGTTTTAAGGGTTAGGTTTTGAGTGACTAGTAGTCAAGGTTTGAGGAACAGATCACAGAAAGAAGGGAAATCAAATGGGGGTGCACTCAGCATCAGGAGCTACAGAGGTGATAGCTCACAGGTAATGAACCCAGAACGTTAGGTATCTGCATAAGAATGTGAGTTTAAAAAATAGTTTTGTGTTGCTATGGCAGCCAGAACTGGGAGGTTGAAGACCTCAGAAGTGAGGTGTAAAGAAGTGAGAGGAACTTGAGGCATTTGCTGATTATGATGTACAAGGTAAGACACCGAAGATTTCAGAAAAAGTTGCTGCACGTATTTAGGAACATGGTACCCCACAATTTCATTGCTGACACAAAATAATAGACAAAAATTAGCGAAAAGTGCAGCAAATGAAGTTGTACACATTAGCTAAAAAGCGCAAAATCTGCAGCAAACATGGCATTTTTGGTCCAAGTTCTTTAAATGTTCCTTAAATGTAAGCGAGCACAGGGAGAGTTGCAGTCTCTTGTGTTATAAAGTGGCAAAGGAAGGTCAGCTGACCTTGGATGCTAAGCTGTAATGCCAGATGTCTAAGGGTGTGGCCTGAAGAACACAGTGAACTGAGATAGCTCACAGATGCTGGATCTGAATGCATGTGCACATCTGTGTAATTCCTTGTTGTTCAGTTAATTTGATCAGTTCCTTTTGCATTTGTCTGTGTTTCTCATGAACAAAATTGAACAGGAGCTAAAAAAAAAATTGAACAGGAGCGAATGAAAAATTTACATAACTCTCCACTCTAAAAATTAATTGTATTGAAGCAACTCCATATTTTGAGAGCAATCATTATACGATTAAATATAGGAAAAATCTAAATGAATATTGATCACTCAAAAATTAATATGTGTGAAGATATAACATCACAGAACACTGAGCAAGGAAATGATCTTGTGTTTTCTACTATCATGCTATAGTTGAGGAAGTAGAAACAACAGCAATTTATTTATTTATTTATCACTTATTTGTTTTTTCAAGATAAATTCTAATGTATGCCAGATTGACCAGGAACTTGCTGACTTGCTGGATGACATTGAACTTCTGGCCTCCCTGAGGCCATCTCTAAACTGCTTGGATTATAGGTCTGTGTGCCAACACCCTGGTTTGTGGAGCACCAGACCTCAAATTCAGGACTTCCTGCAAGCTAGATTAGTGCTGAACCACATCCCCAGTAATTTACACCAGGTCTTTCTAATTCCACATGCATACAATTGTATAATTTTTATGGATAAATGAATATATATCCAAAAAGCTAAGGGAAGATAATAAATAGGTATAAAACAAACCAAGCACTATTTGAACCCAAAGTAAAGGAAGAAATGAAAGAAAAGGAAGAAAAACATGGAATAAATTAGAAGAAAAACAAGTAGCAAATGGTAGTTACAGACACCTGTGTCAATAACATTAGTTGATAAATTAATAGAGAATCTGGAAGCTCCAGTAAAAAGACAAAGATCATCAACTGTATTTTAAAAGTTTTTCATTTTACAAGAGACATGGTTTACATATGAGGATGCAAAAATACTGAGAATTAATGAATGCAAAGTGACATGTTAAGGACATTGATTTGCTGTTATTCCTGTAATAACTGGTGAAATCACAATATCAAACAGCAAAATGTAGTGTCTTATAGCACTACAGGCAAAAATCCTGGAATGAATTTTATTTGCTAAAACTAAAATATCAGTCTCTTAACACCGAGTATTAGGATACAAAATATTAGAAATGTATTTATTTATTTATTTTTTATATTCATTTACTTATCTTATGTTCATTTATTTACATGTGTGGGCACACACACTTGTAGAGATTAGAAGATAATGTCTAAGAGTCAATTCTCATCTATCATGCTGTCTTTTGGCATTGAATTTAGGTGGTTAGGCTTGGTGATAAGTATCCTTACCAGCTGAGCTATCTTATTGTCCCAGATGGGAATTTTTTTAAACTAATAAATAATATATGAGAAATTATAGTGTATATCCCACATGGTATTAAAATATTGAAAATTTCCCTGATATTGAAAAAATGAAAATATTGGCATACTACTCTACTTGATTTTAAAGGAGGATTTAGTCAGAGCATTGAAGTAAAAAAAAGTCTTGAGGTTGGAAAGAATTAGAACCATTTTTATTCTCAGATGACAGAGGAATACGAAATTTATAAGAATTACAGAAAAATCCACAGTCATGTAATTTGTATGAACAAAAATGAGAATCTAGATTAAAAAATGAATTTATAAATTTGATTTCTTTGTGCTACCAACAAATAATTTGAAACAAAATAATATTTTATTGGTACTAGAAAATGTCATGTGTCTAGAATTAAGACTGACAAAATACCCAAGGATCTTAGACAGATATTAATATTATTGAGAGAAGCAAAAGCAAACTCATGTAAATAGAGTTATTTCAAGTTTGTGAATTAGAAGTTTTAAGATTACAATGTTAATTTACAAACTTGATATATGATTTGGTTAAAACCCAATCAAATTCCTTTCAAGTTTTCTTTCTAGAAATGAACCAATTGAATCCTAATTATGAGTGTATATTCATATAGCTAAGAATAACTGAAGTATTATCAATTTTTCTAATTGAGGATGAAAAATTGGAGACATACTACCAATATTTAACTTTTTCTCCAGTTAGAATAATTAAGAAACTGTTCCATTGGCTGTGGGATAAGCAGGTTGAGGCAACACTGTAAGGTCACCTGGCATAGGACAAAGTGACATATCAGCAAAGAAAGAATTGTCTTTTTAATAAGTAGAATGCTTCAAATTGGATTTCTATATGGAAAAGGGTGGTGAGCGACTCCTTGATTCTGTCTAAGATATCAAATCTAGGTGGATTTTAGCATCTGGCTATAAATAGTGAGACAGTAAAGCTCACAGAAGAAAGCATAGACTCATGACTTTGGAGTCCCCAGAAATCACAAGTAACCACAAATGGAAAGTTTGATAAACTAAAATTCATTAAGCCAACAGTTCTTCAGAACAATATGCAGTTAAGAAAATAAGGATGCAAGTCACTCTAGAGCATGTATGTAGGAGTCATATGTTTTACAAAGACTGACACCCTCAGTAGAAAGCAGTTCCTTCATTATAGTCAATATATACAGAAAGGTGCATGGACTGAAACATGTATTTGGGAAGAGAAGGGATGTCCCTCCATCTAGACCTTCACAGACAAATCAGTCATGGAGTATTGATGAAATATATTTGCAGCCAATACCATAAGAGAATTTATGGAAACATGCAATAATCTTGATGAATATCATCAACAAGACGTTGTTCAGAAGATGCCAAATGAAAGTATGTACCGTTTGAGTCCATTTATACATAATTTGAAACAGGCAGCGGAATGGATGACATACGCTTCCAGAGTAGTGGGTCATTTAGTGTAGTCACTGATGCAAGGAGAATATGAGGCAGGATTTTGAGGTCTTGATGATGGTTTCTCAGACTGAGTAGCAGCTGTATATATGAATTTAACTCATAATTCTTTGTCTTTTTCTCTGGTTATGTTGCAATTGGATAAAATAGGAAATTATAAAACCCGAACACCAAGTTTACTTAGATTAGATCTTGTTGGTATTAGGACAATTCGAGAACTTGAATATGATCTTGATATAGGTAATGTTGACATATTTATTAGTTTTTTGATTTGTAATGGTTTTGTGTCATTAAAGACAGGATTTTCACTTTTTAACAAAAATACTGAAATGATTATGAGTAAAGTATCATGTTGTTGCCAACCTAATTTCAAATGTTCAGTGAAATAGATATCTACACATAGATATATGCATTTGCATAGGTATAATAAGCACAGATGCAGTACATAGGATAAAATGTTGACAATAATGCTTCAAATTGCAGTTATCAGATTTAGGGATGAGGAATACAAAGTGCTAATCTTTCAAATATTTTTATGAGGGTAAAAATATTCATCACAAAAGATCGGGAAGATAGACCTCAAAGTATAAGACTCAATGTTAGCCTCACAGGCCTGGTGTGTCTGGGGCTTCATGTAGGGGATACCAAGTTAGAATGGGGTACGGTGCTGCTTTGTCTATTCCCTCCAAGTCTTGCTCAGTTCATTTCTTTCCCTGGAGCTAGGAGAATCAGGTCCCAGCCAGCTGTTGCGTCCTTTGGCCACTCACATGACTGTATGTCATGCTGCCCTTGGACTTCTCTCGGGACCCCTCCCTTTACTTTTCATCCCTCCTTAGACACTGCCTTCTTTTCCTCCAACTCTCATTGAAATCAGAGAAACAAGGAAATCAAACAAATATCTCATCCCAATTCACTGGAGGAGGATCTAATTGAACGAAATTAAAACAATTTCTCTGCAGCCAGCACCACAGCAGGAGCTGGACTCTCCAAAATTCTGCCAAAAATTCTGTCTGTGTGTAAATATTTTCAGATTGCCTTGTTCAAGAGAAAAGAGAGCCCCTGCAGAGACCTACCTCATCCAGACCTGTGAGAATACAATGGACAGAGATGCTCTCTGTGAAGGATGTAACAATCCGATTATTTACACTGGGCGGCATGAACATTGCGTCGGGCGACAGATATGGACAGCCTACCCCTGCTTGAGAAATGAAGGAAGTACCACAGACTGCAGACAGAAATACTCTGGCCCTGCAAAGGTTGGCAGAGAAAGAGGAAACGCTTCTACAGATGGGCTGGAAACCCATCTAAAAGTATAAGCTTATTTATCAATCTCAGTTTTTCCTTTGTGCACTAATGAGTGCAACAAAAAAGTTTGAATTGTTTTACTCTGTGTATGTATATAAATGTTGGTTGCAATGCCTATATCATGGTGTCATAGTTAGATACAGGTATCAACTTGACGGTCAAGGATTCAAGATATGGGCACATTACTAAAGAATCAGTGGTTGAGTTAAATCCTGAGCAAATTTGCATGAAATTATCTGATTGATGGGAAAGGCCCAGCCCATGGAGGGTGCTGGGCAAGTAAATAAGATGGAGGGAATTGAGTAAGGAGATTGGTATCCTTCTGTATGTATACTTGGCCAGACATGCTGATCTGATAAGTAAGGATTGTCCCTCTTTCAGTCATTATGTGGAGATACCATGTGGCCAGTCCCTCAGCCACATGTATTGATGGGGGCTCTCCTGCCAAGCTGGACAAGTTGTTGTAACCAGACAATCATAAGCCAGAATAAAATCCCTTGTTCTCTTAGGTCATTCCATGATGGAATTATTGCCAACAATGCATGCTAACCACAACACATGCTATGATGGTGGAGGTCTGAGGATAGCCACATGTTGGTTCCTGCCTTCCATTATATTTGAGACCCAGTCTCTTGCTGTTTGCAGTTGTATTCTCCAGAGTAGCTGGCCAGCAAGCGTCCAGAATTGTTCTGCATCTGCCTTCCATCTACCATAGGAATGTTTGAATAATAAATCATGCTACCACATCAGGCTTTACATGGGTTTTTGTACATGGCCACCCACTGCCAAGCAGCACTAAGCCAACCTTGGGACATCCTGACCTTCATTTCTAGACTTAACACTTTTTATTTACTGATGTGACTGAATGTTCCATTCAAACTCCATGGCTCTCAGTCATGGAAACTTGTCAGTTTTAGATTACTCTACTTTTGACTATATGAGACCAATTAGGTCTCAGATTCTTTCTCTGAAAGATGGAGATACTGGAAGGAGTTGATCCATGTGGAGCACTTAGAACAGGACCTAACTGGCTGAGGAGATGGCTTAAGGGTTAAGGCCTTTGACCCACAAGAGTTTTTATCCTTAGATCCCAGGTGAAAAATGCCAGGCAAAAATGGCTGCTGCCTCTATACTTCTTACTCTAGAAGGTGGAGTCTGGAAAACCCCAGAGCAAGGAAAAAGCGCATAGAGCAATCCAGGATAATTCCCAATGTCATGTTTGAGCTCCATCTACAGGTGCATATGTTCAAGTGCCTTCTGGGTGGTACACACACACACACACACACACACACACAAATTAAAATAAATAAATAAAAAGACAAAAAGAAAAAAGAACAGGACCTAACATAAGGCAAGTTCTCAATAAACGCCAGTTATAATGAATGTTATTATTCATGTTATTCTTTTATATGAAACTTCCCTGAATCACCTACTTTTTGGCAAGACACAAACCATCCAAATGTGAAGTGTTTCCTGCCTATTCATAAAATCTTTTCTTATCCTGTCCAGTCACATGTCTTCTCCCCCTTTCATGAACCTTTCTGTCAATGATAAACCTGCATATCTTGCAGTTACTTTTGAATTGAAAGTCTAATATCCCTGGGCCAGCAAGAAGACTCAGTGGATAAAGGGGTTTTATGCAAGCCTGAGAATTTGAGTTTGATTTCAGGAGCACACATAAAGGTGGAAGGAGAGAAGAAGCTAAACAAAGTTGTTCTCTGACTTGCACATATGCACATGGCATCTCACATGCATGCCTACATACTGCATACATAAATGCACATAGATGCACATGAGTACACGTACACACACACACACACACACACACACACACACACACACTCTAATAATAATATTAAAAAACTTTCTGCAGCCATTCTTCCTTAAAATGACAACAAAAATTCTTAAACAGGTAGTTGACCCTTGAAGGTAGGGACTACAAATTTACTTACCTTTGTATCATTTATAGTGAGGTCACATGGAAGATCCTTAAAGCTTCTTTAATTGGTAACTTAAGTTTAAAGAATGAATTAATTATTAAGTGTAATTTATAAATCCACTGTTCTGGGTTAACTCTCCTAACTCTGAGAAAGCCTGCATTCAATGATAAAAACACCACTGAATTAGATATTAGATACTTGCAAGGTCCTCAGGTTCTACAAGAGACTACTTAATAGGAAAGCTTCTCCTCAAGGTAACCATCCAATTATGCTATCCAAAATTCTTTTTAAAATGTATGTCTGAGTACTTGTGTATCTGTGTTTGTGTCCATGTTATCAGAGGGCAAAGTGTGTGCCTATCTTCATAGGCACCCCAAGTGTGACTTTGGAAATCATCTTGGATTGCTCTGCCTTCTCTGTGCTTTGCTCTGGAGTTTTCCAGGTTTTGCCTTCCAGGACCAGAACTGTAAGCTGCCACCCTTTCTGCCTGGCGTTTTTATGTGGGGGAGCTAGGATTTGAAGTTAGGACCTTCTGCTTGTGAGGCAGTGGCCTAAACCCTGAGCCACCTCTCCAGCCTCCTATCCAAAATTCTTAAAAGTTTCACATTTGACATGTAAGTAGTAACAACTCAAGATCAAATCAAATCATGAGAACTACTTACATAATTTTAAAATATTGGAGGTGGTAAGTATGAATTACACTGTATATATTGTCAAGTTGACTTTTATCTTCATGTTGGTCTCTGGTCCACCTATATTTACCTGTTTGCTGATTGATGATGGGATATTTGGAGGTGAAGAACATCTTTTCTTTTTTTTAATTTTTTATTATTATTTATTATGTATTCAGTTGTGTGTGTATGTGTGTGCACGCGTATGTGTATGTATGTGTATGTATGTGTGTGTGTGTAGAACCACGGGTGAATTCGGGAACCACCATGGACGCCTCCACCTCCTTGTTTACTCTGCCCTGGGATTCATAGGCTCCGCCCTACCAGGACCAGAAACGCAGGCCGCCCCCGCTTCCGCCTGGCATCTATACGTGGGGTCTAGGATCCAAACTCAGGACCTTCCGCCATCAAGGCAGAGGCTTAACCCCTGAGCCACCTCTCCAGCCCCAAGAACATCTTTTCTTATGGGAAGACTCTAACCTACGTTTCATCTCCTATTTCCTCTTGCCTGGTGCCTCCCTTCTAGGGGTGCACCTGCCCTGTGCAGAAGTGTTAACTGTAGCTTGCTGCTGGCAGCAGGCCTTACATGAAATGTAACACATGAAACAAAGTAGGGACTAATTTTTTGGGCATAGTGTTATAGTTAGACATAGGGATGTTTAGGGATCTCCTAAGTTAGTTAGAAATCCTCAAAAAAGGGGCTGGAGAGGTGGCTCAGGAGTTAAGCCTCCACCTTGCAGGCGGAAGGTCCTGAATTCGGATCCCAGATTCCACATACAGACACCAGGCGGAAGCGGGGGCGGCCTGCGTTTCCGGTCCTGGTAGGGCGGAGCCTGTGAATCCCGGGGCAGAAGGAGGTGGAGGCGTCCATGGTGGTTCGCGAATTTGTCCGTGGTTCTACACATACACAGACACACACACGCACGGGCACATACACACGCTGATGCGCACAGTTGAATAAATAATAATAATAATAATAAATTAAAAAAAAAGAAATGCTCAGAAAAGATTTTGAAAAATCACAATGGTGGGATAATGATATCAAAGCTGTTTTCAGATTTATGCTTTTTCAGAAATTATTCGATAGACTCTCTATCCAAGAACCCGTGCCCTGTAACCTGGTAGGTGAGAATGAATCTGACTCCACTGAAGGCAGTTATTCAAAGACTGGACCACAGAGACTTTTCATAGGAGGGTCAAGGGTTTGCTTCTGCTTATTGCCACTGCTGAAAGGCCAGGTCATAGTGCCTGTTGCCTGAGTGTGTTACACAGACTCAAGTCTGAAGATTGTTGTCTTCTATAAGTAATAGAATCTCTTTAAAGATATCTCTCTAATGTATTTACTTTCCAGACAGCAAAATGCCAGGCTGCTAACAGATGAGTTGTTTGTACTTTAAAAGTTTACTGTTCCGGTTAGGACATTCTTGATGGCATTTTATATTCCCTTTGCAGTGCAGCCAGCTGATTCATGCTGCATTCTGAAGGTTATGAGTCTCCATGTGATGTTAAGAACTATATGTCTGAACCATTAAAGAAGAAGTATATAAAATGCAGAGCTGCTCAGTGGAAGTATATGAACCAGAAGTATTTCATTTTATGCCACGACTCAAGTTATATTTGTAGCATCCGAGTCCTGGCAGTCCTTCTACTTTCTTTCACTTTTGGAGTTATAGCTGTTCTCTCTGTCCAAAAACACAGAGCAAGGTTGTTACCAGATAACTTCTTTGTATTTATTATATGCATTGTAAATTCAATTTAGACATGCCATTATTTATTGAGTTGCTGTTGTGTGTAAGGTTTAGATGTCTAGATGGCTACCACAGCAATTAAAGCATGGTCCTTAATCTATGGGATCTGGAGACTGCATCCATCGCTGAAACTCATGGAAGAATGTGTTTGGAGATTATTAGAAAGGTTCAAAAGGGCAGAAATGTATGTTTTAGGGGTACCAGATAGAATCTGCATAAGGGGCCTAGGAGATAGTGACCCACAACCATGATGATGTTGAATTTGGATCCCTGGCAACCACATAAAAGCTGGGTGTGATGAGTATTTTTTATCCCAGTACTGGCAGAGAAGGATGTTTCTGGAACTCATTGGCCAGCCAGCCTAGTCTAATTGATGAGCTCCAGGGTCATTGAGAGACCCTAAATCAAAAATAAGGTAGAAATAATAAAGGAAGACATCTGATGTTGACTTCTGACCTACATATGCACACAGGCCTATGTATATACATTTGCAGATATACAGATACATTAACACAACTTGTATAAAAATCTTTTGAGATACGAGCTGAAAGAAGAGAAGGATTTGAGCAGATGGAACTTTTCCCAAATGAATAAAAGAATTACAGGAAAACTGAAAACCATGAATTCAGCTGCAAATTTTGGGAATATGTAAAGTTCAATTAAAAAGCACCAGAGCTTGTGCCTATGCTTTGGAGGCTTATTGAGGAGTAGATGGTCATACACCCACTTAAGCTTATGCTCCCCCTCTATAGACAGTGCACTGTTGTGGTTGAAGAGAAAGGATCCAACAAAAGACTACATTTCCCAGGTTCCTTATAGATAGAGGTAAAGTGACAGATGCTTGCCAGGCCTTACTCAAGTCAGATACTGATATCTGAGGTGACCTGGACAGTAGGTGTAGGCAGTATGATCATGGTACAATCTCTGTAGCTTGAATGCTTACAGCTGAGGGTATCAGAGCTCTTCCTAATCTCCCATAAGTGGGTAAACATGAAACCATTTATGTGACTGGAGTTTATTGGAATGAATGTGGTAATAACAAGGGAAGGATAGACCTGGCTCATGTGTGCAAATGACAGAATGCTGTAGTGGAAGTACTATGTCCTAGAAGACAGGGGTTCTACTTATTCATTGATTCCCCTTATTCCCCCATTTGCTCATCCAATCATTTCATATTTATTGAGATTTCTTTCCAGTCTGTTATAGCTTGAGCTAAATACTGGAAATGCCATGATTAATAATGCATACATCCTGGCCCTATGCAGCTCAGAGCAGAATGGAGGAGAATGAAATAACAGCCGACGTTGCAGATGTACCAGAATGCTGTATTTCCCAAAGTATGGATGAGCAGCACTTAGGAGCTGGTTGCAGAGACAGAATCTATACCCATTTTCTAATCAACAGAAGCATGACCTGCAACCCAAAAAGATTTTGGGGTGATTTGGGTGTCCAATGAAGTTTGGAAGCACTGGCAAAATAGTTGGGACATACGTGGAGGCATTGCATGCCCAAGGGAAGGACACTCAACCCAGAGAAGCTTTTGATGAAAAAAGGGCTAAGCTGGCTTCTGAACAATGCATTCAGTCACATGATCATTCAAGGTCAGGTGGGCCTTATGCATTCAGCTTTGATTTTCTTGCCTGTAAAAACAGGGATTATATTTCAAGGTTGTTTCAAACCTCAAGACCTTGTAAGGTTGTTGTGAGACTTAAATATGCGTAAAAGTGCTTGGAATGCTCAAACTGTGTATGAATGGAAAAATATTTTAATTTTCCAGCTGTAAAGCATAGGAAAAAATGTATTTCTTTGGTATAATGCAGTTTTAATGTTGTTTAGTAAGAAAAAGTAATCTAGTATGGTTTCTTTGTTTTGATCAAACGTAAAGCTGAAAGAAAAAATTTCCCTCTCTGCAGAGGAGTGTAACATCTAAAAAATAAGCCTAGAATGCTGGTCAAATAAGGCTCTAGGGGTGGAGTGGAAACATTCTCTCCGGGGAGTTTTGGATCTGGACCTCAATCATCTATACTCTTGCAAAAGTGCCCTTGCAAAAGTGTATATCTAAAACACAGCAAGAGACAGCGGGCAAGTGATTCCTTTTGACTAGGAGAAATATCATTCCCTTGGTACTAAAAGAAGAATCAATCTCTGTGAGTTTTATTCACAATTAATGGAGCTATAGAAGGTTAATGGAAAATAAACAAAGAATAGTAGTTAATGAGCAGTGTTACCAATGTTGTAGGATATTCTCCACATGGGAGTATCCTCACTACCAACAAGTGTTTGCAGAACATCGATTTTAAAACAGGCTCATGACCCGCTGCCCAGTCCTACGAAATGACCTGGGTATTTATACTTTGGTTCTATTGCACATATTTTTTCCTTTGCCTGGAGTGTTATTCATTTTCCAGGCCACTTAGGTCCCCCAAACTTCCTTATGATTGCCTGAAAGAACTCAGACATCTTGGTTCAGACAGTATGACGCCGTTATTGACCAATTCAGCCTTTGGAGTCTCCTCCTCCCCTGAGCTCCAGGCAAGTCAGAGGAGTAGATTGAATTATATCCTCTTCATTGCTGGATGTGTTTATCTCACATCTGAGACTTCAAGAGTCTGGACTGGGCTGTGGCTTACTCACTTCCTATCCCAGGCACTGGCGCTGTGCCTGGCACGCAGTAATTCCCAAATAAATGGTTGCGAGAATAGGAGAAAAGGCTAGCAACTTTAAAAATAAATAAGAAAATAAAACTTTTATGCTACATATCAATGGAAGCTCAGTTAACTGCTGTATCTCTTAGAAACAGAATCCTGTCAAGTCTTCTAAGAAAATGAAAAAAGGGGTTCACAGACCCAAGATGTTCTTTCTGAAACATGCTTATGTATTAATGTGTGTATAACATTATAAGCTGAACCCCAAAATTTGACTTAAAGGAATAACTCTAAGGATATAAAGAAGGCAAATAAAAATGCTAATTTTATTCGACTTATTTTTTAAAATAAATTAATTTATTTTCTATACTATATATTAATTTATTTTTTATATACAAAGCTCCTTGCCTCCCTCATTCCCCCCTCTCTTCCTCCCTCCTTATCTTCCCATTCCCATTATATCCTACCCTCCTTCCCATCCCTACATGGGCCCAGCCTACTCCCTCCTGTTCACCTGTCCTTTGGTTCTATAGGTCCTGGGGTTCCTTCTCTATCATATCATGGGAGTTCATGCCTTTGTGGCAGATAGGCCCTTCCTTGGGTGGCTCACTGATATGGGTACTCCCCTACTTCTGTCTGACCCTTAGCACCTAAGGCTCCTACTGCCTGAAACTATTTCTCTTGAGGTCTGTACCAGTCTATGGGGGCAAGTTGACAGGTGGAGGTCTGATGAGATCAAGTCCCATTGCTGTGAGTTCCTGGCTGTGGCTGACTTATCTTGAGTGGAATGACCTGTCCAGCAATGGAACGCTCCATCGTTAGGATCTTACAGTTTTACCACCCCCTCTTCAGCAAAGTTCCCTGAGCCTCTGGATAGGAAGAGATTTGGCTGGCCAGATGATCACTGTAGGGTTGCTGGTGTTCTGTCCGTTTTGCTACTCTTGCACTGCTCAAGGCTGCATCCTATCTAGGTGTTAAGAGCCTCTCCTATTCAACAATACAGAAATTATTAAAGAGAGGCCTTTGTATAAGAACAGGCTTTAAGGGGAGGGAAGATCTGAAGTAGGGGACAGTAGTGGGTGGGGTCAACTTGCAGGACATCATCTGGCTATCTACCAATCTCTAACCCTACACCCCCCCATGACAGGGAACACATGTCCAGTGCTTCAAACCACTCCAAACCCCAGTGATTAGGAAGGAAACTAACCGTGGATTGGATCAAATATCTCCCTAATTATAGGTCTTTCTTGATGGTGGCCTTATTTCTCTATTGAACTTTGTTCCTTTGTCTTCATTCTCTTTGGGTCTTCTTTGTCCTGCCTTCCTATAATAACAAGATTTGCATATGAGCTAGATTGCTAAAAGAGTGGATTACTTAAATCAATTATGGTATAATTGTTATATAAAGTGATTTCTTTAACTTGGAAGGATATTTATGTGATGTCAAATGTAGAAAGCAGGTTACCAAACACAATATTTATCAATTTATCACTTTATTGGAAAGGAAGATAAGATGCAATAAAAGGGAGATCTGGAAGAGTTGCAGCTAAAAGTTATGCACTAGAGACTTTTTATGCTTCTTGAAATGGTGTGTTATTTTACTTTCTGGAAATTTTGCCTAATATCTGATAACTTTGCTTGATGTTTTCACACCAAATTATATAATCAACTTTCAAATTGGAAAAAGGAACAATAAACCTATTTAGAATAAACTATACCCTTGAAGATGTCTAGAAATTCCCATAGTATGCTAGCCTGTATATGTTTATTTTACCATTAGCACATATTCATTATGTAGATGTGGTTTTCACTGTATTTTCATATATATGTATCCTGTTCTTTGTTCTTATTCACCTTCCCTTGATCCTTTTGCTTCCTCCTCCTCCTTGGGCTGGCCCCTTTTTTCCTTCAAATTAGTGCCCCCATCCTACTTTCATGTCGGCGTGCAAATGTAAAATTCATCCACACAGGAGAGAATGCACAGGAGTCTGACTTATTTTGCTTAACATGATGTACTTTAGTTCCATCGATTTTCTTACAAGTAATAGGATTTTGCTCTCTATGGCTGAATAAAATTCTGTTGAGCATATAAACCATGTTTTACCTATTCATCTCTAGATTGGCGTCTAGGTTCCAAAGCTACTTTGAATTGTGTCATCACGTTCAAGCACGTGCGAGTATCTCTGTTGTATATTGATTTGTATTTCTTCAGGTATGCACCCAGGAGTGGTATAGCTGGATTAAAAGTTAGTTTTTATCTTTATTTTTGTTTTCTTTGAGAAACAAAATTTTAAACAAAATTTCTGTAGTGGCTGCACTAATTTGCATCCCCACCAACAGTGCATAGAGCTCTTTTCCGTTTCTTTAGCACATTTGTTGCCTGTTGTTTGTTTTCTTGATAATAACTATTCTGACTGGGCTGAGATGGACTCTCAGTGCAGTTCTAATTTGCATTTCCCTAATGACTAAGGATGCTGACTATGTTTTCATGTATTTATTGGCTCTTTGTACTTCTTTTGAGAACTGTTGTTCAGTTTCTTGCCACATGTAGAAGAATGGAACTAGACCTCTATTCTGCATAGCTTTTAAGATTTCTTATGTTCTTTTCTTTCACAAGCCTTTCTACTCCAATGCAGTCCCAGAATATTACAAGCTGGTAGGGGAAAAAAATAAAGAAAGGAACGGAGGACTTGGAGTCTAATTCACATCAGCCATACTCTTCAATTCAATTTTAATTCTGAATTTAGGCCCTGGGTACACTGTTCTCAGGACACTCAGAGTAGGACTTTCAGTGGAAAGGAAACTGTGTGCTAAGCACTGAGCATTGGCAAATGTCTATGCCATGATGCAGTTCTTAGACGTGGCAAGGAGCAGAGGAAGAAGATGGAATGGAATCAACTTGTATTGCTTAAAAGAACATGACTTTTGTTTTTCAAGAGAATGAAAGAGGAGGTAACAGTGACGATCAAGGCAGGTGCCAGCCAGATCTTTAGATTCTGAAGTACCTGATATGTTCCTGTGAGGACCAAAGAGACCATGGTATTCTGTGAGAGTTGGCCTTCAATGAAGGCAGAGGGCTGTTGTTGATTTCAAATCACAGCAATCTGTGCTCCTCAAAATCAAGTGGACATGGCCACCTGGGGATTGCGGCCTTTCGTATGCTGCTCAGTGGGCCAGCTCTTCCTGAGGAAACTGCCCAGAATCAACATAGTTCCTGGCTATTGGGGTTTCAATATGAAATTTTCCCCACTGGTTTCTACTTGACTCCTGGGTCTCTAGCTGGTGGTACTATTTTAGGAGGTTCTGGAAACTTCGGGATGATGGAAACATCATGCCCGGAGCCTGGAGGACTAACTGACTAGAGCCTGAAAACTATGAGCCAAAATACAGATTTCCTGATTTAAGTTGTACATGTCAGGTGTTTTGTCTTTCGGTAACTTTAGGTACCTTATATGAGTTAGGAAGGCAGATGAAATTTCCAGAAATTATTGGGATAGTGAGCTTTAGAAATTGGCTGGGTCTTTTGTTGGCAACCAATCTGGCTGAGTCTAAGGTTTCCAACTTGTCACTCACGAACACCTCTGCCATCTCTACGGTTTCCTAGTCTCTGATTGGTATCTGAATAAGTCGCTGACATTCCATGTCATGACAGAGGACATGACCCCAATGCCAAGAGCACAGAGTAGGGCTGGGATGGGGGTGACTCATGAAGCCAACTGAACCAGTTCTCACCAGGAGAAAACAAGTTTTCATTTAGTAGATCTTGGAAATGACATCAATGGAGATGTCTTTAGGAGGATGAACATAGTAGGGGAGTTAAATGTTTTTTATATAATGAATTCATTTCTCACTTTCTTATTTCCTTTTTCTTTTCTCAGTGCTGGAGTTCAAATCCAGAGCCTTGCACACAAAACGCCAGTCCTCTTCTACTGAACTCCATCTTCAGATTTCCCAGCTCATTTTTTAAAAATTCAACTGTTATGCAAGTTACACAAAAATTCAGACATTGTAGCAAATATAGTTTGAGAACCTTTTTCAATATGTAGTAATATAGTCAATATTAAAATCAAGATATAGAACAGTATTGTTCAATAGTATAAAAATAAAATGCCCATGGATTTTTATCTGTGCATCCATAGATTTTATATTTAGTAGGTACATTAAAAAGTAAAAATAGATAGGTAATTTATTTTAATATGTTTTATTTAACCAAATACATACAAATATAATAATCTGATATACTTTTATACTTATACATCTCAGTTCAAACTCTCACATTTCAAGTGCTCAATAGCAGAATGTATCTAGCAGGCACTTCATTAGTAGAAACATAAAACCTTCTATCACATTAAAAGTAATTATCTTTTTTATCTTATTGTGCTTGACTAAGAGCTGCTGATCCATTTTCTGTCTCCAGATATATTATATTGCCCAAAGAAACAGAGTCAGTAATTCATGTATCCATGGTTATGTGCATATATGCACACATATAAAAACTGCTTAACATGATATATTCATGTTCATATTGCTTACCACTATCTTTCCAGCAATAGCTAAGTTAATGTTTCACCAAAATTAGGTGTCATGACCTAGCTATGTACATACGAAGGATTATTCATCACTCTGTCATTTCATTTCTAGATAACAGATAAACAGGATCATACAGTATGTAGTCTTCTGTGATCACTTTTACTTTGTGAGTGGTTCTGAGTCTAATCCCTGTTGTTAGATATATTAGGCATTTACTCTTTTTTTAATACCGTATACTATTCCCTTATGTAATCACACAATAATTTCTTTTTATATATGTGGGAGTGTGGGTTTTTTAAAATAATTTTTTGAAATTATTATTATTGTTATTATGTGTACATATGTGTGCGTAGTGTGTATATAATCAGAGAGCATTGCATGTACAGGTCCATGGATTGCATGTGAAGGTCCAAGGATGACTTAGGGAATCATCTTGGATTGGTCTACCTTATTTTTCTTTGCTTTGAGGTTTCCTAAGATCCTTCTTCCAGGGCTGGAAGTGCAGGCTGCTACCATTTCTGCCTGGCATTTTGATTTGGGCTCTGGAATCCCAACTTGAGTTGTTTTACTTGTGGGGCAGAATCTTAACCCCAAGCCATTGCTCCAGCCCTAAGGATAACCTCCCCAATTATTGCTGAAGCTGATATTACATTCATTTATAGGACTTTATTTCTAGTACATTTTGAGAAAGTATTTAAGTCAACGTATTACAAAGAATGCTTGTGACTGCAATGAGTGGAATAGCTGTGCTAAATTGACTTAAAAGAAATAAATATATTGTTTCATTGATAAGGTCTGAAAGAAGTATGACTCTTTGGGTGAATGATTCAATTGAAGCAAACATTATCAAAGACTCAGATTTTCTTCCCAGAACATGACTCTGTGAGTTGTTTTGTGCCCTGGAGCTTTATTCCAAATCACAATACAGACAGGAAGCATCATATGCAGACAGAGTGTCAGAGGTGGAAGGTAAAGATTATACTGCTTATATCTGAAACTTCCCAAAGGCCTATGTGTTTTGAGTTTTGGTCCCCTCCTTAGGGAGTGTGGGAAAAACTGTGGGAAAATGGTGGATCCTTAAAAGGCAGGGCTAGTGGGAGGTCTCAGGTTTCTAGGATTGTGCTCCTGAAGGAATCACTAAAAGGCAATTCTCTCTCTCTCTCTCTCTCTCTCTCTCTCTCTCACTCTCACTCTTGCTCTCGCTCTCGCTTTCTCTTGCTCTCTTTCCTTTCTTCCTTTCTATCTGGCTGACATTTCAGTAAGCACCTTGCTCCATCAACTCTGATAATGTTGTTTCTCTTAGTTTCTGGCATGGAGTCACCTGATCATATACTTATAGCCAGACTGGGAGCTAAAATAAGACTTTCTCTTTTCCAAGTTGATTATCTCCAGCACTTTGTCACAGTAATGGAAAGCTGAGTAACACAGAAGTTTGTCACCACACTTTCTATATAAAGACCAAGGAATCTTTTTGGAAGCCTCTCAACAGATTTTTTTGTTGTTGTTCACCACTGAGAATTGAATCTAATACCCAGGACTGCCTCGGATGGCTGAGGCAATATTTGGCCAGGGCAGGGGAAACCTGGTTAACATGAAGCACTCTGAAAGTCATCCTTATGGAATGAGGCTTGTGCCCTTTCAGCTAAAGAGCATAATAGTGCAGAAGTGGGGGGAACCTGAACACAGTTGGGGTTTGCATGCCAGGAAAGTAAATCTGCTCCTTCTACTTTCCCTGTGGTTCTCCTGTCCCTAAGGTAGGACACTTCGCAAAAATGCCTTCTCATCTATAGTCTGTGTTCACCCAAGGATAACAGAAACAAAAGTGCCAATCTCATCCTTCAGAATAGACAAATGAAGCTCGTGCACGCCTTCCTTCAGGACTCAGTTCTAAATTCCCCCAATCATTTATTCAATGGTAATTTGCTTAATGCTGGGCTTCTGTGGAAGGCTTTGCAGACAAAATAAAGAAGGGTAGAATTAAGATCCCCTTGTTCTCATCACTTCACAATCGCGTTTAGGAGACAAATGAAAAGGAGAAGTTAAGCAACCAGCAAAGATATAAACAGTGGTTCTACACAGCTAGACAGCGCTGGCACAGCAGGGCGATGATTAATGGTGAGATGACAGTAAGTGCTGGAGCAGTTCACGGGAGGACGATACCTGCTGGCTGGAACCAGCTGAGGAGGCTTTGCAGATGAGGAGGGGTCCAGATGGGGCTGACAACTAAGCTCTGCACAGACAGGGGTGAGGGAGGAGGGGTCCAGATGGGGCTCACAACTAAGCTCCACACAGGCAGACAGGGGTGAAAAAGTGCCCCCAATTGCATCATCAGGAGCTATCTGAATAGAGTGCAAGAACAGTCTAACCTTTGGTTTTATTCAGGATGTAGTATACACAGTTCAATACACAGTTCACTGTTGATTAATTTTTTTCTGAGTATTTTTATGTTCCTCAGCATGTTCTAGACAAAAGGGGTTCTGCAGATAAAATTTCTTGTCCTCATAGAGATTGCATTCTAGCAGAGGAAGGTAACCAGGCATTCAAATAAGACAAATGCACCCAACATTAAATACAATAAGAGAAAACAGGGAAGGCAACAAGGCGGGGTGGGCATACTGGTTCCAGGGGTGAATTCAGCCCCTGAGATTTGCAGTGGCTTAACTGAGATCACTGGGCTGCAATGAAGATTCTAGCATTGAGGCTTGACAGGAAAGGAAGTGAGAGGGTCTTGGCAGAAGCACACCAAGTTCAAGGCCTTTTCTGTTCTGCTGGTAAGGGAAGCTTCTTTCAAACCTTTTTCCCTCTTAACTCTGTCATATGGAGGGGGAAGTGGCTTTACTCTTAAAAACCATAGGTAATTAGAGGTATACATGCAGCTTAGTTAGAGTAATGTTGTGAATGATCTTGGGAACCAAGGTAAGGAGAACATATTAGTGTCCGAGACAAGTGGATCCTTGAAGTTGCTATGTAGCTGAATCCTGATTCTATTTTTCTGCCTTCACCCCACCAAGTTCTGGGGTTACAGACAGGCATCACCATCCCTGGTATTACATGTCTCTCCATATGATACAAACAATGTATATATTGGGTTCATTCAATGTATGCTCCTTTAGGTAGCTTTTGTGAAGTTCCTGACAGAACTTCAGACAGAAGAAAATCCAAAACAAGTTAATAAATGCCTAAATTGCTTACATTCAATAAATTAATGCCTTCGTCACAATAACACACCTGGGATTTGTAAGGCTACATAAGCTCAGTCAGTTCCATCACGGGACTATTCAAAGTTGTATGGCAAAGCATCCTCTTCCAATCCTGCCATGCTCCCTGGGTTTAGCCTTATTTGGGTTTAATGGTCCTCTATTTTGTGCTGACCTTCAACATTTACTGATATCCTGCTTGTTCATTGTTGGTTCTTTTCTTCATCTCATTCTTCTGCTGTGTGTGTCTTTTTCATATTTTTTTCTTTGTTTGTCTACTGATTTCTGGCCAGCCCTGCTGCTGTTGTGACCCTTGTGTTTAATCTGCATCCCAGCTTCCTGGTTCTGGCTCCTCGCCTGGTTTCCTCGACCTGCTGCCATTCACAACCTGGCGTGACAGATGGCCACAGGCTAATGGCAAGGGCACTCCACCAGAGCCTTGGCACCACAGTCACTGCAGACACGTGACGGGCAGCAGAGAGGAAACATGGATAGGCAGATGATGCTTTCCCTGACTCCTATCTGGTGCCAGTTCTTGGCTGGAGTCTGTTGTTCTTCTAAATGAATCACTGGGAGTGAGAGCTTGTGTAGACAGACTCTCCCGTGGGACCATGCTGCATATGGTTTGAAGTCAGTACGCTGTTTACAACGGTCAGTGGAAATATGTTCAGGGTTCTGTGAGGGGTACAAAGATGGCAGATACTATTCCTGCTGCCCTAGGAGCTTACTACCCACGAAGGGAAGTGATCCTGACATCAACATATTATAAGTTGAGATGTGGAGATATCCAAACCAAGCCTTGGTTCACATTTAGACAAATGCAGGGACTTGGTCATAGGATGGATTCCCAGATAGTTTTAGATTTCAGAACCAGTTTTGATATGTGTGATTCTGAGTTTTGAAAACCACTTAAGTGACTATGGGTTCCTACTAAATACTTTGAATTCTATGGTTGATACTTGATTCCAGCTTTACCTGGAAACATCAGAATAAAGAATATATCTACTCCATAAAGGGATTCGGAAGTGGGTCAGATTCATAGAAGAGAACATGACTATATAAGAAGGGGAAAGAAAGGCTCATAATTATGATGATTTTGACTTAGATTGATCACTACAAATCTCCAAGGCCATTGCGGTGTAGACCAATTTGCACATCCCATTCTCAGGAAACCACTGTGCCAGCTTCAAGACTTACTTTTTTTTAAAAGACTTACTTTCATTTAAAAGACTTACTTTCATTTAGGCTGCAGTTCTGTGACCTAGAGATGATACTGTCAATATAGCCAAGGACTATCTGAACAAAATTCTTTCATGATTTATGCCCCAGCAGATGCTCAGGCATGTACCACTAAAGGTAGCTCAGATGAAACCCAGTGGGGGGAGAGAGAGAGAGAGAGAGAGAGAGAGAGAGAGAGAGAGAGAGAGAGAGAGAGAGAGAGACAGAGAGACAGAGACAGAGAGACAGAGAGACAGAGAGACAGAGATCGTAGGAGGGAGACAGGTAAAGAAGAGATCTATAGTGGACAAAGCTTGGTGATTGGGTAACAGGGATGAAAATGACATACATTCATCAAATTCATGTATGGAACCAAAAGCCAAAAGAATGAAATTAAATTAGAATTAAAAAATCCTTCAAAATGCTTTGAAGTTAAGGAAAAATACTTTTTTGTTTGGAAGCCTATACATGAGTTACCTGGCACATCCCAATGGATGCTCCTAAGGCTTATTCCATAACAGCTACTTTATCAAGCTGGCCATGCTTGATAGTGACAACTTCCATCCCATCAGAAAAAAAAGCACAGGAAGATTTTTTGTGTACAATGAGAGTTTTTAAATTCTGTACACTATGAATTCATCCATGTTTACAAACATGCTTATTGTGGTGCGGATGGAGCTCACACATGTGTGTAGAAAGAACACAGCATCCTGATGTGCATTACGAAGCTCCATGTGAAGCCCAGTGCAGAGTGAAGGGCTTTAAGTTTCCAACACTGTAATCTCTACCTCAAACTCCCAGATTTCTGAGGTGATGCGAATTTCACCTTCCAATCTGAAGCTTCTTCCATTTCCCTCAGGGTCACGGTGGGAGACTGCAGGTCTCTACTTTATCAGGGCATTGGAAATAGCTTGTCTAGTCCTAAGTGCTACCTGTCCATTCACAAAGATATCACAAGCATGTCCTTCATTCCTGTTCTGAGTTATCCTAAGGAACCAATTAACATCTTAAAATGTCCCAATGCATTAAATAATTTATTGTTTCACTGCAATTTACTCTTTTAGTTATCTCATTAAATATTTATCAGAATGTCCTGTACACATGTAACCATGTAACCATGAAACAAATATGAAAAAAGTGAACGCAATCTGAATTTCATTTTATTTTTAGGCATACCTGGTGGAACCATCTGAAGCAAAATTAGATGCATACACATAAACGAAAATATCAGATGGTTGATGAATTTGCAAACTTAATTTCTTATAACTTTATTTCTTCCAGGCAAAATTTCAGGAAGGAACAGAAATGAAGCAGTAATGTATCATTACAAGAGAAATAGATAAAAATAAATCATGCAATATGCTTGTGGTAAATTGCTAGAACTGGGTTTCAAATTGGAAATTGAATTCTGAGTGTTTTAGTGGACAAAGCAGAGATCAGTTTGCTGCAGAATTCACATTTTAATGTCACTGTTCAGAGGCAGTACAATTTGTGCTTAGAAAGGGATGTCTGGTGAGGTACTGGAGGTCTTTACTTATCTTTGGACATGGGACCTTATAATTTTTATGGAATAACACCCTTTAAGTGATCTATTGAACGTGATTCTATAAGAAGCTGCTGTTCTACTGCTCAGGTACTGATGTCTCTGTTGGTGTGATTTCATAGACCAGGGACAGTATTTGAACATACCAAAGAATATCAGTTAAGTCAGCTTTCAAATGAATTGAACACTTGCATTTCACTCAATGGAGTTCAGAGGTGGCCATTCAATGAGGGCACACCCAGACACACTGTTAGTGTATAGAGGACCTACTACATTAATTGGAGTCTAGTTGAAGACATAGTTTAAGTGGAAAACATGACCTCATGACCTCAGAGTTCAGAGCAGAACTGTTTCAGAGCTGAGAACAAGCAGAAGGAAATATACTCATCACCTGTATGATCTGTGATGTGGCTTCCAGACAGTGCTATTACTGGCATGTGCCATCTGCTTGTTGCCTATTTTTTCTATTTATTTTTGCAGTGAGATGTCAAGCTCCCTGGTTTCCATATTGTTGAAAGGAGAGATATATACTGTAAACAAGTAAATGTCATATATTATTTTAAAGGAAAAGATTTTAAAAGTGCCTTCTCAGGTCTAAATTTTGGGCTTGAGACAAGTGTCCTAGTACACTGGAATCAACTCCCAAAGAAGTATAGGAATGCAATTTCAGATCATTCTTTTGTACTCATCATACAGATTCCTCAGTTACATGTGAATTGAAGTTCTCATTAGATAGTTATTGCAAACATTTATTTACTTGTTGAACTCTATTATTTTCTCCAGCTTCCTAAGACCAATGGAGATTTATTTGATATTCACTTTCAAGTACTTATTTATTTATTGCATGTGTGTCTGTGTATGTATGTCTCTGTGTATATCAGAGGACAATATGTGTGTCTATGGAGGTCCAGAGTAACTGTGGGAATCATTCTGGATTGCTCTACCTCTTCTCTACTTTGCTCTGGAGTTTCCCAGGCTCCGACTTCCAGATCAGAATCACAGGCTACCACTATTTCCTCCTGGCATTTTAATGTGGGATCCGGAATCTGAACCCACAATCTTCTGCTTGCAAGACAGAGGCTTAACTCCTGAGCCATCTCTCCAGCCAGACTTTCAAGTATTTTAGATGTTTTCTTTGAATACAGGTAAATGCAAAGACTAATCTTTTATCATGTGTTGGCCAATCAACAATCAACATTAAGGAAGTGCTATGCTTGTGTTATATTTTCCGCCAGTTTATTTTGCTGGGAAGGGAAAGGTTGAGGTGTAATTCGTGTGTCAGATAGTGCACAGACATAAAGGTTGTGGTGTGAGGAATTTTGATGATTGTATAAAATCATTTAGTAACCATTTAAAACATGATATACAATCATGTTAATGGTCCAAAATCTTCCCTCATGCCACTTTTTGACCTAACCCCCACTGAGTGGCAACTCCTTCCTTCTTACAAGGTGAGTTTTGCTTGCTTTCAGACTTCTTATAAGTACACAGAAGGTATATATGTGCTATACATTTTTAGACTCAGGCCTTCTATTCAGGGTGGTACTTATGGGATCCACCAGGCTGCTGCATACCACTTTTCTTTTTATTGCTGAATGGCCTCTCCTGTTGTCTACTCCTTCACCCTGTTGATGTGTGACATTTGTGTGATTTCTACTAGAGGCCACTGTGAAGATTCTTGTGCAGATCTTCTGGTAGATATGTGATTTATTTGTGTTTTTGGTGGGTGGTGGTGGGTGACATCTTAAAACCAGCATCAAGGGTCAGTGGTAGACATATTTAGGTGCACAGACACATGTCAACTCTTTTCCAAAGTGGCTATAGCATTTCACAGGCCCACCAGCAATGCATGGGTGTTCCGCTTGTTCGCCTCCTCCTCAACATTTGGCATCACCAATGTCTTTGCAATTGAAGTCATTCTGGGGGCTTTAATGTAAATTTTTTTTAGGACTAAAAATGTCAGATATCTTTCCATGTGCTATCTATATATTTCTATATCATCTTTTCCAAAGTATCTATTTTAGTCATTTGTTCCTTTCTGTTGCTGTTTGTGGTTTAGCTATATATTATCAAGCCGTAGTTATTCTTTGTACTCTGAATACAGATCTCTTGCCAGATGTATGCATCTCAAACATTTTTCTCCAGTCTGTAACTTGACATTTTTATTTTCACCTATGCTGACTTGAAAGCTAATGTTTTAAAAACTTCACACTTTTAGCTTTTACTTTTAGGTCTATGATTCATCTTGAATTGAGATTATTAAACCAACCACAGTGTGTAGTCAGAGTTCCTTTGTTTTTTCCTCTACTTTGAGTTTCTAATGAGCCCAGAACCATATATTGAGATTTTCTTTTAGCAATAATTCATTTGGTTTTTTGGTTGACAGTAATTCACTGTACAAATGTACCCTATTTCTGAATTCACAATTCTGTTTAACTCATGTACTAGTCCTTTCTTTATGCTTGAACTGTAACATTGTTTTTGGTCATTGCAGCTTCTGATTAGATAATATAAGCAATCTAGATATGTGCTTTTTAGGTTGTATTGGTGATAGTGGACCATTCTATATCTAAGTGAATTTTAGACTAGGCTTATAAAGTTCTATAAGAAAATGGTTTGGATGATGGGTAGGATTGTATTGAATACCTAAAATAGTTACGGATAAATACTCAGTCACATGCTATCAAAAGCAATTGGATTCACACATGTGAAAAAACATGAAAACAGGAGGGCAAGTGTCAGGGAAGAAGAAACAGGTAATGGGAGGAAGAGGGGAAATAAGATTGGGGATTAAGGTGTGAAAATATTTTAAATTCACTGTATTTATGCATGAAGTACTAAAAGAATTAAAAACTAATTAAGGAGAGCTGATATTTCCATAATATTGTTCTTTCAATCTATTACTATGCTAGTTAGATTCAAGTGTCAACTTGACAGTTGCAACAGTTGCAGACTGAGGCTGGGAAACAGTTGTGAAGAAATGATAAGTAAGGTGAGCTTTGAACTGGATTGCAGGTGATTTTCTAGTTGACATGGAAGACCCAGCCCATAGTCGGAGGTGCTTTCCAGGGGTGAACTGGATTAAAGGGCGTACAAGGGAGAGAGATTTGCTTTCTCTTGTTCTGGGTGGACTTACTATGTGGAATCCACTACTGGTCTGCTGTTGCCTTTCTCCTTTCTTTGCAGCTTCCGCCTCTGCTGTCACTGCCTGTGTTCCTGGCTGACGTCGGAGCCCGGCCTCTTTGGCCCTCCAGTGTCACTGAGGTTCAGGAATCATATGATCTTCAGGGTCTTCAGCAACTGACTGGGACTACTGTGAGACTTTCTAGGGATACTTTGGTCTTCTGAGATATTCAGCTCAAGAACTGAGCAGCTGCAGGCAGCTACTGTTGGACTACTCTGATTTTATCTTGTAAGTTAATCCAATAAATTTATCCATTCCACCAGTTCTTTTCCTCTAGAGAACTCTGGACAATACAATTATTATTCATGTATTTAGATATTTTAAAGAATTTCCCAATTTTTATTGTCAATATGAAAGCATCTTTTTATTTTAATGCAAAGATAATTGTTTAGATTTCTATCCAGTTATTCACTGTCAATGTGTAGAAACACAATATGTTTTTTTTTTCCATTCACTTTCTGTTTATAGGAGTAACTTTGTAAATTTCTCAGGCTTTCCAACAAGAAAATCATTCTATTTGAAAGTAGAGGCAGTTTGACCCATTTTTTCCTTAATATTTATGTCATTTGTTTCTTTCAGTTGGTTTGTTGCGTAAATGGTAAGATTGTGTTATATTTGCTGGTCTTCTCTTTCCTCTGCTCATCCCCTGTCACCTTCTTTTCTCCATTCTTAGGACGCTCACATCTTTAGGTTAGTCATGTTCTCATTTATAATCAATTAGCATTTGCAAGCATTCATGTTGATGAAGCTGAGCAAGGCGCCCTTTCATCTATGACTAATAGGGTAAAATTGAGACACATATTTTTGGGGGAAGCCTACATTTCTCAGCCAGAAAATAACAAAATTCTACGTGGGCAGCAAATTCTAAAGTGATGAATTTAGTGCAAAATTACCTGAATAAGTGAATGGTGAATTAATCCAGAAGTGACTGCTTATTACTCAGAAGTGTCATGCTATTTCCAAGGGCACCTTGACATTGCCTAATTGTGGAGATTTAAATGTCCTATAAATTACAAATCATTGAGATAGCAGTCTTATTTGGTTCATTTAGAACGATAAATTGATATAAAATTTTATTCATTGCAGCAGATGCTGCCTCCTATTACAAGCAATTGCAATGAGACCTGGTCCATTCCCAGTATGAACTGCAAAGTTGATCACTGAATTCAACTTGCAGGCACAGATTGACCTTAAAATTTAAATCTAATTGATCTAATTAATCAATTCATGTATGAAGTGATATTTTCTCTAAATTAGTTCAGATTTGTTATAGAGGCAAGAACACTAAGTGACAACTGGAATTGTCTTACCAATACATAGTTCATGAATCAAATAGAAATCTCTTTGATAAGAAGAAAATCCTGATATCAATAGCATGAGCAAAGTTCATTTATTTTATGAATCTATCCATCTACTTATTTTATCTGTGACAGTTCATACTTAACACAAATTAAATTAGTATTGGCATCAATATACACAAATTCATTCTTTAGATGCAATTAATTTAATTACATGAAATTAGCAGATGATAATGAAAAATTTGTGACAAGGACATATGCACTCGCTTACCTAATGCCTAGTGGTAGTGCTCAGTTTCCAACTATGTGGGGAGCCTAAGTGTGTAAGGAGCATGCTTGCACATGCCACCACATCTAGGATAAAGGTTACCATCACCACTATCACATCAGGCTCATCTGTGAAGCTTCTAAGCAACTTCATGCCCAGACCATGTCTTCAGCTTCTTTGTGAGTCATGTGCCATCTTCTCTTAGCAAACCCTGTCCATTCAAGTCACCATCACTAGTGGGTCAATGTGTCACTGCTGTACAACAAATTGCTATATTTAATAGGATAAGTCCACCATTCTTTAGGTTATAGTCCACTTTGGATTCTCTATGGGGTGTCTCAAGGCATCAAGGGTTGGAGGAAAGGTGTTCTAGTCTCATTAAGTTGTCGCAGAAGTCAGTCCCTTGCAGCAGTAGAACTGAGAACTGAGACTTCTTTTCTTGCTACCTGTTGGAAAATAGTTGCTCTCACTGCATCGTGGCATGTGGTCCCTCTGTTGCAGTTACTCTGTATGGTTGCTGATAAAAATAATGCCAAAATGGCTTAAGGAAACAAGGGCTTTACTTTCTCTTATAATTATTCGGTTACTGTTCCTTTTCCAGCTTGGCAGGAAAGCTCACACCAATATCAAGGGCAGAGGAAACTGTCCACACCACATATATGTAATGACTGAGAAAGAACGAATGTCTGGCCAAGAATACAGAAGGATGCCAATTCTGTCAAATAATTCTCTACATCTTATTCACCTGCCTAGTAACTAGTCCCACCCACCATGGGTTTGGCCTTCACCATTAATTAGACAATCTCCTATAGGTTTGCTCTGGGCTTAATTCAATTATTTCTCTACAAATGTGACCAGAGTACAAGCCTTCAACCAGTAAGTTGACACCTGTATCTAACTATATCACCTTCTCAGATCCACATTACCCTCTTCAAATCTTGCAATGAATCCCTTTCTACGCTGGTTCTCTGATTTCATCTTCTGTTGCTGGCTGAGGACCAGTGATATAGTTAATCTCCCTATATCAAGGTGAACTAATTATTAAGTTTATTTATAAGTGCACTGTGAAATGCCATGTAAAATGATCACAGGAGTAATACAGGGGTAAGGGTGTAGCTTGTTGGGACTATTTTAGAATTCTTCTCCTTCACCCACCAACTCTCAGGTCATGTCTTTGTTCCAGTAGACTATCAGACTCCACATCATACTCAGCATTCCTGTTGACAATAATCCCAAATATTAAATAGGTGCCTCAGTATTTTTGCAGAGACCCTCGTTACAATTAACAAGTTCCTTGATGTTGTTTAAATTACGTTCTCTCTAGATCTTATTGTTATCATTCAGCATACTGTATACTTGAGATCTGAAGCCACTTTTTCACATTTGGACAACGTATTTTTTTGAAAACCTTTTTGCTATAAGCCATGGTTCCTTTGTCTCAAGATAGTATGAAGGGAAGGGAGAAAACTTAGTAATGCAAAGAGCTGGGAATGAGAGGTCCTGCTTGCAAAAAAGTAGAAAGTTGAGATCAGTAGAGAAATAACAGGCTATTTCCATAATGTCCCTACACTCCAGGATTGAGGCTGGGTGGGAGGGTCAGTCAGCTGATGATCACTTAGCACATGGATGGGAAAGAGGTTAAATTACACTCTTAGCATCTGGTTCAGTCCACTTGCTTTAGGGCAGGTCTAATCCCAGTTGAGAATTTGCTGGAGATGAATTGGGTTGTAAAATGGGGCAGACCTGCTGCTTGGTGTTTGGGTTGTGGCACAGCTGAATATGGGGGCTTTGCTTTATATAGGCAGTTTTTTGTGTCCCATGTGATAGGGAGATAACTTCAAAAATCTCTGGGGCTTGTGAGCTGGCTCCAGGGACCACATCAGGCCATCTGCACTATCCAATCAACAAATTGCTCCAGCTGGATGTGGCTGGAAACAGCAGGACCAGCATCTGTCTCCCCAGACTTGTCAGTCGTGGGTACCCTGCCCAATCCTTTCCCCACATGGAGCTTGGGAAGCTGGTATAGCACCGTTTCACTGGAGTGTGAGGTCTTGACTGTTGCAACCCCCTGTTAACACCACAGAGAGCAAGCGCACAGGGGACAGATAAAGTCCTTAAGTGGGCTTCGCTGAGTTTAAAACACAAAGACTGAATCCAGTCCCAAGACTGATCCATTTTCTGATGCTGTAAGTAGAGTACCACAGACTGGACAATCAGCAAAGGCTTATTTCTTACAGTTCTGGAACTAGGAATTCAATATCATGGTACCCACATCCAGGAAGGGACTTTAAGCAGTGCCATTCCATGTAGAGGACAGAAGGACAAGAGAATAAGTGACCAGACTCAATTTTATAGTAATTCCACTCTCAAGTAACTAATCAGACCCCATTCTTGCTGGAACCCAACCATACTATTACTGACAGCTACATATTATTAATTCCCTAATTGTTCTTGAGATGGCACTTCCAAAAAATGCCTGATTCACATGGTATGACTATAAATTAGAAAGACAGATTTTGTTCCAGCTTGTTGAAGTTATTCTTGAAAGACAGTGCTTGAAACTAAACTTAGCAAATGCTCTGTCGTCCACTTACTCTCCAGTATTCATCTTTGCCTGTGGTGAGGTGAGGTTATTTCCTCACGGGGAAAAAAAAAAAGATTCCAGGGTTGGAGAGATGGCTTAGAGATTAAGACTCTGCCTTGCAAGCAGAAGGTCCTGAGTTCGGAGCCCAGGTCTACTTAAAAACATCAGGCAGAAACCAAGGTGGCCTGCACAACTAACTGGTCCTGGTGGGTGGAGCCTGGAAAATCCCAGAGCAAAACAAGAAAGAGGTAGAAGCAATCTAGGATGATTCCCGAAGTCACCCCCTTGGTCCTCCATAGGGACACATAGTGCCCTCTGACACACACACACACATAAGTAAATAAAGGTAAAAAAAATTCCATTCTTGTGAGTTTAGTTTATTCATGTGGAGTCAACCTAGAAGACTATTATTCCCTTCTCTTTTTTAGAGAACAGAATTAAAAAAAAAATAAAAAGGAAAAAGCAAAGGCATGAGAAATTCATTTGTGTGGCCCCATTCATAGAAAGGGAGACAAATTATCTTTTCTTACTCTTTAAACAAATGCAAATCTCTACCAAAATAGAACTTCATATTACAGGTTGCAGCTGTAAACTAAGGAGGCAACGGGGTGTCTACTTACCCATGCAAAAAGCTTCTTAGGTTAGCCCTGCCTACTGCCCACTGTGCTGGCATGAAGTGCAGAATTTTTCTTTGTTGTACAGTTAGTTGGTGGCAATGTTTCCCTCGTGCATTTAGATTTTTAGGCAATGATAAAGCCAGGAGTTTTAAGAATGCAAGCTGGCATTCTCTGTTGGAATAGTGAGTGAAAAACTAAAACTAATACTATTTTTAGATTGTTTGTTAATCGCTTGTTTTATTATATGACATACATACATTATTCAGAAAAGTTTTCTAAAACATGACCATGAATAAATACTATAATTTTTTGCCACCGACTTAGCATTTCTAGAAAAATGTATGGTAAGGAGAAAACAATGAAAAGGAGGTTTGACAGAAAGCTCTTTTTCCCCCGCTCCATCTTCCTGACTTCTCACTCCCAATTTCTAGAAAACTAAAACTCTCTGGCACAGCAAGACAGAAGGGAAGGGTGTGGCTCAGAGGGTCACACGTTTCTGGAGATCTCCCAAGGCTTCATGAACTGAAAAGGAGTGGAAATTTATTTTACCATAGAAATTGATTTGGATTATAAAACTGGGACACAGGGATTTGTTCTAATGAATATTTAATGATGATGACTTAAAATGTCAAATCCTTTCCTTTGTTGATCTCGGTTCCTGTGGAAGATAAGATCTGCCATATCCTGGTAGGAATTCTTCCAGTCTTCTCTGGACTTGCAGTCTTTCCATACTAGCTGCTTAGGGATTGGGTATTGATTGGCAGAGCCTGGGAATGAGGGCAAATCATTTCAAATCAAAGTGCTGGTGATTCCCACTTTGATTTGAGATCAGAGAGAGAATTGAGAGGTTACTGGGTGTTATAGTTACTTTTCTTTTGCTTAGAGCCAACACTCAGACTCAAGCTGCTTAGACAAGAGAGAGATTGTTTTATCTTATGCTTCCTGAAGGGAGATAGAGTCCATTATGGTGGGAATCACATAGCAGATGGCAGGACTGGGGCAGAAGCAGGAGGCCAGTTCAGATCACATCAACCATCATCAAGACAGGGAGCAAGAGCAAAATCCAGGAAGCAGGTTTGGGCTACCAAACCTCAAGACCTGCCACTGTGTGTGCCTTCCTCCAGCAAAACTCTTCCTCCTAAAGATGCTGCAAACTTCCCAAATATTAACATCAACCTTCCAAAATATTAACATCAGCTAAGAATTAAAATGCATGAGCCTGGGCGGGTGGGAGACGAAGGGGATGAAGGAGAGGAATAACTCACAATCAAATCACACTAGATTTCTGCAGCAACCTGAGTATTTTATTAGTGAGAAGAAGGGTTTTTTTTTCCCTCAATTTTTAAGACATTTAGATTTATGTTGCAAATTAGGATCGACTTAAGAGATATTGTTGGCCAACTTAAAAAAAGTTGTACTATACAGGACTAAATATCTTCATTGTGGAACAGCAGATCATGAGATCTACATACTGAAATGATAAGACTCCTTTTCTATTTTTAAATGCAAGAGAAGCACATTTTGCTATGCTATGTAGAGTAAGTGGGAAGGAAAAACCAAGAATGTGAGCAAGTCTTGTGCTGATACTGTTTAGAATGCTGATTGTCATTCACATTTTATGTCTATGAAACAATATGAGTTTTATAAAATTAGTAAGTTTATGAGAGGATTAAGCAGGTTTTACTTTTATAGTCCTAATGTGTTCGAGTGCATTTGCATCAAATGGGAGATATAATTTCTCTTTGTAATTGAAATTTAAATCCCAGCATAAATATAGTGTCTAGAAAACTATTTTATGAGCCATTCTTTTATAAAAATCTTGCATGGAGAGAAGGTTTCACAGCTGGAGATTGTTTAGAGACAATTAAGACTTATTGGCTTTTCAGCTGGTGACAAAGTGCGGCTAAGAGATGTGTGGCATCTTGAAATGGTTATTCAGGTAAATTTCCCTTCACTCCACTAAGCTTATGTGTGTATGTGTATGTTAAAATTGTTTAGCTGCAAAGACTTAAGGGATGATCTATTGGAGTTTAAGCCCATGATGAAGGCAAAGTAATCATTTATCTTCAACATGAGGCAAACATCAGATCCCCCCATTTTTCAGTACCATTTCATGAGTCATTTCTTTCCTTAAGGAAAATATGGGAGTAGGCTGATAGGTTTTTAGCACTCCCTGTTTCCTGTTTATATATTTTTTAAAATGGTACCTCATTTCTGCTAGATTTGTGTGTATATGTGTGTAAACATATTCTTGTGTGCTTACACATGTGTGAGTATACATGCACTTTATGTGTGTGTAGGATAGAGATTAACCCTGGTGTCTTCCTCAATATCTCTCTTCTTCAGCTAGACTGGCTAGCTAGTAAGCCCCAGAGATCCTCATTTCTCTGCCTCCCAAATGTGGGAATTATAGGGGCTCACTGCTATACATTTTGGAAGCTCAAATTCAGGTCTTCATGCTGCATGCAAGCACTTTACTAACTGAACCAACTTGCAAGCCCCCTCCTTTTAGATTTTAGTACCGGTTGCCTTCTTGCCTTTGTTCAAACTAGCAAAGAGACTGCATGATACAACAAAACCAATGAATAGACTTTGCTACCCAAAATACTTCTGATAGAGACAGGGGTTGCATGGACAACTCTTAATAATGATGAGTTTTCAGAATCATAGGGGAATTTTTTTCTTGGTTTGTATATGAGGTCTTCCCCCAAAGGTTCATGGTTTGAAGGTTTATACTGTAGTTGGTGAGATTATTGAAAGTTGATTGGATCATGAGGATGTCTACCAAATCCATAAGTCAATATACTGAAGAGTCATGATGGATAACACTCTTGGGAGGAGTTATTCTATTCAGATTGGCACTTGATGGTGTGTTCTATATTTTGTCCCAGCCCCCTTCCTCTGTCTTTCTGTTTCCACTGCACATAAAGTAGTCTGTATAGTTTCACTACATGCTGTCCAGCATTATGGCCAGCCTTACATTCCAAATATAACCATGGACAGTCAGATTGTCCATAGCTCAAGGCTATGTGAACATGGACTGAAGTTTCTGAAACAGGGAGACAAAATAAACCTTCCTTATTTAAGTTGATTATGTTAGGTATTTTTTCACAATGAGTAAAGACTAGCATATTTACTGTATGAAAATACTCATATTTTCAGACAAATTAGAATACTATCCATTATAGTTAAATATATTAAATTGGCAACTAGTTTGTTCTATCTTTTAGCTATATTAGATATGGCCATATTGATGAGTATGAATGGATAATTTGTAGAAATTAATGTTTTGAGTTATTTTGTTAATGTGAAATTTGACTTGAATTATTCTCATTAATATGAAGGGGGTACAATACAATGATGGATGAATCTATGTATTTCAAAAATCTGATTCTGGCTTGAGTTTTTTTTTTTTTTTTTTACCTTTATTTGACTTCAATCTCTGCATTTTAATGTGACAGGATTTATTTCTCGATACATAGTTTGAGGCAGGCAGAATACTAAATTAATTTAATTTGTCCCATTTTACTATAACTATGTGTCTATTAACTTTGGGGGGAACATATTGAACTTGTCTTTGATCTGCTGTTTCACGCAGAGACGAGAAGTGGTGTCACAAATGTTTCCATCTCTGTACTTTGCTCTTGCTTGACAAGGTTTTGTTCTCTTTGACAGATATTCAGTGGTAAAAGTAGCATAATTATTAATTTCCCACTTGACATTGTGAACATTTCAATGCTAAGTTAGCAGGTAAAAATGTCACAATCCATTCCTATTGAATCTATCCATTGAACTTCAAAGGTTTCCTGGCAAACCTTCTTGAGTCAGAAAGAGAAGGAGACTGACATGCAGATACCAAGTAAAATTAACTTCGTTACAGTACTTGACCTTTCTACAAAATACTTGATTTTTGTCATGAACTTTCCTTCGTGATGATATTTTGAAAAAAATTAACATTTATCACCTTGAATTGCTTAACTTGAAAGAAATTATTTTAGTAACAGATGTACATCGGTTCCTCACATCCTGAGCAAATGTTACTCCCTAAGGCAACAATAATTGCCAGGTTGTAACAGGTACAGGGAGATCCCAACCTGCTTTACTGCAGTTATGTATGGCAAGGCACAATGATTCTTATAAATGCAATAAGATTAATTGATCTCAGGGAGCTACATCTCAATCACAGAATGAGTGTCACCGCTGCTATAGAGAAGTAGCACCAAAGTGAGAAAGGAAGCCTCATTTCCAGATTGCGATGACTCCTAGCATAGACCAGTAGATACATAATATCTGATATAATAAAGAATTATTATACTTTCTGGCTGGAGAAACGGCTCAGAGGTTAAGACTGCCTCATAAGCAGAAGTTCCTGAGTTTGGAGCCCAGGTCCCACATAAAAACACCAGGTGGAAACTGCCATGGCCTGCATTTTTGGTGGGCCAAGCTCTGGTGGGCGGAGCTTAGGAAATCCCAGAGTGAAGCAAGAAGGAGATAGAAGTGATCCAGGATGATTCTCAAAGTCATCCTTGGTCCTCCACAGGGACACACAGTCAGTCAGACAGACAGACAGACACACACACACACACGAGTAAATAAATAAAATATTTTAAAAAGTATTATTATACCCATGTAAAAATAGACTCTAGGAAAATAATTTTAAATATATTTTGACTTATTAAGCCAAGAAATACTATCATTGGAACACATAGTACTAGCCCCTGTCTAGAATTCTGTGATCACATGTGGCTAGTGGTTTATCTAATTGGTAAGCATAGCTATAGGGAATCTAGAGCCATGTTATTTATATTATTGATAGGCAAAGTTTATTCTGTAATCCATATGTCATGGGGAAAAATTAGAATGGAATTTAGACATTGATTATGTCATATTTCCCTTTCATTGACAGTTTCTTTTTTATAAATCACTTATGATTCTTGTAGAACAAGAGTAACTTTTCTGAAGCAAGGTGTAGACTGCAAGGACCCTTGGGTCAACCATTCAGAAAAGAACTCTGGTTTGTTAGGTTCATTTACTAGTGATGGGGACAAACTAACCCTATGGAGATATCTTATCCAGACTATAGAAATAGGAAAGGCTGCCTGGAACTATGTGCAGGCATACTGAAGCAACTCAAAAATAACTGTACAGAGCTATGTAATCAAGAATGCCTGTTGGATTTTTCTACACAAGGCCTATAAATTACCCAAAATGACTAAAATATCATTTAAATGATGGACGATTTCCATGAGTTTAGTGAAGACTGTCCTCTGGAGAAAGCAGGAAGATTACCCACATTGCCGAAGCATTTGAAAGGACAGAGCTTTCTAAGTGTTAGGGACTGATCCAGTTACAGTCAAAATTCAGTTTTTAGAGATTTAGTGAAATTGAAATTATGGTTCTTGAAATGTTCCTGGAAAGAATCTAATTTGGGGAAAGAAAATGGACAGTGATAATAGATACGGATTTAAGATAGAGTGGGGAGGAAAATGCAAAGCTTTGGGCTCTGCTTTTATCCACTTTGGGTCTGTAAGAGGAGGAAAATTACCAATTAGTAAAAATTTATTGACTTTTGCATTCTCGTGGGACATGGGTGTTCATAAGAATCGGATAGATATCACAGGCACTTAGGAGTTTACTGGGAGTTAAAATAACTACATGAGGAGACAGATCATGTTGAGAGTAATAAAAGCTGAGACATGCCAGCTGAATGGGTGACTGGCAGTGCTTCCCACTGCAAACAGGAAGAAGAGGGAGTCCTGAGCTGGGGGTAAGAGTTGAAGTATAAGCCAGATCAGAAAGATAGTGTAGAGTTTTTGGAAAGCCAAGAAGAAAAGGAGAAAAGAGTAGATCAGATACTTAAGAGAATATACTATTGATTCTTGTTTGATATATGTGTGTGGCAAAACACATATAGCACAAAACATACCATCTTAGACATTTTTAAGCACAGAGTTCAGACGTATTAACTACATTTGTAATGTAGTATAGCTGTCACCACATTCATCTCTAAAACTCTTCAATTTATGAAACTGAAAGCTCTATACCAAATGAATAATGGCTTTACTTTTTTCATAGCCTCCTAGTTAGAACCATTCTACTTTCTATCCATGGAGTATTTTATATTCCAAAATAAGTGAAATTGAGGCAGCAAGCACAGGGAATAGCTTAGCAACCTAGAACTCTACTTGGTTGGGCTATGCACATACTTGCCTTCTACAACATACTTGGCAACCCGGGAACCTCAAATGTGCATACTGTGCACACACAGCTTACCACTAAAAAATCTAGCAATCTGTTAGCAACCTAGTCCCCACCTGTTTCAAGATACATGTACATCTGCTTTAGACAATGGAAATAAGTGACTTCTCTTAGTAATCCTTTCATAACAAACAGTTCTACTCAAAGACATCCTGGAACACAACCCAGGAAGTATGGATATAGGTCTATCCTGTCTACACTGATTTTGGACACATTCATAATAAAGTAAATTGTGTCCCCCCAAAGTGAACTTTTAGGGACAATCCTCTATTAACCATCTTATGCTTATGCACGATTGAGTGTGTATATGATCAAAATCATATGCATTATGCAAAGAGACCAAAGATCTATGTAAGTCAAGCCTGTTCATAGAAAAAATAACTACCTCAGTGACAACCATAGTAACCAAACTCTTCTTTTGCACCCCATGAAACGAAGCCCCAGACAATAATTAGGAAGTCATTAAGTCACATTTAAGTCATGTGACCTGAAGTTGTCTTGCTGTTTAATCTAAACTTTCTATTGCTTTACTTTGAATAAAGTTTCCTCATTACTTTTACAAGTCCGTGTGAGCCTTTATTTCAGTTTTTTGGATAAGTGGCCAAGAATCTGGAAATGCTCTGCCCCAGATCCCAACCACCAGAAACAGAACTATATAGCATTTCTATTTTGTGACTACCTTATTTCATGTAGCATAATGCCCTCAAAGGACATGCTCAACCATGTTTTGGGACTGAAATTTGTGGATATATCCCCATTAGAGCATGGTGAGAGGTGAGAAGACAGCTGGGTAGAGGTGAAAGCTAGGTGACCTGAAAGAAGAAGAGCTAAGAGCAGTGGTCTAGTCCTGTCAGGGAAGCATTTGGGAAGTTAAGGAAGGAGGAAAACAAAACATCCCCACCCGCAGCTTTTATAGAGCTCTAGTGGTCTTCAGCTATACTAGGGATGAGGAAGTCCCTATCTTTTTACTATCCAATCCTTCTCTGCTTTAGTGATTAGACCTGCTGAAATGAATTATCCTTACTGCTGTCCTTAACTGGCACTCTCTCAAATACTGTCTTTTGCTTTCTCCCTATTGATATATTAGTTTCACTGCACACACTTGTCACAAATTGAAGGCTCAGTAAAATATAAGAAATGATTGAGATTGCAGATTGTGGAAACAAACTTTATCTTACAAGCCCAAGGGGATAATTTACTTTTCATCTCCTCCCTCTTTCACAAGATAAAGAACCTTCCACAAATGGTATATAAAGGAAAAGAGAGCAAATAGAAGAAAGAGACTTTGCAATTTATTAACTGAAGCATGAAAGTACAGAAAACAAGCAGGGCTCAACTTACTTGGAAAAATAAATTTGAACCTATTGAATTAAAACATGGTATTGCACTAAACTAATGAGTTTTAAAGCAAATGAGGCATAAAACCATGACAAAATATAAAGTTGGTAAAATATCCAAATTATTCCCTAATCCCGTTATATGTTTTATGTTATTGGGAGCTGGTAAAGAAGAGATCATTTCTAAATCTGCTGCACCAGCAAAGTAAGTGCAAATATTTTACAAAGAAGTGGTGACTCTGTCATGAATAGTGGTGGATCTAATGTAACATAAACCCTATGTGTCCAATTCATTAGAAAGTGCTAACAAAATAGAACACACATTTCCTTTAGCCACCCAGTTCTGATTTCCATATAAGATGAAGGATCAATGGTATGTGCTGGGATCTGAGCAATCTTGAATCTTTACTACTGAGGACAGAGATATAATTTTCCTTTAAGAAAAGAACTACTTGCTACACATCTTCATAAGACGTATTTAGAAAAGAACGATGAAAGCATCTTTAGCCTACAGCTTTTCCTGGAGTTATTCTAGGACCTTCCAGATGTGATTGAGTAGAGTCCTCCCATAGCTGAATGAGATTAGTGAAAATACTTGGGTTATGTGTTTAGCAGTACAAACACAGAATTGATTTATTCCAGAAACCCTGGTTAGGATATTGTCAAATTATTAATTACTGTCAAATTTTGTGTTGTTTAATGAAAGTTGGCAATTTGTGAATTTATGAAGTATTTATTTGTGTGGTTGCTTGAATCCATGTTCCATTTGCAATCATTTCTACTACTGGTTATTACACAACATGCTTTTTTTTTTCAGAAGTCTTGTAGTGGATGTGATTTTGTATTTATTCTGCCTAGGTGAAACAGAATCAACTACACAATCTTTATCTCATCCAGTGTGTGCTGCTAGCATATTTGGTTCAAATGACTGTCTCTCCATGGGCACAGATGCACTTATCTGTGAACAAGCAGGTTTCCTTTGTGCATCTGTTGTTGTTTTTTTTTTTTTTTTTTTTTTTTTTTTGTCACCTTGTGCTGATTTAAATGCCCTTGGTGTTCTGCATCACTATGGCACAGGCATGATGTCTGGAAATGGAGCTCACTCAGCAAAGAGATTCTGAGTTTCTGAAGGTGGCAGGAGTGATGAGCTGTTCACCAGAGCACACAGCAGAGACCCACCAGAGGCTTCTTGATTGTTCATGATTCTCCTTCACTGACCCACTTTCTGTATCCATCCATGTTCTTGTCTTCATCCTTCTATCCAAATCTGGGGCCCTTATCTTCCAGAGCCTGCCTTGCTGCACTTTGCACTTTGCTAAGTCGTACTGGTTCTTGCTTCTTTTCTAGGGATGCAGCCAATACCATGTGTTCCCTCTGGCCACTCGGCCTTTAAAAGACCTGGTGAGATAATTTCTTATTGACCACAACCAGTGAGTTACAATACAGTTAGCGCATAAGCAAAAATGTGTCTGCATTGAAATAGCGTTTGCCTGCGTTTCTTCAAAATGGGCCCATAGTTTCATGGTACCAGAACATATTCTTGATTAGTTGAATGGACAATTAATTAATTAATGTGTGTGGATGTGAGTGAGTGCATGCGTTCTTCTGCTTGTGCATGCTAAGAGGCCAAAGGAGCACCTCAGCTGTCCAACTTCATCACTCACGCAGTGAGATCAGGTCTCTCATTGAAGGTGGAGGTAAGCTGGTGGTTAGCAAGCCCCACAGGCACACGTGACCACACAGGTTTTGTGTATGGGTTCTGGGAATTTGAATTCATGCACTTGTGCAACAAGTGCCTTTAACTTGCTGAGCTCTCCCCCAGATAACAGGGTCTCCATGGCAAGACAGTGAGTGAAATTCTCAAGATCTTACTTTTTCTAATGGCATTAGGGCACATTGTTAATGAGCGTGGGAAGAGTGAAATAAATCTGTTTCCTTTCAAGTGAGTTGGTTTGTTTAGTTATTGTGCTAAATTAAGCATATTTATTTACCGATATTGTTCTTATGTGTTAATATGCACTGGGAACCCCTAAGTGGAAGGCTTCATTAGGCAATGTTTCCAGCTAGGTGTGAGTATGCATATCTCTTCTCAGAACACAGCCTGCCTAAGGCTGCTCTTGCAAGTGGTCTGCCAAGGAGTTCATAATTCTGTCTTCCATACAGGAAAATTGAAGCCCAGTCCTTCTAGTCTTTAATCGGCTGAAATATTGAATAGCCAAATATAAATGCCAGATCAAACACCTATGAGAGTATAATCAATACCAAAATGCATCACTGTGCTTAGCCCGCCAGGTTTCCTGCTATAATTCAAAGTTTTCTATTCTTCTTTATAGAAAGACCTCTCAAATTAACAACAACACATATCAGAAAACCACATGATGCCTGATTTATTACCATATGATATATTTTCTCTCTGGGAGAGAGGTAAACATTGGGGATTCATGTCAGGCATCTCATGATTTATGTGTGTTGCTGCTTTTTGTTAAATGCTGTTAACTCAGGTTTTCATGGTGTTATGTAATTCAGCTCCTTGTAAGAGACTCATTATGGAAAACTTAAGGAGAAGAAAAGAGGGAAACCATTGGTTCACATAAGTGAGCAAACTAGGAAAGGATAGAAATGTTGCCAAAGCCAGTTTGAGACTGTTAGGAAGGACTGTCTCCAGCACCTGTGACCTCTTCTTTATTCTGCCATTGGAGACATGCTTTTTTTGCCTCTATTACGTTTATTCCACATGGCCTTGGATGTGGCCACCAAAGACTTACTGCCTGACATCCTCACTTTGCCTCCAGAGACTTAAAGATTCTATTCTCCTCGTCAATCAAGTTTACTTGCTACCTGGATGCGTGGGGCCATCATGGTAGATGATTGCTCTGAGCTTTTCACAAATGGAGTGAGAAAGAAGAGTCAGAAGTTCTTTGAAGAATGAAGGTGCTGGTGTCAGAAGAAGCAGGATTTGTGAATAGATTTCCTGGAAATAAATGTCATCTTGAGGGTCTTCTGTTTTTCCTGATTAACTCCACAGGGACATGGACTCTTAGCAGCATTCTCCAGACCCTCTCGACCAATCCAAGCAATGAGAGAGTTGGAGAGGTTTCATTGAGTGAGGAAGAGACCAAGGAGACAGGAAGGGTACACAGTGCAAACAGAGGCTCCTGATGCCTCTACCAAGATCAGCTGTGTCCTGGACAACTTTTCTGTGGTGCTGGTGTGTGTTAAACAGGAGCATCTGTCCTTTAGCCTTGCTACTTGCCAGGGAATCAGTTTACCAGGGTGATTTGTGTCTGTCTGGGATGATTTCTTAAATCTCTTCCAGTCCAGTGATTCTGGTAATTGTCCTTGTGTCTAATGCCCTAGCTGTGGTGACATTCAAGCTCAGTTCCAAATTAGTCTCTTCTGTCCCCTTCTGGGAGATTGACGAGGAGAAGGGGGAGGAGAGATGACATTTCTGTGTCTTTCCTATCTGAACATTGTCAATGTGCATCTCTCTGTAATTTTAATGAAATTTTGAGCATTATGATTCTGCTACCACTGAAATTTTGTTAGCCTTGCCTAATATCTGTGGGTGGACTAGAGTTGCATAATTATAATGGATTAAAATGTAGTTATGAATTTCATTTGATATGATTTAATTCAAAATAACACAGAGATAAGATAATTTTAATATTTTATTTCTATCAGTGTCTGTGGCATAATGATATCAACGAGCATCATAAAGTTGCAGCATGATTCACATGTAGCAGGCATGTGAAATTGAGAAATTGTCTAACCTGGTGATTATGCTATTATTCATTATTTTGGTTGTACAGGGGCTGAAACTCAGAACCTCACACATGCTAGGCAAGTGTTTCACCTGTGAGTTAGATTTCTAATCTAGCACCTTTTTTAAAGATGAAGAAAGCAAAAGATACCCTGGCTGGCAAGAAAGTAGTTATCTGAGCTCCATCTAGGCTAACGATTTATTGAGCTTATACTGATGTTACTTAAATCTTAAGTCAAGGAGCCAATGGGAAAGTTGTATTTTGTCAATTTATTTAGTCAGCGTGAAGAAGTGTAAATCAGTATGTTCCGAAGTTATGGCAGTAAATATAAGTACTAAAAGCAGAGTTAGCCCTAGAGTTTTCTACTTTGAGATTATTAATATTACACAGTTTTAAATCTATTACTGCTTTTTTCTCCCTTCCCTACTTTTCTTCTTTGTCTCTTGCTTCTACTTTTCCTCTATGGTGTCTATCTTGGAGTCTGATGGGAATAAAATAAGTTTCTCCAAGAGACATACTTTCATTTTTCAGAAGAGTAATGTTTAATTTAAGACAAACTAAAATTTCACATGGCAAAATTTGTCAATAATGGATGAAAATCAGAGAAACCTCATGTGGAAATGTATCTCATTATTCACTTCATAGCTGTAATGGATTTTTAAAACCGAGTTTACATTTGCTTCCATTTTTATAGAGCTTTTTTTTTATAGATGGCAAAGCACTTTTATATATACATGATCTGAATTTGGGTTGTTAGATTAAAAAAACACCCAAATAAATTACAATTCTATAATATAACAAAGACTATTTTCATATTTAAATATATTCTAAATGCTGCACGAGACATACATAGATACATACAATATTTTCAATTATTCATTGCTTTTTTAATTTAAAACATAATTGGTCACCTGATTTTTATCCAGAAACCCTATATTAGCTTATCTAGAATTCCTATATATACATGGAGATTTTTTTTTAATTACTGGAGAATGACCTAGGCTGGGCTCTTGCATGTGCTATGCATGCCCCGGCCACTGAGCTATATCCCCAGTCCTTTTTTAACTTTTTATTTAGAGTTGTTTTGCAAAGTTGAAACTTATTTTATAAGCCAGGCAGAACTTGAACTTGCAATAGGCCTGCTATAGACTCCTGAGCCACTGGGATTGCAGACCTTCTCTACCAGACCTGTCCAGTTAGGCATCTTGACTCTGAGAGCTCTTCTGTATGTCAGGTAAGTAATTTTTATATATAATGTGATGCATAAAGTATCCCCTTAAGAACAATGCAGCCAAGTTACAGGTCTATCACTTGGTGCAATGTATACAATATTAGGAGGAAGAATAAAGTTATATATACTGCAATCCTATGAAAAGAAATCTTGATCCAATGGTTGCCAATTAAAGGTTTCCTAAAGAGGAGGTCTTAGTGAATTAATCCAGAGAAAGAGTAGGAAAGTTCACCTGGTATCCTTGAAGGGAATAGGTGTTGTTCGTGATGCTTATACTGAGGAGTGGTGACAGTTGGTCTGGAGAGGTGAGCAAATCATTGCATATTTATGCTGCTTCTTCAGGATGCCAGGTACTCTTCAAGGTGAGCAGAAATAATCCAATTTGAGTTTTATATGACTGCCACATTACTGTTTGGGGAAATGGGTGGGGAGGAGAAGGACTTTGAAAGAAGGTCGTTTATTTAACAAAAGTTTTGAGTTCTAACTCTCAACCGCACACAGAAAAGAACTGCGGTATGTCAGGTGATAAATAAAGATACTGCAAACTGTGAAAAAAGCTGTCATGATGGGGAGAAGTGGATCTCTGGGAAAATGGCAAGGAGCCGAAGCATCAGAAATTGGTCGCTAACAGGGTTTGGTGTGACAAGGAGGAGAGATAAGTGAAGCTAGAAGCTGGAAGGATGAGTGACAGCTCTCGCTGATAAAGGATACATGTCACAGGAGAAGGAGAGAACATGCTTTTCTGTTTTGGAAATATTACTCTGACACATCTGCAGGCTTCCAAAAGGAGAAATTTAGGCAGGCAGTTCATATAAACATGAAGCCTTAAAGAGCAATCCAAGATAAGAATTCCTCATGAGTTATGATTCAGGGCTTATTAAAACTGATTGCTGGAATAATAGGTGAAAATGAGATTATCTAGGGAGTGTTTAGAGCCAGAAGAACTGCAGCCAGAGAGAACCTCCAGGAGAAATCCACATAAAAGACACAAAATTGTCAAAAAGAGCCAACAACGTAGTTAAAACAGCAAAGAGAGCCAGATAGAAATATCAGAAAAAACTGAGACAAACAAACAAAAACACCACAAAAGTTCTATCCTTAGCCATGCTATGGCTTACATTTGAAGTGTCCTCCATTTTGAAGGCTAGTGGTGCTGATACTTTGAGAAGAACTGGTTAAGAAAGTAGGCCACCAAGAACACAGAGCCTCATGGGTACCTTCAGCCTGACTATTCTCTTTCTCTTTCTCTCTCCTTTTCAGTTTACCATGATGTCAGTCAACTGCTCTGAAATGCCCTCTGCCATGAGTAAAAACAAATCTTTTCTCCTTTGAGTTGGTCCTGAGAATTAGTTTGGTCACAGCAATTATAATACAAGCTGCACGACATAGATTGTGATGGTCTGTAGATTGCTAAGGACTAGATCAGGAAGCGTGTACATTTGCTCTGTGTTGCTATAACAGAATGCTATGGATAGGATAATTTATAAAGACATCTCTTTGTTCTTTTTCTAAAGGCTATAAAGTAAAATATTGTTACCAGTTTCTCTTTTTTTTAAATTAAATTTTTTTTTTTTACTATTATTTATTCAATTGTGCGTGTACGTGTGTGTGTAGAACCATGGATGAATTCCGGAACCACCAAGGACGCCTCCACCTCCTCCTTGCTTACTCCGCTTGGGATTCACAGGCTCTGTCCTACCGGGACCAGAAACTCAGGCCACCCCCGCTTCCGCCCTGCGTCTACACGTGGGGTCTAGGATCCGAACTCAGGACCTTCTGCCTGCAAGGCAGAGGCTTAACCCCTGAGCCACCTCTCCAGCCCCTACCAGTTTCTCTTGAAGGCCTTTTGACCCATCCTTCTTTGATGGCAGAAAGAAAAGGGAAGAAGGGTGAGAGAGGTACAAGGTAGAGACAAGAAAGAGAAGGAAAGGAGCTGCAGGCCACTTCCAAAATAATCCACTCATGACATCAGCTTTTTTACAATCTGGTCACTCCTTTAAGAGCCAGTATCTTGACACTATTGAAAGGAGGCTAAGGTTCCCACAAATGAGCATTAGAGGCCATAGGCAAACTTTAGCATGAAGCAAGCCTCATCCACAGAAGATGTGGTGAGCAACTATACCTATAGAAAATGAATTTAACGGTATCTATTGGTGGGAACCACTTGAAAACAGTAAAAGGTCAGAATAGCGCACAATGCTTGCTTAACTAATTCTTGGATCGCTAATATAGTGGAAAACATTCTTTAAAAAAAGTTGGAGCTGCAAGAATTTGAAAAACATTACAAATTGTGTGAGACAATTTTATATTTGAGAACTTCTGCAGCAATGAAATTTACCAATTTTGCTTATCCTCGTGTTCCACAAAGTAAAGAGCCACCCGATTTACCTGTATTATATATAGTATAAGCTCGAAATCCTTTGCACAACACACGCACACACACGTATACACACACACACACATTTCTGCATGATTTTGTTGCTGTTATTCTTGGTGTTACATTTCAGAAGGGCCTTTGGACCAGCATGAATGTACATTTAAAACTGTCATTGCGGATTCACTTCTGTGAAAGATCATGAGCTAAAAGCTGTTGCTATTGGAAGGTGGTGGAATCTCTGAAGAGCTAGAACCTCTTTGGAAGAAGTAGGTCACTGAGGGTGCATCTGTGAAGGATATATTAGGACCCTGCCCCCCCGTCCCTGGCTTCTATTAGGTATGTATACTCTGCTCTAGCACATGTTCCTCATCATGATAGTTTTGCCTCGCCCAGGCCTAGAATCTAGCCAAGCATGGACCAACATTACTGAAGTCCTGAGTCACAAGTTGTTTTGCTCCAGTTTTTTAATATGGTGATGAGAAAGTGACTAACACAGATGTATAAAATGACAAATGACTCTCCCGGAAGACCATATCAATCTAATTGTCCAACAACAACAAATGTTTCAATATTTACCAACGTGAGAAAGATTCAATAGTGTTTGATTTTTATTTCATTGATTAACGATGAATCTGAGCATCTCCTCACATAGCAATATGCTCTATTTCTTCATTTACTTCTACTGGATTGCATGTGCATATTCTTGTATCATTTTTCTGCTTCTGTATTTGCTGTTCCTTATTGATTTGTAAAAGTTCTTATTATATTAAAGATATTAATCCACTATCCGTTATATATGCTCCAAATAGTTTTACTAGTTTTCCACTTTCCTCTAGGCTTGTTTATGATTACTTTTACTGTGGTAGTACGATCTACAATTTTTCTTTATGATTTTGATATTTTGCTTTCAATTATGTCAACAACCCAAGTTTATAGCAATAGAGGTATTTATCTGAATTCCCTTCTGGTTCTTTCATCTCTCAGGGCTAAATCATCAAACATTGTGTGGCTACTCTCTGTCCACACTTCAACCTTTCCCTTACTAGACTCACCAGAAATCAAACTGGCGAGTGGAACCAGACTCAGAGGTATCTATCCAACTTAACACTTAGTTAAGACAAGAATCCTGTAGCAACCACATTCCTGTAATTCTTAGTCATCATTTGGATCTAACAATTCAAATGATCCATATTTAAATGGAGCTTCAATTTACTAATCTAGGTATATTTCTTCAGTGTTAGTGGAGGACTGTTTTGAGGATTATTTTTTTAAATTATAGCATCTATGAAGGTCCACAGCACAAATATTTTGTATCACTGTCATGGGGAAAAACGGAAGATATTCTGTTTGCCAGAAACTCTCTGTCATATACATGGGAAGAATTAGCTCCCATGTGTTAGGACAAAGATGAGTATCAACTGTTTTGGTTGCTTGCTATGTCTGCTATCTCACTAGCAAAGCACTCCTTCCTTTCTGAAATATTCTCTCCTCAACTTCTAAAAGTCCTGTGGGAATAATATGTCACAACTCATCAGAATAACCAACTGGATCTTAGTGACCCATTTTGAAACACATGTAATTCAAAAGGACTGATAAGCTTTTTCTGAAATTTAAAACATGAGCTTTGGGGAGAGTAAAAGAGGACTTCATTTTCACAATATGTGAGTTAGAATTAATGAGGTCATATCTTTGTTTCCTCTGGAAAAGCAAATAAGATCAATATGTAAACAGGCAGAGAGAGAGAGATGAGGAAAGGAGAACAAAAATTAGCAAAAGTTGAAATCAGCAAAAATCTCAACTTTACAGTACTAGTGAATTTGCTTATGCCTCCCTAAATCTGAGTTGGATTACTGCTATTTTTTGTCACTTGAAAGTGAAGGATTGCTGATTAATACCTCAATGTAGTCACAGTCTTGCAAATGCTGAATTAGTGTTGGGTAGAGATTGATTGCTGGATTTTTTATCTGGCAACAGGTATGGAATGTGAATGGCTATAACTCTGAGCAAGTAGACATTGCTTCCTAATAAAAGGACTCTGGGAGTGTTTCTCAGATTTGTCATTGATCCATTGCCTAACTCTCCTCTGAAACGCCTGCACTATGGAAGAATGATGTAGGCATGAAGCTTGAAGAGGTCACAAGTCACTAAACAGTGCTCTCCCATTGTACCTCGCCTAAGCTGTGGCTGTTTAAGCTGCACACTAACAAGCAGAAGTGTTGCGGTGAGGACTGATGAAAGGGCTTTTAAATGACTGGAATTCCCTGAAGAATGCAGTCATATATTAGAAGAATAGATGGTCTTTACCTGTATTTACAATGTTGAGAAGTGGTTTTGTACAGTGGTGTAAGAAGGACTACTGTACTAATGCACTGTGCTAGGACACAGAAAACAGAGAGGTGTAACTCCTCATTACACTGTCAATTTCTCAATATTGAATGATTTGCAATATTCAAATGTAGACCTTTAGAATCTAAGTACCAACCATGTCACCACTTAAAATATTAAATGCTACTTTTTCTCTCTCTTTCTCTGGCTTGCCTGTGATCGTGACTGTGCTGTTATTTTTCAGCTGTATTCTTTTTGTAATCATGCCTTTTTATCATCATAAACCCACTTGCTTTTCATAAACTGTATTTGTGATTATAGCATATTCCTTCAAAAATATAAGCTAGTACATAAGAAGATGAGTTTAATGTCTGATTTTCCTTTTTCAAGGATTTTAATGAAATAACAAGATGATTTCAATGTCAATTTGCTTTCAACTTGTCAACAAGAGTTAGGGGCAGAAGTGCAAGGCGAAAGGAAGAAAGATAGACTCATGGTGCAGAACCATCAATGTGTGCTTGGTTTACTCCTGTTAATAGTTTTATGGAGGATATAATGCAAAACTTTTAGTGAAACTGATTTATTAGTTTTCACAGTGCTTACATGTCTACCTACATACCACTAAGAGCAACAGAATATTTGTAGTCATGAGAACTCTCTCCACTTTCCCTGAAAATCGCTTCTGCTCTCTGTGATAACCTCTATTCTGCTCTTTATTGATGTGTTCCTGTGTTCTTGAATTCCTGTCAACAGAATCATATGCACTATATTTTGGTGGGGGTGGATAAATGCATTTTACATTTTTCTGTGAGGCTCATCAGTGTAGAGTCTCGTTATAATTTTTTTCTTTATGGGGCTATACCACAAGTTGCTTCAATGGTAAAGATATATCACAATTAGGTAAATCTGGAGAGACAGAAAGTAGATTAGTGGTTGCCTGGGGCTGTGCTTAGAACTGTGAGGGATTATCCTGAGGGCGGAGGAGGAAAGTATTCTAAACCTAGACTGTGGTAGTGGTTTCACAAGTCAGTCAATTTACTAAAAGTCATTGAGTTGCACATTTTAAGTTGAGTGAATGTAATGGCATGTAAATTATGGCTCACTAAAGCCGTTAAAAATGCCTCAATTTATTTATCCATTTTACAGTAAATGGGCACTTGGATAGTTTCCAGTTTTGTGCAAGTCTATGTAAAGGCACAAGATGCTTTGAGAGTGTCTTTTGATGAGCATTGCATACATTTAGGTTGGAGCAGAATTGTGTGCTCAAGGTTTATGACCATTTGTAATATTCATTGTAATATCGTACTTATTTATAAGTAAAAGTTTTACATTTTATTTCATTATTGATCTTTAAAAAGTAGACATGAACTCAGGATAATCATATTTACTATTCAGATTAGAAACATGTCAGCATCCCAATGCTTGCTTTGGGTTTTTTTCCTTCCTATTTAAAAGAAATGAAGCATTATGGAAATGTAAGCTTCTCTTTTGTCTCGCACAGCCTCATTCAGCATTCATTCCCAGAAAGCTTACTCTCATGAACTTGGTGTCTATCCTTCCCCCTCATGTTCTTTGTACATGTGGAACATGTACGTGTATATATACACATCCCTAGATTTCCAGTGTATAGCATGACTTTGAGCTTATATAAGTTACATCTAAAATTTTCTCATTAATTATAGCATAATGCAAATGCTATTCTTCCCTATTCGGTAACACATTTTTGGAATCTATGTTGGTTCAGATCTCATTCATTTTTTCCAATTCTGAAGCCTTTTATTATACAAATGTGCTACACTATGTTTGTTTTCTTAATCATAAGCTCCCTTACTTGCTATTCCTTTTCTTCTAACTTTATGGAAAAATTTCAAGCACACAAAAGATCAAAATAACTCTTCAGTGAGCTGTTAAATATATCCAAACAGATGCTCTCATACTTCCTTTCTGTATTCAAAGATGAAAAGGTCACTTGCAGACCAAGGGTCTTTGTAGCTGTTCTTCTGTATGCTTGGAAGATATCTTAGTTAATATGTCTCCAACATGTAAGTTCCTTAATGACTGCCATATCTAAAGAAATATAAGCCAAGCATTACTAATGTGAAAATTTGAAGTAAAAAGTATCTCAAGTTGAAAGCTTTTTGCATGTCGTTGCAATATTGAAATGTCTATGTGGTTGGTTGCAGTTATGATGTAGGCACAAGTAAAAGTATAGTGTAAAGTGCCTTTGTGTTATGTAGATAGTGTGCCTATAAAACATAAATGATTTCATGTTTAGCTTTGGGTCTCATGCCTAAGCTATCTCATGACATATATTCAAATATACCAAAATGCAAAACACTTCTGCTGCCAAGTCTCTTCATAAGAGATATTCAACTTTTATTTTAACTGCATTATCCTTTAGATTGCCTTCTACTGAATTCTACCATAGAAGCTATAAAAAACTACAATAATTTTCTTTGATTCTTTTTTATTTTACCCTGACTCAACTATTATCCTTAAACCCATTGATAATTGGTACAGTCATAAGTCATTAAACATTAGTGAAATAAAAGTACTCAGGTTTTAGATTCAAGAGGAAATGCATACACTATGAAAACTCTTTGCAAATCTGTTGTATTGTAAAGTATGATTTAATTATAAAAATCTTCAATGTCAGAAATTTTGTAGATATTATTTCACTAAAACCTATATATGAGCATGTTTATCTACTGTAAAACATAATTTGTGCTAAGTCATATTTTATCATGCCATCATAATTTGGCACTCTTCCATTCTTTTTATTTCTCAGTTTTCATGTGCATGTGTTTATGGGTGAATGAATGTGTGGGGATCTATGTGTAGTAGCAGGTATGCATAAATGTGAGTGTACAAGAGTGTGGAGAACCAAGTATGTATGTGCAGGAATTATTTCTAATAGCTCTTCCACTTCATTCTTTCGAGGCTTGGCCTCTGTTTAAACACAGATCTCACCAATAAGGCTAATCTGTCCATCCTGCTTGCTCTGAAAACTTCAGATGTCTACCTTCCAGGATTTGAACCATAGATGGACTGCCACAACCACCTAGCATTATTATGTGGCATTGAGGATGTAATCCCTGACTCCTTGCTCTGTCAGTGAATGTCTCAACCACTGAGTTATCTTCCCAACCCTCCACCTCCTTTCTTGAATATTAGTTTGTTTTTAAATGTATACCTTTTTCATTTTAGGTTTTAAGTATGTATACTACTTCATTTTTTTTAATCCAGGGACACCGAAAGTCTAATTTCTTAGCAACTATCAAATATATAATTTATCATTATAAACTGTTCACAGCGTAAATGAAATTAAAAGTTCATGTGTTTAAGTAACGAATCAAAGGCATTTCTAATATGTAACTCTGTTGCCTAAAAGTAAAGCCCTATAATGAAAATTACAGGACCAAGCAACAGAAAGATGAAGAACATCATGATTTGTTTTGTCAAAATCAACTTCAGATATGTTGTCTCCTTTGGGCTTTGACCAGCAACATGAGACTAACTTGAGACAAGAAAATAATGTTTTAAGGAAAGAGCTGTCCTGAAGATGCTCTGGCAGATGTTGAGTGAGCATCTGTTGAGGATGCCGGGGAGCAGATTCATGTTGGGTGGCAGTTGGTTTGTAAATTTTAACGACCTTTTCAACTCTCCAGCTTGTAAAGTTCCTATTTCCTAGTCCTAATACCCTGCTGCTTGCTTCTCTCAAACATTTTAATAAAGACTTGTTGATCTTAATGTCAAAATACCTTCTGGTTTCTATTTACAATTCTCATTAGATTCTTTGTTTGCATTTCCAAGTAAAAACAACATCTCTTTTATTTTTTTTTCTTCAGAGGTAAGCTCTGTGTAAAAGGAGTTTCTACACTATATCTCTAAGAATAGTCTCATGAAGGGAAAGCTTTTTTTTTTTAAAATCATATTTTGCCACCTTAATAAAGCTATTTTTTTCATGATGGAATGAAGAATATACACAATTGATACTTAGTTTCCATGAGGTCAGAATCTCCATAATCTCCATAAGTTCTCAGATGTGTTCATAATGAGGATAGAAAAATTTTAATCATAAAAATTACGTAATAGTTAACTTCGGTGAGTTTTGTAAGCACACATTGACTTTTACACTCCAGCCTTCTAAGATCAGCATGATTAGTTATGTTTGAGGTTAATGCAAGATAAAGTGTTTCATTGAGGATCGACTACTTCATAATTAAGTTGCCATTGAACACAGGGGGAGTAAGGCTCATTTTGTGAAAATTATTGACATGGATATTGTGCTGAATATCATGCATGTATTAAAAAGTGCACAAACATAAGTTCTTTGTCTTTGAACACTGTACAATCAATATTCTATTACCACAATGCTGGTTTGGGTGCATTGTAGCTAAATTAAAATGTCAGGTATAGAGATGCTTAAACCAGACCTCCAAGTAATGAGGATGATACAAGAATTCTAACTATTTTCTCACCTTACATGTATTTATCTTTTTTCCTTTTTCCTTCAGAAATCTCTATTGATTGAAATGGCCTTAATATGTTTATAAATATGTGAAGATATTTGCTAATTTACATTATTACAAATGGAGTCCTGTGGGAAAAATTGTACAACATCAACATATTGTAGTAACAATAGTGTTGACATTTGTATAAGGTCCAATGATTGTAAACTGTGTGTGGGGGCTTTTGGGAGCGTCCCCCTACCTCAGAATGATCAGGGATACAAAGTCACACCAAAACCAGCATATGATATATAAAGGAGATTTATTGTCAAGCAAACAGGAGTACCAAATAGACAAGCAGCATGGCTGTCTCAGGAACAGATGGAGAAGCAGACAGGCAGAGAGAGAGAGAGAGAGAGAGAGAGAGAGAAAGAGAGAGAGAGAGAGAGAGAGAGAGAGAGAGAGAGAGAGAGAGAGAGAAGTTTCTAAGGACTCTTACAGGGTTTTGGTCACATGATATGGAGTATGTGATGATAGGCCAGGGCATGTATTTAGAAAAGTAATGGGATGAGAAGGGGGGCTCACCCCAGGATGGGTGAGAGTCCTCGGATGAAAGTGTTAGTTTATCTTAGTTGCAGGTGGACTGAGTGCTGTGGAGAAGTTGCAAATGAGGTAGGGGTTGCAGAGTTGTCCTTGGGAAGACGGAGGTGTCTTATCCAAGTAAACTTGGAACTGTAAAAGGTTCTTTGTCTGAACTCATACACATGGGGGAGAGAAAAGAAGTGGGTAGCTTGATTCATTTTGTGTTCAACATGCCTAACATCCAACACTGTGAACTTGTTATAAATATGTGTAATACGTGTGTGTGTGTGTGTGTGTGTGTGTGTGTAAGTCAGAGGATGATATACATTGTCCTACTCTAGTATTCTTCATTTTATTTACGAATTTTGAGACAGGGTCTTTCACTGAAACTGGGACTCACTCTTTTAGCTTGATTGGCTGGCCAGGGGGGTCCCAGGGATCTCCTGTGCTGGGGACTAAGCCAAGGGCTGTGGAAATGGCTTTTATGTGAGTGTTGTGGGTCCAAACTAGGTCCTTAAGTCACCTATGAGTCATCTCCTCACCCATGGTGTTCTTTCTCTTTTATCAATCTTAATGGCTTGGACAATAAAGACTGGCAAGCCGATTAATTGGAGCAGAGATGTTTCTTGGTTAGAATAACCTTGGGCCGCTTTTCCATACTTTATAGAAACATATATGAACATGTCTTTGACTTTCTGGAATTCAGACTGTTCTAGGAGGACAGTTTACATGGTTAATTAGGAAAATGGCTGTTTTTCATTTCCTGCAGAGTTAATATTCTGTGCTTTGCTTTTCTTTTCATATATATTTTGTCTTTCTTTGTAAGCATAGAAATAAGAATTGTCCCCTTTGATGACAGGCCACTGTGAGGTGACACAGAAAAAGACATTAGGGTAGTTCATGCATGGGCCTTAGGAAGAACCAATGTTTGGGCACTGGGGAAAGCTCTGGAAGCTTCTACTGGATCACAGGGCTGTTTGCTTCAGTTTCTGCTTAGCTTTTTTCCAACCCCTGTTTTTCTCTTTGTCATTTAGTTTTCTAAACTCATGTGCTATCTGTTATCTTCTGTACCTTTATGATACTGGTTTATATATGGAGGTCTCACAGTGAGTGGAGATCAATCAGATATGTCCCAATAGGGGTGACTGAGTGAGTGTGTGACTGACTGAGATATTTCAGGAACTGAAAGGAGCATAGTATTCAGATGAGGGGAGAAAGAGTAGAGGTGATAAATGGACTACGGAAAAACAGAAATGGCTAAGCACCATGACTCAGTATGATTTGGCAAAAACAGGGGCTTGTGGATTATGTAAAGTACAGAGATGCAAAAAATGAGCATTTTCTTCACAGCCAAGTGAAAAGAATTCACACCTGGTGGATAGGCAAATTCTGCTCAACTTACTCCTTCCAAAGAAGATCATTTATACTATTTATCATACTAGGCAAAGTGTTATTCATTCATGTAATCTATGAGAATTCATATGAATCTTGAATTAATCTGCAAAAACTATTAAGTTTCAATGGGCGTCTTTTACTTGCAATTAGTAAATTGATTTGTCTGTTTAATCATAGTTCTCTTTTTCTATTTAAAAATCTAAAGCATGAACACCTTTTTCTGTTGGAAGATTTCCAAAACATATTGTCTTATTCTAAGTTCCAAAGTGCCCAAGATGTCAATTAACTCTCAATTAGCTCTTTAATAGTCCTCTCAGAACTCGTTGGACTATATATATATCACATTAATACAACAATACGTTTTATTATTATGGTTGGTGGGGTAGATGGAATCTTCATTAGTGGCTAATCTGCGTCTCAGAAACTGAAGTTAAAGCAACTTATATTTCTTGTAGGAATGAAATACATATGAATTTTACAAAAGTAAAGAATCAGCAGATACATAGGAGAGAAGGTAAAAATGTCCCATAGGCTTCCGGTTCCAGGAGCTTCGGGAGCCGCGGGTCACGGTGAGTTTGGGTCGCGAGGTATGCAATGCCATCTCCGGTGCAGACATGGCCAAGTCCAAGAACCACACCACACACAACCAATCCCAAAAATGGCACAGAAATGGCATCAAGAAACCCCATTCACAAAGATACGAGTCTCTTAAGGGGGTGGACCCCAAGTTCCTGAGGAGCATGCGTTTTGCCAAGAAGCACAAGAAAGGCCTGAAGAAGATGCAGGCCAACAACGCGAAGGCCATGAGCGCCCGCGCTGAAGCCATCAAGGCCCTGGTGAAGCCCAAGGAGGTGAAGCCCAAAGTGCCCAAGGGTCCCAGCCGCAAGCTCAGCCAGCTGCCCTCATCGCTCACCCCAAGCTTGGGAAAAGATTCGTTCCTACATGGCCAAGGGTCGCAGGCTCCAGTCAAAGGCCAAGACCCCAACCAAGTCAAAGACCAATACCAGAGGCAAAGCCAAGGCTGCAGTTCCAGCTTAGGCCAAGGCCGCAGCTCCTGCTCCAACTCCAGCTCAAGCTCCCAAAGGTGCCCAGGCCCCTGCGAAGGCCGCACAGTGCAGGCCTCTGTCTGCCACTGTGAAGACAGATGGACTGGTGCGGTTTCCCTGACCTCCTTTGCAGATGGCTGGTTTTCTGTGTCGTTTGTATAAATAAACCTGAAGCAGGCTCTGTACACCTGTCTGTCACCCCAGGCCTGTGTGGAGGGTGAAGTTGCTACCCTCTGGTGTGGAGAGAGAGTTCAGTTTTTGATTGATAGGTCTATCAGTGGGATAAGCCATCAGAGGTCCTGGAGTGCAATAAGGGGCTTGTAAGTGAAAAGGGGTTAGCGCTTCAGGGGAGTTGGGCTACCACAAAGATTGCTGGTACATTCTAGCCTAGAATATTCGTGACTATATTGTGCCAATTTGCCAAATGATGAGTCTGGGAAGGCAGGATGTGGCCCAGTCTTCCCTACCATGATGGTCTGATTGGCTGTTTCTCTAGACAATTTACAGGCAGGGACTTCTGCATGCTTGTACTGCAGTGTGTGGTCATGGTTCTCTGTCCACTTTTATGTGGATTCCTGGGATTGAACTCTAGTTCTCATCAGGCTTCACACCTTTCCTACCAAGCATGTCACTAGCCCATTGGACCTTTGTTTTCATTTTATTTTGCACATTTATTTGAGAGGGGGTTTGCATGAATGTGCCATAATGCTTGTGTTGAGGTGAAGATAGCTTAGGGGAATCTGTTTTCTCCTTTCGCCACGTGGGCTTTTAAGGATTGAACTGGCAAGCACCTCTACCCACCAAGCTGTCTCAACAGCTTTTTTTTTTTCTTGAGACTCACATTCAAGACCAGGCTGGTTTTAAATTGTGGCAATTTGCTGTCTCGGCCTTTCCAGTGTTGGGATTGTAGTGAGCCACCCATTCCAGCCACAGAGGTGGCGAGTCCGTTGTCAGAGTAAGCGGTGAGAATAGGTGTCCTGGAGAAGGTGGCAGGGGCAGATCTTCCTGATCATCGAGCCCCAGCCCAACCTTGGACACTGTATGACAAGTAATGCGGCTATGCTGGGGCATAAATGAGTCCCCCAGCTTCTAATAGTTGCTGTTATTTTTCTTACCTAGGTGTGGAAGCTGTTGATTGTATTGTTAAAAAGGACTGGAGGCAGCATCTGAGAACCAATCTCGTGCTGCAGTGAGATGAGTGTTCCCTTTGGGGGGTCCCGTCCTGGGGGCCAAGTCAGGGGCTTCAATTCATGCCTCATGTTGTGACCGCAGTGTGTGCGTACATACTGCTAGTGGACCTTCAGCTTAAACATCTGTGTGGGACCTTGGTCAATCCCAGGGTTAAATGTGTAAGTTCAAAGTCCTGATCCTTGCCAGTTATGAGAAGGGGTCACTACTGTTAGAGCCTGTAGGCCAAGCACCACCAATCTAAGCTATCTGCTACTGGCTGCTCTGAGAGTTACTCCTGCCCTGTGATTTTCTCAGTGAAAGCACTTGCCAGCAAGCCTGACCTAGATTTGATCCCTGGAAACGTACTCAGTGGAAGAAGAGAACCAACTCCCTCAGGTTGTCCTTTGACTTCCGCACGTGTGGTGGCACGTGCACCCACACACAAAGTGTGCTTTGAGGGATCAGGACATCCAACTGCCACTGGATACTGCTTGGGAACTGTCCTGGGGATGAGAGCCAGGGGAAAGGCAGGAAGTGCCCAAGGATCAAGGGCGAAACCAGGATGGTGTAAAATATAGTTTTGTGGACTTGGAGACTAACAGATGAAGCCAACAGATGTGCTTTCTCAAAAAAAAAAAAAAAAAAAAAAAAAAAGGAAAATAAAAGAAGCCCTTAATCTGTCAAAAAAAAAAAATGTGTCCCATAGTACGTAGTGTGGTAAAGGATGGATAGCATGTTGACAGATTTTGCCAATGAGATTCTTTCAGGTGGAGTCCATCAGAACAGGAAAGTGAACATCTCTGTATGAGAAGGCTGCAGTGTACATGTGGAAGTTTGGGGCCTTGACCTATCTGAAATTTGGTCTATTATTCAGTTGTGATCTCCTTTAATAACTAAGTATCAGATGAATAAATAAATCTTTTAAGCAGATCAGATATCTTTGAGTATATAAAGTTCGGCTTTGTGACAAAAAGCATCAAAATGCCTGGTACACCACATTTTCATTTTTTTCCCCCCTGAACAATGTCAACACCATTTCCTAAATTAACATTTTCATCTGTCAACTGCGTTGAGTGAACATAATTACCATGTCAGTATGAACAGAGTGAGAGGCAGGGGTGCGATGATAGAAAAGGCTAGGAGAAGCATTTTCAGTTTAATTTATTCTCTTTTTATGCATGTGTGGGGTGGGTGCATGTGTGTATGCATGTTTGCATGTGGAGCCACGTGGAGGCATAAGGGTCATTTCAGTAATCATATTTGCTTGTTCTTTCACCTTATTATTGTGAGCCTGAATCTCTAATTAAACTCACAGCATGCTGCTCTAGTTAGTAACTTTACTCTGGGAATTTCCAGATTTCTCCTTCTGAGGTTGAAATTACAGGTGATCCTCCACCTGTTGTTTTATATCTTATTTGGGGATCCAAATTCTGGTTCTTTTGTTTGTGCCACAAGTGCTTCTTTAACTTCTGGGCTCCCTCCTCAGTCTACATTCGCAGTTTTTAAATGCTTACATTCAAATGGTTTGGGGATTGGAGATGTGACTCAGTTGGCCAAGTGCTTGCTGTGCATGCTTCATGCTGTGCATGATGACCTGAGTTCGTCTCGCTGGCACCATTATAAAAGCTGGGGACAGTTACACATGTCTGCAGATCCAGTGCTGGGGAGTCAGATTAAAGGGTTCCTGAGCCTTGCTAGTCAGCTTAGTTTTGTTGAGTCGGTGACCTTCCAGATTCAGTGAGAGGCCTTGTCTCAAAAAATGATATGGGCAGTGAGAGTGTAGATACTTGTCATCAACTTCCAACTTCCACATGTACAGTACACATGGATACACCACACACACGTGTACAAACTTGAACATAAAGCATTGTTGCTGTTTTAAAACACTTAGCACCTAGTTCTACCCCGGGGAATTAATTCAAGTTTCTTAAACAAGAAGAAAGAGGCATGTCACCAGCCAGCAGGGTAGCCTCTCTTGTTCTGCAGTGGTCTAAGCTGTATAGTTTGAGAGCGGCCAAGTTCTCAGCATGAACCAAACCTGTGGTCCCAGGGAATGAGTAAGGTCAAATAGGCGGACTCCCGATTCAGGTTCTGGGATTCCTAAAGCAACTTTCCTATAAAATTAAATTAGTACTTTTTGTTAGAAAGGAAGTTTGCTTTGGAATTCTTTACAATAAATTACTTCTAGGGATTTGTTGTGTGAGGAAGCTTAATTATTTTTTCATAAAAATTCTCATTAGCAGAGAACTTTAAAAAGGAGGGCCACTTTGTGGGAGACCATATAAAGTGACTATCAGATGCACATAACAAATATGAACAAGACAAATACAAAAACCCTTTCCTCTCTCATTCAAAGCAAAGATTTTTCTTCTTGCATCAAGACAACAAGACAGCTAATGGTCCACCACACAAAATCTTTAGTGTATTAGTGTATAATGGGACAGGGTCACAATTTTTGCTCCCTAATCCTTTAAGTACTTAGGGTAAAAACAGTGGGGCAGCATGATGTTCGGGAAGATCCTAGGCAAAGATGTACATTTTTCATTTATCAACTGGCGAGTAAACAAGTGTTTATATCACCAAGTTTCAGCATATACATGTCTAAAAATAGAGATAACGATGTTGATTTCAGAAGTGTCTTTTGTGAGGAATAAAGGAGTATGTAAGAGAGGTTGGTAAACTGTAAGTGCCTTTTAATCACTGAATGACTGGAATCAAAAGAATGGTATGGACTGAGAGAGCTCTTTATAGTGATGGTGATTGTTAATCTCAATTGTCAGCTTGCTGAGATCTGGAATCACCTAGGAGACCTGGGAGATGGTCCTCCGTGAACGCCTATGGGGGAAGAGCTTAACTGCAGAAGTCTGCAACACAGGGTTTTAAAGCAAATCCAGTGCTACTTAAATGTAATTCCATACAATTTAAAGTCTATTAATAGGATAAGTGTTTAAAACTCTTTTCAAATGAAAAGTAAACTTTGGGTGAAGATTCAATCTTCTGCATCCATCTACTCTTTCCCCATGTGTTGTCAGCAGATCTTGTGCTAGATACTATGTTTAGAAAGGAGGACAGGAGAAATTACATTGGGTTATCAGCACGGTACCTTCAGTTTGAGTATCCATTGTTCTCTGGCTTTGCTTGCCTTTTCCTTTTCATCCTATCTCTTTACTGAATCAATGGTTCTTAACTTTCAGGAATTACCTCAACTTCTTCCTCTTCTAATGAAGTAATCAATGGTGTTTTTTTTTTCTTTACTGAAGTTAATTCTGAAATGTCTCAGATGATACACATCATTTGCTCCTCTGAGTCATTGGAAATATTTATTGTGAACTTCATATTGTCCCAATCCATCCATCTATCCATCACACAATCATAGACCAAGCACAATTGTGTAACAGCTATCAAGCTGCATATTAGGAATACTAAGCTATTATATTATTTATACTTGTGAAGTATGGAAGATCGTACTTTTAGTCTCCTTAATTAGAATATTGCTGTGTGAATACAGGAATGGGGCCTATTGCTGAATCATAGAATTTACAAGGGAGATAAGTAGCAAATGGTATTTTCTTCCTCTATACTCATCCAATTTCTATTTCAACCCATATTCTAGAGTTGTGTCTGAATTCATAGTTCGACTAGAGCAAATCAAGGGCTAGGGTGAGAAAGAGATTGCTGTAGGCCCCTGTCATCTGAGTACACTGAAATTGTCTTTGTCCCATCAACTGCTTTGGTCAGGAGTTTACATGCTGGATATATATATATATATATATTACTTTTTATTTTCATCAGTGATTGAAACAAACACAAAAACAAAAAGAAAACCAGGTATCCCTTTGGTTGCATCTGTATTCCTTTAAAGTAAAGCATTCTCGTTTTGTGTTTTAGTCACCCAGAGAAACCAGAATCTCATAGTCTGTGGGAGATGCTATTTGTCTCCAGGAACTTTTTAGGCCCTGTACCCTCCCTGCGAATTGGTTTGGAGCTTGGGACACAGAACTCGCTTGGTTTCTGTCTCTTTCACCTTCTCCCTGACTGTCTCTATTTCTGGATAACATTACTGAAGAAGGAATAGACTACATGTATAATCACAGGAACCCTCCCCACAGTCAGGACAGTGAATAGATCTGTCACTCTAAGAAGTTCCCTTGAGTCTTTTCTTTTGGCTCCCACAGCTATGCTACTTTCACCATTGTTTGGTCTGTTTTTGGTGCTCAAGAGTGGGGAGTCTTTCTTCTAGTTGCATGGAGCTTGAGAAGAAGAGTTCTGGCCCTTGTGTTTTCTCTCAGATCTGCAGCATACGCTGTTAGGGCCCAGTCTTCAGAAATGTGGAGACCCGGGAGGGGACATTTACTTCTTTCTTTCTGCTCTCAGAGCACTGCTCTGAGACAGTGGGACATCACTTTACACCTGTGTGTCTTGGAGTGGATAAGCCAGGGAGGGAAAGGGTCGAAAGCATAATGTCAAGGCCATTGTTTCTTCTGACTCACAGCCATGGAAGATGTTTTCTTCGGTCTCGCTCAGCGCGCTGTATCTAACAGGCAAACCATCAATTCCGTGAATGCCTGGTCTTTATGAGGAAACTCCACAGACATCATTCACTCAGGAGACAGTGCCACACACAAGTGAAGGAGGATAATGAGGTTAAGGGATCAATGGCATTTTAAATTTTTCTTATTTTTAATGATGGGCAACAAAAACACTAAAACTGAAACTTCTGGAAGAACCACTTGCTCTTGCCCATCTTGTATCACCCCTCAAACTTGACCTTGGCCTCCCGCCTGGCCTCATACTTCAGTGCTGGGTCTCTGAAGACATCCTTGTTGACGATGGTTTTATCCAAGAGTACCTTATAGGCATGAGGTGATTGTAGTTACAAACTTTTATTAAAACTTGATCTTTGATCTCTTGGAGATTTCCTTCTTGTCCATGGCAGCTGTCACTTTGCAGGGATAGCAGTCAATTCCAGCCACCACACTGTGGCTGTTGGGGTTTGTCTGAGGTTCCATTATTAATGTTCTTCATGATGATGGCTTTGTGTCTGGAGTAGTGTCCAGTCAGGACCAGCAATACTTCCCTATGTTTCATGAACTTGCCCATTTTGCCAGCAGCCAGCAGGCACACAGCAGAAAGGAAGGGAGGGGACTTCCTTGCAACAGCATTTTGAAATGCAAGGCTTGTTGTGCTGGAATTTTAGAAGATAGACTGCTTTCCATTAGAAAGAGCATATTTTTTTTATTATTGTTATTTATTCAACTGTGTGCATGTGCGTGTGTATGTGTATGTATGTGTATGTGTGTGTGTCTGTGTAGAACCACGGACGAATTCGCGAACCACCACCGACGCCTCCACCTCCTTCTGCCCCGGGATTCACAGGCTCCGCCCTACCAGGACCAGAAGCTCAGGCCGCCCCCGCTTCCGCTTGGCGTCTATACGTGGGATCTGGGATCCAAACTCAGGACCTTCCGCCTGCAAGGCGGAGGCTTAACCCTGAGCCACCTCTCCAGCCCCAGCAGTAATATTTATTAACTGATCCCTATCTACCAGTACCTGTCCCTTTTCCCTCTCCTCCCTTCTCTTCCCCTCCCCTCCCCTACTCTCTTCTCTTCTCCTCCCCCTCCCTCTCCTATTCCCTCTCCTCCCCTCTCTCCCCTCCCTCTTCTTCTCTCCCCTCCTCTCCCCTCTCTTTCCATTCCCCTCCCCTCCTCTCCCCTCCTCTCCCCTCCTTCTTCTTCTCTCCCTTACTCTCCCCTCCCCTTCCATCCCTTTCTTCCCGTCCCCTCCCCTACTCTCCTCTCTTTTCCTCTCCTCTCCCCTCCCCTATTCTCTCCTCTCCTCTTTTCCCTTCTTCTCTCCTCTCCCCTCCCCTCCTCTCTTCCCCTCCTCTCCTCCCCTCCCCTCCCTTACTCTCCTCTCTTCTCCTTTTCTCTCTCCTCCTTCCTTTCCTTTTATTCTCTCTTTCCCTTCTCTTCCTTTCCTTCTTTCTCTTTTTCTTTGTCTCTGTCTTTCCCTCGCTTCTTTCTCATCCTCCCTATTTCCTTCCACACCTTCTTTTCATATTTTTATTTTAGGAATAGATTCTCAATATGTACCAGGCTGATCATGAGCTCGCAATCCTACCAGGCACTGGAACTACAGACACTTGCTACCATGCCTAGACATATTTTGTTCTCAATGTACTGAGTTGTATTTTGCCTAGGAATAATCCTGGAAAGTAGACATTGCTTTTTCCACTTTTAGAGATGAGAAAACTGAAACACAAAAAATTAAACCAAAATTCAAATCAGGTAAATTCAAGCTTTAGAACAATGTGTCTTTTAAACAGTCTCCTATCATCTAATTCTAGAATTCCACCCTGTTAAGAGTTATCCTTGCTTTATGTATGAAGAAACAGAGCCATAAAACAATGTGCTGAATCAGAACATTAGTCTCGTACTTTGGTGGATTTAATAATCCACCCATAGTATGTCTCACCTAAAACTTTCATGCCATGTACCATGATATACGACATCAAGGATGTTACATTGGTATGACATTTGGATGTGATAGTTCAATGTTTCTAGTTCTGACTTAGGGAATAGTCAGACAATTGGATAAATCTGAGAGATTAAGCTATTTGTATTTAAAATGAACTTTCAATAGATTCTTAACTGAGTATGATTAAATAAGTTTTACACATTTATTTCATATTATGGAGTTATTGTCATTATGGTTACAGAGAGTTTCTAATGGTTTATAGAGTGTTTGGTATATAATGATGCATTGGAAAAGTCAGTATTTAAAATCAAACACTGCAGATATTTTCAAAAGGAAATAGAAAAAGGAATTAAAAAAGAACACTTCATAAATTTACCATGGGCAAAGTAAGTATTCTGAATTTTCAAGAGTTTTAAGCAAAATAATTTCTTTTATATCCTATAGCATTAGAAAATTGTCATAAAAGTGTAAAGGTCAGAGTCATTTTCTTATATTTGCTTCATTATAAATTTCTGAGAGCATATGGCTGTTTCTTGGGTTGGAGATGCAGCTTAACTGTTAAAGTGCTAACTTAGCTAACATGCATGGAGCCCTGGGCTTGATTCCTAGCACTGCATTAGCCTGATGAGATGGTGCAAGCTTGCAATGCCAGCACTAGAGAAGTAGACGCAGGAGATTACAACTTTAGGATCATTTTTCTTGGCTACATAGTGACTCAAGTCCAGTTTAGTATAGATGAGACTCTATCTTAAAAAATAATTAAAAACCTCCCTTCCCCACCACGCTCACTCTGGGCGGGACGCGCGCGCTCAGTCCAGCCGGGCCTCATCCTGCGACCTAGGTAAGTCCGCCCTCGCTTGCCCACCAGAACCCCAGGTCAGCCCAAGGGACCCAGCTCCTACCCCACCATCCAGCCGGAGCCGGGCGCAGGGCCGAGGGACCAGGAGGACCTCCCCCTACGCCCGGGCCCCACCCCAGCTCCCCTGGGGTTAAATAGCTCCACGCTGATGCCCCCATTCTCCCCTTCACCACCCCGCTCCGCCGGTCAGGAGGCGCGCGCGGTCTAGCCGGGCCTCATCCGTGACCTAGGTAAGCTCCGTCCCTGCCCACCCCCAGAACCCCAGGCCAAATAATTCAGTTTAGTGAAATTGAAAGATCTTAAGAGTTAAAACGACAATGCCAAAGTCAAAGTGCAAATCCATGAGAAGCAACACTCAAGTAAACAAATTTCCCACTGAAGGAATTAATCCCATAATGTTAGACTCCAACCAGAACAAACCCACGAAAAATGGCCAAGAAAGCCTGACCCAGGATAACGACTTTCAAAATATGATCATTACCATGTTCAAAATTATGAAAGAGGAAATCTGGGAGGAATTACATAATCGAATCAATCGCTTTGAAGAGGAACACAACAGACACTTGGAGGAGTTGAGAAAAACAGTGCAAGAAACAAAAAGTGGCATAGAGCAGTTAAAACAGACTCAAGCAGAGTTTAAAACTGAGCTACAAGACAAGTTATCTTCAACGCAGAACTCCACAGAGAGTCTTATCATCAGAACTAACGAAGCAGAAAACAGAATTTCAGACCTTGAAGATAAAGTGGGAGTACTAACCAGCTCAATGGAAGAGGTTGTTAAAGCCAAAAAGATACTTGAGAGAAATATCCAAGAGATACGGGACACCCTGAAGAAGCCTAACATGTGTATTCATGGAATACCAGAGCAAGAATCTCAAAATACCACCCCTGAAGAAATTTTTCAAACGATCAAGGAAAACTTTCCTCATATAAAAAAAGAGAGGCCCAACCATATACAAGAGGCATTCCGCACCCCAAACAGATACGACCAAAACAGAAGCACGCCACGGCAAATAATAGTTAAAACACTCCACATTCAAGATAAAGAACTGGTGCTGAGAGCTTCAAGGGAGAAAAAACAAGTCACTTTTAAAGGTAAACCTATTAAAATAACAAATGACTTCTCAATGGAAACACTAAAAGCAAGAAGAGCTTGGAGAGACATATTTCGAGTATTGAATGAGCAAAAATGTCAACCCAGGCTGATTTACCCTGCAAAACTATCCGTCATGATCGAGGGAGAAAGAAAAATCTTCCAGCACAAAGACAACTTGAAGGGATACATGTCCACCAAACTGGGCGTTCAAAAAATGCTAGAAATGATACTCAAGCATGAAGAAAAAAACAGGCATATCCAGGAGAGCAGAAGGCAAGTATAACACCATTAAAAGCGAAGCAATATACTTATAAAAACTACTAAACTAATAAATGTCTGGAATTAAAAATAGTTTCTCCATTATAACACTAAATGTTAATGGAATTAATTCACCGATCAAGAGACACAGATTACAAACTTGGATTAAAAATCACAACCCATCAATCTGCTGCCTGCAGGAAACCCATCTCACCACAAAAGGTAGGCACGCTCTAAAAATAAAAGGCTGGTCAACAATTCTACAAGCAAATGGAAGCAGAAAACAGGCAGGAGTAGCCATTATGCTATCAGACAAAGTGGACTTCAAACCAAAGAAAATTATAAGAGACACGGATGGATACTACATTTTAGTCACAGGTACAATTCACCAGGAAGACTTCACAATACTGAACATATATGCACTCAATACGGGCCCCTCCACATTCATTAAGAAAACCCTACAGCGTCTAAAGCAAGAAATCAACACCCAAACGATAATTCTTGGGGACTTCAACACCGCCCTCTCAACATGGGATAGATCAACAGGTCAACAGAGACACTTTGGAACTTAATCAAACCCTGAAAGAAATGGACCTTACAGATCTCTATCAAACTTTTCACCCATGTACCAAAGAATACACATTTTTCTCAGCAGCACACGGAACTTTCTCCAAAATAGATCATATATTGGGCCACAAAATGAATCTACACATGTACAAAAAAGTTGAAATTCTAACCTGTGCCCTATCAGACCACCATGGCCTAAAGCTGGACATCCACAACACATCAAACAAGAGAAAAACCACTAACTCCTGGAAACTTAACAATGTGATGCTGAATGAGAACTGGATTCAGGAAGAAATTAAAAAGGAAATTCAAGATTTCCTGAAAGCGAATGATAATGAAAATACAACTTACCAAAATCTCTGGGACACAATGAAAGCTGTTCTAAGAGGTAAGTTCATAGCTCTTAATGCCTACATCAAAAAAATGGAAACATCAGAAATAAACAACTTAACAATGCAGCTTAAAACTTTAGAGAAACTAGAACAATCTGATCCCAAAAGAGAGGAGATTAGCAAAATAAGGGGAGAAATATCTGAAATCGAGATTAAGAAAACGATAGAAAAAATCAACCAGTCAAAAAGCTGGTTCTTTGAAAAAATCAATAAGATTGATACACCCCTAGCTAAATTAACCAAAAGCAAGAGAGAGAAAACCCAAATTAACAAAATGAGAAATGAACATTGGGGTTATCACTACTGATACCCAAGAAATCCAGAGAATTATAACATCATATTTCAAAAACTTATACTCTGTGAAGTTTGACAACACAAAAGAGATGGATGAATTTCTAAGTAAACACAACTTACCTAAATTGAATCAGGAAGTTGTGAATTATTTAAATAGTCCTATAACATATAAGGAAATTGAAGAAGTAATCTCAAATCTTCCCACCAAAAAATGTCCTGGACCAGATGGATTCAGCACAGAGTTCTGCCAGACATTTAAGGAGTTAATAATACCAATACTCCTTAAACTGTTCCATCAAATGGCAAAGGAAGGAACACTACCAAATTCCTTCTATGAAGCTAATATCGGTTTAATCCCAAAACCTAATAAAGACTCACGTAAAAAAGAAAACTATACACAAGCACGACCATGTTCATAGCAGCACTGTTTACAATAGCAAAGTCATGGAATCAACCCAAATGTCCAACAGTTGATGAGTGGATAAGGAAACTGTGGTACATCTATACAATGGAGTACTACTCAGCCAAAAATGATGAATTACTGGAATTTGCCGGGAAATGGATGTCATTAGAAACAATTATATTAAGTGAAGTATCCCAGACCCAGAAAATTAAGCGCCGTATGTACTCCCTAATAGGTGGTTCCTAGTACCAAACCCACCCACCCCACCTAGAGACAGTAATTGCAAGGATTATGAACAGGAGGGATGGGGTAGGAGGGCCACACCAGAAACAAGGAGAGAAGGGACCATGTTACAGCAGAGAAAATAGGCCTCCATCAAGGACTCAAATAAATAATGAGACATCTGATTAAGTTCACAGACTTTTGTTCCTGATCATTTACTACTGAGGGGGTATGATCTCACCAGAAGAGGACAGCATATAGTCTGGCAGATAAAAAGAAACCGTTGTGCAAATTGGTGATAGACCCCTCCCTCACTGTGGTTTCCCACTTTTATTACATCTACCTTTGAATGTGCTTTTATCACAAGACTCTAGTTTAACAGCTTTTTGTCTCTGGCCAGGGGGTAACATACAATGCTTGATGGAGTGAAGGGCATTGCAGGAGCAGCAAAACTGCAAAAGAAAACCAACAAACCAAAATCCAGAACTTCAGAGACTCTATATCAACCACCTAGAACTAGGTCAGCTTAATCTCTCCCCATCCTGAAGCTCAGGGAAATTTGCGGAAAGGGGGCGGTAAGAGTGTAAGAGCAAAAGGATGGGAGGAGCAATGATATGTAAGTTACTCCATACAAGTTAGGGCTGAAGTAATCATAACTGGACTTTACATGCCCTGTGCATTGTCCAACACACTATTGACCCCACAAAGTCTAGCATCTGCTAAAGGCATCAAGATCTTTGGAGGCAAGGGATTGGCAGCCACAGCAGTGTTCCTATACCTAAGGGGAACACGGGAAAGGGTTCAGGGAAAGGCCACTGGGTCCTTGTACGTCATCGAAGAGGAGGGCCCAGAGGAGAGTCAGGCATGCACAAGAAAGGACTCTCTGGGAATTGGGGCGGGAGGCACTGGGGGATGGGAAGGGAGGGGGGTGGAGAGGAGGAGCAGGGGGTATGGGGGGAGGAGGAGGGAGGGAGGGAACTGGTGTACCTATTAAATTTGTATGAGCTGAAATAATAATAAAAATATATTAATAAAAAAAAGAAAACTATAAGCTAATCTCTCTGATGAACACAGACACAAAGATTCTCAACAAAGTTTTAGCAAATCGGATTCAAAAACATATTAAAAAGATTATTCACGGGGACCAAGTAGGCTTCATCCCTGGCACACAAGGTTGGTTCAACATACGCAAATCAATAAATGTAATTCATCATGTAAACCAGTCCAAAGTCCAAGACCACATGATACTCTCGATAGATGCAAAAAAGCTTTTGACAAGATCCAACAGCCTTTTATGATCAAAACGCTAGAGACAGTAGGAATGGAAGGAGTCTTTATAAATATAATAAAAGCTGTATACAACAAGCCCACAGCAAGGATTATGCTCAATGGGGAACAATTGGAAGCATTCCCACTTCGATCAGGAACTAGACAAGGCTGTCCACTCTCACCACTTCTATTCAATATTGTACTTGAAGTCTTAGCTGAAGCCATAAGACAAGAAAGGGACATAAGAGGGATTCAAATCGGCAAGGAAGAAGTCAAGCTATCCCTATTTGCAGATGACATGATCTTATACCTGAGTGATTCCAAAAACTCCACCAGGAAGCTCCTGGAACTAATTGAGAAGTTCAGCAGGGTGGCAGGATACAAAATAAATGTGCAAAAATCAGAGGCCTTCCTATATGCCCAGAATGAAAGAAGTGAAATAGCCTTGAGAGAAACAATCCCATTTACTATATCCCCTAAAAAAAAAGAAATATCTTGGTATAAACCTAACCAAGGAGGTAAAAGACCTTTACAACGAAAACTTTAAAACCCTCAAGAAAGAAATTGCAGAAGACACCAGAAGGTGGAAAGACCTCCCATGTTCCTGAATTGGCAGAATCAACATCGTAAAAATGACCATCCTACCAAAGGCAATATACAGATTCAATGCTATACCAATTAAAATCCCAAAGCAATTCTTCAAAGAAGTTGACCAAACAATCTCAAAATTCATATGGAGGCACAAAAGACCCAGGATAGCAAAGACAATCCTGAGTAACAAAAACACTGCTGGAGGTATTACCACACCGAACCTTAGTCTATATTACAAATCCATAGTTATAAAAACAGCCTGGTACTGGCTCCAAAATAGACACACAGATCAATGGATAAGGATTGAAGACCCAGATATAAGCCCACAAAATTACAGCCATTTGGTCTTTGACAAAGGGGCCCAAAGAATCCAATGGAAAAAGAACAGCATCTTCAACAAATGGTGCTGGCAAAACTGGATCTCCACACTGCAGAAGATTAAAGCTGGACCCGTACTTGTCACCATGTACAAGACTTAATTCCAAATGGATCAAGGACCTTGATATCAGGCCAGAGACTATAAAAACCATAGTTGAAAGGATAGGGAACTCCCTCGAGCTGATTGGGCTAGGCCAACATTTCCTAAACAGACATCCAATGGCACAGTCACTGCTACCAACTCTCAACAGTTGGGATCTTGTGAAATTAAAGAGCTTCTGTTCAGATAAAGAGATTGTAAAACGAGCTCAACAGCAACCCACAGAATGGGAGAAAATCTTCACTAACCACATATCTGATAGAGCTCTACTGTCCAGAGTGCACAAAGAACTTAGAAAACTAAACATCAAGGAAACCAATGGCCCAATTAAAAAATGGGCCCTGGAACTTAACAGAAATTTTACTAGGGATGAAATTAAAATGTCTAACAAATATCTTAAAATATGCTCCCTTCTTTAGCCATCAGGGAAATGCAAATCAAAACTTCCCTGAGATATCATCTCACCCTGGTCAGGATGGCAAAAATCCACAATACAAACAACAACAAATGCTGGAGAGGATGTGGAGAGAGGGGAACTCTCCTACATTGCTGGTGGGAGTGCAGGCTCATACAGCCACTCTGGCGAGCTGTCTGGAGATTATTAAAGAAATTAAAGATTGAAATGCCATATGACCCTGCGATTCCACTTTTGGGTATAACCCCCCATACAGCAAGGTTCAAGCACGACCATGTTCGTAGCAGCACTGTTTACAATAGCAAAGTCATGGAATCAACCCAAATGTTCAACATTTGACGAGTGGATAAGGAAAAGTGGTACATCTATACAATGGAGTACTACTCAGCCATCAAAAATGATGAATTACTGGAATTTGCCGGGAAATGGATGTCATTAGAAACAATTATATTAAGTGAAGTATCCCAGACTCAGAAAATTAAGTGACGTATGTACTCCCTAATAGGTGGCTCCTAATACCAAACCCACCCAGCCCATCTTGAGACACTCATAGGTAAATCTATGTATTACCTACAGTAATTGCAAGGATCATGAACAGGAGGGATGGGGTTGGAGGGCCACACCAGAAACAAGGAGAGAAGTGACCATGTTACTGTAGAGAAAATAAGCCTCCATCAAGGACTGCAAGAAAGTAATATGACACCTAGTTAAATTCACAGACATTCGTTCCTGATCATTTACAACTAAAGGGGTATGAACTCACCAGAAGTGGAGGGCATATAGTCCGGCAGATTAAAAAGTAACCATTTTGCAAATGGGTGATTGACCCCTCCTATTGCCAAATGCCATATGACCCTGCGATTCCACTTTTTGGTATAAGTATTACATCTACCCTTGAATGTGCTCTTATAATAAGACTCCAGTTTAACAGCTTTCTGTCTCTGGCCAGGGGGTGACATACAGTGCCCATCACGATGGAGTGAAGGGCATTGCAAGAGCAACAAAACTGCAAAAGAAAATCAACAAACCACAATCCAGAACTTCAGAGACTCTATATCAACCACCTAGAACTGGGCAAGACTAATCTCTCCCCATCCTGAAGGTCAGGGACATTTGTGGAAGAGGGGGCGGTAAGAGTGTAAGAGCAAAAGGATGGGAGGAGCAATGATTTGCAAGATACTCCACACAAGTTAGGGCCGAAGCAATCATAATTGGACTTTGCATGCCTGGCGCAATGTCCAACACAGTATTGACCTCACAAAGTCTAGCATCTGCTAAAGGCACCAAGATCCTTGGAGGCAAGGGATTGGCAGCCACAGTAGTGTTCCTATGCTTAAGGGGAACACAGGAAAGGGTTCAGGGAAATGCCACTGGGTCCTTGTATGTCATCGGAGAGGAGGGCCCAGAGGAGAGTCAGGCATGCATAAGAAAGGACTCTGGGAATTGGGGCGGGAGGCATGGGGGGATAGGGAAGGAGGGGTGAGGGGAGGGGGAGCAGGAGGTTCGGGGGGGAGGAGCTGAAATAATAATAAAAAATGTAATAAAAAGATTATGATAAAAATAATTAAAAAGCGTATTTTTGTTTCCTTAGAAAAAGAGTAAATAATATTTCCTGCCAAAATATTTCTGTTAAATGTACTGATATGTAGGAAGTCAATGAAGTTTGTTCATTTTGTTATTTTTGGTAGTAAAGCACAATTTTTCTGGTGTGAATATTCTTATTAACAAGATTAAATTTGGTAGGGGACTCTGCACTTTAATACATTTGATCTATAGCTGAGCAAATAGATAATGTAATCTCTTTTATTCTGAGACAAAAATACATTGAATTCTATGTTGGATAATTGTACATACTCATTTTGCTTTACCAAATACTGAAGGTGATAGTTCAAACCTAGTGAATAAGTATAGATAAGCCACTTTCAAACTTCCCATATTAGGTAAAAATATTTCCTGCCCCTTATTCTAAACCCTGGTCCTACTCACAGACTGAATTAAAGGGAAACATCTCCAACTCTAAGCCCATCAGATCGATGGACAGTTTTTATTTACATGCTTATGTTTAGTTTGTGATTTGGGGAAGAGTGTTTGCTTTTGAGAGTTCAGGGTACACAAGGCTTGCTTGGAGACTAACAGATACATGCCCTGAGTTTGGAATTGGGAAGAAAGCCTTTACATGCAAAAACAAAGGACATTTTCTATCCTGGAAGAAGCTGGGCAGATGTGGCCACAGGAATGCTGTGTTCTCAGATGAAATGACAGATGAGCAGGCTGCCAGGCAGGTAGGCTGACTTATGCTGAGCAGTTGAGATGCTACATTTCAGTGAGTCCACAGCACCTTATCTAGATTACAAAAAACAATTCTGTTGATTAGCTGTGGATTCTTTCTAGAGATGAATCATGTAGCATCTGGGAAGCTCCTCTAGGGGTTTGAAACAAATCCTCTGTTAGTCATGAGCAATCGGATGAGTTATAAAACCACATCTGGAGAATTACCTTTCAAAACACTCTTCCTTTTTCCCTTTTATATCACCAGGTGCTGAGCCAGGTGTTTTACATAAATTATCTCATTTGTTCTTGCTGACAACATAATAAGGTAAGTAGTGTGAATCCCATTTTATAGATGAGGGAATAGAGACTTAAACTATTAAATGGACTGCCTAGTGTCACTGACTGACATTAGATATGTCCTCCCCTTTGGAAAAACATGAAAAGCATATGGCAACCAACTCACAGAGGATGCTTAATGCAATAGGAACATTCATGGCAGTGTTGCACAACAGAGATGTGAAAGGTGATGGGTCGAGATGAACCTGTTTGGATAGAGTGATACATAAAATATGGGCAGAAAGCTGGATGCTATTTGGGAAATAGGCAGATCTAGGAAAATCATGGATGTGGCTGAAGGACCTTCTTGCTGGCCTAATACCTTTTGATGGATGTAGTTTCAATGATTTGCAGGTTTAAAATAATTTAGCCCTGATTGCCTGTGGATGGAAGTTGAGTTTTTTGGAAGCAAAATGTATTTTCTTCTCTCCTGGGAGCCTTGTGCACTGCATCAAATAGCCCAAATTAAAGGAATTGCTTTGGCTTGTGTGTGTTGATAAAGTTACTATTTAAAGCAAACAGAGGACTTCAATTTTTCAGAAGAGGAGGGAATTAGAAATAGAAAATCGGTAAGCTGAGACGCTTGCATAGAATCCATGTGAAGTTTAGAAAGGGAATAAGCTATGCAAAAACTTGTGTACTTTTTTTGTTTGATAGATGTGAGATGATAGTGCTTCAGTCTAGCAGAAACAGGGGTGTGATGAATTGACTAAATAAAGTGGTAATTTCAATTCAGTCCAGTTTCCAGGAAGGAAAGAGATATTTCATTGGGACTCCATGGTGAATTGATTCAGACAAATAGATACAGAAATATGAGACAATGTTGTAGACCAAAGATGATTTCTGTTTAAAGGCTCAAAAATAGGCAAGGGCAGGCACGAGGGCCTCTGGATTGCATCAGTTGAATGTGAGGAAGCTGTTCCCTGCCGCCCTTGAGAAGGGCTGCCGAGCTCCCTGGGATGCCAAGGAGAGGGCTGAGATGAGGTGCAGATTGCAGATTCAAGCCTGAGGCTAAGCAGCCTTCTGCAGAATGTCTGACAAATGGAGTCTAGAAACTTCTTGGCGACTGGCAGATGGTTCCAGGTGGGTCAGGCCAAGACATTATCAGTCAGAAACTTTAATCAAACTAATTTAAAAGATTAGTAATTATATGTTGAATATAGAATCAGGTGGAAAATACAGGACGGAAATTTTGCTTTCAGAGGATTCTTTGCTTTCATGTCCCAGAAATAAGTTATCCACACAATGATGCTGCCTTTCCTTAACCAGGAAAATCTCCATGAGCAGGAAAGATGTGGACCTTTCTGGAAGATCAAGAAAGAGAAGTAGTGGAGGCTCATTTTCATTCTCAATGCTGACCTTAATTATTGTCCAAGTGTTGGTGGAAGTTAATCACCCAGCAAATGTGTTCTCGCTTCTGGAAGGAACATTCAGTGGTTCATGAGCTTGCTCACCACACTCAGGACCAGAAGCATCACGTGCTAGGTGGAGGCTTATAGCTATTGGAGATGATGTTGCTTGTCTGTCATTCTCTGTGATTTCTTTAGAAATGCTTATGTACATATAGTCAAACGACAAAATTATCTGTTTCCTTTTTCTTTTTCATGAGAATGTGTGTGTGGTGTGTGCAGATGTACATGAGATTTGTGTGTGTGTAGAAGCTTCAGGTTGCCAACAGCTCTTCACCTTATATATTGAGATGAGGACTATCAGCTAAACACAGAGCTTGTGGATATGGTCTAGTCTGTAGTTACATTGCTCTGAGGTTCCCCGTCTCTACCTTCTAAGCACTGGGGTTACAAGCATGCCATCATATTCACTGGGCATTTGCATGAGTTCTGAGCATGCAAGCTCCCATCCACATATTTGTGCAGCAAGCACTTTAACCACTAAGCCATTTCCCCAGCACAAGACATGAGTTTTATGCTTTATACTTTGTGTAGCCAAATAATCAATTACATTTTCCTTTCTTCTGGAAGAAAAGAATACCATATTTGGGTTATTGGGGGTAAAGTTTATAAAAAGTGGAGAACAAATTTTTTCCTAGGGGGCTTAACCTCCTAGGAAACCTCCTTGACCTCCAAATATTATTCTAGCTAAAATTCTAGGGCCTAAAGACATTGTCTATACAGCCAGATAACTCAAGAGCTGTGATGTCTTAGTAAAAGGAAAGGGCTTTGGATGCAATCAGTGAGTTTCTTATTTTAAGGAATTTCCACATTTTTCTCCCTGGAAAGTTCTTTTGTACTGATGTCATAGACTCACATTAATGCTGAATAGTTTCATGGAGATTGACAGATGTGGTACTTCTAATAGAAAAAGAGCTTTATGATTCAGTTCAGTAGGCAGTGGTGTGTGTGTGTGTGTGCGTGCGTGTGTGTATGTACGTTGGAGGGGGAGGATTCACTCAGCCACTTGGCAGAGGGACAAAGTCATATCTGAGAAGGTCAACTGGCCAGGAAAATGGAAAAAATAGTCCTATCACTGCAGATATTTAACCTAAGTATCCCTCAATAGGACTAAAACACTCAGGGGAGGGAGATTCAAACATGGGCTGTGCATTCATCACTTATTGTACATTCAAAAAAGAAAGACCGTATTTTCCTCCTCCTGTCATACCCTTCTGCAAAAGAGCTGTGAGTTTCATAGCTTAGCTGTCATAAGCTGCTCTCTCCTAGCACTTTTCTGTTTTTTTTTATTTGAATAACCACAAAATAATTTGCAAAATTCATAAACCCTATCGTACATTTTACGTTATTGTCTAAAATTATCATCCCAACTAACAGTTGCAAAGATGACCATTTCTGACCCATAAGAATTCATATTTTTAAAAAGTGACATTACTTTTAAAATTGTGTACAGTCTCAGTGGGACATATTCAAAAGAATATGTGTATAATATATCAGCCCTGAGAACAGGGGTGGAAGTGCAGGTCGCGGCCATTTCTGCCTGGTGTTTTTGCGTGGGACCTGGGATCCAAACTCAGGATCTTCTGCTTGTGAGGCAGTCTTAACACCCAAGCCATCTCTCTAGTCCTGACATTTCTTCCTTCCTTCCTCCCTCCCTCCTTCCCTCCTTCCCTCCCTTTCTCCTTCTCTCCCTCCCTCCCTCCTTCCTTCCTTCCCTCCCTCCCTCCTTCCTTCCCTCCTTCCTTCCTCCCTCCCTTTCTATTTATTCAATTGTGCGTGTGCGCGTTTGTGTATGTATGTGTGTTGTGCGTGCGTGTGTGTGTGTGTGTGTGTGTGTGTGTGTGTGTGTGTGTGTGTATAGAACTACGGGCGAATTCGGGAACCACCATGTACCACCTCCACCTCCTCCTTGTTTACTCTGCCCCGGGATTCACAGGCTCCGCCCTACTAGGACCAGAAACGCAGGCCGCCCCCGCGTATGCCCCCATTTATTTTTTAAACAATTTTTTAAGAGAGCTGGAGGGGGGACTGGAGAGGTGGCTCAGGGGTTAAGCCTCCGCCTTCCAGGCGGAAGATCCTGAGTTCGGATCCCAGATCCCACGTATAGACGCCAGGCGGCAGCGGGGGCGGCCTGCGCTTCTGGTCCTGGTAGGGCGGAGCCTGTGAATCCCGGGGCAGAAGGAGGTGGAGGCGTCCATGGTGGTTCGGGAATTCGTCCGTGGTTCTACACATACACAGACACACACACACACACACACACACACACACACACACACACAGACAGACACGCGTGCGCGCACATACACACGCATATGCACACAGTTGAATAAATAATAATAAAAAAATTAAAAAAAAAAAGAGAGCTGGAGGGGGTTACAAAGATGCCTCAGGAATTAAAACTCTACCTCTCAAAAGAAGTTCCTAAGTTGGGATTCCAGGTCCCACATTAAAAAAATGCCAGGCAGAAATAGCAGTGGCCTGCACTTCCAGCCCTGGTGGGCTAAGCCTGGGAAATTCCGGAGCGAAGCAAAAAGGAGATAGAAGCAATCCAGGATGATGTCCAAAGTCACCCTTGGGCCTCCACAGGGACACACAGTGCCCTTTGATACATACACAGACACACGCACACACACACACACACACACACGAGAGAGAGACAGACAGAGAGACAGAGAGAGACAGAGAGAGACAGAGAGACAGAGAGAGAGACAGAGAGAGAGAGAGAAGCACACGTATGTCTGCACGGAGCATGGATAGAGTTCAGAGGACAACTTTTGGATGTTCATTCTCTCCTTCAACCATATTGTCTTCCAGTGATCTGATTCGGGCTGCCAGGTTTTCAGTCACTTTATCAACTAAGCTATCATGTCAACTCCTAACATTTCTTGATTTCTCAGGGTTTCCTATGTTACTAACTTCAAGTACTAAATCAACTTAGTAGAGTCTATCTTAGAATATATCATTTTTTGTAGCTCATATCTACCTGCAGAATTTTGATAGTATTTCTTAATGTCATTATTTCCACTTTATTTTTGAAGAATACATTAATTGGCTTGGCAATCCTTTTGTTTTTGTGTTTTGTTCTTTATTGTTTCTGATGAAAAAAATTCATGCTGATTCAAATTATTATCCAACATATATTCAGTTTTTATCCTACTTATTTTCAAGAATCATTTGATTTGTGTTGAAAATAAAATTGTGGTCAAAAATTAAGAGATCATGACCAGATTGAGGTGTTTTGACATGGCAACTTTACTCTGCAACCAAAGGCTCATTTACACTCATTTAGTTAATTTGAAGAAAACAGTGAGAAAGATGAACAAAGACAGGTCATGGGGGGGGGGAGTTGTAACCATTAAACCTTTCAGGAATTTAGGTTAGTATGTCAAGCTGTAGACATTTTAGCAGGTAGATTATGTTACAATGACTAAACATGTAGGCCAGAATTTGGCAAAGGGAGGAAGTGGAGGGGTACAAAACAGGATATGTTTGGCTAAGTGGCAATGTGGCTATAAAGAATAAGCGTGTTTGTTGATAGATTCCTCCTGAATAATAATCTTCAAACAAAAGGACAGAGGAGATAGTGTTTTGATGGAAAAGACTGCATTTTTTTTGCAATTTCTTTATATTTTGTGTTTAGAATTTAAATTGAGGCATCTAGAAATTCTTACTACGGCTTGAGGTAAATGGGTTTGGGAACAAAACCGTGAAGAGTATGACATTTTCTTTACTTTCACCCTATCCAGTGAACCTACTGTAGGTTTATGCATGCTGGTCAAATATATAGTGCCTGTGCAATTGACAAGCAAATGATATTCCTGACACCTCAGCGCATGAGCTTCAGATTCACATATGTTGACTATCTCCGAAATCTCATAGAGAAATAGAGCAGCCCCAAAGCAAGCTGCTCTTCTGAGAGATTTGAAATTACTTACAATTGAGGAAATCTGCTATTTTAAGGAGGACCAATAATAACCTTGCCCAACTTTTGCTCAAGGAAACAGACATTATCATTTTTATTATGCTGATCATAAGATAAATCTGCCCTCTGACTCAGAAGGCAATATGCTCTGTAACATCAAGGTTATTTGTTATACAAATATGCTTGAAAATATAATTTGAAGCAAAACATATAAAACATGCAAAAATATAGAAAACTGTCTAACAATGAGGACATTCTGGGTATCTTGGATTTGTTAACACAGATTTTTTTTATCACAATTATTTATTTGAGGTGTTTATTTTTAAAATATTTTTCCTTAATCCTTTTTCTTTTCATTTTGAGGCTGTAATATTGATAGTGTCCTATAGCTCTCTGAATTGTGACTAATTTTTACAAACCTTTTTCTCTGGGATAATTTCTATTGATTTATGTTCAAATTTACTAAATTTTTCTTTGGTTGACTATAATCTGCTATTGAGCCAATGCAGTGATTTTTAAATTTTTTTGATTTTTTTCAGCTAAAATATTAACATTCAGTTAATTTTTATGGTATGCAGCCTGTAAGAACTCTTGCTCTTTCGTCCATTTCATCACACAGCGATCACACCTGCTTAAAATTCTGACACATACTCATGCAGATTTGTATCATCTTGGGAATAGTGTATCTATTGGTTTTATGATCCCTTGAAAGTTGTTCAGCTTTTCATAGTTCTGGGCATACTGACTAATTTTGGATGAGGTACTCGACAATATAAATGTTGTATTCCAGGATCTGGTTATAATTGTCTGAAGGTTTATACAGCCATCTAGTCGACTAAGTTGAAGAAGTCTTCGGCGGTAGCTCGTGTCTCAACTCAGTCATCAAGACATTTTCAATTCTACTGTGAGTGTGTTCCACACATGAATAAGTTGGTTGTTAGTGTACAACGTGCATAGGGGATCCAGTCTCAGTTGACTTTGCAGAGTCTTTACTATGCTGATCTGGGTGTCTCCCACTCAATGCAAAGTTGAAAAGCAAATTGAAGCCTATGCAGGCATAGATTGAGGGGAGATCTAGCTCTCAGTACCTTATGATTCTTTCATAATCTCCAGACAAGAGAATGTACTTCCCTTATTTCTGTGGCTAGAGAGGATATATCCCTCTAGAAGTTTTGTGTCTGCCACCACTATAAAGTCATGGTATGACGATAGCTTGCTCTTATGGTCAAGGTTGTGAGGAATTAAAAGGGGGAATCACCAAGTTTCTCTTCTAGGTTTCAGTTCTCTGCAGGCTGCATGCATTGACTTCCTTTTCAGGAGCCCCAAAAATGGCTATCTCCAGAGGCCACAGCAAGTTGGACAACACAGCTCTTAGCACTAATTAATCAGAGGAATGCAATTGTGGAGTGTTTATACCCAGAGCTATTTTTTTATTACACATCTTTTTTTTGCCTAATTAAACAAGCTTAATACTCCCTTCCTTCCCTCCCCCTTCTCCCACCTATCCCCCATTGCATTCTCCCCCCTCTCCCTTTCCTCCTCCTCACTGGGCGCCTCCTGCTTCCTCTCCCCCCTCTGGTTATGTGGGTGCTGAACTTCCCTCTGAGTCATCTACACTAGCAAGGGCCAGGGCTCAGTGGCATAGCCCGCTCCAGCACTGTTCCAATCCCCAAATTGTCTCAATAAGAATAATCATTTTCTCTATAAAGTCTGTCCTGAGAAAGGAAGTTCGGGGTTAGACAGAAAAAACATAATGTGATTGCATCTTTGCTTTCTTTTTCACATTTCTTTGTTCTCGTCAGACCCCCTTTTCCCTGTAACACACAGCACCTTTTATTTACTCTTGGCTTTCTAGTGCCTGCCAATAAAAATCGTACCTAGGTCCTTTCTCATGTCTGTCTTAGTGTTTTGTCAACTCTGTTAAAAATCCCATTTTCTCAGTAACCTACTTGAACCTGGTTATCAGGTGAAGAACATTTGATAAACTAATTCTCCTTAAGGTGCTGCTGAGTGATAATGCTTATCTCATTTCAGTACCTGCTTTAAAGTTTATTTGGGAAGGAGACTTTGTGTAAATCTAAAGCTTCATCTTGGAAGTGGAATTTTAAGTTTCAGCATCAGGTAATTATAGAGATATTTTCCTATGGAGGATAAACAGGAAACTTTTACCCAAAATACAAGGGCAATTATGGTTAGCTGTTTACATGTGGTGATTCTTATGCTCATATTCATGATAATTAAATCTTCATAATAATTAAATACAATTGTAGTAACAATAAAATTATTTTCTATTTTAAACTTTTTTACTTTACTTTTTTTTTATTTAGCAATAAAACAGAAAACTGCTCCTGAACAGCCAGGATTATTCTTTCTGTTATTATGTTCATGATGACCTTTAAGATGTCATTAAACACTTTTGCTAAATGAAAAGAAAATTGCAAATATAATGAACTGTGAAAAGTAGATAAAGGCTTAAATGTAAGTATAAAAAATTCTCCATATATATTTTCCTACCTCACAAGTCACTTACACTTGTTTGAGTGAGATTTCTAGAATGTTAGTCTAATCTTTTTTAAAAATATATTTATTTACTTAGTGTGTGTGTGTGTGTGTGTGTGTGTGTGTGTGTGCCTACGAGTATCTGAGAGCACTATTTATGCCCATGGAAGCCCAAGGCTGATTTTGGGAATCATATTGGAATGCTCTTTCTTTCTCCTCTTGGCTTTGCTCTTGGGTTTCCCAGGCTCCACTGTCCAGAGGCGGAAGTGCAGTAAACTACTATTTCTACCTGATGTTTTTATGGAGGATCCGGGATCTAAACTCAGCTCCTTTTTCTTGCAAGGCAGAGGCTTAATCCTTGAATCTTTGTTCAGTCCTGTTAGCCTAATCGTATACATTCGTATATTCTTATGGCCTAGGAGTACATAAAAATCTTGACCAATAAATAACACAGTATTTTTAAAAAATTGTTGATCATCCTTAAAATTTGACAAAGATGTCATTGTCCCTATAATTTTCTCTGAATCCCCCAGAGAATCAGGTACCTCACTATGTGTGTATATCTAAAGAATACCTATCCTAGAGTGTAATAGCTTTGTAGTTGGCACTTTGCTTTATCTTGAGCTCTTTCAACTGGGAAACTGTCTTCCTCAATCTTTGCTTCTTCAGAGTCAAAGTAAATCTTAATGCTTGTCCAAAGAGAGCATGAAAAGTAAAGGAAGAAAGAAGACAGAAAAGAAGAGGCTGGGCCACACCAGGTCTTATGGTTTATGTAAGAAATGTCAGGAATGTCCCCCTGAGGGTCATATATTATGTGCTTTGGATCCCAGCTGAGGGTGATATTTTGTAGCCAATAGAAGCTTTAGGAAGTAGACTTAGCTGTGGGAAATAGGCCAGTAGAGGCAGGCTTTAGAAACATAGTTGAAACATGGGTCTGTCTGTCTCTGTGTCCTAAGCTTCCTCTTCCAAAGTCAGCTTTGACTTGCCCAAAGTAATGGATCAGCTGATTAGGGATGCAGAAACCGAAATCTCTGAAAGCATGAATCAAAGTAAGTCTTTCCTTTGTCAAGTTGATCTGTTAGCTACTTTTCCTTAGCAGCAAAATGTATGACTAAGGCACCAAGGTTGTTAGACTTCAGAAAGACCATACGTTTAACAACCAATTGTCAAACATTCAAAGAAAGTATAAAATGCTAGGATTAGAATTTTAGAGCTCCAGGATCCTGTCCTGTAGGTGACGGGATGTTAAATATTTGCTTACTTTTGGGTCAGAAGGAGCTAAAAGATTCATCCAATCAACAGGAGAGGTAAGGCAAGGCCAGGAAAGGTTCTCCCCTCACCTCCTAATCTGAGGTGCAGGGGGTCAGAACTTGTGGTGAAAGAACACCCACCTGAGGAAGCCACCCAAACAAGGATGCTCCGCTTTAAGGGAACATTCCTGCTCTGTAATTGAGAACTAACGCTGCCTCCTGGCATCTCTGTTCTTTGAAAATGGCCTTTGAGGTTTCATTTCACTTGAAGTCTTGGTTATTTGAAAGATTCTCTCAGGATGCTAAACTACTTAAAACAGTCAGTACATGTTAAATGCCCAGGATACACAGATAGCTATGCCAAACACCATGTGCTATATTTGGCAAAAGCTCAAGAAAGAATCTACTTTCAGCGAAAGTAATATGTCCTTTGTGTGTATGTGTGTCAGACTTCAACTGGGTTGAAATAATGTGTTTTCAGCTTGGCCTGGCAGAAATCCATGTTGTGAAAAAGCCTTAAGTAATATTGGGGGAAAATTCAGCAAAGACTAGAAAATCAATGGAGTTTAGAGATTAAGGTAGGTGGAACATTTTTTTCCTCTTGTGCTTTATGCATTTTTCTTTTATCCATCAAGATACTGGGCCAGATTCTACCACACAGTAAATAGAAATTTACCAACCTCATTTGGAAAACTAGCCTTTCCATCAATTCAATGAAATAAGTATTCTCAAATGCCTTCCATGTGTCCAGTATTGTGCCAAGTGTTGTGCGAGGGATAAAAGAGAATTCTTGGCTTATCTTGCCTTTGAAAGTTTATTGGCGAATAAATGAAGCAGTACAGAGAAATAAGAATGCTTATAGCAGAAGTCTCACATGGATTGTGCAAAAAACCACGGAGAACACTGACATGTGTAAGGATCCTTGCTTTTTCAGATTATGCTGTCATGAGCAGACGGAAGAGCTTGGGTGGCTGTTGCAAAGACTTGAATCTAGGCCTCTCATGGATTGGTTCCTGCTTATAAAACTCCTTTATTTCTCTTGGGTTCCTGGGAACTCCTGTGTAATTTGAAATCATTGCCGTGGTTTTTATGCTGATACTCTGACTCTGATAGAGCTGGGGCTCTGGGTTGCTCAGACATGGCCAGACTGCCTTTGATTAGCAGTAGGAAAGGATCAGAATACTCTGCAAGCCCCTGAGTGGTTGCATCTGGAACAGCTGGAAGGCACACAGGAAAGAAACAGAGATTTTCCAGCTCAAGGCGAACTGTTGACAACTGACTGCTCCCTTTGAAGTTGAAAGAAGACATTTTCTTCTGGTCTAAGAACAGCTCTTCTGGACAAGTCTAGACAGAGGTGGTGCTACAATTGCCTGGGAAGGATTGGTGCATTAGGCTTTAGGCCATAAGGAAAAATATTAGCTCAAGAAAATGATATTTATTTACTATAACAAGCAGGTAAACATGCTTTGTGCTTTGTGAGAATAACATTGGAGATTGGAAAGTTGAAGAATGAAGACCACCGTTCTCAGTCTCCCTCCGTGTATAGTTTCTAGTTTATCTCTTAGTGTCACATGTTGCCCAGGAATGACTGTTCTGGTCCTGTCACTGAATGGCCTTTCCAGAAATCTTAACTCAAAATCTCAAGGAAGAATCGTTTTAGAGACTGGTAACCATATCACCCAATCATTATGGTATAGGAGCAAGGATGTCCATCAAGCTCTCCATTACAGTAAGTGGTGTTCTGTAATAGTAAGACAATGTTATCTGTGCAGAAATCCCTTACAGAAATGCACGTATGACACCCACCCAGAGAAGTCACTTTCTTTGCTCTTTCTAAAGCAGGGTGACACTTTGCTTTTGCTAAGACCACAGTTTGAGAACTTTTTCTTTCTTCCAATGTGTTAGGACTCTTTCTGCTGAATCCAAAGTTACCTTTATCATATATTTAAAGACATCTTATGGGAATAAGTTATGAAGGATACCTTTATACCTTAGAAGGAGCTCATGCAGATTTGGACTTCAGTATAACACTGGGCATACAGTTATGAATGAGTATGTTACATGTTCTTAAAGAAGAAAAGGAAAATAATTAGATAGTTAATATAAAAAGGGTGATCATTAAGGAAGATTATTTGCCTTTTTTATCCTTCATTCTTCCCTCCCTCCCTCCCTCCTTCTTTCCTTTCTTTCTTTCTTTCTTTCTTTCTTTCTTTCTTTCTTTCTTTCTTTCTTTCTTTCTTTCTTTCTTTCTTTCTTTCTTTCTGTCTTTCTCTCTTTCTTCTTTCTCTCTTCTTTCTCTCTTTCTCTTTCTCTCTGTCTTTCTCTTTCTCTCTCTTTCTCTCTTTCTTTCTTTCTTTCTTTCTTTCTTTCTTTCTTTCTTTCTCTCTCTCTCTCTTTCTCTCTCTTTCTTTCTTTCTTTCTTTCTTTCTTTCTTTCTTTCTTTCTTTCTTTCTTTCTTTCTTTCTTTTTCTTTCTTACTATAATTTACTTCAGGGTCACATGGAGCCAGAGTTAGCCTGGAAATAACTATCTTATTTCTTATCTTTCTGCCTCCATCTCCCAAGTACTGGAATTCACACCTGGTAGATGGATACTTTACCGACTGAGTTACAGTCCCAACTCTTCCCCATAAATCTTAAGCAAAGTCAATGGGAATTTAAGGGATAATTTCAATTTCATCCACTCAGTTCTTTTCATACTGTGCATCAGACACTGCTTAATCCTCTGGCAAGGGAGACTATGAACCTTCATTTGTAGTTGACCTCTCAGAATACGAGTCTGAAATTAACTATACAATTTGAAGGGAGTGTAAAAATCCAAATGGAGAACTTTTTCTCAAAAATTAAAACTGTTTGAGATGGTGATACAGCCTTTCCACGTGAAGGCCCTATGCAGTGTGGAGTTTGCCTGTGTGTAAGCCACCCTGGCTTATGAGCTTGGGCAGCTCACTTGTAACCACATCCTTCACTGCTCATGACAAGGGGAACCCTGTCTTCTTTTGAAACAAATATGTTAAGTGACTCTGGTGATTCTGCCTTGTGTTTAGACTGCTCCTCTGCCTCAAAGAAAGCAGCCTGTGTTGTGTGTATGTGCATGTGAGCGTGTGTGTGCAGTGTGTGAACAAGTGTGTGTGTGTGTGTGTGTGTGTGTGTGTGTGTGTGTGTGTATATAGGCCAGAGGTTGTTGTCAAGTATCTTTCTTGATTGTTCTACACTTATATATTGAGGTATGGTCTCTTTCTAAATGCAGGGCTCACTGATTTGGCAAGTCTCACTATCCAGTTTGTCTCAGGGAATTCTTTAAAGTTGTCCCACCCTTCAAGCACTGGTATTACAGCCATTCGCTACTCCTGCCCTACATTTGCATGGGTGCTGGAGAGCTTATTTCAGGTCCTTGTACATTAACTTCTGAGCCATTTCCCCAGCACCTATAATTTTTTTAAAGAAGAAAACTCACTATTTTAAATTATAATATACCACAATTAGTTTACAACATTAAGGAACCTGCACTCATTAAGTCTTTAGTTAATTATGTAAAGATATTCTAACAGTTTCTACACTAAATTTCCCTATTTCTTGGATTGTCTTGTTATCGTTTAAAACTTCTGGTGCAAATATTTATAAACTCTTTGTGGTAGAGTTTACATATAGTTAATTTTGGTTGAATTTATATCCTGTATTACAACAGCGTACAAGATAACAACTCAATGCATTTTAGCCAAGAAAGACAATTGAATGGTAGTGTTCTAAAGGGATATAGGAACTTATAATGCCTGAATTTGCTCATTGTGGATATTTATTATGTAAAACCAGAGGGAAGTGGCTTATCTTGAAGGGAAAATGGCAGTTTTCTACAAGCTATACAATGTACCTTAAAATAATTTAAGCAATAGTTTCATCCTGGGATTTTAATTAACTCAAGCAGCCTATATTATAAAATACATCAGGCTGATGTACTACAAAAATATAATTTTTTTAAGAGAAAAGGGCTTATATGAATTATTTAGATGAAAAAGTTCGGAAGTGAGAATAAAGATTTCAGGGACTTATTCATAAAAATGTGATAGAATCATCCTTTGGAACAGGAATGGTTGCCTGAAATGTGATAATATAATTATGTTGTGAAGGTCATTTTCTTTTCCAAGGCTTAGCTACTGACCCAATGCATCTTCCTTCATGCATTCTCCTCCCACTATGGAGCACCTATGGAGTCAGCTGTGCTCCCTGCAGGGAGATAAGCTTTGCCATTTTCAGGTAGGTTCTACTTCCTCAGGCACAGAGACACCTGGTCAGGTGTAGGAAGGAATAACAACTCTGGGTTTAAGTCAGCCACCCACAAGCTGATACAACATGACTCCTAAACCAGTGGGACTGGTTAGTAACACACGGAAGGTACCTTTCCCTTTGTTTTCATTGTCTGGGTAAGTAGAGATCTGCGTCTTCATTTTTGTCAATCCTTCATGATCGGTGTGGCTGCTATGCTTTGCAGGGCTCTTGCCTAATGGGCTTTTGAGTCTCTTCCCACTTTTAGTTTTCTCCTGGAATCAAGCTACAGCTTGATAGGTCATGAAGTCAGATGTAACTGAAGCTTGTTCCCAGTGCCAGCTTTTCTCTCTGGGACCAGATCTTGTTTCAAGTATCCTTCAGAAAAATTTGAATATCAAGTGTATTCTGACTCTGTTTCCCACTCTTCTATTGACTGGAATTTTTTTGTACACTTTTCTTTGCATCCTAAATGAGATATCTGTAATGTTGCAGCATCCCAGCTGCCTTTGAATGTGCCTTATCTCTTTCCATGGTAGCCTCATCATAGTGTTATCACAGAACTTCTTCGTCCTGGGTTTGAAGGCCATGGAATGTCACCAGGGCTCCTCCAACTATAACAAGAATAAGGAAATTGATCAAGATTGATCATTTGCATTGACTTATCAGAGTGTTTTGGGTGTGATTCGAGTTTAGTGGTGAGAATCCAGGTGATCTCTGTGACAAAATGTGAAATCTATTCCATCCATTAACAGGAAAGTACCATGAATGAAGAAAGACTGGGATGTGTCATATATGAGTATTTATCAGTCCACCTCCTTATCAACCACAGAGCGGTTGCTTGTCCTCTAACCATAGTACTATGTAGCTCATTGGCTCCATGAAACTAAGAACTGGTAGAGCTGCCATGGGCCTCTGCCATCTGATTTGGAATCAGCTCCAGAGTCTTCTCTAGAATGACTGGGGAGGTGAAAGAGAGATGAGATTTTCAACTCTCATCACAGCACTTAACAAAGATAAACCCAGCAGGACAATTAAAATACATCTCTAAGAAACTGTGGAAAGGAAGAACTTAAGTCACGACTAAGGGTTGCAGTTGTCCTTATTGCAAACACTGTGAAACAGCTAGCACAAGGAGAAAAGTTTTTAATTTGGTTCATAGTTCCAGAAGGGATACATTCCATTACTGAGGGAATTGCATAGCAGAAGGCATGGATGAAGGCAGAAGCAGGAGGCTAGCACTGGTTGCCACAGACATCATGAGACAGACAGTAAGAGTGAGCAAGAGGCAACAGGGCCAGGCTACCAAATCTTCAGGCCTGCCCTCTATGATTTGCCTTCCTCCAGCAAGTTTCTACCTTTTAAAGGTACCACAACCTCCCCCAAACAGTAACACTAGCAAAAGATTCAAACACATGAGTATGCGGGTGACAGTTCACATTTAAACCATGATATTTAGCCTAATAACCATCCCAATCTATGGTCATGGCCTATGGGCATATCTTACAGTCTAGGCTATTTGGAATAATGGTATGAATGCATTAATGATAGAAGATACACACTAATGTCTTATTTATATTAGGAAAAGTTACATGATCTTTGTAAATTTCAAAGTCCTGTTCCTGTAGAGGATAGTCTTGAAATGATCCAAGAGGGGTAACATTATGGTGTGTAGAATTTGAAAGGCCATGACTAGCTAGACTATTATTTTAGAGGTACAGTAAGTGTGAATTTCACTCATGATAAGTTCAGGAGAAGTGGGAGGGCTCAGTCACAACTGAGATGAAAGAAGAAAATGCAATCCCAGAAGAAGAAAACTGAAACTTGAATGAGTAGCTGTTTTCAAATTTATGAAGAGTTCTTTTTGAGGAACAAGGACTGTGGTTTTTGCCCCAGTCTTTGAAATGCTCATCACTCTCTACTTCTGTGAAATTCATTCCCATCTTTAGTACGGTTTGTTAACTGTGAGGTTCTCCAACTACTGCCTGTTTGTCATGTGGTGAAACGTATTTCTATTTCAAGACAAACCTCTCCCAAACCCTTCAAGGAGGACACAGGCTCAGTGTTCCTCCTTCTATGGTGCCATGATTTGCTTACAGCATCAGCGTATCACGTTGGCCAGCTGTAGTCTTCAAGACAGACTCTTTTGCTTGCCTGGAAAGACAGATGTGGCCTTATTTATGCCTCTCTTAGTGTGGTACAGAGTGGATTTTACATGAGATTTCACCTTCTCTACAAGATCTTCTGCTGTCCCAATTGTAGAGAAATTGGTGAGTGATGCCTCAGTCATAAAACTATCTGCCATACAGGAATGATGACCTGAGTTTGGATTCCCAGCCCCCATGTAAAAAGCTGGCTGTGGTGGTGGGCATCTGTAGCCCCACTACTGTGGGAAGTCAAGCAGATCACTCACAGCCTGTTGGCCAACTAGTCTCACCAGTCAGTGAGCTCTGGTTTTACTGAGAGACTGTATAAAAAAGTGGAGCAAAGAGTGTTAGAGTGATAGAGAAGACCTCTGCCCCCCACATGCATGTGAAGACAAATCTATACCAGCACATGTGCACATGTATAAACATTGCAAGTGCACAGTGAAAATATACACAGTAACTGGTGCCTCGGTACTTTCTCTTGTTCTGTTTGTCTTAGAACTTCTTGGAGTTGTGTGGGAACCTCCTGAGGACATGAGCTTGGTCTGATTTACTTTCTCTAATGTGTCTGATATGGTTCATGATTCTTAATAGAGACTCAAAAACAGTTTTAGATTTACTGCAGGAAGTACTGACTGTGACTTCCAAATGCAGTTCTTTCCAAGGAAGAAATTACCTGTCTGGAATATTTTAATAACATTGGGTTAGTGTTACAGTTAGATACCTTTGTAAACTTGATAATTGAAAACTGAACTTAAGCTTGAACTCTGGGCAAAACTGTGAAGAATTGGTAGTTGAGTTCAGCTCTGGGTAAGCCTACAGGAGGTTGTCTGCTTGATGGGGAAGACTCAGCTCATGGTAGGTGGGACTAGTCCCTGGGAAGGACTCCTGGACAGGACTCCTATGCAGGAGAATAAAATGGAGAAAACTTGTTAAGGAAATAGGCATTCAACTGTATACTTGGTCAGACATGCTGGTCTGGCATGCAAGGATTGTTCCTCTCTCAGAAGTTCTGTGGATATGGTCTCTGGTGTTGGTATGAACTCTCCTGCCACACTGGATAAGGAACTGTAACCAAGAATTATATGCCAGAATAAAACCCTTTGTTTCCTTAAACCACTGAGTTATGCCTTTCTCCGCTGCCAGCAAACATGGTGAATGTTCCTAAAACTCGCCGGACTTTCTGCAAGAAATGTGGCAAGCACCAACCCCACAAAGTTACACAGTACAGGAAGGGCAAGGACTCTCTGTATGCCCAAGGAAAGCGGCGTTTTGACAGAAAGCAGAGTGGCTATGGTGGGCAGACTAAGCCTATATTCCGGAAAAAGGCTAAAACAACAAAGAAGATCATGTTGAGGCTGGAGTATGTTGAGCCAAACTGCAGATCTAAGCAAATGCTGGCTATTAAGAGATGCAAGCATTTTGAACTGGGAGGCGACAAGAAGAGAAAGGCCAAGTGATCCAGTTCTAAGCAGATGTTGTTATGAAGGCAATAAAATAATGAACTGATAATAAAAAAAAAAACCCCACTCGGTTATGAATTTATTGGGAACATGCAGAGTAACTGCAATATTTAAATGGAATTTTATGTTCAGTTTTTTTTTTCCTGATGTAATTAAAAATGAGGTAAGTTCATGTCTTTGAAGAGGGAGAAATGGATACTATGACATAGCTAATAATCTAATTTTCCGTGTAAATAATAAAAAATGTCCTAGTTTTATGTGTAATTTTCAAAATTATGTTTGTAGTCTATGTTAATCTAAGCATTCACATGAACTTTTGTATGGAAAATTAAAAAATGTCCAAGGTTATTAAAATCATGAGAACCTGAGCAACAAAAACATCACAGTGTGCTCAAAAATAAAAATTCTCTATGCTCTTGGGACTAAATTTCTATAGTGGAATTTTAGGCACACAGGAGAAAGAGGTCGAGTGATAAATTGAGATCATCTCTTATGTTCTGTCATGGAAGCAGACACAACCTTGTGGTGCTGCTGGGAACTGAATGCAGGATGCATAAAACATATGTAGAAATGACTATACTATAGAATATGAACAAGACCCAAGAAGAAGAGCAGTTAGCAGCGACTGGGGAGAATAGTAAGGGTGAATGATAGAGGATGTAGAACACTTAATCAGTGAGTACAAAGTTACCATTAGGTAGGGCAAGAAGTTCCAGGGTGTTATTATGTAGTGGGATGACTAAAGAGCACAGTAATATACTGCACATTTCAAAAAAAAACCAGAACAAATATATTTTGATAACTTTTACCACAAAGAAATGATAAATGTATGGTAAGAGAGATATGTTCAACCAGATTGTTGTAGTAAGCCTGAATTGTTGATAAAATCATGGCAAATCAGCTTAAGGGAACAAGAAATTTTATTCTTTCTTACGATATTCTGGTTACAGTTTCTTGTCCATCATGGCAGTAGAGTTTATATCAACAACATAATGGCTGAGACAGGGATAATTCTTACCTGCCAGACCAGCACATCTGGCCAACTGTACAGAAGGATGTCAACTTTCTCAAACAGTTCCCTCCATTTTATTCACCTTCCCCGGGACTAATCCCACCCCCCATGGACTCGGCCTTCCCCATTGATCAGACAATCTTCTGTAGTTTTTCTCTGTGCTTAACTTAACTACTAATTCTCTACAAATGTGCCCAGAGCTCAAACCCTCAACCATTAAGTTGACACCTGTATCTATGATATAAACATTAAATAAATATCAAAACATAACATGATAATTCATTAACATGTTACATCTTATGTTATTATATATTGGTTAAATTTAAAAATCATATCAGGAAGGGAAAGTGTCTGTTTGTATGCTGGAGAGCTAGGAAGAAAACCAATCATTCCATTTTTCCCCTTTCCTTTCAAGAGGTAAAGACTTCTCAGAAAATCATGATTAAACTATTAAAGTGGAGAACAGTCTCTGGAGTCTTTTCTGAACTTTGCCTGCTTTGTTCTATTCTTTACTCACAGTGAGTCACTCAGCCAACCTTCCTGGATGGTCATGTGGTAGACTCTGGTTCTTCATGCACATGGATTTTATTTTTTCTCTTTTTCTTTATTTCATTCTTATTTTAGATATAAAATTATGTCAGGGCAGCCATTTCTCACTGGAAGAAAATGAAATACAAGTTCTCTCTTTGAGGGCATTGGGAAATTCCCTTTATTCTCACTGTGTGAACGGTTCACTGGAAGTGAACAAGAATGCAAGGAAAATCTCTCTTTGATGACTCATTCTCAGCATTTCATTGCAATAGTAAAGTTTTCTTCAAGTCCTTCTTGGCACATACTCATTGGGACTTAATATCCATCATCACTGATTGATTTCCAGATCCAATGCTAATTCAGGGGAGAAGCAGCTCTGACGTTTGTTTCTTGTGTCTTCAAGTGGAAACAAGAAATTTTAGTATTTGGGAATTGCATCAACTGTAAATCAGAGATTCCTTAGGCTCTATTTTCTTTTCCTGATAGGATCATCTAAATTAGGTGGCAGAGCAGATATTGTACAATTGGATTCATTTTGGAATCGAACTATGTGCTTGTCGTTATGTAAATGCCCTTGCTTGTCCATCAATTCAAATTTTATATTATTACTAAAAATAGGATTTGATTTCTTCAAAACTATACTAGATATTAGCTCAGGTGCCTTTCCATGATGTACATTATACCAAATAAAACTCAGTGAGTGAGAGTATGACTACTGCTGATCTTTGGTGATTCTGTCTCTCTGCAAAGTTCAGGCCTCTATGCTGCTCTATGAATAGGATTTAGTGTTTCTCCATCTGCTGTAATGCCCTTTGAGGATAGTTTGATTTTAAGGTCATGTCTCAGTTCAAGTGAAGCTGCATTTCTTGGTTGTGGATTATATGTCAAAAATGTTGGGGAAGAAAATTTGACTGGAAACTTTATATGGGGGATAGGCTGTGTTTTATTATTTTTTCCCAAGTGCCAACATAGCTTGAGGCACAAATAGAAGTTTATTAAGTAGTTTGATTGAATGAAGATCAATGGTTTTCAGATTTTTAATTTAATTTTTTAATGTAGATGTCTTTTGCAACTTTAGAACTCAGTGATTCAGAATAAGATTTTTGCCACCAAATAGTACTGGTTGTCTATAATTGAATTACTAAATATTTCTTCAAACCTGAATCTCTTCATCCCCAAAATTGTAAGTATGGAGCTATTATAAATACTTTGAGGTGTTTGCACATTACACACTCATGATAGATTGGTTTTATAGTAAGTAGTGGATTTTATATGACATTTACTTATCTCAGTGCACACAAAAATCTACTTCTAAATACAAAGCATCTACATGATGCTTTTTTCTCACTTGTTATTTTAAGAAATAGAGAGGCCCTGCTTGAATTCAATTTACATTTCATTCTTGCATTTAGACTTCTCTATGGATGTCTGAAGAATGGATCAAGGGTCTTATCAGAGAATTGCATTTGTGAAAAACATTGCCTGTTAAAGGCACCAGTAGAGAAATTGGAGTCATGGTGAATCCAAGACAATGTTCACTCCAAGTGTGATGCTTTTGACATGTCACCAGATTCCAGAGTAAATCTAGGATACATCCTTTAAATAAGAGTGAGCATTGCTTTAGCTAATGGAAACCAGCATAGAAATCCCTCAGAAATTTTAAAACAAAATAGTTACACTCTTCCTTGGCAAAATCTAAAGCAGTCTAAGGCATCATACCCTAGAGATCCTTGCATATCCATGTTTACTACTGTACTATTCACAAATCCAATGTATGGAATGAGCTTAGATGCAATTAACTGATGTATGCATCAAGAAAATGTGATACGTATTCTTTTGTATATGTATTTTTGGTGTGTGTGTATGTGTGTGTTTAATATGTATTTGTTTAGTGTGAGTACATGCATTGGAGGGCAGAAGTAGATATGTTTCATTGATTATTATTATTCATCATTAATTTTGTTCTCTGACAATACTATGCATATACATAATACACTCTAATCAATCTGTTCCTTCTCCCTCACATCTCTCCCTCACATCCTCATCAACCTTTACTTTTTGATATGAGTCTTTCATTGATCTGGTTAGGCTAGTCAGCCAATGAATTTCAGGAATACAAATGTGTGCCACCGTACCCTTCTCTTTATGTGGGTTCTGGGACTCCAAACTCAGATTTTCATGCTTGCATAGCATGTACTTTACTGGCTGAACCATCTCCTCATGATGATGTTTTATTCACTTACAAAGAAGAGTAAAATTATGTGATTTGCAGGGAAACGAATGCAACTGGAAATACACACATTAATTAAGCAATACAAAGCTGCTATCAGAAAGATGAATATAACGTTTCCCTCATATGTAGAGTCTAGATATAGATTATATGGGAGATATATATGTATACATCATGAAAGTAGAGGGTGGGTTATTAGGGAAAAGGAAGTAGATGGAGAGTGAATATGTTCAAATCACATGAATGAATATCTCCTTATGAACTATGTGATTTTGTATAATGAGTGTATATTAATGAAACATTTTTTAAAAAGTGAGCAAATCTTACCAAAAGCTGGAAGGAAATATTGAAAACATTGAAATCTCTAGTAGTCTTTGAAAACATGTATCTCCTCTCCATCATCAGTACCAGCAGCACTGGAGTCCAGGTAGACAAGAGTAGGGTGTGTGAAGCTGCACACAGGATGCATGGCCAGTCCTGCAGTCACCTCAGGGAGGGCTTCTGCTTCTTGCCTGTCTAGTTCTGTGGCTGCACTGTCAGCTGTGCTTCTGCTGTTTGCATCCTGCCGAGAGCACCCATGGATCAAGCAACATGGCAGTGAAATGACACAGCTAACAAGGGTTGCTAGACTCACGGTAGCCATGACATCCCTTCAGTTATGCAGGGACAGCAGTAATATGCTTGTGGGATTACTGCAGGAAAGCATACTTGTCCACACCATTGTAAGTACTTCTAGAGAAAACACAGCTTTGGGTTGTCCATGGGATCTTATGTTTTTGTTTGTAGATACGTGGCCTACTTTGAGAGAAGACAAAATTAATGTAAATTATACTTACAAAAAACTACCCAGAAAAAATTTTGGATAGTAATTCTGTGTCATGTGAACTTCTGGGTGCCCTAAGAAAGTGATTATCATTCTTTTTATTGAGCATTATTCATATGCTATAAAAATGAGTTTATATCTTTGCCCTATTCTCCTCCCCATCCACCCATTTCCTTTCCCATCCTCCCCTCCCTTTATCACTCCAGTTATCTCTCTCCTGCCCTCCTGTTCTGTGTATATGTGGATCACTGAAGCTCCTTTGAGGTTCCTGTGCTAGTAAGGCTATCAGTCTTGAATGAAAAGAAAGGTCTTTGGAAGCCAACAAGATCAATATTTCAGAGGTTTTTTTTTTCTACAAATTTCTCATTTTGTCCTATGGAATCTATTATAATATCCCTTTTGAGAGTACTTGAATAAAAATCTGATTGTATAATCCCTGGTCTTGGAGATATTATGAATTACCTACAATTCGTATTCTGTGTCTTCTTTAGAAGTTCTTTATTAAGCCATGTTCATGAAGGGTGACTGGATTATAAAAGATGTGAGCCTTCCAAAAAGTGAAGGCAGTATGATATTATGCTGTCTTGGTTCCTCCTCCCAGAGATTTGGAAAATGTGTGTGTCTTTTTTTTTTTTTTCTTTTTTTAATTTTTTTTATTATTTATTCAATTGTGCGTGTGTGTGTGTGTGTGTGTGTGTATATGTATGTATGTATGTGTGTGTATGTATGTGTAGAACCACTGACGAATTTGGGAATCATCATGGACGCCTCCACCTTCTCCTTGTTTACTTTGCCCCGGGATTCACAGGTCCCTACCAGGACCAGAAACACAGGCCGCCCTCATTTCGGCCTGGTGTCTATATGTGGGGTCCAGGATCTGAACTTAGGACCTTCTGCCTGCAAGGCAGAGGCTTAACCCTTGAGCCACCTCCCAGCCCCTTTTTATTTCTTAATAAACTTTTTCATCAGAAGAATATGCTTGATGTGACTCACCTTGGGTTTCATAGAGCTACATGTTTTGTTCCATTGATTTAATTGAATAGATCATTACATTTGATCAAAAAGAATATTTATAAATCCTAGTGCTCCCTCAAGTGAATGATCTTCTGAAAAAACTGCTACAATCACCCGTTTGTTTGAATACGTCATGAGCACAGTGATCATGAGTTCTGATGTGCAAAGACGCTTGTCTAGAGTATTTCCAGATGTCCCTCAATGTGTGAATAGTCACTGACTGACAAAGGTAAGTGTAGAAAGAGAGACATTGCTGTGCTTGTGAGTTAAAAATTAAAGTGGTTAAATACAGTCATAAAGATTAACTTTAGCTACTGAAAAACAAAGCGATAGACTTATTTTGAATTTCAGAAAAATCTTGGATTGTAAAACATTTTCCTTTCAAAATATCCCTCTAAAATTTATATATAATTGAACTATTATTATATATATAATATTATATATAAAGAATCAGTTACAGATACCAAATCAGCTGGCAGAAGTGGGATACATCTTCAGAAGCAGGTAAGAGAAAAACAAGGAAAGAATAATATCTGGGAGGATACTTTGCCTCTGAGCAGAGAGCATTCCCAAGGCCCTGGATTGATGAGCACAGGGCATGTAATAATACAACATGACATAGTATAGCATAGCATAAAGTATAACATGAACACTGTTCTGAGGGAAGAGTGGTCCCAGGCCTAGGGCAAGATGTGTGCAGTACCTATAATAATACAGTATAACAAATGTAATAAAATAGTACAATACAACAGGTGTGAGCAGAGAGGGGTCCCAAAGTCCAGAGTAGGATGAAGGCAGTAACTGTACTAATAAATTATTATAATATAAAAATATAATATAAATCTAGTTCTCAGTAGAGGGTGGTTCCAAAGCTCAGAGTAGGATGAATAGAGTATTTATAATAATTATTTATACAATATAAGTAATATAATTAATAGGTATAGTATAAATCAAAATCTGAGCAGTGATTTCAAATCCCAGAATAGGATGAGTGCAGTACTTATAATAATAATAATATATAATACAATATAGTATACATAACATACAATATATAATATCATTTATAAAACAGTATATATAATTGTTATTAGTGTTGGTAATTAATATTAGTGTGACAGGTTTTAATTACATATTTAAACTTTAAAATATATCCCTTGATTACTGTATGAAAGGTTAGAAGATAAACTTGTAGCTTAGAGTTTTAAAGGTTTGAATGAAGACTGATTACAACTTATAAACATAAAAGTCTTTTTATTATTGTGTGTGTATTTGGGTGTATCAAAGAACACTGTGTGTGTCCATGGAGGTCCAAGGGTGATTTTGGGAACCATCCTTTTTCTCTTTGCTCTGGGATTTCCCAGGTTCTGTCTTCCAGAGATGGAAATGCAAACAGCCACTTTTTCAGCCTGTTGTTTTTACATGGGATCCAAGATTTGAACTCAGGTCCTTCTGTTGCAGAAGTTCTCTTAACTTCTAAGCCATCTCTCCAGCCCCAATATAAAAGTTTTTGATAAAAGATATGGAGCTGGTAATGAAATTGATAGAAAAAATTGGCCCTTTCTGCATAGGCCTTTGAGCAGAGTGTTATATTTGCTGCACTTAAATTGAATAATTTAAAGCACAGAGGCTTTGTTATTTTTTATGAGTCTATAGGCCAGAACTTGTTTAAGTTCACTTGTGAACTGTCCATCTGTCATTAGCTGGCCTGTCTGACATGTTGGGGGTGGTGGTGAATTGGTTACTTCTGTCATTAGAGAGAGACTGGACTTGTAGCCTCTTCAGTTAATTCTTTGTGCCTAGGAAGAGAAACATCTTTGGCATTTCTTGAAACCTAGGCTGAGGACCACTACGTGTGCTGCCTTCTACTGGCCAGATCTCTGCAACACATCAAAGGAGAAAGACTACACTTTGCAAGAGTAGCTCAAAGCACATTTGATAATGAGCTTAAGGCAGTGGAGAGCAAGTACAAAAATCGGCCCCATTCTGTTGAAACTATATTTTGTCTACTGATTCCAGAATCTTCAAAAGGCTCCACTAATCCTGACAATCTGGCTTGGGATCCAGAGTTGAATGCCTAAATTTGACTCAGATATAGTCTCTTCAGTATAGTTTCTTTTCATCTGGACACATACAAATTAAAAGGCCTTCTACACACTCAAAGTACCATTGTGGGATAGGACCAAGGTATGTAAACAGCATTCTGTCTCCTAGGGCAGGCAGTTGCGCTTGGTTTGCGGTCCCGCACTCATTCGATCCTGAAATTTGGGACAGCTCTCTGCTCAGCCCAAGGTTGTTCTCTTGGACATTCTCTTCTCGTTTGTCTCCCTTCTTCTTAGAAACGGTCCTTTAGTTCATCCCTCTTTACTCTCTCATCCTCTTATCCACTTCTGAAGGTAGAGTTCATTTCTGCCAGCTAATTTGATGTTTCAGTCTAATTCCTCCCTATGAAAAGTCAAAGGACAAGACCTTTGGATAACATAACAATCTTAGTTTTCTTTCAGTCCAGGCTGTTGATATTTTCACACAGGTGCTTCCTGGAAACCTTTGTGTGATCTTCCGAAGAACTGAATCGAAGTCTACAGCTTTGGTAAAATTTTATTATTTTTTTCCCTTCTACACTGACTGCTACTTTGGGATAAGTTCTGTGGAGCCTTAAGAGTCCTAAATGCCTTTTGTCTAAGTTAGAAAACCTGTTAGGTTCTCATCTTTATTCTCTCAGAGGTTCTTAACCCTTGAATTACTCTTGCCCTCAGGCTGGGGACACAGGTGAAGAAAGAAAACAGATTTATGTTCCAACTCGGTAACTGACTGTAAAATTGCTTCCAAACCTTCCTTCAAACAGTTCAGTTGTTTCTTTCTCTTGCTTCTTCTGTGCTGATCATATCACATAGTTGGAACGCTTTTAACATTTTTTTTTGCCAACACATTTCCTAGGTCAAATCACAAAGCTCATTTGGATGCATCTTTTTGCACCTGAGAAAGCCAAATGACCATTTTGTTAGTTGTCCCCATGACTCTATAATACAGGTCACCAGACTGTCAGTCTCCAGCGCTGGTTCCTCATTTTTCATCCAGGCATCTCTAGCAGCTCTCTCTCCACATTCTTCTGTTTCTCATCCAATCTCCAAGTCAGTGGTTTGTCTTATGTTCTGTTAAAGCAGTCTCCAGTTCTTGGCATTAATTTGTATACTTTAAAGGTATTGGTGCAAAGTAGCCCATTCGCAGAGGGAATAGAAGAGTCCTGGCACTGTATTATTTCTCATGAGTCTTACATACACATGTAAATCACTGTGCTAGTTAGATAGATGAGCTTTAATTTCATGAGTGAAGGCTGAGCTCTGGGTCTGTCAGTGGAGAATTAGTAGTTGAGAAGAGTTCTGAACAAGTCTGCAGGAGATTGCTTGATTGATGTTGGACCATTCCCTGGGCAGGTAGATAGAATGAAGGGTGCTGGGTCAGTAAAGTTAGGCATTCTTCAGCATATCTTGACAATCTTGCTCCCTGGCAAATGAGGTTTTTCTCTTCTCTCAGCAACCCTTGTTGATTATGATGTGGCCAGTTACCTCAGCTCCTGGTAATGGTATAAAGTCTCCTGCTAATTTGAACTAAGATCTATAACTGAGAATTCTTAAAAAAAAAAACCATTTGCAATCTTAAGCTCTCTGGTTGTGAATTTATGGACAACACAAGAGAAACTGCAGAAGTCACTTCGTGGATGATCTGGATATCTGGGTTTGGTAGATTCTGGCTGGTGGAGATGACACTTTTATCACCCAGTAGACTCTTCCGGGATTGTCCTAACAGTGCTGCACACAGTTCCAAGAGAATGAAGGAGGAACTGCTGTAGGATTTTGGTTGTCTCTTTCCACCACCTCAAGCCATAAGCTCATAAATTTATAGGACAGACAAAGAGGTTCACTTCTCGATGAAAGAAATTTCAAGGTCCTATTGCAAAGACCTTGATAAAAGAGAATGAATAGAGAAATGAATCATGTTGAACATTATTTCTCTGTAATATCAGATTCTGAAAAGTTAATTTTGTAATGTAGTGTAGACAGCTCTTCACTAGGTTTTTAGATTTGGGAGAGTTCTGTGGATTCAGTTCTAAAGGTTAGCTGCTGAGGTGTGGTTTGTTGAAGGGAGCACACTGTACCTCAGACAAGCATGAGAATATGGCCACATGTGACCCCATAGGCTGCTACTGATAATAGCAGACAACTCTAAATTACATGAAAGCTTTTCTTTATTTTTGCATTCATGTAACTTAGGTGTTTGAAATTGGCACATCCCCTTAAGCAATGAAAAGTGTTTTTTGCTAAACTTACAACTTCCTCCAAAATTTTATACACCTAATAAATCAAATTTAAAATATAGTTAAGATAGGCATAGTACTTTCAGGAGTTTTAAGGAGAATGTGGACCAGGAATCACAGAATTACTGTTGTAAAGGTGTGTTTTAGTAGTTTAACTAAAGTTTACCTCCCTTGCATCTGTTCAATTTCTTTGTTCATTTCCCAATGTGTTTTCATAGTTTAACTAAGGTTTCCCTCCCTTGCATCTGTTCATTTTCTTTGTTCATTCCCCAACTCTCCATGTGAACTGCCCTCAGAAAAAAGGATTATGCCAAGCAAGAAAAGAGTCAAATCCTTTGCATTTGAACAGCTGAAGAGACAATTATGTAACATTACAAATCTTGATTCTAACACAAGCCATAGACCAATAAGAATGTTTGGCAAAATCACTCTGACTCTAAGGATAGAGTCAGCTGACTAAGAAAAGGAAGTTGAGAAGAGGGGGAGAATAAAAGTGGGCATAAGTCCCATTGAGGTTCAAATCCTTTACATTTGAGGGATAATAGAATCCTAAAGAAAGTTTGGGGGCTCTACACGAAGAAGAATCAACACGTCCTCCCAGTGTAATCAGAACAAACTATACCCATGTCTTCTTGAGCAGCTCTGGGCCTAGCATGAGCCAGAAAAGATTCAGAAACACTATTGAGAGGCATGTGTAAGCAGGGGGCTCTATATCTCCCTGTAGGGAAGGAAGAATAGCTTCCAGTGATGGCCAAAAGGACTGTACATCTTTAGATACCTTGTAGGCCTTTCTGTTTTTAAAATGTAAGGCAGAGTCTTGCTCTGTAGCCTATGGTAGTCTTGAAGTAATGATCATCCTGAGACCCAAGCACTGGCATTTCAGGCATCTGTCATGATATTGTGGGGGCATTTTACACTTTGGGTCATGTGGATCAGGACTGTAGAGTGTGGGGCACAGGATGGGAAGATCAGAAGAGTAATGGCACTGGAAGTCTACCGAGGTCCACAACAGAAAATTTGACATCTAAGTTGATACTTAGATGCATATCCCCACTGAGAACTTGCAAACTCCACCTCCTCCTCTCTGAAATATTTCTAGGGTTCTTCTGAATCTCACAAACACAAATAACACAAAGATTGAGAATTTTTCTTTGAACTGGCATGATCAAGGTTTGTGTTATCAACAAAATGGGGTTTGAGAATTAAATATACTTACAGAAATATTTTAATTCATTGATTCATAGACATCCATTTTCTTATACAATATAATAGATTGGAAATCAAGATGCAGCTCACAATCCATGATATATCACTTTAGTTGGCAGGGATTTTTCTTACTTAATGGTATGTGAAATAGTATATTTTGCAAATGATGGTCTCTTAAACTCAGTGAAATGTAGTTTATCGAAGTTATGTCTTCCCATACTTGGGATTTGTAAATCTCACTTGCCAATGCTGAAAATACTAGTCACTCAAGACCTATAGCTCAGTCCTCTCATATTCCTAACGTTTTTGTGTTACACGACGCAGACTTCTGCAAGCCTAGGAAACAGGCTTCAGCTGTTCACAGAACTGAGATGGGAAGAGCAAGTGACTTAACTCAGAAGTGGTGACAGTGAGGCAATGGTCACAGTGTGCACGGTTGTCATCCTTCACTGGGATATCCTGCACAACTCACCAGAAGGCCTCTCACCCCATTGGCATCAAGCAACAGGGCAACATAGGTGGAAGCTCTATGTGAAGTGTTTTCTTTACCATCACAATCTACCATCTGGTCTTTAGATCCTCAAATAACTTAATATACGCTTACATTTCAGCCAGCATCCTATAGATTACAGGTATGGGATGAAGCCTTCTTTCCCCCCTCTACTTCATCTTCAAGCATAGGGTCTTTAAGTCCTAACTAACCTAACTGCCTTTCATGCTTTCCATGTTCTATTGCAGTCCTACTCTTGTAACATGTCCATAATGAGCTAAATGCTGGGGCCCAATATTGTGTCCCTACAATCAAGTTTCTGATATTTTGTACCTGATAAATACCATGGGTTTAGTGTGGGCAGTACCAAACTAGTATTACCATGGATTCTCTTTCTAATTCTGATAGTTTGTTTCAATTTTTTTCTTTCTCTAAGTAGTCACTCAAGAATTCACAGAGGTAAAAAAAGGGAGGGGGGAGCTGGAGAGATGGTTTAGGGGTTAGAACTCTGCCTTGCAATCAGAAGGTCCTGAGTTCAGATCCCAGGCCCCACATAAAAACACCAAGTAGAAATTTTAGCAGAGGCCTGCACTTCTGACTATGGGTGGATCCTGAGAAATTCCAGAGTGAAGCAAAAAGTAAGTAGAAGCAATCCAGGATGATCCCTGAAGTCACCTTTGGTCCTTCACAGGGACACACACACACACACACGAATGAATAAATAAAATAAAATCTTTAAAAAAAACCCACGAATGCAGAGCGTTAGGTTATCTCCATAGGTCCACTGTCTTAGTCACTCTGGGTGAGATTTCTGCTGGAGTCTAACCTTATAAACTACCTCAGCATGCAAGGCTCAGCCTTCTGATTCTGAATGCCACTCTCCCAGAGAGACTGTAATGCTTATTTCATTCTGGCTTCCCTATACTTTCCTTTCATTGAAGAAGCATTCCTATCACCATGACAACCCAGAATGAATCAACCCACTTTTCAGGGTGACAGCTTCTCCGAGTGTCACCTCTATCAAGAACATGCCTGGATCCGTTCTGTGGAGTGACTGTATTCGGACCCAGATAGACATTTCCCACTGCTTAGTAACCCCACGTGTTTACTCCTCAAAATATAACTTCTTTCTGATGCCCATTGCATGTCAGAGTCCCCAGAAAACAAGTTATACCATTAGAAATACCTAAGCCATTCGAAGTCAGAAATTATGCAGAGCACTAGTTTTCCTACTATTCATTTCTACATTCAGACACTCAGCTTCAGGCAGATACCTCAAGATTTCTTCCTTGGGGCCACAGCACCAGGCTGCTAAAGTTCTCAGGGTTTGTCCCAGTGACATTCTGGAATGTTAATATCCAAGTCATGCTGTGAGTTGCTAGAAGAACATGAAATCTGTAACAGTTTCCAAAGTGAAGAATACACAAATAAAGACATTTTTCTTTAGAAAATATTTGCCATCTCTTTATATAAATCACTGGGTCCTTAGGCTATCTTATCTTTACTTTGTTTTACTGAAGAGCCCTCCACTCTTGAGAAAGAGGTTCTAAACACTGTGTACAGAGAGGGTGATGAATAAAGAAAATCCAATCTGAGAAAAATTGTTAAAATATCTTTTCTCATGCATAGCGTTGTTCTCTCCTTTTCCCTTTCCCCTAGAAAAAAATACTCTGTCTTATAAATAACACATTTCATTGATGTCTCCTGCGTAAATGTATTTGATTAGGAAATTGGGATTATATTATAAATGATCCAGAGTGTAGAAGCTACCATAGCATTTTTCTGTTCCAAGAGTGCCAAGAAATGAAGTAGATTTTTAAATAACGATGCTTCTTCACTTGGTTGATTTTTACATAAAAGTATTTTGTCTTGGATGTCATAAACGACGCTTAGTTACTGAGAAATCCAAGGTACCTTGTTCTTATAAAGCTGTTTCACCTGAAGTATGATTCCATAACAAAGACTGTAAGGATTATGCTACAGTAAAATTTAGAGGCTACATAAGCTGAAACTAAACAAGATTTGTCTTAAATAAGCTGGAAGAAAAGATACTGCTATGGTCTGTGTTGCTGTGGAGAGGAGATTGTTCTAGTATTTCAATCAAACTTGACAAGGCATAGTTTTTGACTGTTCTTTTCTTCTGTACAATACACTTTAATCATCATGTTAGATGGCACTGTTTAAAGATACATAGTATGAGAGAAGTAGTTTGGCACACTATTATTATTTGTAGAATAAATATTTGCCACTTTTAATTTTGTTTCTTTGTAAAATTTTATAAAAATGATTTCAGAAGACCCATAGTGTGACTCCATTTCATGAAGCATAATGCTCATACCATATTATACATATAATACACACTGAAAACCATTTGGAAGTTAATATATGTAAAGATGATGATGATGAATTATTTTAATTGCCTTTTTAATAATCCTGTGAGGTTTGAAGATTATTTTGTAATTGATATACTCTTTCATAAATTGGGAAAATTATTTTTCTTGAATGGCAGGGTCTGCTGAACAGATTCTGGGGCAATGCTGCTTCTGTCCATCCCTTTATAGGTGACAGATGACAAAGTCATGCACACCCTCTCTGCATTGCATGCACATTCAGTACTTCAGAGTTCTGCCTTTGAAAGAAACCCAGGTGCAAACCCTACTTACTTCTTTCTTATTATTCCTTAACATCTCAAAGGAGATAACAAGTGCGATCTAATTGGTCAGCCAAACATTGTAATACTTTAAGAAATCAGAAAGCATAACTTTAAAGAGCACACTTGTCATTAAATATTTTTGCATAATTTGCTTTATAACATTCAACAACCACAATCTCAGAATTGTAAGCGGGTTATATATCAAGCAGGATTTACTTTCTTTGAGCTTGGCTAATTACTTTGTTTTGTGGTTTGTTTCATCTTTCGTCAATAAATTACAAGACTCTACCCAAGCCACTGTAAAATACTGTCTGATTACCAATGCTTGTAAAACTATCAGAGTGAAGGACTGCACACACCTTCAGATCTGTGCTTTGCACAGTGTTCATGCCTGTATTATCATCTTTTCATATGCTATATATCCAGCATGCTGCTAATGCACAAAGTATAATGTCTAAACTAATACTTTCTGCTATAAAATAGCATTACACATTATGCCATAATGCTGGAATTTTATGTTCCCATAAAATTCTTTTAGAAAAAAAAATTTGGGTCTGAGCTATAATCCTTTTTGGCTGGAGTACAGTTCATTTTTAAAGCAGCTTAGTTGATTATTTTTCTTAAAAAATTAAACACCATGAAACATGATAGACTGTCGATTGTTTTAAGAATCCATTATTTTTGGTGTGACAGAGAGCTGTTAACATATCTGGGTTTGCTAGCTCGCCATGAATGAGTCGTAAGGAGTTTTCGCTAAGGACTCATGTATGTCACACACTAACACAGGATATGGCTTGGTGGCACTTCTGAACCCATCTTTAGCCCAGGTAGAATGTGACTGAAACTGCCAAGATTTTGATCCATTTCTAAATTCAAACGACTGTGGTGACTATGGAAAAAAACTCAATCATTTGTTTGTCTGCATATGACACATGAATTTTACATTCACGGAGCAGAGTTATTTTTTGAAGACATTTAGAAACAACTTTAAAACTGCTGAAAAAAAGAAAAATGGCAAACAAGCAAAATAGTAAAGTAATCACACAGGCATCATAATCATTCAGATGTCTCAAACAGGTGCTCTTCAAAGAGCTGAAAAGATGGAGTAGAACAAAGGAAATGGCTAACCTATCACAAAAAAACATAATGGATATTTTGCTTTTTTTTTAGATGCCTATTCAACAAATAATACAAGTCAGAATAGACCAGCATACACACACTATGTAAACTACCAAATAAAAAGAATGAATACCCACTTTATTCCGTTTCAAAAATTGCCAAGAATTACATTGCATCAAACTTAAAAAAATATATTTTAAAAAACACCATTTAAAGATGGAAAGATCATTTACGAATTGAGGAAATACTTGCAAATTGCATAGTTGATAAGGTATTCACAACTAGAATATACAAAGAATCTTACAAATACCCTAATTGAAAATATTCAAAGGACCTGAATGATTACCTCTCAAAAGAGATACAGTATTTTGTAATATGCCCATAAAAGATGCTTAATATTATGACCACAATAAAAAATAAAAATATTATAGTGGATGGCTGTGATTTAAAAGACAGAGAGCTACAAGCAACTGCAAGGGTATGGAGCTATTAGGGCCTTCATATGTTACTGCTTGGAATGTTTGATGGTTCAGTCACACTGAATAAGACTTATCAGCTCTCCTCAGTATACATCTAAGAGAGTGAAACCTGTGTGTAAAAGCCAGCAACCTCTTTCATAAGAGAAGAACAAAAAGAAAAGAGAACAACCTAAATACCCTTCAATTACGGATGGGAAGTTGATATTCTACAGCTGAACAGTGGACTATTTTTTTTCAGCCATGAAAATAAATGAAATAATGAAAAAGACAATTCTTTGGATGAACATAGGAGATGTTATGCTATGTGACACAAGCCAATCTTTCATGATTTCATTCATGTGAAATGTCCAGAATTAATAACTCTGTTGAAGCAGAAGAGAGATTAGTGATTTCACAGGGTTTGGCAGATTGGGCGGGGGCAGGAGGGGTGGAGAATGACTAGTAATGCATATGTGATTCTTTTTGAAAGATTAAAAAGTCTTGAAACTGATTGTTATGACTGTTAGCCCCATCTGTGCACTAAAAAACATTGAATTTTGTGCTTTAACTTCACAAATTATGTAGCATATGAATTACATCTTAATAACTTTTTGTATAGATATTTTGAAGATAATGTCTGGTAATTGAAAATATTCAAAGAACCTGAATGAATATCTCTCAAAAGAGATACACGATTTTGTAATATGCACATAAAAGAAGCTTAATATTATGAACCACAATAAAAAAATGAAAATATTATAGTGGATGGTTGTGATTGAAGGTAATGTCTGATTCTGTCAGAAATGGCCTTGCTTATCATAATTCCCATATTCTTTCTCACAACTAAGGAAAAAAAAACCCTCTTTCTAATTACACAGGTATAGGAATACTCTGAGCAGTGCAAAGGAGGTGAACAGCATAGGTTTCTCAGAGTTTCAGGAGTGATGTGATAGGAATTTCCTGGGTTTTCTGGGTTTCCATTTCTCTCAGAGCCTTGGCAGGAGAGACCAAAGCAACTCCAAAAAAACCTTCCCCTTCAGGCAAAGGATTAAAACATGTGGGCTAATAGAAGAAAACTTTCTTGGTAGAATCCACCCAATTGAAGGTAAACACCAATGGAAGCCCATTCTCCTGCTTTCTACTTTTTCCGTGGTTCTCAGTGGGGAGTTGATTTTCCACCACCCTCTCTGCCTACTGCTGGGAGGAAGAAGGCAGCATATTTTGGTTAGCCCATCAAATGATGTTGGTAGGACCCCACCGGGAGCGATTTTTCCAAGTCCTGCCCAGCAGAAGCAGACAGAAGTTACATAACCCCCCTACTGGGGTATTATTGGCAGGACGGACCCCTCCTGGGAGCAGGGAACAGCTGATGTTTCCTCTGCAGCCTGGCCAAAGCAGTCACCTCGCTGATTCTCCACTAGAGTGGGGATAGTGAGGCCATGGGAAACAGATCTTGCTTTTCTATCTGGTACAAGCAGATGATGCTCTGTTTGGTTAAATTTAACGAGGTCCAATGGTAAGGAGACACCCTCCCTCAGTCACTCCACACAAGCATGAGGAGAGACACTGGTAACCCAGGGTTTTAGCACGTTATTAACATCCCCCCAGGGGGAGCTAAATTTACACCCAGACCTGGAATTATGAAGTGAATTGAGAGGCTTAGTTGCAACCTTCTTTTCTATACCCTCACTTGGCAGCAGGAAGTAGTATAAAACAAGGAGCTGAATTTCTGGATTCTGTTATGTGTAGAAGTGATACTTTCTTTGTTTATTTCTACTTTAGTGGAATGGAATTGGGGGGTATTCTCACAATCTTATTTGAGCCAACAAGATAAGAAAGTCTTTTGGTACTTTTATTGGGGTAGTCTTTTTCATGTATTTCTTAACATGCAAAGTAATTGATTTCATTATGATTTCCTTATACTGTGCATCATCATACTTCGTTCTCCCCCACTGTCACTATGACCATCTCTCCAGCTGATTCCCTTTCTTAGTTAACCTCCCTTTTACTTTCTTTTTTATTATTATTATTATTATTTATTCAACTGTGTGCACATGCGTGTGTATGTGCGTGCGCGCGTGTCTGTGTGTGTGTGTCTGTGTATGTGTAGAACCACGGACGAATTCGCGAACCACCATGGGCGCCTCCACCTCCTTCTGCCCCGGGATTCACAGGCTCCGCCCTACCAGGACCAGAAGCGCAGGCCGCCCCCGCTTTCCGCCTGGCGTCTATACGTGGGATCTGGGATCCGAACTCAGGACCTTCCGCCTACAAGGCGGAGGCTTAACCCCTGAGCCACCTCTCCAGCCCCCCTTTTACTTTCTTAATGCATATATTTTATCATCCTTTCTATTAATATTTCACACTTCCATTAAGATGTTTTTCCCTCTTGTAATCCTCTTTCTAGGTTTCTGTAAGCATGAGTATATAATCACACACATATACATATAGATAGATGGATACAGAAATGTACATAGATTTAGATCCCACATACAGAAACTTTGCAGAATCCGAGTTTCTAACTTTGGCTGATGGTTTCTAGTTGAATCTGTTTTTCTGAAAATGTCATGATCTCATTTTTCTTTGTAGCTGCATGAAATTCCATTGTGTACATTTTTGTTTATGTCTTTACTGGTTGACGGACATCTAAGCTGACCCTTTTCTCAAAGCTTGAGGATGGTATAGTTATCAACGAGTAACTTAATGTTATGATGACTTTGAGTCATTCTGGAATGTACGTGGGTCACATAATAGTTTATTCCCCATTTTTGTTTGACCCCCTATAGTGATTTCCATACTTACTGCATAAATTTATATTCTTGCCAGTAGTAAACAAGGGTCCTGTTCTCATTAGTATTTGTTGCCTTATTTTCTTGGTCATAGCCCTTCTGATTGAGATGAGAAGGAATCAGTTTTAATTTGAATTTCCTCCAAGGCTGAAAATGGTGAGCAGTTTTATCAAGTTTTCATTAGCTATTTGTATTTTTCCTTCTGAAAACTGTCTATTCAGTTCATTAGCCCACTTATTGATTAAATGATTAGGAATTCCAGTGTTCAATGTTTGAAGCTCTTTATATATCCTAGATATTAATCCTTTGCTTGATGTGTATTTGGCAAAGATTTTCAGCCCTTCTGTTTCTTTACTCTGGTGATTTGCAGTGTGGAAATTTCTGAGTTCCATGTAATCCCATTTTTCAATTTTTGGGATTATTTGCTGTAATATTGTAGTCATTTTTCAGAAACTCTTGCCTGTGACCATATCTTGAAGAGTTTTCTAGCAATTTTAGAGTTTCAGGTCATGTATTAAGATCTTTGGTCCATTTTGAATTTTTGAACAGGGTGAGACATATAAATTTGGTTTTATATTTACATATTTGAATATCTAGTCCCAACATCACTCATGAAAAAAATTGTCATTTCTCAATGTATATTTTTAACAGTTGGCTAAAAAATTCTGTGGTTGGAGCTGTCTGGATTTATTTCTGGGTCTTCTATTTCATTTCATTTGTGTACATATCTGTTTTGGTGACTGTATTATGCTGTTTGACTTATTGTGGCTTATCTCAGGTCAGGTACCATGATATTCCCAGCATTGCTCTTTCTGCTAAAGACTTCTTTCGCTATTCAGATCCCTTTGGTTTTTTATATAAAGTTTTGAATTTTTTTTCTGGTTCTGTGAAGAATATCATTGGAATGTTGACAAGGATTGCATTGAGTCTGTGGATTCATTTAGGTTATATAGCCATTTTTACATTATTAATTCTGTATGAATATGGAGGGTCTTTCCATCTTTGTCATTTTCTATTTCTTTCTTTAGTTTTTAACATTTTCATTGGAGAGATATTTTGTATTCTTGTTTAAATTTCGTGCCAATTACTCTTCTCTGTTGCTGTGAGATACACTCAGGTTTAAACAATAAGGGAGAAAGGGAGATTTCTTCAGCTTACTGTTGGAGAGGGGAGACACAATCCTCTATGTTGGGAAAGGCATGGCTAGCTGGCAGAAGCTGGCAATGGCCTAAGTCATGTCCATCAAAGAAGCTGAGAGCTGTGAAAATGATAACTTTAAGATCAGATCTCTTTTGAAGGAAGAGTGGAGCTAATATACCTCAAAGTCCAACCCCTGAGACTGCCTTCCTTGAACAAGGATCTACCTCTTAAAGGTGCCATGACCTTCCCAAACAACTACAGATTCAAATACATGGAGCTTTGGGAAGCAAGATACATTTCAAACATGAAATTCTACCCGATTCCCATAGAATTCATTGCCATCTCATTATGCAAACCATACTCACTGCAACTTTAAAAGTTTGCATAGACTATATCAGTAGTTCCCACACAGCTGAAAAGTCCAAAGTCCAAAACTTGCATGTCTTTTGAAGACAAGTTGCATGTCTTCAAAATACAGTGGCACAAAATAAACTTTCCCATTTCAAAGGACAGGAATGGGGGCATACAAGAAAGACTGGTCCATACCAAGACCAAAAACCAGCAAGACAAACTCCAAACCCTGAAGCTCCATTTCCAACAGGCGAGCCTTTTGATGAAATCATCTCATTACAAAGGGCTTGTCCATTGAACACATTCATTCTCTTGTGTTGATTCTTCTCAGGGTAGAGGAGAACTGTCCTTGACAGAAGTCCCACAATGGTTCTGGCATCTCCAACATCTTCATTTTGCAATGGCAAACCAGGCTTTAACTCCACAGCAGAAAATGCCATCCTTAGGCCTCTCGGCAGACTTTTCAAACCTCCTCACATTGTCTGGATTTCGCCATCCTCTGAAACCTTGGAGAAGGAATCCATGACCTCCCCCATCTTGAATCTTTGATGCTGCTAAAACCAGGACCATTGCCATTACCTTTCCAAACAGGCAAAGATTCAAATACATGAGCCTGTGGGGAGCAACACACATTTCAAACTATGACAAATTTATCACTATGTATTTTAGTTTTTTGGAAGTTACTGTGAATGTGATTTATTTCCCCAATTTCTTTTTTTTTTAAATTTTTTTATTATTATTATTTATTCAACTGTGTGCATATGCGTGTGTATGTGCGCGTGCGTGCGTGTCTGTGTGTGTGTGTGTGTCTGTGTATGTGTAGAACCACGGACGAATTCGCGAACCACCATGGACGCCTCCACCTCCTTCTGCCCCGGGATTCACAGGCTCCGCCCTACCAGGACCAGAAGCGCAGGCCGCCCCCGCTTCCGCCTGGCGTCTATACGTGGGATCTGGGATCTGAACTCAGGACCTTCTGCCTGCAAGGTGGAAGCTTAACCCCTGAGCCACCTCTCCAGCCCTATTTCCCCAATTTCTTTCTCAGTAAGTTCATTATTGTCATATAAATACTAATTTTCATATGCTGATTTTACATCCTTATATTTTCCTAAAAAAGTTTGTCAGATCTTATTTATGTCTTATAAAAATGTGCTAACTCAGAAACACATTCCCTTTCTAAGCAATCTAGAACCTAAAAAGCTCTTGTGTCCCAACCTCAGCACATGTGAGCCTTCCTTTTATGAAGGAGCTCAATAGAAGGCTTGCTTCTGCTTTGCTGGCCCTGAAAAAATGATGAGTTTGGCAGTCTAGGCACCTGGCAGTCAATGAATGTGCTGTCTTCTTATTTGCTCAATACATGAACCCATCAGATCCCATGGATAGGAAAGAGGTGCTCCTTGTATCCAGTGTTTTAGTTTCTCTGGACTATGGAGAATTGTCATCTGCCTTGTAAAACGTAGAGCTCTGCTATGAATAACACAGCCCAAATGTGAGTAGGAAATAGAGCTGACTGCTTGGGTAGGTAAGAGATGTAAATAACTCTTCTCCCTAGATCAACAATGAATAAACAGAAAAAACCCCAGTCATACGTTTCCTCCTGATAGTAGAAATTGATTCCATTACTCTATGTACACTTTTCCATGGGTTTACCAAAGACTGGCTTCTGACTTGAGGGCTGAAATCATAAAGGCCAGTCTATGAAGAATAAAAGTGGTTAGTTTGTCAAATGCACAAGCACTAACATAGATAGTTAAGGAAAATGAAAATTAGGCAAAATTGTACTAAACTGAGCACCAAGATGAATTCTTTGACAAAGACACTAAAACAATGAAATGACTTACTTGACAGTGAATCCAAACGAATTCTCATAAAGATGCTCATTGAGTTTCATAAATATGATGCATCAGCAAGGAATTTGTACAAGGACATAGAAAATATTAAAAGTGCTAAATAGAAGCATAGAGCAAAATAACATAATTCATATGTACATTTAGAAACTCATGGAAAGCATTCCACAACTTGGACTAAGCCAAGCAAGAAAGATTACTGATGGACTCAAAGTGAAAGAATTCAGTTAAAATAAGCAGCAAATAATAGCAACTAAACAATGAAATAAATAAAGAATTTCTAAGGGTTTATGGGATACCATTATTCTAGAGAAAATACACACTATAGAAATTTCTGAAATGAAATGAAAAAATCAGAAATAAACAACTTAATAATGCAGCTTAAAGCTTTAGAGAAACTAGAGCAATCTGATCCCAAAAGTAGTAGAAGAGAGGAGATTAGCAAAATAAGGGGAGAAATATCTGAAATCGAGATTAAGAAAACAATAGAAAAAAATCAACCAGTCAAAAAGCTGGTTCTTTGAAAAAATCAATAAGATTGATATACCCCTAGCTAAATTAACCAAAAGCAGGAGAGAGAGAAAATCCAAATTAACAAATTCAGAAATGAACATGGAGTTATCACTACTGATATCCAAGAAATCCAGAGGATTATAACATCATATTTCAAAAACTTATACTCTGTGAAGTTTGACAACACAAAAGAGATGGATGAATTTTTTTTTAGAGTAGATTCTTTTTTTATTATTTCAGCTCATACAAATTTAATGGGTACACCAGTTCCCTCCCTCCCTCCTTCCCCCCCCATACCCCCTGCTCCTCCTCCCCACCCCCTTCCCTTCCTCAACCCCCCAGTGCCTCCCGCCCCAATTCCCAGAGAGTCCTTTCTTGTGCATGCCTGATTTTCCTCTGGGCCCTCCTCTCCGATGACGTACAAGGACCCAGTGGCCTTTCCCTAAACACTTTCTCATGTTCCCCTTAGGTATAGGAACACTGCTGTGTCTGCCAATCCCTTGCCTCCAAACATCTTGGTGCCTTTTCAGATGCTGGACTTTGTGGGGTCAATAGTGTGTTGGACAATGCGCAGGGCATGTAAAGTCCAATTATGATTGCTTCAGCCCTAACTTGTATGGAGTATCTTACATATCATTACTCCTCCCATCCTTTTGCTCTTACACTCTTACCACAACCTTTTCTGCAAATTTCCTTGAGCTTCAGAATGGGGAGAGATTAAGCTGACCTAGTTCTAGGTGGTTGATATAGAGTCTCTGAAGTTCTGGATTGTGGTTTGTTGGTTTTCTTTTGCAGTTTTGCTGCTCCTGCAATGCCCTTCACTCCATCCTGGTGGGCATTGTATGTTACCCTCTGGCCAGAGACAAAAAGCTGTTAAACTAGAGTCTTGTGATAAAAGCACATTCAAAGGTAGATGTAATAAAAGTGGGAAACCACAGTGAGGGAGGGGTCTATCACCAATTTGCACAACGGTTTCTTTTTATCTGCCAGACTATATGCCGTCCTCTTCTGGTGAGATCATACCCCCTCAGTAGTAAATGATCAGGAACAAAAGTCTGTGAACTTAATCAGATGTCTCATTACTTATTTGAGTCCTTGATGGAGGCCTATTTTCTCAGCTGTAACATGGTCCCTTCTCTCCTTGTTTCTGGTGTGGCCCTTCTACCCCATCCCTCCTGTTCATAATCCTTGCAATTACTGTCTCTAGGTGGGCTGGGTGGGTTTGGTAGTAGGAGCTCTGGGATACTTCACTTAATATAATTGTTTCTAATGACGTCCATTTCCTGGCAAATTCCAGTAATTCATCATTTTTGATGGCTGAGTAGTACTCCATTGTATAGATATACCACTATTTCCTTATCCACTCGTCAACTGTTGGACATTTGGGTTGATTCCATGACTTTGCTATTGTAAACAGTGCTGCTATGAACATGGTCGTGCTTGTGCTATCGAGGTGAACCTCTGCTGTATGGGGGGTTATACCCAAAAGTGGAATAGCAGGGTCATATGGCATTTCAATCTTTAATTTCTTTAAGAATCTCCAAACGGCTCGCCAGAGTGGCTGTATGAGCCTGCATTCCCACCAGCAATGTAGGAGAGTTCCCCTCTCTCCACATCCTCTCCAGCATTGTTGTTGTTTGTATTGTGGATTTTTGCCATCCTGACGGGGGTGAGATGATATCTCAGGGAAGTTTTGATTTGCATTTCCCTGATGGCTAAGGAAGTGGAGCATTTTTTCAGATATTTGTTAGACATTTTAATTTCATCCCTGGTAAAGTTTCTTTTAAGTTCCAGGGCACATTTTTTAATTGGGCCATTGGTTTCCTTGGTGTTTAGTTTTCTAAGTTCTTTGTGCACTCTGGACAGCAGAGTTCTATCAGATGTGTGGTTAGTGAAGATTTTCTCTCATTCTGTGGGTTGCCTTTGAGCTCGTGTTACAATCTCTTTATCTGAACAGAAGCCCTTTCATTTCACAAGATCCCAACTGTTGAGAGTTGGTAGCAGTGTCTGTGCCATTGGATGTCTGTTTAGGAAATGTTGGCCTAGCCCAATCAGCTCGAGGGAGTTCCCTATCCTTTCAACTATGGTTTTTATAGTCTCTGGCCTGATATCAGAAACTAGGAGAGAAGTGACCATGTTACAGTAGAGAAAATAGGTCTCCATCAAGGACTGCAAGAAAGTAATGTGACACCTTCATAATTTCATACTAGACTTTGATTCTAAGAGCTTTTGGATTCTAGGAAAAGGCTTGACCATTGAGCTATGTGTGTCCCTAGCACTCTACCTTCTTTCTTATTTTCGTTTTTTTCTATTTGTTCTTTACTAATTTCTTTCTGCCATTAGTTTGAAATGATGCACTGTGGAGACTCATTTACAACTAAGGGGGTATGAACTCACCAGAAGGGGAGGGCATATAGTCCGGCAGATTAAAAAGTAACCATTTTGCAAATGGGTGATTGACCCCTCCCATTGCCAAATGCCATATGACCCTGCGATTCCACTTTTTGGAATAAGTATTACATCTACCTTTGAATGTGCTCTTATAATAAGACTCCAGTTTAACAGCTTTTTTTCTCTGGCCAGGGGGTGACATACAGTGCCCATCACGATGGAGTGAAGGGCATTGCAGGAGCAACAAAACTGCAAAAGAAAATCAACAAACCACTATCCAGAACTTCAGAGACTCTGTATCAACCACCTAGAACTAGGCCAGACTAATCTCTCCCCATCCTGAAGCTCAGGGACATTTGTGGAAGAGGGGGCGGTAAGAGTGTAAGAGCAAAAGGATGGGAGGAGCAATGATTTGCAAGATACTCCACACAAGTTAGGGCCGAAGCAATCATAATTGGACATTGCATGCCCTGCGCAATGTCCAACATACTATTGACCTCACAAAGTCTAGCATCTGCTAAAGGCACCAAGATCCTTGGAGGCAAGGGATTGACAGCCACAGTAGTGTTCCTATGCTTAAGGAGAACACGGGAAAGGGTTCAGGGAAATGCCACTGGGTCCTTGTCCGTCATCGGAGAGGAGGGCCCAGAGGAGAGTCAGGCATGCACAAGAAAGGACTCTGGGAATTGGGGCGGGAGGCACGGGGGGATGGGGCGGGAGGGGTGAGGGGAGGGAGAGCAGGAGGTTCGGGGGGAGGAGGAGGGAGGGAGGGAACTGGTGTACCTATTAAGTTTGTATGAGCTGAAATAATAATAAAAATGTATTAAAATAAAAAAAGTAATTTCTGAAATGAAAAGAGGACAAAAAAGAACGTCTAAAAGTTCCTTCATCTGTGGATATGAACATTCAGATAAAAGATGCTTAAAGCGGCGCTGGAGAGGTGGCTCAGGGGTTAAGCCTCTGCCTTGCAGGTGGAAGGTCCTGAGTTTGGATCCTAGACCCCACGTATAGACGCCAGGCAGAAACGGGGGCGGCCTGTGTTTCTAGTCCTGGTAGGGCCGAGCCTGTGAATCCCGGGGCGGAGTAAAGGAGGAGGAGGTGGAGGCGGTCCATGGTGGTTCCCGAATTAGTCCGTGGTTCTGCACACACACACACACACACACACACACACACACACACACACGCATACATTCACAATTGAATAAATAATAAATAAAAAAAATTTTAAAAAAAAGATGCTTAAAGGCCACCAAATAGGCTTATGTGCAGTTGTCTTTGCCCACCGAGTCATTTCCCTGCCCCTATATCATTTATAATTACTCCAAGGATATAAAAGAGGTACAGACTTAATAAAACACACAGGTTTTATATTATAAAAATTGTAAAAATATTGATAAAAGGAATTAAGGAAGATATAAGATGCAGACATCAAATTTATCATTTTCATGAACTGCCTTATGGTCATGAATTGGAAGACACCATGGCAAATGTGTTTTCTATAAATTTATCATAAATTTAGTGAAACTCACATCAAATTCAAGAAGGTATTTTTGTAGATATAGACAATCTTTTTCTAGAAGTTATATGGAAAAGTCTTGGTTTTCATATTGACGGCCTAACATTGAAATAGAAAAAATGGTGGAGAAACCCTTCCCTCAATACTTAGTTCTGCAGACAACCACTACAATTAGATTACATGCTTTTGGTGGAAGAATAGCATGTGGACCAATGGATCAGAAGAGAAAATCCAGAAGCAGTTTCACACAAATATCCCAGTTAGTTTTTTTAAACAAAGGTAAATACTATTTCACTGGAGGAAAGACAGAAGTTTCAATAAATGATTTTGCAGTAATTAGACATCTATAAAATGAAATAATAAATAGAACACAAAATTTTCAGACATAATCTCCTGTTTCTTTTATTTTTATTTGAATTTGAATACCAAGCTTGTACTAAAATTACAAAAGTTATGGTTAGTTGTCCCTTCTATTTTTTCTGAGATTATATAAGATGACTCTGTTTTATTCTTTAAACTCTAAGATAGTTCACCAAGAATGCTTTCTGGTTTGAAATATCTTCCTGGAATGAACTTGAATTACAAATATAGTTGTTTTCATTTGCACAAGACAATTTAGGTTATTTATACTCACTTTTAGTAATTTACGTTTTTTTAATGTATTCGTTTGATTAGGTTTTCCAATTTTTATAATTTTTCCTATGGTTTTTCATTTCTGTAGGGTTCTCATTCATTTTTTCTTTCATTCTTTTGTTTTCAATGGCCATATAGTACTTGTAGATAATTAAGTTTTGATACATCATAAATTTATCACTTATTGATGAGAACTTACAAAATCCTCCTGTCTAGCTATTTTGATTTAATCAACTATGCATATGCCATTGGACAAAGAAATACTAGTATTTAACTTCTGTACCCTTTATTTTAATGGTAATAATTTGTGTGTTTTGTCTTCTTTTTCTTCAGGAGGATAGTTACAGATTTATGAATTCATTAATTAATAATAATTTAATTTTATTATACTTTTTAAAAAGCTAATTAGGTCCTGTGAATTTTTTTCTACTTATTTTCTCTCCTCTATTCCTCCCTCCCTCCCTTCCTTCCTTTCCTGTCTCCATTTCTCTTTCCTTTCTTCTCTCCCTCTCTTCTTCCCTCTCTCCTCCCTCTCTTCCTTTCTCTCCTTTTCTCTCTCTCCCTTTCTCTCTCTCTTCTTCCTTCCTTCCTTCCTTCCTTCCTTCCTTCCTTCCTTCCTTCCTTCCTTCCTTCCTTCCTTCCTTCCTTCCTTCTTTCCTTCCTTCCATCCTTCCTTCCTTCTCTCTCTCTCTTTCTCTCTCTCTTTCTCTCTCTCTTTCTTTCTTTCTTTTTTTCTTTCATAATTTCATACTAGACTTTGATTCTAAGAGCTTTTGGATTCTAGGAAAAGGCTTGACCATTGAGCTATGTGTATCCCTAGCACTCTACCTTCTTTCTTATTTTCGTTTTTTTCTATTTGTTCTTTACTAATTTCTTTCTGCCATTAGTTTGAAATGATGCACTGTGGAGACTCTTACATACGATTACCTTCTCATAGTGATTGTCCTAGCAGGAGATGAGTACTGAGAAATTACTTCAGGATGCCACTGTCTTGGCTATTAGGGACATCTTATTTGATGTACCACTTACTCTTAGGTATGGTCTATTCTTCAAAATACAAACTTACTCTAAGTTGGCAAGACATGGCAAATAAGTCTCTTCCAGTCTGGAAAACAGCAGACATTTTGACTCGGGTTTTCATTTTCTGCTGGCAATAAATCATCTTGGCCTCTTTGGCGTCTTCTCCCACCTATGTGCTCTTTGGGGATCAACTGAGAATTTGCATGGATCTTTTGTATAGATGTTGATCTTGCCCATTGAAGGGTTTCTAGATTTCAGTGCCTCTGGCTTAATGTTGCTTTGTCATCCTCCAGTAGAACCAGAATGCAGTTTGGTTTTTGATCTTTGCTGCTGTCTTGGGATGGGGAATGATTTTCTAGAAAAGATACAAATATATGATTGGTTAACATCACTTGAATGCCCTTTATGTTTAATTTGGAGTTGGTTGTTCTCCAGTGTCTGCACCCAGCTGCGTATTGTTCTCCATTGCCACTTGCAATAGCAGAACAAGAGGATCAGTCACCAGGTCAAGTAAACTTCATTTTCTTGTTAACATTACACTAGAGAATTTATCCAACTTTTATCTTATTAACGCAATTATTAATACATTTTGGCAGCAAATTTCACTCATTTCCCCTGTGATTTAATAAATATTTTTATTAGTGCTTTTATTGGTATGCGTCCTTCACTATTTTTCTTACTAGGATGCAAATGACTTAATATAGACTAATTCATCTCTTTTTTCTTATCAGAAGTGAATATGCAAGTAAAATAAAAAATAAATCACTACAATAATATTTCCTAAGTTTAGAGTCACTTTTTAAAAATATCTGCACGCATATAAGTAAATTGGTAACCACCATCTACTAATAATGACACAGCACCTTCTGCTGAGAGCAGATGGAATCATGGTACATGACACTGACTTTTCCTTTTATATGTTTTCTAGCTTTAACTTCATAATCTCAGCACTAATTCTGATTAACACATTTTTTTTGTCTTCAAGCTTCTATGTTTTCTTTTCTTTTTCATTTGGAATAAAAGAAACATGAAGGAAATATAGAGCAAAGAAGGGAAGATGGGAAAAGGGTAGATGAAGAGACCACGGAGGAGGTAGTCTATTCTTAAACAATTATGAATTGTGCAGGGAGAATGGCTGAATATATATTGGTGCTCTTGACTTCTGGCAACACGCTTACTGAGAAAATAGCACCTATTAGTCTACAATGAATGTTGAACAAGTGAACAGCTCAGGGTGCCACTTCATTTTCCTTTGGAATTAATCTCCCCCAAATCTTTCTTCAGGAATCCATTAGCAGGTCAAGAGGCCCAGCATCAGTTTCATTCTATTCTATTCCTTTTCCTCCCATGGTTATTTTCTTACTTCCTGTAACTGTTTTTCTTCTTTAAGAGCTTATAATATATGCAGCAATACATTTATTTTTCAAGTTAGAATCCAGAGTGTTCAGAACTATTGTACTTAGTGATGATGTGGCCATTGCCTACTGGAAAGGTTGTTTATAAAGTAAAAGGACCATCATTTAGTAGAGATATGCATCTTCTAAGTGGTCAAAACATTTTCTTGTATAACCGCTAATGTAAATACTATAGAGGAGGGGAAACATTTGCAGAAAATGCTAATTTTAGAGCCACTTACACTTCCAATAGAGTCGTTTCAATTTTTTTTTATTAAAAATTTAATTATACATTTTAAAATTTTTTACCAGTTCCCTCCCTCCCCCCTCCTCCCCCTCCCCTTCCCCCAGTGCCTCCCCCCCAATTCCCAGAGAGTCCTTTATTGTGTATTTGTGTTTTTGGGAAGTTAATGAGTATAAGACTGTGTATCGTAACTTATCCACTTCAGAGCTCATGGGTAGTGCTTTTATCCACTTGAAAAACAGAGCAGAATTTAAACATTCCTATTGAGAAACAATGTGTACTATTCTTCATTAACATTAGGAACAGATATTTGTTAAACTCTCTGTTAAGTTTCTGAGCAAATATTTTTCATTTTTCAGTAAATGTAAATAAGACTTTGAAAATGTTAGTCATATGAAAGAGAGCTAAGTGTTAGTCACATAGACTGTTAAGAGCTTTCAGGCCATGACTTATGTTCTGAAGAAGTAAAAATGGGCAATAAATGGGTTGCTCTACAAGCCAAAACTACAGATGCCAAAGACGGTATGAATTTTTATGTATCCAAATAATAATAAAAAAATCAGTCTGTCCAAAAAAGCTAGCTAAGCCCTTCACTGTGTTACTCTTTTTAAGACTCTGGATATCTGGTGTTAAACAAATTTGTTCTAAGATTTAGACCAAAGAAAAAAAGCTTTGTCCAATGACTTTATTTGTGTCTTCTAATATTCTATATAATGTCATTGCTCTAAGTTAGTATTGCTTTCTGATATTGATATACATAATGGAAGTTCTTAAGTACCACAAGTAAGACAGGAGTCAAGATGAAAGAACACTAGCAGTCCAGTCGTGCTGAACTCACTGATTTTCAGTTTGGTTGGTTTGCCTAAGTGGCAGCCTTCCTTGCTTACTGGCCCAGTGGGTTCTTTCAAAAGAAGGAAATTCAAGTGGAGAGGACTACATTTCCAGAGCTTTTCTTTCATGAATGGTATGTGGGTAATTACACTCTATTGAGAGTCTCAAAGACAGCACACAATGTTTAGTTTGCCAGTTACTAAATTTGAAGTGACATTCTTTTTAGCAACATAAGGTGAAACTTTTGGTTTTACATAACAGTTACAATTTGAAATTGTAATGACTTGAAGAATTCACCAGAAAATGCTCACAAGTCTGTCTCATGAGACAGGAGTAGTGCTCAGGGGTGAGAGGGAGGAGAAATCTCTGGAGAGCAGGGAGTGAGGCACCTCTCAATCCCCAGTGCCCCTCCATCTCAGGTCACTGACTGGAAGGCAGTGGGCAGGAGCTGGGGGCCACTTGGCCTCTTTTTGCTCTGCAAGTTATGCTGAACAAGGCAGGGGCATGTGGAACTCAGGGGGAGAGAGGTCAGTACAGCAGGCAGAGTACTGAAAGTCTTTCTGGATTGGCAGACAAGACCATATAGAATGGTAGTAATTCAAGAGGATGGAAAAGGAAAGTAAAAGACTTCATAATATTACCATGGATTAAAAATTAAGTCATTTAAATTTTATGTGGTACGTGAGGACAGTCTGCAGTTCTTTTTTTTTTTCTCTCACTTACTTTTAGTTGCTAGGCTGAGCAGCTTTGAATGTGACTTTGAGTTGAGTCTGAGCCACATGGGGTCCTGGATTTATTTTGTACAAAAACTTCACGGTTTCTAAGTGTGAAAGATACATTAAACGCTGATTTATCTTTTAGAACAAGAGGTGTAATCTTGGGAATACAATTCTCAACAATGGACTCCCTGAGTTCTTACTCTGGGGTTTCTTCCAGTTGCCTGTGTGACTTTGGAAGAACCTTGACCTGCTCTGGGCCATGTATTCTTAATTTATAAAATAGAAGATTAACTGAGGTAATACAAAAGTTAAATCTTAGCTCTACAAATCTGGAATCTTTGGTTAGATGGAAAAGAGCAAATACAGTTTCTTTTCATTATTATTAATGACTACTATCATAGTCAAACATACAAAAATAATGCCAACGATGAAATTATCTATTTCTCAAGGAATCTGTTTTTCTAGCTAGGAATTACCTGTATATTATTTAACAGCATTTCTCATTAATTTTCATGACAGCTTTCCAAGGTGATATTATTGTCTCCATTTTACAGTTGTACAGATAGAGACTCAGAAAGTTTTAAATGGCTGAGACCTGAAAGTATTGCTTAATTGATGTCAAAAATTGGATTTGAACCAGGTATGGCCAGAAAGATATTTCACAATTTATCAATGTATGCCTACGAAATAAGGCTTGAATTAGTTAAAAAAGTGCTATGGTAAATCCCAGCACTCCCAGAGCAGGATCTGTCATGGAACTTTTACGAATTAGTGAAATTCGAGCTGCAGGATGGTTTCAGCCCCCTCCCCCAAACTTTTACAGATAAAGTGGCTACTATTGGCTTCTCTCCTTGAAAGTACTATGGAGTTTAGAGTATGTCCACAACTTGCAGTTTCTGTGCAAAAGTAAAATGCATCTGTATTATATGTAAGTAGATGGCATTCTTAACCAATTTCAGGTCCCTTATCTGGACCTCAGAGCTTGTTTTAGTTATGTTGCTGCCTGTTGTGACAAAATACTGATAAAAGCAACTCAAGGAAGCACTTATTTCAGATTACGCTTTGAGGGGATGCAGTTCATTATGATGGGATGTCATGTCAACAGGAATGTGAGGAGGCCAGTCACAGTCTGTCAGCAGTCAGGAAGCTGAGACAGATGGATGCCGACACTTGGTTCTTTTCATCTACCTTCCCTTTTTCTTCTTTGTGGGGTCATAGTCCATGGATGGTGCCACCCACCTTCAGAGTGGTTCTTCCCACCTCGATTAAACTTCTTTAGAAATACCCACACAGACACACTCAGGGATGTTTCTCTTAAAGGGTTCCAAAGCCACCCAAGTTGACGACAATGAAGATTCACCATCACAGGGCTAAAGCATCTCTTTTGGATTCACAGTCTTGAAAGAGGCAGTTGGTTTTCACTATTACTTGTCTAGTTACCATTTGTTCACGTTGTTTTAGGAAAAGCAAGAGTTTTGAACGTCCTATACTCTTGGCACTAAGTAAAATCTAAATCAGGTCACACACTATAAATAACTATATCCTCCTCTTCTTGTTTGCCCACCTCCCTCAGGCAAACACAATCCTTCCCTTCTTTCTTATGAAGCACAAGGTCTGTGCATATCTAAGTTCCCCAAAGGAGAAGTGAGAATGATATATTGAGCCATCTGCATCCATTTTAGCCAGCCCCAAATGTCACCTTCTACCGAAAGCAAATTTATGAAGGAAATATCTCAAGTTGAGTCCTGGACATAGAGCTTGTTGTTCTGACAAGTAAATTAAGTCATGAGGCTTTAGAGAATTCATCATAGTCTTCTTCCACATAAATTTTTATGCATAATTATGATTGTTCCAGGTAGAATTAATCACCTTCTTCTGTAATCTCATACCATATTTATTTATATTTCTATTATGATATAGGCCTTACCTTTTTTGTGCATTACCATGATTTAGTGCATGTGTCTGGTCTCTCCTCCTAAACTGTAAACTTCTTAAGGTTGGGGACCATATTTATGGACTTGAACTGAATATTTAAGTCTTTAGAGACATATCTTAAATCTTGGTGATATTCTCTTACCGTATATCTGTGAAACATCATAAGTCAAATTTTAAAGTTCAGAGTGATGACTTTAATTCAGAATTCAAGGTTGGCTAAGATGTTTAGTATTATTTTTTATAGTACAAAAATTTTAGGAAAGGGTATTATTAAGAAATATTGTGTGTCCTTGCCATTCTGCCAAGTTAGAGCCTAACAGTAGGAGAAATTTTATTAGGTAGAAGAGATCCTTTTTCTGCTCACAGTCACCCTTTGCAAAATCAAGCTAGTTTCTCCTCAGAATGTGAACTTACAACTATTCTAGACTCATGAAAAAAAAGCAATTACAATGTTTGCTCCTAATTCTACCCCTAAGGGTAAATAGGAATATAGACTAAATAGCAAACTGAAAACAGAGATGATCAGATAAAAATGTATACGTTGTTAAACCTTTTAAGCTTTACTTACTTAGATTCAGTTTAAGGTATCAGTTTTGTTGCCATTCTTAAGCACTTTGGAGCTGTTTTTCCTGCCATTGGTGGAAATGTTCTTTTCTTATTTCTTCCCAGAAAAGATCAATATATGAAGTTTTCACTGATGGTTTCTGAAAGGTCAATAAAAAGACATTTAGTCTAAGATCCTGAAAATCAAGATTCTCTCTCTTTCTCTCTCTCTTTCTCTCTCTCTCTCTCTCTCCCTCCCTCCCCACAAAGCTGCCATAGATGAACAACTGCCTATTAGTTTTGGCAGCAAAGCTTTTTTTCCTTCCTCGCCTTGTTCCTACTTCTTTTCCTTTTTTCATTCTGTTTTTTTATTTCCCAGTGAGCTTAGAACAGGGGCAGAATGCAAGGGGAATACATTAGGACTGGAGGGCTCTCAGCTCGCCTGTGCAACGGACTGGCAAAGCATTACAGAGAAGCAACTCACACGGATGTGTAAAAATGAAAGCAAAGAGAAAGAATAGGCAAGAGCGACAGATAATATTTAAGCCTAAATTTGAAGGATGAGAGACTAGGAGCTTTTACACAGACATCTCAGAGAGGGGATTGCACGGGCTCTGACATAAGGGAAAGGTGTGAGTCAACAGGTCATGTTTCTTGTTTTAGAAGCATCGGTATTGCCTACAGACAAATCGGGTGGAGGGTAATAGGTGGGAGAGGATGGCCTTGTCTGCCATGCCAAGCAGTTTGAGATTTATGGCAAAGGTTCTCAGTGTCACCAGAGGGTTTTGAGCAGAGAAGGATGTTCAGGTTTTACTTGTCAGATGACGCTCTGCAAGGTATGGGAGGGAGGATAGGAAGGTAACCTTGACTGTTTTCCTTATATCCTTGGACATCATCATTGTATCTCACGCAGGTAAGGGATAATTGGGACAGAGAGAGGGCCATGGCGATGAAAATGAAGCAGAGCAAAGCTGACAACTTACCTAAGTTAGTGATTAGATCAAAAAACAGGTGAGAAAAACTCCATGTGTTTTAGCATTTATGCACTCTGAATGGCTGTCCTGGGAGTTGTAGTATTGATTAGACATTGAATCTTCATATTTCACATGCTCTCAAGTAATCTGTTGACCAGGATAGGCTCTGAAGAGTAATTGAAAAAATTCCATTTTGGGGTTTATGATGAAATCATACAGTTGGATCTCTACTGAGTTTCTGAGATTTTACATTCAATGAGAGATTTTTTTTTCCTGAAATCTTTTGAATACTTTGCAGGTCTGTATTCCTGACAGGTTGCTCTGAGGTGACCATCATGAGTATGGCCTCTAAGCATTAATGCTCTGAAACTGAAGTTTGAGGTATTCTTGTTGATAAATGTCGAAACTCTTTTAAACAATATCTGGTTAATCAAAGCAACTGCTACCAAGAATCCTCATATTTTTGTGGTCTTTTCATATCATAAAGATGTTTGTCACTGCTGATAAGATTGGAAATCATATTGGTTAATTTTCTAATCTGATACAATTGGATTCATCAGATTTCCATAATTATCAGCACATGAAACTTTCTTCACAGTTTTAAAAGAAATGTAGTTGGCGTGTTTCCTGTTTTAATCTGGTGTTTAAAATTCTCCTTTTGTTCCATCCTGAATAGTTGGAGGAGTGCATGATTGAGCCTGTCAATTTGAAATATGGTTTTTAAATTTCAAGATATGGTAGAGATATTTTTTCCTCTTCTCTTTACATGACTGCAGGAACTAAGTACTTATTCTGAAAGTATTTGCTTTCCATTTTGGAAATTTATCTCTTTCCAATCTTTTAATGATAAAGCATAATAATAGTGCTGATTAAAGTTTGGTGAAGTAAGTTATGTACTAGTACAATTAAAGCATGTCTTATATGAAATGTCTTGCATAAACTTCATGATAGAGATGTGAAGAATGTTATTATCTCCATTTTGCAGATGAGGTAACTGAGACACAAAAAGTTCAGAAACTTCTTCAATGCTAAACAGTTAATGAAATCAAATCTTGGATTTGAAACTAGTTTTTCTGATTCTAGGGATTTAATTACTTGGTTACAACTAAATCCACTATGTACTTTCTGAATTACATACATATAAACAGAAGTGTATATATAAACACACATATGTATATATACATACATACATATACATGTATGTGTGTGTATGAAATTTTAAAAGGAACATTTTCAAGTCTCATAGTCCATTAACTCCATGTTTTTATTCTTTTTTCCAACATTGTGTGTTTTTATTCTTTTTTCCATCATTGTATGTATGTATGAATTAGTGATTAACCTTAAAAACAAATATTATGAGAGAAAATAGTGACAAATAAATATACATGTGACCAACAGTATCTGTCTTAAGGAAATAAATTCAAGTTTTAGCTTTCATAGTGTTTGTGCAGAAAATGTTATACAATGAGCATTCAGCTTAGCAAGATACTTTGGACAATGACAGGTCTGAAGGTTTCAGGATAAAACCACAGATCTGGGCTAGAGAGATGACTCAGGGATTAAGACTCTGCCTCACAAGTAAAAGGTCCTGAGTGCTAATATCAGGTCCCACGTAAAAAATGCCAGGTATAAACCGCTGTCTGCACTACTGGCCTTGGTGGGCAGAGCCTGGGAAATCCCAGAGTGAGGCATGAAGTGGTAGAAACAATCCAGAACGATTGCCAAAGTCATCTTTGGTCCTGCACAGGGACACACAATGCCCTTTGAAACACATACATGCACACACACACACACACACACACACACACACACACACAAAATAAAAAAGTTTAAAAAATTTTAAAAATCCCCACAGATATATTGAAAAACTCAGGTATTTTTTTTTAATTTCAGCAGGTATTGCATAGAATATTTTTTTAAAAGTAGGTGTCTCCTAACTGGGAGAGAGGGAACTGGAAAAATTATTTTTTATTAAACAGCTTGAATTACAGTTTGTATTTTACACAAATGGTAAGTATACATTCAAGATATTCTCGGAAGTATTCAAACTCAAAAAGGGAAGATGGCACTAAATGTAGGATAACAAAGGACACAAACTAGCTTCAGGCAGAATTGTACAGACGACAGAGTGTTCTATTGGCTACCAGTGTGGGCAGCGAGCTCCTTGATTTTGCATTTTAAGAGAGCGCATGTTCTTAGGACCCTCATCCAGTAAGATTCTTTCTGGATCTTTTATCTGCTTTATGCTTGAAAATACAAACATATGAGAAAACACGGATCAGACTCCTTTCCAATGATATTTTCATTGTAAAGGGATAAGGAGGAGAAATCTGAGAAGAATATGCAGCTATATTTTTAGGTAGGCATCAGGTAGTTATTTACACTCATTAGGGCTCCTTGGTCTTTCTAGAAAGCACAGTGATAATTGTCTTCCTGAAAAACTGACCCTAACTCTTCAGCTTTACTTTATCTTTCTTCATTATGAGCTTGGTTTGCTGTTTTCTCTTCACCAGGCAAATCAGTCAGTCAACCACATTTAGATGTCTTGTGCATGCAAAGGGGATTACAGCAATAGTTCCTGCTCTTTAATTTCAAACTAACACTAGAGAAAAGAACTATGTGGAATAATACCTACAATTAGCATTTGTTTGTTGTCACAGTTTGTAAAAACACTTTCATATGAACTGTCTCATTTTGTCTGCATTGCATTTCTGAAAAAATTAAGCAATTTCATTATTTCTGCTTTGTAGCTAAACGCTAAGAGGATCTGAGCCAGTCTCAAGTCATGCGACTATTAGGCTACTAAACAAGGGCTTGAACCTGTGTCACTGATTGCTACCATTCTTGTCATGTGGTAACTAGATAAATATTGATTTTCTTTCTCAATTATCTACTTGCTTTCTGCTACTTTGCCCTCATTTATTGTTCCTTTTCTTTCTTCTTTAAGCCTGTCTATTCACCACCAATTCTCCCTTCACAACACAGAGTTGTGAAATGACAGTAGCATCATGTGCATCGGTTTTAAAATTATTAAAAATGTCTAAAATTGTTAAAACTAATGACTACTGAGAATGTAGTTATGAGAACAGTGCAATCAGTTAGAAGTGGTCTGGAAGTTTTCTCCTTGAGGAACAGTTTTCATAGTACCAGAAAGTACTATGCAAGCTGCTTGGGGAGAAAAATAATCAATAGTCTCATGAATCCATGAAAGCTGCAAACTGCAATAACAGCCACACTGGAAAGAGGTGACCATCAGTGTAATAGTGACATGGATGTTAAGGGGGCAATCAATGCTTCTGATTGGATTTAAAGTCCATTTTTCAGCAGCAATCACATTCCTGGTATTGTAAACCAGAACAAGAACCTATGGTAAGGGAGAACATAGGCTGTGAGTGGGAAGTGCAAACTGTCAAGGCTTAGTTATAAAGACACAATATTAAATTCCCTTCTAAACATCTGTCATTACACGAATAGATTGGAGGAACACTCAGTACTCAATCTAGAAGCATTCTTTTGCAACAGAAGGTATTTATTACAGAAAAATCACGACTGGTCAAAGTGCAGAAAATAAGTGACTACAGATTGCTTGACCCTAAATAGAACATCTAAACCACCAACCCAACTCAAGTCTCAGGAAACATTAAGGAAGACAGGGCAGTAAGACTGTAAGAGTCTAAAGCAGAACAGAGGTGTGACTATACTTTATCTTCTGGACATGACAGGACAGTTGTATCCATTCATGCATTGCAACTGTGTACATTTCCCCAAGACCTGCACAGGAAGTTTTCTATCAACATTTTACCATGGAAAGTAAGGTTGAGGATCATCTCCTTAAGGTTATGGAATAGGGTAATGGAAGATGTTTTCCTCAATAGTATTCATGCTCCAGCAAGTATTTAGGTACGTGTCGTCAGTGGCAACTGAGAAGAAACTCAGTGGGCCATACTTGCAAAAAGACACAAAAGTAGAAGGGAGACTTACAGGGAAGAAGAGTTGTAACAGGAAAGAAAGGGTGATAGAAATGAGGTGGAGGTGTGAACATATAAATTCACTGTATTCATGTATGAAACACTAAAATAAAAAAGTAAAAAAAGAGAATGGTGAAAACAAGTGTTAGTTGAATGAAAGCACAGTGAATGAAGGGAATAAATTCACAGAAGATGGAAGTAGAGTAATCTAGGCACATATGGAATTAATCAGTCCCAAAGAATCCACTGTGTGTCTTCTGCATACTTTTGGCCTCCCCTCTTCTATCAGTGCATGCATAGTTACTGTCAATTACTTTGTCCTTTAATGAGCCATTTACTCAAAGACAGTTTTCATAAACAAAGCTTCTCATTTAGAATGGAATTTTTGTCATGTTTTGGGTGTGAGGAGTCATGAAAATTAGAAGAACATCTGTATAATCAGAAAATGGTCATTTTTTGTTCTGGTTTCTTCTTTTTTGCCAAGTGTTTCATTGTTCCATGCAGCTGGGAAGTCAGAGACTGCTGCTGCGAAGGTGATGGGGAGAAGTCTCTTCACTTAGCTTCAGCCACATTGAAAACGACCTGATAATATCCTTATTGGCTCAACTCCTTAGTGGCTCAACCATGTAGTCTTCACGTAGAGTGTGGAGTGGGCAGTGGGGAGGGAGAGAGAGAGAGAGAGAGAGAGAGAGAGAGAGAGAGAGAAACAGAGACAGAGACAGAGCAATAGAGAGACAGAGATGAGAGTGAGGGCTGGCAGATCGTGGTTCTGACTGAGAGTCTGGCAAGACCAGATGAGCATGCACAGATGTAGTAAGTACAGAGAACTGTGCCAAAGTGTGTGAATAATAACCCAAGAAAGCCAAGAGGATTCAACAACCAAGGCAGAAAGTTCAGAAAGGACCAGCTGGGTTCAGGTTTAGCCCCACTGCTCACTTCCCACCTCAACTCAAACAAATGTTTTATTTGGTATGGAACTCGATTCCCTTAAAAAAGAACAATATTGGTGCTTCTGGTTCTTTTTACATGGTGACATCTTTAAAATAAAAAGGTAAAAAAAAACTCAGAAGTTTCTTTTTTCTAAGACTGTTCAAAATGTAAGAAAAGACGGATCCCAAAGAAAATCAGGATTCTTGCCAGTAGAGTTGGAGAAAACGATATTGTATAAGTAAGAAGGTGTCTGTTGGGGGAGTTATGGTATACATCTTTTTAATACACATATCCTTGTTTATAAAATGAGACTGTTCTAAAAGTAGAATGTAGAGAAATGCTCAGTAACATCCCCTAAACAAATATACAAACACAATTGTATTTTTACCTTGCAGTGTGTAGGTAACTCAAATTTTATAAATAATACAACATGTAATACTCTTCTTTGGAGATGTCATATAGTCATTTAGATCTTAAAATACATGAAAGTAGCATGGAGAATGCTTGGGAAGAAGAACGTTTTCAATGGGAGAAGAAGGGGAATGGGATGAAGTGATATGGGTGTAATAATGATGTAAATTCATTGAGTTCAGCACACAACTGAATCACTGAAGGTATATGCTGAAACTTCTTTGTCCTTCAGTGAAATGTAAAATAAACTTTACATTTAGTTACATTAATGACTTCTAAATTGTGAAAGAATATTTGTGGATTCTTCTTTGTGTATCTTCAGAACTCCAAATACGAATTTCACATAGCATTTAATTTACCTTTAGTGATACATTGTAGTATTTTAAATCTCTGTGTTTAGGGTAGTCTATATTGTGTTTTCCAAAACAGAAGAAAAATAAGTACGCTTTTATTTGAATGTCATTGGTAGGCACAAACACATTGCATGTTCTACTGCTAAGCATCCCAAATTCCCCTGACTCTAAGTACTTCCTGTGCTTTCTAAAGATATAGGAACTCTGGCCCCTATTCTAGAGATTCTAATTCTGCAGGTCTTAAAACCTAAGTCAAAAAAAGGCTAGAGTCCTGCTTCTCAGATTCACATTGTCATAACCTCAGCAATAGAGGATAATCATGCAAAGTTTTATTTTATGGAAAACAATTTTCCAAATCAGTTTTTTTTATCAAAAATAAAGTTAATACCAGGGTATTTTGTATACTTCTATTGATTTTCACATTGAAAGAGGAGAGAGTCCAAAGACATATTGAACTTGTTGCTAATATAACTTAAGGCTCTTCTATAATTCTAGTCTGTTTCCCTACACATGGACTGTGATAGTTCATATTTTCATTCTTCTCTTTTCTTAGAGGAATTTCTTCTTTTTTGAAAAAGATTAGTTAGTGTGTGTGTGTGCACCATGTGTGCCTGAAGAGGTCCATTAATAACTTCTGGAGTCATCTTGGATGTATTCTCCTTCTTTTTGCCTTATGGTGGTATTTCTTTTACATGGGATCCAGGATCAGAACTCAGGTCTTTCTGTTTTTGAGGCAGACTCTTAACACCTGAATCATCTATCCAGTCCCCCTTATTATTTTTAGTGAGCTAGAGATGGCTTGCAGTAAGAGTCTCTTTCCTTATACTTAGCTGTACCTCCCATATTGTTGCATAGACTGACTATCTGACATGCTATCTAACCTTAGAATATGCTTGAAATCTCCCTGTTGGACCTGATGATGAGAGTTTTAATTCTCTCCCCCACCCCAGGATATCTATCCAATGTCTGCAAAGAAGCTGCTCTAAATGAAGATGTATGTCTGATGTTCTCTAGCAATTCATTTGAGTGAATGTGAGTATTATATAGGTTAGCTTTTGCTGCTACAACAAAATATCCAAGAACAATTCAAAAGAACGGAGAATTTATTTTGGCTATGGGCTCAAATATTTCAGTCCACATTGACTTGGCTATGTTGCTTCTAGGCCTCTATACTAGAGGCAGAACATTATAGTCAAAAAGCATGGTGGAGCAAAGCTGCTTACCTCATGGTTACAAGGAAGCAGAGAGCATGAGATGAGGGTCAGGATGTTCTAATGTCCTACTACCTCCAAACAAGCAAGACCTTCAAATAGACTATTCATTAGGTGTTTATCACTGCATTAATCCATTGATAAAATTAAAACTTTCCTAACTCAATCTCCTCTCAAAAGCCCGTCAGTTAATTGGTAACCAAGTTTTTAATTCATGAGCATTTAGAGGGTGTCATGGTTTTAAGTGTAAATTGTTCCCCACAAGCTCATGTGTTTGAATCTTTAGTTGTTTGGAAAGATCATGACATCCTTAGAAGGTGGAATCTTGCTGGAGGAAGACATTCCCAGGGGGTAAGCCTTGAGGTTGATTAGCCCTGCCTGACTTCAGTTAGCTATTTGGCTCTTACAGTTTGCAGCTCTCAGTCTCCACGATATCTGAAGTGACCAAAGCCTCCTCCAGCTTCTGCTGCCACCCATATCTCCCCTCTGGAACTGTAAGCCTAATAAATCTCCCTTAAGTCTTATATGAGTGTTGTCTCAGCAACAGAGAAGAGTAACGGTTACAGGGAGGGGGGAGAGTAGATATTTTCTATCCAAATCAAATCATGATAGCACCCAACTCACAATGTTTTCTGAACCTTGGAACTAACAAGCATCTTGGTAAAATTAGGGTGCCACAGCATCAGAGAAGCCAATAGAGGAAGCCTGCAGCATGTCTTCACATAGTCTTTACCTCAAGATTGCTAAGCTTAGCAAGGCCTTGGAGGGCATTAGAGTTTCTCCATGATTACAGAGCGCAGCCAGAGGCTTAACCTGCCCATCTGTGACACCAGCACAGGTGACAGTCATATCTTCTCTCTCATCAAACCGGCAACAGTTTTCTTATTGATTTTTTTCATGGTTCAGAGAATGGAGTTTAACTATTAGACTTATCTGTGTGCTAGTGTTGCTACGCTATTTGGATTGGAAGTCACAAGAGCTGAAAATCTTAGTAATGTTAGAAAAAAAAGTTTGGTTAGCTTTCAAGTATTTCGCTCAGTGGGTGAATCAAAAAATCGTTTTGAATTTGAAGGTTACTCATGTAATAATTAAGATGACACATTTCAAGCTCGCCCTTCCTGACAAATGTTTCTTTAAAGACATGGATGCCTCATAGAAAACTTGCAAGACAGTGACACATCAGCAGAAATTGCTTTCGGCACAGAATGTTTTGCAAAGATTTTTCCTGAGTAATCACTGGCATTTCCCCCTATTTTCCCATAGTCTTTGCCGAACCTTCTGTTACTGCATGCTTGTTATTATTTTTGTGTGCGTGTGCTGTTAGTAAAGGTTTCATTTTTTTAAAACAACTTCTAAAACTACAGTGTATGTAAAATTGAGTTTAGAATAAGGCAAACACTCTGATTTGAATGCTGATTAGGACAGAGTACACTGCTCATCAATAAACATGGAGCTTAAATGACCTCAGGAGGACAAGGAACTTGTGATGTGCATCAATTGTTTGGGAAATAGCTTTTACTCATGACTCTGAAGTCTGCTTAAACCCACATTCACAAATGCAAAGGACACGGAGCTTCCGCCTCACCTGCCAGCACTCCTTGCCTTAGGTAGGCATGGCTTCTATTTTCTTCAGGAAGTCAGGCAGCATGATAACAATGTAGTAGTCATTTATCTGGACTACTTTTTCCTTTTTCGTATCCCAGATTGCTTTTTAGGTGTTTAGGGAGTGGCTTTACATCCTGGAGATGCATTTAGGGAGATAATAAATCATTATTCCTAAGCTTTGCTCTAATTCTATCTCCTAGATTTTAAAATCAGGAGAGAAATTAATTTCCCATTAGAGGAACAGGATGGCTTCACGCTGTGTGACTAGGTATTGATCATGGAACAGACTGATGAAGGCAGCAGCAGGAAATTCAGTCCATTCACGTGATGGTTTCAGGTACCTTGATGGACAGGGAAGCATTCCATAGCATCCAACATCACAGCCTTTGAGGAGTTCACTACTCAACTTTTCTAGTATGTGCCACTAGGCATTAAGGATCTGCAGAACACAAGGTAGATGCAGCTTTCCTCATTGTGGAAAACTCAGACCCAACAACCTAGAATGTATGTATGTATGTCCTGGCCTGGATAGATGTGAGCTTCAGGAAGTGGTGGGTATTCAAAGCCAAGCAGAGAGTTCCATAATGCTCCACTGTAGCGCTGTGTCCTGACAGGGAAGGTAGACATGGGTGGCAGGTGACACTTTGTGGAGAGGGAATGTCTAGATTTGTGTCTATGGGTGCTTCTCTCCCACTGACACCTGTCTTATGCATTGTGCCCTGTCTTTTGCTTCTTCCTTCTATTTGATCAGATTGACCTCTCCTTTCAGCCAGCTAAGACCTAGAACAGAGTTGCTAATTCACAGAGAAACCTTTCCCCAGTATAAAGCTTTTAGTACTTGTATGAAACCGAAGGGAAATGAAATGTTGTTGAAGAAGGAGAAAGGGAAGAGGGTGAAAATATAAAAGGTGAGAGTAGAGTGGACACCGCAAGTCAGGAGGAATTCCTGAACGTAGTAGCCCTCCTAGGAATTTACATCCTGGTGATGGCTACTTAGATATGCATCTGGAAGATCTCAGGCAGGTTAATAAACTTTGACAACTGGTGGCTCCATCTCATTTTTTCCTGCAGTTTTATGAAATACTCTACAGACCCCAGCTTATTGATATTAATACTGTAGCGACTGCACTGTGTGCTATCACACAGCCATGCTTGGTGCTGTCTGCCACTGGATGTGCCCAAGAGTGGCTTCCTGTGCCACTCACAGGCTCTTCCCTCTAGAACAGCCCAGCACCTTCTGCAGGTGTTTAGGGCAAAGCTTTCAGCTTAAGTGCCCTTCTGACAGTCCCAAATTGGGATCTCAGAGATATATTCAGATCTGTCACAACTTTGTGGATTTCGAGGTGCAAAAATGTCCTGAAAGAGGTGCTGGGGGAAAATGTGCTTTGTTTTAGCCTAGTGTTTGGGCCTTATTTTCACAAAGGAAATAACTCAAGGGAAAATAATTAGTTGGGTCTGCTTGATTCTGAAAGGGAGAAGTGAGAATATCTTTACTTAGCAAGTTCAATAGGTGTGGTTTGGACACATGACACTATGTTTCACACTGTAAACACAGCCCCGAGAAGTACGCTGGCTCACTTTTAAAACTGAAGTGTTTTCTGAGGGTTGAGTTATCACTTGTGGTTTTAAGAAACAGCAAATTATATTTGATTTATTAGAAATCACTTATTAAGAGACAGTAGGGAGGACTTAATGCTATTAGAGGAAGATCATAATATTGATTTTTGCTTGTGTTTCCTAATGGAAAATAGCTGTGGTGAAAAGCAATAAATATTGACATAGACAAAAAAATGACAATTAGAAAGGTCATTGTAGCTAAAGGATGCTATAATAAATTGATGATTATCCCAACATATCAGCAGCAGCTTGTAGATGTCAGTAAAGTGAAGAGTCACAGAGCGTTGTAACCAATCTAAGATGGGGTACTGGGAAGTCTGGAGCCATCTTCATCTTTTCTATTGAACTTCTTTATGGGGAGAGGCTGGAGAGATGCCTTGGTGTTTAAAGCCTTTGCTTTGCAGACCAAAAGACCTGACTTTGGATCCCTAAATGTCATGTAAAATATGCCAGGTGGATATGGCAGAGACCTGTAATTCTGGCCCTGGTTGGCAGAACTAGGGAACCCTAGAGTATTCCAGGATGATTCCAGATGTCATCTCTGAGCCTGCACAGGCATACACAATCAAGGGCCTTCTTGTACACCCCTCCATTCCCCATACCTACTATGCAAAAATAGAGAACTTTTGTGTGGTGTGGATTGTATAATGTAAGGTATTTTTGACACGAAAGTAGAGGTTGTTCATTCACATGAGAAATAGCTAGATTCTGAAGCTTGTTTTGGAGAATGATAATAACAGGTAGATATAATATACAGATCACTGAAAAACACTGTGCCACAAGAGGTCACCCTCTTAGAAGAGGCCTCTGTGTACTTCTTGCCCATGCACTGAAGAATGGTCCCACATGGTGGCACATGAAGCTGGCAGCTTGGTAATAGCCACATATGCCCAAGTCATAATCATCTTGGGTCCAACAATTTATATGAGAAAAATGTCCCCGAAAAGCTAGAAGCTTTTCATAAATGACAAAAACATCTAATCCATTCAAGCTGTTGCTGGACAGTCTTAATACTAATCATTTGCAAATAGTGAAAATTTATTTCTAATAGTTCTGGAGTAAAAAAAAATCCAAGATCAATGCTTCCACAAATTTTATGTCTGGAAGACTTATTCCTTGTACAAGGCAAATTTTTTGTGTCCTCCCTTGGAGGGAGAGTAGGGGAATGCTCCTCTTCTATAAGAACATGAATTCCATTCCCTAGTCAGAGCTCACATAACTTAAATACGTTCTAAAGATTTTGTCTTCTAACACTGTCATATTGATAATTAGGCTTTGATGTATATGTTTTCATGGAATCTAAGCACAGGTGTCAACTTGACTGTTGAAGGTTTGAGCTCTGGGCACATTTGTAGAGAATTAGTGGTTGAGTTAAGCGCAGAGCAAACCTGTAGGAGATTGTTTAGCTGATGGGGAAGGTCCAGCCATGGTGGGTGGGACTAGGCCTGGAATAAATATAGAGAACTGGTTGAGAGAATCAGCCTCCTTTTGTACTGGGCTGGCAAGTAAGGATTGTCCCTCTCTCAGCTGTTGTGTAAGGATGGTGTGGCCAGTTCCCTCAGCCCTGGTGTTGGTGCACGCTCTCTGTCTAGCTGGACTATGAACTGTAATCAGACTGTCGTAAGGAAATAAACCCCTTGTTCCCCTAAGCTGTTTGATGGTCATTTATCAGCAACTATGCAGGCTAACTGCAATACAGACCTACCCATGAGACTTGATGTTTGTCTTATAATCCCATAGCAAAGACAAAGAACAGGATGTTTCAGTCTTTCAACCATGAGGTAACAATAGGGTAATGATCTCCTGATTTCTAGAAAGACTGATCTTTGTAAAATGAATGGAATTTCATTAGAGACCTTAAGGAGATGAGAAGAGCAGACAGAGCACTGGGACACCCCATTCATGATTTTAAAGACTTGGGGTATCTCTCCTGTAAAATCCTTCTAAATCTTCAGGATACTTCATTCCTTCCACTTTTCTCTCCTTTAAGTATCTTGTAGAGTATTTTAGAGTTTTCTATTTACACATTTTATGTGTTTTAACTAAATTGTGTTCCTAAAAGTTAAAAGACATAGTTTATTTTTAATTGGTCAAATTCTGGTACCATACTTGATATGGAATAGATGTCTAATTATATAAGTGTAAATTAATAAGTGAGCTGAAAAGCATGGGGGCCTAAGAACCAAGCTGTAGAGAATAAGTTTAAAAAGACAGAACAGATCAGATTATGAGTTCATGTTTGGATTTTGTCCTGCAAATCTTAGAGATTTATGAGTTATTAGTAAATGATTAATGAAATCAGAAAATATTCTGACAACAATATGGAAATTGGATGGAAGAGAGAAATGCTAGAGGTATGGAGACTCGTGAGGATAACTACAGAAGTAGCTCCAGAAGAGATTTGTGGAATTATGGGACTTCAATTAAGGTAGTACAACTTAATGAAAGTAGTAAGAATGAAAGAAGATGAAAAGGATTGAAAGGAGGGATATTTTGGAATGAGTTTATTAATTTTCATTATATTTATCTTAACTTTCACTGTGCATAAAATGTGTGCGCTTCTGGTCCTGGTAGGGCGGAGCCTGTGAATCTCAGGGCAGAATAAACAAGGAGGAGGTAGAGGTGGTCCATGTTGGTTCCCGAATTCGCCTGTGGTTCTACACACACACACACACACACACACACACACACACACACACACATGCACAATTGGATAAAAAAATTACAAAAAAAAAAGAAATGCTAGAGGTATAGAGATTAATGAGGATAACTATACATAGTTTCTATCATGTATTGGCTATATAGTATAAACATCAAACGATGAGGAATTTGTAGATAAAGTAATCTTTAATCCTAATTCTGTGGATGTTGTTGACCATTAGTGTTTTGGTTCAGTTCTTTCAAATCTTTTAAAAATCTTTTATGATGAATATTAATGCTTGATTTATCACATCATACCTGGCTTGATTATCACACATTGTATTTATTTCACTAATGTTAGTATAGAAAATTTTAAAATATAAGGAGGATAAAAAACCCTTCTTCCTACTCATGTTTCAGAAACATGACATTCTATACTGTATCATAATGTTTTCTCAACAGATGCACTGTAGCATATTTAATCCTTAATGTTAAGAATACATGTTGTTACTGTTTCTATTATTAAAACATAGTGTTATAAATACTCTTCAGTTTTATAGTAATGTGTTTATATTTCTGATTATCTCCTTGGGGGCATTTTACTCAGAAGAGTAATTACTTGGAAAAGAGAAAATGAACAATTACAAGATTTAATATTTATTGCCATTTATTACTTTCTGTGATAGTCATGTCAATTTTTCTATTGCTATGAGCAATGAACTAGGGACTCTAGCTCATTCAATATTGTTGTGTGCTTTCATTTAAAATTTTTTGCTTAGTTTGTCAAGGAAAAAAATTATATTATTTATTTATTTATATTTATTTATTTTTTTATTTCCACTCATACAAACTTAACAGGTACACTGGTCCCCTCCCTCCCTCTCATTCCCCACCCTCTTTGCCCCCCTCCACTCCCCCTCCCTCCCCATCTCTTAGTACCTCCCCCTCCCACCCCGGAGGATCCTTTAATGTGCATGCCAAACTCTCCTCTGGGTCCTCCTCTCCCATGAGGTGCAAGGACCCAGTGGCATTTCCCTGAACCCTTTCTCGTGTTCCCCTTAAGCATAGGAACACTACTGTGGCTGTCAATCCCTTGCCTCCAAGGATCCTAGTGCCTTTAGCAAATGCTAGACTTTGTGGGGTCAATAATGTGTTGGACATTGCGCAGGGCATGCAAAGTCCAATTAAAAAACCATTATATTATTATTGCCAATTCTCTCATTAATAGTAAGTCCTAGGTTTATTTAGATATTTGCATTTTCCACTTTAAAACAATTAGTTTGCATTATATATATATAAACATTATATTTTAGTATTTTCTTACCAGTTTATTTGAATTTATTTTTTTAAGGTTTGAAGATTTTTAATACTATTGAACACACATAGTACAGTTTCTTTATGATTTATTTTGCACCAAGGAATGGGTGATTGTTTTAGAAAAATTGTTTATCTTTTTTTCTGTGTGTGTGTGTGTGCGTGTACGTGTGTGTGTGTGTGTGTGTGTGTGTGTATTTGTGTATATATTAGAGAACATTGTGAGTCCCTGTAGTGGACCAAGGGTGATTTCAGAATCATCCTGGATTGCTTCTATCTCTTTTTTGTTTTGCTTTTTTCCCAGGCTCTGCCTGCTCTTTCAGTCTGGTGTTTTTATGTAGGATGTGAGGTCCTAACCCAGGACCTTGTGAGGCAGAGTCTTAAACCCTGAGCCATCTCTCCAGCCCCTTCTCCTGTTTTTTTCTGTAGTGCTAAGGATAAATCTCAGTCCTTCCTACACCTTAGGCAGGTACCAACTACTGAGCTATAAAACTAGTTTCAATTTTCCCTTTTCTATCTCTTCTTTCCAATGTGTTCCTATCTGAAATAAAGGAAGATGGGCTTCTTTGGTTGATTCTGAATTTGCTTCTATGTGAAACATATGAATGGAGTCTTCTCATTTGCAAAACATTCATTAGTGCTGATATTTGTTACAATTTGGGGAATTGCTAGGCAAAGGCTGTAAGTTCATCTTCGCCAGAGATGAAGGCTAATAGAGAGAACAAGATATCACTAGAGGGGCAGCATAAGGGTAAAGTGGATGAGATGGATGATGGAGTGGGTGCTTTGGTGCTAATATTGATCTTCTTCTGTCTGGATTTATGCAGGGCTTAGCCCCAAAGTCTTATGATAATATCATTAGGAGACTAGAAATCTAATTTCAGTGTGGTTTCCAAAGGTGGAACAGGATATAGTACAGCCAAAAGGAACATTCATGAAATCTTGCATGGAACTTCTCCATGGCAAATTAAACAAACCTTCACCAGAGTAGCCTGCAGTGGAGATTTTGCTGTAACAGTGAAAGGCTGACTAATACATCTTATGAGAGCCGGGTGTCAGTAATTCTGCTTCCAAGCTATGAAACAACATGCAGCCTGTGTAAAAAAGAGGGACATTCTGCACTTGCAAACAAAATATAATACTCCTTAATATCTCAAATTGTGTAACTTTGGAAAAACTCAGTGAGAAAATATAGGTACCATTAACTATTTGTGACCTTGAACACCCTTAGCATTTCAGGTCACAAAGAATCTAAACAGAATATTGTGGGCCAACTATATGCTTATAAAGAGAAGCTAATGCAGGGCAGAACAAACTTTGTAGTTGGTTTGTGAGCAAAGAGCTTTTCCTTTGTCACACTGGGAATAGTGGAGGATTCATGTATAGAGGTCATGAAGAAAATAGGATTTGATTTGTTATTTAAGTTACTGTGATCTCATTACAGATGGATGAATCATAGAACCTACAGTGACATTTAGAAAACTTCAATACTCTAGAAATTTTAATAATATTGTGAAACATTTTGAATGTACATCAAGTAGATTTAGTGACTAATTATCTCTGACAGCTCAGAAAAATATGTAGCAGGGAGACCAGCTGTACTTGAGTTTCTAATTTGGACTATAGGTAGATTTTTTGGTCTAAATCTTTATTGTTTTCATATGATATTTTTTTAAAGAAGACAAGAAACTTCTTGGAAACATTAGAGGTCACTTTAGGAGAGGGTTTTTGGAATACTATGAAATTCAAATGATATGCATAAAATTCCAGTCATGAAAAAAGAGACCTGTTGAGAGGTATTTCATGTCTTCACAATATGAGAAGGTTAATTTTAGAGAAAATGTCTATAGTCTCATATCTAGAAACTGATGTCATTGCTAGAAAAATAATCTTTGTTCCAAAGGTCTCTCAATGGAGGCACAAGTTAAGGTGTTATGGTGGCTAATTCTGGAGGATGTTGGACATGGGGAAAATTCCCAGATACATGGAGATTTGCATTGGAAAAGAATATGACATTTTTCCCCTGACAAAAGAGAAGAAAAGATGAAGAGAGAGTTAAATAAGGAAGCACAAATACAGTAAAAAGAAGTTGGAGGAATATTTATTGATGACCTCTAGCTTTTGTTTTCTTTCCTTTCTTTTTTTTCAGGATATCATGATGTCAGCTGGCAGTCAGATTTTAGAAGTGGTCACAGGCATTTTAGAAAAAGATCAAAAGCTTGAGACAGCTGCATGGGGCAAGATATAGGCCAGGGAGTAAGAAAAGTAATGGACACACTGGGTCTCACCAAAGGCCCACTTAAGCTTGAGACTATGTTTAGACTGGTTTTAATTAGCATGAGTATGTGATTAATCATCAGGTCAAGTAAGCTGGGAATAAGAACTTTTTTTTTCTTTCAGGCATGAAACTCACAAAGAAATAGCTTTAATTCATTTGTCAGACATTTACTGGGAATTAAGAATCTGTGCAAAATAGGCACAAATAAGTCAAGAGTTCATCTTTTGTGAGTAGTCTGCCTACGAAGGGGAAAAAAAAGTAAAATGCATAGTTCCATTATTGGGCTTTAAGGACTTCAATGCTGCAGTGGAGATTGTAGTCTGAAAAGTAGGTAAAGACCACTAAGAGGTACTTATTAAATGTAGACCTTTAAAGTCTTAAAATCCATTATGTCTAGGTCTCTGGACCATTCGCATTGTCCTGGATGACTTTCTCCTTGCCTGTGTAACAGCCGATGAGTTACAAGCAGCTTGATTGCACACTTGGTCCTCAGAAGATGAAGACTCCTTTCATGTTCCCCTATCTCAAGACCTGCATTTAGTGTCCACCAGAAAGTATAAGTCATCCTGGGAAGACCTACCCCAGGACGTGGATGCAGATCATCTAAACAACCCTAGTACTTACTGTCATTGAGAAATAAGGTGAGTTCATTGAATACGCAAGGGTTACCGAGGAAACAAGAACAAATCGCCCCCACTCTCCTGCTGGCATTGTGCTCTGTCACAAGAAGTCCTGCTGTCTAAAGTAAATGTGTGGTGTGATGGCTATCAAGCAGGCAGGAACAGGAAATGTGAACCTGCCTGAATGCTGGACAGTGAATCCTTCAGTGGTTTTTATAGCCTTCAGTCAGTATATTCTAGGCAGAAGCAACGGAATTGTGGACTCTCATACCTCTCTAGGTCAGACAGGCAGAAAACATCCATTCTGCCTCATAATAACAAGACATTCTTAAAAGGCAGCCTTGGAATGATGGAGGGAGGCAGCTATATGAATAGCTATTTTTTACTTCCCTTAAATACAGTGCTAATGTCCTTTTTCTAACTTTCTGTATAAAGGCTGCAATATATATTTCTCTTCTTTTCTCTGAGAAAGTGTATTTTCTTGGATAAGCTTTTGCTGGTGAAACCGACTTTAAGCTTCTCATTTGCATTGTTGTGTTATGCTCTTTCATAGTTTCATGAACAATAACCTCCCACTTCTTCACAGGCTGATGGGATAATTTGCTCTGCCAAGGAGCTGAAAATCAAATGCAGAGGTTATTTTATTTTTTTTTTTTTTGTAAGGAGTATTGTTCAATGGTAAAGCTTCCAACCATGCAGGCAGAGAAGTTTAAGGCCTTTTAGATTATAGCCTGGTATAAAAAGGTCTTCCGGTAAGGAAGACTACATAGTTTCCATGTGATGGATACTTTAGACTCATAATAAAACCATTTAACAATTCAGCTATTTTTCCTGTTGTTTCTACCCAATGAGACTGAGACAACATGCCCACCAGGCTTGGTTCAACTCCTGACATTGGCGTCCCAGTGGTCAATAGCATCTCTGCTATTTTTGTGTAAGATTTGGTGTGTTTCATAAATCTCCTTTGTGAGTCACACTCCTGGCGATTAGAAAAAGGCATGTTGTGAAAGACTGCTCTTGAGAAAAATGTATCACGCAGGGCCTGCAGTTTTAGTTTCAGAATCCTGACTCTTGGCTATGGTGAGCACGGCTGGTCATGGTTGTGAGCCGCATAGGAACTTCTGACCACTGGTTAGAAGTTATGTTCACAAGGGCAGTGGGAACCTGGAGAAAAGTCTGCGGAACTTTCTAATGCCCTTTCTAGAGGACGGTGAATAGTTAAATAGTAGATCTTCTCCGGGTTTGTCTCTGAAGCGAGTTAAGAGCATATGTGGGAGATCCTGGGCCTGCTGCTCTATTTCCTTTCTTGAAGACAGTCTTGCCTCCAGTTCTTTAGCACTGTCATTTTACCTTCCTCCTGGGGAAGAGAGAGTGATGAGTCCCACTTGGATATTTATAACACTGCTGGCAGGAGAGCCTAGTCAGCCTTGGGAAAGCTTAATACCGAGAAGCAGTAATGAGAGATTACACTTGAGATTAACTCTGGATGTTCAGACTTTGTTTTGCTCCTGACCAACTGACTTTTGAGAGATTCTAATGGAAGCATTTTTGCAATCATGACTGTTGTGAGACTTCAGAAGGAAAGGGAATGCAATCATTTTAACAGATGCTAGTCATATTCATGGAAATGCCCAATGTGTTTTGTTGGAGATTTACTAAGTCCCACACTGGTACCAGTGAAATTTGGTGCTCAGCTGGCTTCCTTGCTGCACTTCTTCAGTCCTATGCTACTACCTGTGCCTTCTTTAAGAGAAAGAGTGCAGCCAAGCTGAACCTAAAAATACTCCTTCCAAATACTAGAGGAAGACAAGGGATGTAAATGGAGACTATGTGAGATACACAATGAAAAGCTTCGTTTTCTCCAGAGGTAAGCAAGGTTCTTGGATGCAGAAAGGTTTTAGTTAGAGTATGCTATGTTAGACTGCAATAACAAACAAAGCTTTATTTTCTACTCCTCTGTAGTTAGTTCTGACAATATCTGTCTGCAAGAAACAAAATGTGTTATTAGGTAGGTTAGAATTTTGATATTCTGATCCTTTGGAAGTTTTAGGTGCAATGACCAACTTTACATCAAATTTGACTCCATATATTTTGCATTTTTTGTTTGTACTCTGCATAGCTGAACTATTTTCTTTTTTCCTGTGCACCATTTTCTCTTGTATTTCCACACTGGGATTTCTGTATTCTTATTTGTAGATGTGTCCTTCATTCATTTGAAGATAATTTTTGTACGTAGTATGGAGAGTGATATTTTGATTGAAATCTGTGTATCTTGGGTTTGTCTGAGATTCTGGATGTTATTTGGAACTTCTGTTTTACAGGCTTTTCATGACATGACATGACATGACATGACAGGCTTTTCATGGCTTGTGACTGTAGAGTGGGAGCTGGAAGGGACAATTCCAGATTCCTTGCTGTCATATGCAATCAGATAGTCCATGTTATGGCCGGGTGGGAGCAAGAGGACTAACTCTCTGTCCGTCCTGCACAGTTATCTTCCTAGTGACGAGCAATCCTCTTGAGCCAGTGAGCCATGGTGAAAACCTGCACTTTCCTTTGGGGAATGCCTGGTTATTTACTGTGTTATGTCTGGCGTTGTGTGAGTTCTCTGCTGGTCACACAGAATGAGATGCAACTTACCACCAGTCAGGATAAAGATACTGCTTCCTTACTGGAGTAACTGACATCACTTTTTCAGCATGGGGAGGTTGGAACACCTCATCATTTCCTCCAAGAGTGCAAGTTGAGGCTGTCGATGACATGGGTAGAGTGATGTTGCTTTATGAGGCCTTTGCTTAGAATTGAACAGCTATTCCCAAAATGTGTTTTTTTTTTGTGTTTAGTTTGTTTTTCTTTCTAGGCTGCCCCTTTCTTGGTCCTTTAGCTACAGAGAACGGGTTGTGGTTTTTCTTTTTTTATTTGTTTCTTTTTTTGTGAGATTCTGAACCCAGGGTCTTTCTTACATGCTTTATAAGCATTGTACCATTTAGTTACACACTCATCCTCTTTGTTGGGATTTTTTTTTTTTTGGATACAACTTTGACAATTCTAGTTTGCCATTTTTTTCATGTTGAAATGTATGATGTACAAGAAAAAGCTAGGAACTCTCCATCATGTTCTTAGGTTCAATTTATGTATAATGTTCGTTGGGAGGGATGGAAACATGAATCTATCCCACCTTTCTGTAGTAATCAGTCTCTGTTTTTCACTAACAATATCTAGTTCTCACTTTTATGAAAACTCATTTTGCAAATATATCATCTAAAATGAACACTAAGTACTTTCGAATTTAATGGATTTGCTGATAGAAGTATGTGCAGTTTTCTGCTTCAACCCTACTCAGGGGTTCAACCTCTGTAGATTCAAACAAACATGGTTCAGGAAAAGAAATGGTTGAGAAAAATGTTTTCGGCAAGTTGGAAAATAGCAAAACTTGAACTTGGTGTGTACCAAGTACTATACTGATAAAGTGAATATGAAAGCAGTGGAATAGATATTATAAATAATCCTGACATGCACCAGTATATTAAAGATACCAAAATCTGTGTATACTCAAGTATATGCTGTGGTAGCTAATCCATTTAATTCTCTGATATACTTTGAATCATCTCTAGGTGTCTAACACAATGAAATGTTAAGAAATTAATAACACTTTACTATTTAGAGCATGGTGACCAAAAGATCTCTATGTTCTCAGTAAAGATGCATTTTCCATGAACTTACCTGAATTTTCAAGCTATGGATGGGTGAACCAATAGATATGGAATATCCAGTGCAGAGTGACAACTGTATTCTCTCCATTTCCTCTTGTTTTTCTGACAATATGAACATTTATGTTAAAATATAAATTTGATTAATACCTCTTTTGCTCTTTGTGGACAAGATAACCAATCATGGACCCATTAATTGTGACTCTTTCTGTTAAGTCATTTATTACTTTTTATGTGTCTGTTTTCATCTTATTTATGCTACAGTATATTGCCTCATAGCTCCAAGTAGATAATGTTTATGTGACTTTGTTCTTCATTTCTTTTACAAATATATTAAGCATTATTAATTCATAGCCTTCTGTGTAAACTTCTTTTAGATTTTGGTTTCTTTCTTCTAGTTCTCAGCAATGATGCTTTTATTCCTTGAATTTTAGTTCATCAAACATGGTTTCTTTTGAAATGAGGGTTTCTTTTGAGAAGATGTTTCATTTGCTTCCAACTGACAGCAAGGGAATAAATATTTTATTCTTGGCTAATTAATCTTAATTCTTAATTTGAAGCTTTTCCAAACATTGAGGCAATGGGGATTTATTCTGTGAGCATTTGTGAAAGGTTTAAAGTTCAAATTGTAGGTGGCAGACATCTTTCCTTATCATAAAGTTGTGAGATAGGCAAAATTCTTTGAAGGCTTCCGTGTTGGGTGGAGGGGGGAGAGGCAGTGAATTATTTTTGGTTGGCTATTACACTGAGGATTTATCCCTTTGGCGTTGTAACTCATAAATTTTTTTTCAATTTTTTTCACTTTATTTATTCAATTGTGCATGTGTGTGCGTGTGTGTGTGTGTGTGTGTGTGTGTGTGTGTGTGTGTGTGTGTATAGAACCACTGGCAAATTCGGGAACCACCATGGACAGCCTCCACCTTCTCCTTGTTTACTCTGCCCTGGGATTCACAGGCTCTGCCTACCAGGACCAGAAACGCAGGCCGCCCCCGCTTCCGCCCGGCGTCTATACATGGAGTCTAGGATCCAAATTCAGGACCTTCTGCCTGCAAGGCAGAGGCTTAACCCCTGAGCCACCTCTCCAGCCCTGAAACTCATAAAATTTGATAAGCCTATGTAAGTTAGATAGTTTAGTCTACCTAAGTCTATGATGTTATGGTAAAAGGTGATTTCAGTACCTTTCACTTCTTTGGATTCTAGTTCTCAATTAATTTTTCTCACCTAAGTATTTCTCTTATTCTAGGCAGCTTATTGTACCTTTGAAGAACATTTAAGAATATCTATTACATTTAGGATGATTAGTTCTTTCAATAAAATATTGTTTCTCATTCTCAACATATTATGAAAAATAATGTATATTTTAAACCTCAACTACAGGAATTAGATCAGTTCTATCTGACATATTTTTTGTTAATTTTGTCACTACTTAAGTTTTTTTTATTGCTTTTCTTCTAAGCTCATGCTGATGACTCCTATTATTTCTACTAACTTTTCATTGTTTATGTAAAGACTTCCAATGTTAACTCATAAATGTTATCTATATATTGCTTATTTCTAAGATGGTGTCATAATAACTAAAGAATGAAGGAGACTATTTTTAAAATTTCTTCAAAATATGTGTGTGCAGTTAATAAAACTGGTTCTCAGTAGATCATTGTTTTTATTTTTATTTCACCAATTACTACCTTTGGCAAGTTTATTATCATAATGTTTAGCAGTGTTCTTAAGCAATGGTAGCACTTAGATAAATATGTATGTAATATAGTCTCCTTTAAAGATTCAAATTAAGTTGGTTTAGTTTCTTCATTCGAGAAAAAAAAAGCCTGAAAGAGTTGATTAAAATCTTAATTTGTAAATCTTTAAGCTGTTTCATATGTAAACACTGGAAGTGTGTAACTTTTATTTTACCATAAGGTTTTATGGAGACATTAGGTTTGTTCAAAAATCTGAAGTATGAGCCACTTAAACAGAACTTAGATGCTTATGTTACTAGTAACTTGATATAACTTCTGAAAGATGGCTTTTGAAAATCTCATTCATCATTTAATGCTCAAAGTTCATTCATCATGAGCACTTTATGTCATTCCTAAAAAACTAAAACTTTATCAGACATTCAAATTTCTGCAAGGCACATTGTGATATGTCCATATGGTGCATTTTGCAACTAACAAAAGAAGGAAATAACATCCTAATCTGTTTCCTTCATTCATCTGCTCTCTTTATTTCACTCAGGAGGATTTTCAACACAGTATGCTTCAGTGATAGTAGAAGCTGAAGAAATGTTGCACAGAATGGATTAGTAGATGCAGATTTCTGAGAAGGGAGAGGATCCTTAGTGATTCTTATTGTTTTACTTTGCAGAGGGCCCGTGTGGCTGTAAGAAAAAAAGGATTTCCTATATAAGGTTTTCTATAGGTAACAAAAACCTGGGGATATGTATACACTCACATATATGTGTGTGTATGTAAGGAAACTTCTAGTTAGAATACTAGCTTAAAATTTGGGGGGACAAACTCTTAATTCATAATGATGTAACTCTTTGGTAAAATGACTATAATGACTCTGGCACTAAGCTCAATGGAAGAATGCTTGCCTTCCATGAATGGCTCTGGATTCAGTCCCAAGTGTCACTGATGTACACCTAAGGCAGTTTGATTACTACAGTTTACATGAGTCAGCAGTGTTCAAAGAAAGTATAATTTAAGATATATTCTTTTAAATTATCTAATAGTCACACAGTCACTTGGAAAAAAAGGGAAAGGGGAGAGAAATGTCTCAGCAAAAATGCAAGCATGAAGACCCAAGTTAGGATCCCCAGCACCCATGTAAAAATGGTCATGATTGTATGTGTTGGTCACCGTAGTGCAGGGATGGGAAGGCCAGCAGATCTCCAGACTTCACTGACCAGCCAGTTGAGTCAATCTGTTCAGTGAGGGACTGTTTCAAGAGATAAGGTGGACACTGATCAAGGAATACAGCTAATACAGACCTCTGGGTGGCACATGCACACATATGTGTGTGCAACTGTACACACATATGCATATGCACCTACGCACACAATAAACATAGATGTAGAAAAAGAAATATGTGGAATTTTTATTTCATGTTTTATTTTGTTCAGCATATCTCAAACAATGTCATTATAAAGTGTAAACAGGCTAAACATATTAATAAGACCTATAATTCAGTAAATGTTCAAAGCCACTTGTGTATTTGATATTTCTAGCCTGTTATTAGCTTACTGATACTAGAAATATTTTATTTGCTTTTACCTGAATTTATATTTTATACAGTATATAGCAAAAAAGTAGATTCACATACCTTACTTGTTATAGAAATAGTTAAATTTTCCTAATAACTGAAATAAATATAAATTTTTAAAATTAAATCTCAACAAAAATTACAGAAAATCAGAAATGCATGAGTCATATTTTATGTGTCTAGAGGTTCTTTTTTTAGAACAACAGTATATTTTTACTGTTCACTTACTTATGAAAGAGAAATAGAGAATGAAAGAGAGAATTGTGAACAGCACATGCATACCATGTGCACAAGTGAAGGTCAGAGGACAACTTAGTTCTCTCCTTCTACCATGTAGGCTTCCAGGGATTAGACTCTGGTCTCCAAGCTGGTGAGTAAACACCTTACCTGTTAAGTGATTTTTCAGACCTGAGGCTCTGTTTTGGACAACATAGTTCTTAGCCACTGTCATGTTTTAAAAAAGAACACCTTATTTGGGACATACAAATGAGCTTCAGGCTAATGTTACTGCTGATGACTAGACAAACTGGTATGATTTATAATAAACATCACATTTTATATAAATTATATAACAATTTGCATTGTGATTTTTATAGAGATTTGTCCTCAAGACTCAAAGCTCTATGGTTAATTTTGGAAGGAGCATAGAGGCAGCCTCTTGCTCTACATTTATTTCAAGGCTAATCAGAGTCAGCACTCACAGTCAGCAACAACGGAGCAAAATTAGGTTGCATGCTGGCCTGTGTCAGAGCCCCAGGGTCACGTTCCAGGGTGGGATGAGGCACAGGCAGTGTGGTTCTAGAAGTAGTGGGCTGACCTCTCACCCCTGAAGCTTAGGGGCTTAGAGTCTTATTAACCCCTGCTGCCCAGTTGGTCTGCTGTAATCTCTTGATCCAAGGAAATGTCTGCAGATTGTATATGTAAGCCAGCCAATGATGCAGCACTACCTGTTTTTAAGTGATCAGTTTATTAAACAAAGAAGAATATTATGCTTCCTAGGCTTCATGTTAGAGTGGACTTATCCATGACCACTGCATGTGATAGTTTTGAATAACAAGAAAGAAATACAAATCTGCTAAAATCACCACTGTGTTTTTAAACAAAGGTCAACCAAAAGTGAGGTCACTATAGAGAGCAGGTGCAGCAGAAATATCTTTATGCAGCTTTACCTTTGCCTCTTCTATGTGGGGCATGCTGCATGCAGCTCATGGCAGTGTTTTTTTTAAGATTTGTCACAGTGAAAGTACAGGTGGGTTTTCTCTAGTCACTGGGCTTTTACTGGTTCATAACTTTGCTTAGAGAGTTGTAGTAACAGGGCTGGTACCTACATTGACAGGGAGTGGTTCACACATAACAGTCTCTTTTACTTCTCTATCCATATAAACATCATCATGCCCTTATCCTTGTCAGGTACCAGGCAAGCCTGTATGGTCCCTTCTCATCATAGACATACACATTTTTTTGGTGTTGCTCTTTTCAGTGTTTTTTTAAAAAAAACTTATTCACTATAATACTGCATGACTAACTGGGAAAAACTTAGTCGACAAAATCTCAGTCCTGTTATCTAGCTGACTGGGTAATCAAAATACAAATCAACTCAACTATTAAGAGTGTTACTCTAGAATGCTTCCTCCCTCCCTCAAAGTCTGTGTTTAGGAATCAAGAACTTATTTTGTAGATTGATACTACTGGAGATTGTGTGGAAACTTTAATAGGTAAGTCTCAACGGGAGCACTTAGATCACGTAGGGTATAGCCTCAAAGGGGACTGTGGAGTCCCAGGCTCTTCTGCTGCTTCTTGCTTTTGTGACACCGGGTGAATCAATTTTCTCTACCCTGTGGTCCCACAGTGGTGCACTGTCTCAACACAGGATCTTTATTTTTATTTTTCAACATAGGTTCTTAAGCAATGGAACAACTAACCATGAACTGAGCCAAAATAAATAATTTATTTTCATATCTTACACATTACTACAGTAAAAGAAGTCTGAATAACATGTGAAATCCTTCGTTTGAATATTTGAATTTTGATGTTATCTATTTTTATTCAAATGGAGGTCCACCTGTAATTTCTAAGTAAACTCAAATCAGTCACCCAATCTCCAGATCATATGTAGATTATAAATTTGACTTTAAAATCTTCCAGAGTGAATTGGTGTTATCTTGTGAGGTGCTATTGGATATATTTTAAGCACACAAGGTTGGGAATAATGGAGACATTAATACAATGTGTTTTATATGTGGTTGTGAGGGGGACTCAAAGAGGAACACAGATTTTAGTGAACAGTTCATTGTGGAAGAGAAATGAAAAAAATCCTGAATTTCCCTTGAAAAGAAATTGTAGACTCAAGAGAGCTCGCAAATGACAAAAGTATGGCAGAGTGATTTCTAAGGCTGCCATGGTCTCTGAATTATGAAATATCCTAACCTCTTCCTGGCAAAAGTAGTCCTTCTGGCAGCCCCATAAAGACTGAGGATACACCACCACTTAATCTGCCATAAACAAATAAACCTTTAAATGTAAGAAATTTGTCGCTTTTTTTTTAATCATTTTCAGAAATTGTTTTTCGACCTGTTTATCTTCTGCTTAAACTAGAGTTTGTAAAGCATATGTGGGCACAGGCTTACCAAAGTGAGGGAAAATAAAAAGTAGTGTTTGGAAACTTAAGTCTATTGATTCTCAGAATTAAAGACTGTATAAGATTTAGCTAGACTAGATCTTGAAGACTCTATATCTTATTAATGAATTTTCTATCAACCTAAAATTCAGATTCACTTTTCATGAGTAAGAAGCAATGATTAAGAGAAAAGTTTCAGAATGACCATAAGATAAGGTGAATTGTTGTAAGGTACAGTTCATCTGCCTATCTTATATAGAATCCTGTGGGTAAAATCTAACAATATGATGTGACATGAAGAATTTGAAAACAGTCGATGCTGGCATATGAAATTCTGGTACTGGAGAAATTTTTTAAAAAATATTTTATTATTTGTTTTCACTCATACAAACTTAATAGGTACCCTGGTCCCTTCCCTCCCTCCACTCGTCCCCGATTGATTCCCTTGCTTCCTCCCCACTTTTCTCCTTCCTTTCATCCCCTCCCTCCCTTTCTCCCAGTGCTCCTTCTTTCCCCCCCAATCCCTGGAGCATCCTTTAGCGTGAATGTCAAACTTCCCTCTGGGTCCTCCACTCTAATGAGGTGTAAGGACTCAGTAGCATTGCCTAGAGCCCTTTCTTGTGTTCCCCTTTAGTGTGAGAACACTATTGTGAGTGTTAATCCCTTGCCTCTAAGGATCCTAGTGCCTGTGATCCATGCTAGACTTTGAGGGGGTCATTGATATGTTGGTCATTGCTCAGGTCATGCAAAGTCCTATTATGGTTACTTCAGCCCTAACTTCTGTGGAGTATCTTGCATATCGTTGCTTCTCCCCATCTTTAGGCTCTTATAATCTTACTGCCCCCTCTCCGCAAATTTCCCTGAGCTTTAGGATGGGAAGAGATTAGGCTGTCCTGGTTCCAGGTGGTTAATGTAGGTCTCTGATGTTTTGAATTATGTTTTTTTTTTCCAGTTTTGTTGTTCCTGCACAGGCCCTTGGCTCCATCCTGATTGGTATTGGATGTCATCTCCTAGCCAGAGGTAAAAGGCTGTTAAAAATAGAGTCTTACTATAAGAGTAGATTCAAAGGTAGATGGAATAAGAGTAGGAGAGTGCGGTGAGGAGGGGGTCAGTCTCCCATTTGCAGGATGGTTACCATCTATGTACCAGACTCTATGCCCTCCCTGACTGGTGAGATCAAACTCCCTCAGTTGCAAGTGACCAGGAAGGAAAGTCTGTGAGCTTAACCAGATGTCTTATTACTTACTTACAGTACTTGATGGTGACCTATTTTTTCTGCTGTAACATGATCCCCTCTCTCCTTGTTTCAGGGGGAGGCACTGGAGAGATTTTGAAGAAAGGGAAAACAGAATTTGAATAGTGATTGGGTAAGTGAAATAAGGAAAAAAAGGGTCCAAGGTTGATTTATATATTGAACCTTAGCTAGGAATTAATGTCATTTGTAAAGAGGCTGTAGGCAGAAGAAAGATTTTCATGAAGAAATCAAGGTCACTGTTTTAGTTTGGAGTAGGATAATATGAGAGGGTCAAGGGATTTGTGGGATAGATTAGGAGTGAGGCTGGATGGAATTCCCGATAGAAATACGAGAACCTAGGGTTTATCTCTGGCTGATGTATTAATTATTTGTCTTCTATTTGTGCAAAATAATCTGACAAAAACAATTTAAGGAAGGAGGGGTTTATTGTGACCCATAGTTACAGTGTACAGTACATATGGTGGAAAATCATGAGTACATGAGGAGCTTCAGGTAGCTTATCACATTGCATGCACACATAGTCAGCAAGCAGAGAGTGATGAATACTACTGCTTTGTTACCTTTCTCCTTTTATTGTGTGGGATGACAGTCCATAGAAATGGTGACACCACATCCAATCCAGAAAATTCTTCATAGGCATGCCCAAAATTTTCATGATGTTTTTAAATCCTGCTAAGGTATTAATTGAATTAACTATTATGACTCTACGCTGTGTCAACTTGACACTCAGGAACATCACTTTCAAGCCATAACCCTGTACTTCTTGTCCCCATAGGTTCATGGCCATCTCATAACACAAAATGCATTCAGTCCCGTATCAAAAGTCCCTCTTTCATTTAATAATTTCAAATGTCTTTAAAAGTCTAAAATCCAAGAATCATGTAGATTCAAGGCAGTCTCTTAATTGCAAGTTCCTACAAAAACAAAACCAAGTTACATACTTCAAATATGTAATAGAAGAGAATATACACACCCATTACAAAATGAAGAATTGTGAAATAGTAATGAATGATAGACTAAAGCAGAATGGAAAGCATCAAATACCGCAGCTACATGGCCAGCACTTAGTGCTTATGACAGAACCATCTGAGCTACAAAGCCCCTCTCCTCCAATTTTTTTTTTTGCATGAAGCATGAATAGGCTTCCTTTTGGGGTAAATTTACTCCATACAGTTTTTCTTAGTAGTTCTTCCATGGTTCTGACATATCTAATATCCAGGATCAATATTGCAACTTAGGTCTTACCATCAGTTTTATGTAATGGCTTCTCGGGACCTTGTTGCAGGGTTTCTGTCCTTGCCACATATTACCTTCTCTCAGTGGCTCTCTGGAATCATGGAACAAGATTTCATCATATCCTCAGTCTTGCATGTTTCATGAATGAAAAACCAATGCCGCATAGATGATACTGTCAAGTTCTGCTGCCAGTTCCAAATGAAGCCTACCATCCTTGGACTGTAATTGCATCAGCTTTTGTGTCCTGGTCCTAGGGAAACACTTTCCTCGGCAGTTGCTGTTGAAAATAGGGACCCTTTGGGCAGTAGTCCTAGTTTGGGCTTTGTCCTTCAAACGAATTTACATTTTCATAAGCTGGAGTCTTTAATAAATTGGGTCTTGCTTTTGGATCAGGATCTTTTCCTGTTGTTACTGTGCAAAGCACAGGGTTTCTTTTTATTTTTTATTTTTTGGGGGAGGTTCTTTTTAATGGTGCCAATCTATTTAACAATTATAGTTGCTTTCAAACCCTCCTCATCTTTAAGGTTAAATTCATTCACATACTTTTCCTTGCTAAACTGCACATTTTTGATATCGTGCTCTCTCTTGCTACATAGTGAATGTAGCCATTCTGCAACTTGAATGCTATTTTGCCTTGAAATTCACTCAGCCTAGGATATTAGTCTATTATTCCATATTCAGCCTTACTGAAGTTCTTAGGTCATAAGAAGAATACAGTCAGAGTCTTTGCTGGAATGTTTCAAGAATGGCATCCAGCCAAGTTTCAGGAAGAGTCCTTGCTCCCTTCTGAAACCTGAAACAAAGACAACTTCAGAACTTTATAGTTATTTTGGCTCACGGTTCCAGAGTATAGTCCTCATTTCAGGGAAGTGATTGTGGTAGGAGTATGAGGCAGCTGGTCATACTGCTTCAAGAAGTAGAAGGAGATGAATGTTGTTGCTAAATTTCCTTTCTCTCTCTTTCTCTTTTTATTCAGTGTAGTGCGCCAGCACATAAAATAATGTCACACACATTTTGGGTGGGTCTACTCACATCAGTTCATCTAACATAAAAATATCCCTCACAGACATGACAGGAGATTTGTTTCCATAGTGATTCTAAATCCTGTCCAGCTAACAATAATAAGCTATCACAGTGTGTAAAGCCCCGAGACTGCATAAGATTGCCAAAAAGTTAAGGTAGATAGGAAAGAAGTGAAATGAGGAACAAAGGTTAGACATTCTAAGCTTTCAGATGTGTGGAAGAAAAAGATGTGCGGTCCAATAAAGAGGATGGAGGAGAAACTGTGAGGTGAAAGGAAAATCACAGGTATCCTACTCACACGATTATGCTCTGATGAGGTCTACATTACTTGAAAGGAGGATATTCATGCACAGAAGGAGGGGGTGTAAAATGTTGTCACCCCTTTCTTACTCCAAGCATATATTGCTGATTTCCTGTGCATGTACACAGCTTTGTGGGCTGATTGTCTATATAAAACCTTCAGGTCTGGTTCGGCATCTGCTCTTGGCAGATCTGTCTTTTGGTCTCTTGCCTGACTTCTCCATGAATCACTGGAATAATTTTCTATGGAGTAGCAGAGGACTACTCATAATTCAAGTCCAAAAGATGAATACTTCAATTTTTCACATTTTGGAATTGTTTCTTTCCTTCATTTCCAGATTTTTTTCAGCTTTTCTGGAATGTTTTTCTGTCATGAGATTTTTAGCACCTACAAAAATGGGGTGCCATTTATGTTAATTAGCTTTCTACCTCTGAGACAAAACACGTGAGACGATCATCTTCAAGGAAGGAAGATTTGTTTTGGTTCATGTGTCAATGGTTTTAGTTTATGGTGGCCTTGTGTCATGGCTTAGGGCATCTGGTGAGGTAGAACTTGTGGCAGCGGGTGGTCATGAGGAAAGGAAACTTCACTTCATGGCAGAAAGCAGGAATGTGGCGAAGGGTCTGGAAACAACCCATATCCTACAAAGTCAATCTCCCACTGACCTCCAGTCAGGCCCCATCTCTTGATAGCTCACTCATTTTGTACTCATCAATGGATTAACCACATTGATCATCTTCATGATCCAATCACCTGTCAGCAATGAGTTTTTTGGAGAGATACTTCATATTCAAACCACAGAACCATTCTTGGAAGGGTTTCTGCCGTAGAAATGAACTTAGTCATGATGGATAATGTTTCTCATACTTTGTCCCTTGTGGCAATTGTTTAGCAATATCTGAATTCTATCTTTGCTAACAGATCATTATTAAACTCTTTGATTCAGAACCAGAATTGAACCTTTCAATGAAATAAGATAGACTAGGAAATAAAGATGAGAATCACATCATCTTCTAGTATGTTATGAAGGAACATTTTATCTTTCATAGGCAATCTTATCTGAATAAATGAGTACTTCATGTAGATGCTTCAGAAACCTTAAGGACAATCAGAGGGATCCCGAGGCCAAGGAGAACTTGACTTCCAGAAAAAGGAACACCCTTCACCGGCTGACTCCCAAGACATCCCATGTTTGTGCTCTCCCTTGGGTTTTCTCCCTGCTTCATCTAGATCTTTTTGACACTGAAGGCTAGTAAGTAAGTATAATAGTTAACATCATTTTATGGAAGGACAAATTCTTTTCTTTTTATGGAAAAATGTAATGACCAATAGATTCAGAATACAGAAATCTTACCCTGCAAATGAAGAAAATAATTTATATGCCTTTTCTATTGTTATTTATTTGTGCATGGTTCAGAAATTCATCCTCTCATGTATATAAATGTGTGGTGGGTTCTGGAAGAAAAGGATTATGTTTCCTAAATGTGATTTCTATAGTAACTAAGTGAAATTTTCTACTTCAGCTTGGATTAAAATAAAGCTTAGTGATGACATTATGCTTGGATACATTAATGTCATTGTATTGAGTAATAATAGGTGCTTACCTGTCAGATACAGAGAATTTTTCCATTTTGATCATAATTTCTATACAAGTGGATAATTAAGGTGATTTCTTTATCTTTCTTTTTTTGAAATTGCCTTCAGATATTAGTTAAATCTTTGGCTGAATCTTGCACACTGTGACACAGTGTATAGCACTGAAGTCTGACCATTATAATATTTGCTAGGCAGGCAGGAAGGTTAATTGAAAATCTGTAATAGCTACAATACTATACAGACAAAATCCTCATAGTTATTTTCTTCATTTATAAAGGCTTGAGCCTGTCTTTACCATTAATGTCAGAAGCACAAATGGTTCTTTAGAAAGGGATTTTAGAGCACATACCTTGTAAAAAGGAAAGAGTCGATGCATGTGGATTACTTTCCAGGAGGTATGCAATTCCTTTTTCATGCTTACTTTAAAATGCCTTCCTTTATCTACTTAAAACAGGAGTATAGTAGTTGTCCTTCTCTGCAGGTGATAGCTCTAAAATCTCTGGTAGATGCTTTAGTTTTGAAGTAATACAGATGCTATGCCCTATTCCATTTATCCAGACTATGACTAAGTTTAATTTGTGCATTAGATTAACAACAATAAAAATTATAATACTTTCTTGCCCTCTTATAGTATATTGAATGCCCATCTTTTCATTTAAAGGAAGCATTTTAGTCATCTCTTTTGCATGTCCAAAATGTGAGCACCATTCACATAATTTTTACACTGCAGGACTATTCACTATTAAGTCAAATCAGGATTAGTTAAACATAAACAATATAATTCTGAAGCTAAGCCTGATAAAGGAAATGATGAGTGGTACCCTTAGTCTGTGAGCCAAAATTATGTCTTCCTTCCTTAAGTTTTTTTTGCTATGCATGTTGTCTCAGCAATTTAGAAATGTAACTAATATATTAGCAAATGAGTGGCAAATGCACAAATATAAATTGAACAAAAAGGTGATTTATATCCTATGCAGGGTGGAGCACAGAATCATAAGATTTCATTACCCTACTCAGACTGGCATACAAAACTCATAAAAATTTGGAAGTTTTTGTATGATATCACCAGAACATAATTGACTGTTAGGATTAATGTGAGTTATGTGTCACACATGTTTGGTTTTTCTTTGCCTTGAAAATAACCAAGCTTTAATTAGATGTTTTCTGTGATGTTATATGAAAGGCACTCTGATTTTGCACAGAAAAAAAAAGGTCTTACGTGTGTGTGGGATGGGTGTAGGTGTCATCAGAGGGAACCAGAGTGAGGTCTCACAGGGCCTGAGACATAATGCTGCTAAGCTATTTTCTCACATACTATCCAGAGAACTGGCCCTTTGGGTTGGTGTTGTCAATTGAGACTTGAGAGGCTCTGATTTGAGATTGTTTGCTTACTGACATTTGATCTTGACTGAATCACAGAACCAGCATCAGCTCTGCTTCATTTTCTCATCAGTAAAAGAGAGATGATCCTTGATACTTTCTCAACTCTGTAAGATGTTATTAGAATACGATCAATTAACACGGTGCTGAGGAGCCTAATTCCATGTCATAGCTATATAGAAAAAAATATGCAGGTTAACTCTGCACTTGCTTCTTTAATTTTTGGAAAACCACATAAGTAATCATATTCCTTCTGCTTTGTAAAGAACAACTGGTATAGAACATATGATGTCAGGAAGAGTTATTGCTTGTTGCAGCCCATTAATTAATTTCTAATCCTGCTGAAATTCAAAAAGCATTTGCTTCATTCCAAAGGTCTAGCTAGTTCCTGTCATTAATTTGAATTAGAGTCTTTAACTTCACAGCAGAAAGACTGTCATGTAAATACTTTAAGTCCTGAGTTCCCATCTTAAGCTAACAAGTGATTATCCTTCACAACAGAGTCACAAATGGCCTCTTAATTATTGATACTTTCAGCGTCTTTCCTTGTTGCTGTGACTTAAAAGGTAGAAAGCCTAAATAGAAGACACAATTATTTAGAAAAGGGAAAAAAGGAAAAGCAAACAAAACACATCTGAGAAGTAATCTCAAGAGTTTTCAAGACAGTCTCTCCATCATTCAGTTCACCTTGCAATTTGAAGTATTGTGTTGCCTTTGTGCCATTACTGCCCATTTTGAGTGTTTTCTAAGATTTCTAACTCACCCTTACTGCTTTACTGCTGCGAATTGCTCTCTTCCATGATACTAAGATTATTTTTCATTGTGCTTTTCCTTACACCTTCATAACTGTAGAATTTGTTCCCCTCAGCAGAAACTAGTTCCTTGTTATTTTTCCTTCTTCACTTATTTCCAATATACTACTCAGCCAGGCAACCAGTGAAATGAAAGGCCTGTTGGCATCCTTATATGTGAGATTTTCTATGGGAAAAGATTTTCTTTCACTCACATTTTTTAATGGTGTCCGAGATGAAGACATGAGGCAAAATAAAAAAAAAAAAACCACTCAAATAGGATTTTTAAAAATAAAAATATGGGAAAAGGCACCAGCTCCTTAACAGGAAACCCAAATGTTATATTCATTCTCAGCAATGAGTTTAGTTTTCATGCCTTCACAGGGTTCTTTCTGTGGAGGGTCAGCTCAGCTTAGAGAACTAAATGCTCCTTATGGAACAAGTGCTAAAGCAATTACACCAATAAAAGTTTGTAATGAAATGGTTTAGCAATAATAAAATCTAGATTAACTCGGATCCAGTTAATTGGAACTTTCAATTATTCATATTTTTTTCTTTTAGAGGAATAGTCAAGTAATGATAATAAATACAGGAGTTTTGAAAAATTCATTTTGTTACTATTTTGGAGGTAAATGAAGGTTGTAGTTAATGATTAGTATCTATTTATTCTTCCTAAAGTTAAACCTTAGGAAAAACACTTGAGAATTTGCCAACTCTCCATCTCCAGGCATCAGAGAACATTGTAAAGTAAATCTAAGGAGGCAGGGGTTCAGCGGTATGCATGCTCAACATGTCTGAGGGTCTTGGTTTGAACCCGGCAACAGAATAATAAATTCCAATTGTAAAGTCCATCTACTTTTCCATAGCTCCTATACATCACTGTTCTATTGTATGGAAAGGACTAGATATCAACCCTCAAACTGAATGGCCACATCAGCAGTATGAGGAGATTAGATCTGTTCCTTTTAGAACTGGAACAATTTTGAATTTGATTTCTATTCACAGCAGTTATAATGTGTCCTGTACCAGGGAAATTGAATATCTTATTTCACCTACAGAAAGAACAGTGCAGAAAGCTAACTATTCCACGGCCATCTCGCTGGCAATAGCAGCAGATTTAGGATAAAGACTTTGTGCCTTCAGAGTTTAAGTCTCTTTCGCACAGCAAGGAGCTACCTCTGTCCCTTGTCACTGTGATGGTTAGTATTAATTGTGAGCCTAGGGCTTTGTTGAGTTTAGGATTTTGAAGTAGAAAAGAATGATTGTACATAACTATAAACTGAAGCAGGCCAGAGATAACTACTGAAGTCTCATGAATTTGATGTGAATGCTTAGAATTGCAAGGCATAGAGAAATAATTTAGCAAGGGTCAAGACATAATATATAGCATAGCGGGTATCTTTTACCAGTTAGATCGATGTGTCAACATGACAATTGAAGTTTTGAATACCTATGAAGAATTATTTAGTTAAGGCAAGCCTGTGGGAGATTGCCTAATTAATTTAGGAAGTTGATGGCAAGTGGAATCATTCTTTGGGCTGGTGGATTTTATGGGGAAAACCAATTCAGTATTCCCAATCAGGAAGTTGAGAACTATCCCCTTTTTCTTTAAATATGGTGTGGCCAGTTCTGCTGTTTACTCTTGATGTCGGTATGAACCAACCTGCCATGCTGATGAACTGTAGCCACAAACCGCAAGGCAAGAATAAACCCTTTGTTCTTCTAGGTTGTTTGAGTCCTATATTTATATCAAAAATAATAGAATAACTGGAACAGTATTTAATACATAAATATTCACTTAGATAGTATTGCATTTTGAATGTGAAATGTTCTGCACAAGTTCATTTGTTTGAACACTTGGTCCCTAAGTGATGGAATTATTTGGGAAGGTCTTAGAACCTTTAGAGGCAGAGGCTTGTTGGAGGAAGTATGTCGCAGGGGGTGGTAGGAGGTAGAGGGGTGGGCAGGGGGAAGGGTGAGTGAGGTTTGATAGCCTGGATGTACTTGTTCACTGCATCTCTTTGCTTCCCAAGGATGGCTAAAATGTAAGATGAAGTCTTCTGTTCTCCATTTACTGCTTTGGCATCCTTGCCTTGATGAACTTCGTCCCCACTGTAATAGTAAACCAACATAACAAATGCTTCCTCTTTTATGTTGCTTGAGCCAGATTATTATTATCTCCACAGCTGGAGTGTAGCTGTGTCAGATAGTTTGAGCATCGAAGCAGACATTGTTGCTTCTGCTGAATTGGAATTAATTGTCACATTGTCGACAGGCATCATGTTAGAGAACCACGTATAAAGCTATTGACACATTACCATTGACACACAGTCTTGATAACAAATTCTCATCTCTTGAACATGGGTAATATTTTGGAAGAGGTAAAATGTTAAGTAATTCTTTAAGAGAAAAGGCTATCTCTTCCTTATCTCCTTTCCCACAGTTTTGTTCCAGTATCTTACTTAACAGACAGTCGATAAGCTGGAATGTGATTTTTTTAAAAAAATCATATTAACACATTAGTGAGAATCCAGTAAGAATGGTTTAACATGGCAGGGCAAGAGAATTCATTGAGGATAAAAACTTTCTGCTTGACATTTTTTCTCCAGGAGTATTGAAGCACTCTGAGTAGCTATTAAAATTGGGAGATGTTACGACTAGTACTTAGAGTCCATATAAGCAGGTTTTAAGGCAGGGACAAATTCTTGATCCATAAGAATTTGTTTCCTTTGCTATTAAAAACATGAAAATATTTGTTTTATGGCTATAAGTCAGAGGCACATAGTGTTGTTTTTGCAAGGCTCGTGTAATTCTTCAGATGAGACTTTGCAATGTTGAAGTAAATGAAAGATGCTCATTTTTTCCCCAGGTGGCTGACTTGCCTTGTGCAAGTCCCAAAGATGGATTAAGGAAGTATTGTGGCTAGTGCACTTGTCTGTTCTACCCTGATCTTAACAGGGTGTAGCTCCTTGTATGTAAACAGGATTCCCAGAAACAGCTTCATAGGCACTGCAGAAAACCCAACAAGGTTGAAAATATTAGGCCATGGGAAATAGACATTTTCTTTATTTTACATGATACTAGTCACTCCAGCTTTATCTTTTTTTCTCATTAGAAGAAACTCAATCATATGTTTTTCAAGATGGTGCTGTAAACATCACAAATTATTTATTAAAAGCCAGAAAGATTTTGAGTAAAGGTACATCCTAAACAAAACCTCTGTGATTCCAGAAAGACGCAGCAAGTCTTCAGGACTTGCCACTGGACCCTTTACCTGTGATGGTTAGTATTAATTATAATCTTGACACTTAGGGCATAAGCCTCTGGCCATACTTGAGAGGGAGTCTCTAGATTAAGGTTGGCCTATGTGCAAGCCTGTGAAGGACTGTATTGATTGCATTAATCAGTGTGGGAAGAACTAGTCTAAAGAGGGAGGAGGTAGGACCATTGCCTAAGGAGTTAATCCAGAACTGTATGAGAATGAATTGGGGCTGGGGAGACAGCTTTGTGTTTAAAGTCTTTGCCTAGCAAGCAAAAGCACCTGAGTTCAGATCTTCAGATCCTGTGTAAAAAGTGCTGGGCAGATATGACAGCAGCCTGCTTTTCTAGCCCTGGAAGGTGGAGCCTGAGAGACCCTGAAGCAAAGCAAATAAGGTGGAAGAGCAATCCAAGGAGATTCCCGATGTCACCCTTGGGCTTTTACAGGTACACACACCCAAGTGCCCTCTTGCACACACACCTGCTTGCACATGTACATCTACCCACATGTAATGTACACACAAATTTGAATAGAACTGAGCAGGAGCATGCATGTACACATTCATTCTTTCTCTGTTTATTGACTGTTGATATGTTCTGACCAGAGTCTTCACGGTCTTGCTGTTGTGACTTCCCCATCATGATGGGCTGTCACCTGTAACTGTGGGCTAAATAAGCCCATTTTTCTCTTAAGTTTGCTTTGTGTCAAGTACTTTGCCACAGCAATGAGACAAGTAACTAAAATAGCCACTAAATGAGAATCACACAATTCTGTTATCTTGAAAAATAAAAGGCATATGCCCAAGCTTTCCTCTGGAAGAGTCTATGCTTGGGTATTAAGACTCCATCAAGGCTCGTATTTCAGAAGTGGAGTTGAGAGAACCAAAAGTGCTGTAAGAGACAGATCCTGAGTCTGGTTCCTCTTGCCTATGAATCAGCACATTCTATTATGTTCTAAGAAATTGCATTTTGCTGTTCCTGCAGTCTTGCAAACATTTCTAATTAAAAGTGCCTGCTCAACTGAACAGGTTTTGTAAGCTTTCGAAAGACAATTTTGTGTTTATTTCCCCCTTTTTTTGTGTTTTCATTGCTATTTCTTGATATTGCCTTTAGCAAAGTAGGAATATGGAATGCTTAGATATAGTGCGCTAAAGTGCTTATAGCAGTGATGTCTGGTGACTCCATAAACAGATATGAAACATCTGTTTCAAGATATCTCAACTGGAACAAGGTTTTCTGAGGGCAGTTTTTGCAGTGAACGTTGAAAGCTAGTTGGAAAGCTGATCAGAGGTGGATTTTAGTAGGAATTGGAACTATTTGTTTAATTTGGGGAGGATTAGGTGCTGAAGTCAGAAGGAGTGAATATAAAACAAATAGGAGTAGAGAGAGAGGCAACTCTGAAATGTCCAAGTAGAACTGAAAATACTGAATAATTTTAATTTTTCTACTTTTATAAGCAGAATGAATACTCATCCCTGTTTCCCTCCCTCCTCCTCCCTCCCATTCTCTTCCTTTCATCAATCCCTTCCACTTCCTCCTACCCTCCTGCCTGTTTGTTTCTATGGACTCTAGGGTTCCCTCTGGCTTATCTACTCTTGTGTGGTTTCAGGCCTCTGTGTCATACCAAGTTGCCTTTCTTTGGGCTGCCCCATTGATAGGGGCATTTCCCCTCACTCATTCAGCTTTAGTCCCCAAGATTTCCACTGTATGTTCTTATGTTTTTTGAGTTCCTAGGTAATCTATGGGGCATGTTGGTATGTCAATCATTATTCTGTTCAGGTAAGGACAAATCCCACTGTAGTGAGTTCCTAGATGCAGCAGTCCTGCCTTGAATAGAATGTCTTGTCCCACCTTCACATCTTTACATTTTTATAATCTCACTGGCCCCTCTTCTGGGAGGTTCCCAAAGTCTTAGGATGGGAGAGAGATTAGGTTGGCCTGATTCTGAGTAAGATTTGCTAAATTACTGGTATTCTGTATTATGGCTGGCTGTTGCTGTCCACTTCACTGCTCTTGTACTGCCCTAGGCTGTATCATGTTAGGGTGTTGAGATTCTCTACCTGTGTTGTAGAAGACTTCTAGGCTGGATGTAAAGTGATGTTTCAGTTTATGGGTATAATAAAAGCTATTTACAGAGCAGTTTGGTTGAACACAGTGACTTTTGAGGAGACAGGCATTGGCTAGTTAACTGAGATCACTGGGGATGGAGAGGGTCTTTTATCACTGCCCAACTCATGGTAAGCATCCAAAGAAGCACAGGAAGATGATGAAGTTCCTGAAGTTTCTGCAGTTAGTTGCACAGTAGGAAGTCTGAAAGGATGTCATTTCAATATTGCAAAAGTTTTGTGACTATAAATGTCAACTGTCAACAACCCATGTTTGTTCTCTGCCTCAGTCTTGAGCACAGTATAGCCACATGCCTTCTTTCTGTGATGAGAGGATGGTTCAATGAAGATTGTCTGAAGCCAGACCTCAAATTCTTTTTTTTAAATTTAATTTAATTTTTTTCCCAATCATACAAACTTAATAGGTACCCCATCCCCTCTCTCCCTCCACCCCTCCTTGGACCTCCTTGCTCCCTCCCCCTTTTCCCCCTTCTTTTCACTCTTATAAACTCATTTCCAGAGCTACTAACTTGATCTTAGCTTAAGTACCAAACCTCTGGTTTACCCTATCTCTCCGTGCCTTAGCTGCCTTTGCCCCACCTCTGATAAGAAGCTATTGCCAAAGGTTACAGGGGAAGAGAATTCAAAAACTTTAAAGAGAAGGAAGTAACCTTATTCTTAAGCAGAAGAAGAAGAATAGATATTGAAAACCATCACTGCTTCTCTCAGAGATTTTCATTTGTTTAACAGTCTTCATGTAGGAGTGTCATTTAGTTTGTCCTAAAATACCCCTGAGTGCTCTTTTACCTTCTTAATCTATTTGTTTGGTTATGTTGACTTGGCAGGAAAAGGTATTTGAACACATTAGTGTTCAAACACTTTTGTTTGAAAAACAAGTTACCAAGATAAACTATACCCCCCTTGTGGGGCTGCATTTGTAAATCCCCTTATTTTGAAAGTCATGGTGTTCTCCACACCAGTGCTCCTTGATCTCACCCACACACTTTTGTGAGAATGTAAAGGTTAGACAAAAAGTTAGACAAAGAGGATGTAGTACTGTTTGTTTTCCTGATTTTTTAGTGCTAAAATGAATATTATTAAAGGGAAATTGCTGGCCAACAATGGGGAGTAGATTGTTAACATAATTGTCCTATAGATAGTAGGTAGGAACTCTGAATAATCAAGTGCATGGGCATACAAGAACATACATAATGGGGAGGAGATTGTCAGAATTAACTCCTTTGTAGATAGTAGATTTAAACTATGAGCAATCAAGTGCCTCCTCCCCACACATGGGGACTAAGTTGTCAGAATCACTTTTCTGTAAATAACATATAGGAATTCTGAACAGTGAAGCACATGCACATACATGTACACAAATATACACACACTAGTGTAGATTATTGGGAAGTAGACTGACAGATTAACTCGAATATATAATGAAATTCTCAAGAGTGAAACACACACACACACACACACACACACAAAATAGTGGGGAGTAGATTGTCAGAATAACTCTCCTATAGAGAGTAAATAGATACCCTGAATAGTTAAGCACATGTTCACACACATATACACTCAAACCCATATGACCTCACATATCTGTACATACACAAACTCACTCATTCATGCATGTAAATGCCTCAAATTAAAAGCAAGGTGAATAACCTTGGCAGCAAATGGAGTGGTTTGGTCTTTAAAAGAAGGGAAGAATGTTAAGTTCAGTCCATGTATATGGAGCTCTTTCTTCTGGCATTTATATGGTATTCTATCCAGCAAGGCCTGAAGAGAGGCTAGAAATTAAGCAGAAAATTTTATTTTCCTCAGCCAGAGATGTCATTGGACAGAGTGTAGAAGTACACAGAGATTGGAAATTGAAAAGTCTGGGAAGAGTTAAGAGTGGAGCTCCAAATCCGAATATAATTCCCATTGAGTTCTTAGCTTAAACCAGCAGAATGTCTTTAGGAGAAGCCAAAACAGCCAAGAAGAAACTTATGAGAAATTTTAGAAGACAAATGTAGAAAATTTGAAAAAAGTTGGTATTGAGGCCCATCAAGTACTTTCCTGCTTGAATAGCAGTCAATATTACTGTGAGAAGAAACTATAGTTCAGAGTCTCTAAAATGTTTTGTGCAAAATATCCAATATATCATGTAAACTAGAAGATATACAAAGACATGTATATTCCATTTTAAAAGTAAAAAAAAAAGTCAATTAAAAGAAGCCCTAAGACCATCAAGAATTTAGAATGAAAACACAGTGACTTTAAAGTTACCATTTAAATATCTTAAGGACCCAAAAGAGAAGCATGTAGCACACACATATAGAAAGGGCACATAATTACACACACTAACATATACATGTATATACATACACAAAGAGTACATAATCACACACTAGCACACATGTGCATGTATCAAAATTCACATAGCACATACATACACATAAGCAAGTACGCATACTGTCATAGGTAAGCACAGGTGTCTACTTGACTGTTGAGGGTTTGAGCTCTGGGCACAGTTGTAGAGAGTTGATGGTTGAGTTAAGCCCAGAGCAAACCTGAAGGAGATCGTCTAGCTGATAAGGAAGACCCAGCCCATGGTGGGTGGGATTCGGCCCTGGATAAATCATAGAGAGCTGGTTGAGAGAGTTGGCATCCTTCTGTTCACTTGGCCAGACATGCTGGTCTGGCAAGTAAGGATTGTCCATCTCTCAGCCCTTATGCAGTGATGGTGTGGCCAGTTCCCTCAGTCCTGGTGTTGGTGCGTGCTCTCCCATCAGGCTGGACTAAGAACTGTAACCAGCAATCATAAGAGAGAATAAACCCTTATTCCTTTAAGCTGTCTGATGGTCATTTATCAGCAACCATGCAGGTGGACTGCAACACAAATACAAGAATGGTGTCTTTAAGGTCTTTAAGGGGAGACAGCTGTAAGCAAAGAACTTTCAGTACAAGCATGAGTAGTTGAATTCACTCCCTAGTGTCCACATTAAAAAAAGCATAATGTGGAGAAACATGCCTGAAATCCCAGTGCTGGGGACGTAATAGGTAGATTTCTGGGAGATTTCTGATCAGCTACTGTAGTCAAATCTGCAATCCTCGGTTTCAGTGAGAGACCCTGGATTCAGGCAAGGTGGATGATGCTAATGCTCTCCTATAGAGATGTGGTACAATTGCCAGACAAACACCAATTTTGTTAGTGTTCTTTCTTAAGAGTTCTCTAAAGCCAAAAATGTCACTAGTGCTGAAGTCTTTGTTAGAATTGTTTCTTGAATTAAATGAAAAGAAGTATATGCTCCTAACATGAGAATCTGTATCCTAGACAACAATATTGCATTTGTGAAAGCACTGAATGAACATTTGACTGTGAAGGACTTGAAACTGGTTGACCTGTTTCTGAAGCTTTATGTGACTTTGCTCAAGAATGCTGGAAAGCCTGTCCCTTTCACTGAGCCCCTGAGAAGTTTGAATTCTATCTTAAAGCAGTTAAAGAACATGAAGGGGAACCTCTCATGAAATATGCAGTCCTTCTTTTGTTTGGTGTGCATTTGTGAACCTGGGTCTCAATGTGATTTCTATAATGTACTTGAGAGAAACAAATAAACAAATGAAAATTAGAAAAAAATAATGGGGAGAGTGATTGAGGAAGATATTCAATATTGACCTCTAACTATAATATATACATATATATGTTCATATTAATATTTTATATATGCACACATGTGAACCTGTACCTGTACATACACATGAATTTACATGTAAAATGATACAGCTAAAACTAACCATATAAACATTTACATTTTGTCTATCATTTATCATATTGATGAATTGGAAGTCTAATAGATTCAAAGTAATTCTTCCTATAATCTCAGCCAACTGTCTTAACAGAAATGGGCAAGATACTTCTACAGTTTATATGGAAATGGAAAGAAACAAGCATAGACAAAATAATCATAAAAAGGAACAGAGTTGGAGAACTTGATCTCTCTCTTTGCTTTCTTTCTCTCTCTCTCTCTATATATATACACACTCACACATATATGTGTGTGTGTGTATGTGTAGGAATAAGACAGTATGCTTGTAAAATCGGAGAACTAGATTGATGCAATACAATAAAAAGTTCAGAAACAGATTTATAATTATAAAACAAGTGATTTTTAGCAAAGGTACATACATAACTTAATGAGGCAGAAAAATTACTATCTACTGGGTGTCGGACACAACTGGATACACATATGCAATCAAAGAATCCCTCATTCCTGTCCCATAACCCACAAAACAAGTGATTTAAATAGATCAAGGTTGAAATATAGACCTAAAACACAAAGTATTAAGCAAAATTAAAAATTGATCAATTTAAACAAATTTTTAATCACCAAAATATAGTAACAAAGTGAAGACAGACCATTAGAGGAGAAATATTCTTCATGCCAGAAGATTTGAATTTAGAATACAAAAAACTATTTCAGATCAACATTAAAAAGAAGAAAGAATTAAAAATGAATGACAGTTTACAAAAGAAGATGTAGTATCATCAGAGTACCTATAAAGATCCTCAAGGTCATTAGGCCGCTGAGAGACACATATTGATTCCAGTATGAGGTGCTATTTCATGTTCACTATAATGGTTAAAATAAAAAATCTGATAGTTAAAAATGTTGTCAAGGTTAAAAACTAACGAGCATTACTACACTGTTGGAGGGAGAGCAAAATAGTGTAACACTTTGGAAAAATGTGTGTTAGTCTCCTTTTAAATGAAATACATGACTAGATATTTCCAATACTAGGAGTTTATCAAAGATAAATGAAATAATATGCTTAATATGATTTTTATTCATAATAAATCAGAAATGATCCAATTATCCATAAAGAAATAATCACCTATTTTGTGTGCTAGACTACAACTACAACAAAAAATGAAAATGTTCATTTTTACATGTGTGTGAAAAGCTCACAAGACATGTTAAGTGAAACCACTTACGCTATGGAAAGGGTATATGTGGCATGAATTACACTGAATGGAGCACAGGAAGCAGTAAGACTAAGGTAAGGTCACAGTCAAAGCAGTTACTAGGTAAACGCTTGAGGAATTAACTGTTAGGAAGCAAGCGCATATAAGTTTTTCATTGACAAGTTTTTTTTTTCTCATTGTCGATTCCACTGATGGTTCTGTACCTATTTATATTATCCAAGTTAACTCTTTTTTAAATACTGAGATGATCCAATCATTTCTCCTAATCTGAAATTTAAAAATAGGAACTTGCTGGCTCCTGTCTGTGTCTAAGCCAGTAATTGATTATATGTCCATCGAATCCTCCTCTTGGCCTGCAGCCCTCAAGTTTATAGATCACACCCAGGTCAGTGCTAGGGGTTTTGTAAGCACTGTGAGCTCAGTCATCATGATTGCATGAAGTACATGTTGAGGAGACTGTGCCTACCAGATGCTGATTCCACATCTGCAGCCTGACTTGGGCCTGTATCACCTGATTCCATTTCTTGCACCAGCTTTACCTCATCCACGGCCACTTCAGATTCAGCTGAGAGCCAATCAGACACAATTTAACTTTCCTTATTGGTTCAGTCTCAGCAAATGCCACACTCCATCTAGGAAGCTTTCTCAATTGTGTGTGGACTTGTTTCTGTCCAAATCACTTTATCTTGCTGTACCTCATCTATTATGCTTTTAATGAGGAAGAAATACATCCACACATTGCCGAGCGTGTATGTGGAAGAGCTTAGACACAATAGCTTCAATGCTGGCATGAAGAGTTATGTGAATAGCTGTGGAAATGGAATCATGAATATGTTCCTTTCCTGTTGATGAAAATGGTGATTTGGTTCGGGCTCCTTAACAACAAAGTACACTAAATTGGTACAGTATAAAGTATTTGGTAAAAGGCAAAAACTACCCTAAATGATGTATCGATAGAAAATTCCAAAATAATTTCATGCTTATAATGTAGACAGTAGCCTGATGGGATGATCTCTCTGGGAGATAATCTCAGGAAATCACTGAAGAAAAGGGGGAAACTCCTGATAAAGACTACAGCTGAGCAGCAGGGAGGCCAGCTCCACACAAATGGTTCCTGTACCAGAGAAAAAGGAGCAACTTTCCATGGTATTGAGAGGGAAACAGACAAGTGATATTCCATTCTCCTGTGTCTAATCAGGAAACAAAAATAGTAAAATGCATATATGCTCATCAGGGAAGCTGCTGGGTGATGTGGTTGGTGAGGGACAGATTGTGACTTTCAAAAGAGAAAAAGGTTTACAAATGTAGTAACACAAAGGTAGTGACAGATGCAGAACTGAAGAACCATGGGGGTAGAGGGAGGCTTTTAGCTGTTGCTTATTAAAATACTGTGTGGGAAGTGAGAAGCTTTTCATTCTGCACCAACACATTCATCTAAGGGTATTTGTGTTTGTGAAATGAAAAAAGAGCAAAACTTCTTGTTTCTTAGAATTTTCTACCAAAGTACCCTAATGTTATATGAAGTTATACTTTTCCCCATTAATTCAAGTGAGGGTGAAAAAATGGGATGAGAGTAATGAGGTTTGGAGGAGGCAGAGACTGTAGTCTAAGGTACTGTGCAAATAAGAAAGTTTCTTGAAATGTATTGAATTCCAAAATCTTCATAAATACCAATCACATTTATGTGAAGAGTCAGATAGTACTTTAAGTTATCCTGAACTAATTTGCCACATCTCTCAAATGAATTATTTTTTAGTGTCCTAGATTTGGAAACCAGATGAATATTTATCAGGGGTCTCAATTTTCTTGTTAAACTCTCTCATGCTGTAAAATAAGTATACATATAATTGATGTTGATGTTGTTTTTCTTTCCATGGCTTTCTTGATATGTTCAACTTTGGATAGGTGGTGGTAGTAGTAGCAGTAGTAATGGTGACAGTGATTGTGGTGATGATAGGGATGGTGATGTGCTGGCAAAAGCTATGTTGGTAGAGTGGTAGTGGAGGTAGTCGCTGGGGTAGTGGTGATAGTGGTATAAGCGGTACTGGTTATGGTAGTACCAGTGATTGTGTTACTGTTTGTAGTGGTGGTAGAGGAAATGGTGGTACAAGTGGTACTTTGTGTGATGGAGACACTGGTGGTATTATAGTTGATGATGGCACTGTTGGTTCCATTGGGTTGCTGGTGCTACTGGTTGTGGTAATAGTACTGATGGTACTTTCTGTGGTGATGGTGGTACTGGTGATGATGATGCTTACAGTGCTGATTGTGTGGGTGCTGATGGTGCTGATGTTGGTGATAGTGTGGGTTAGGAGGATAGCACACAACAGAGTGGGCTTACTTCTTAGCATCTGTGGTGCCCTGACATGTTTTTCTTTGACATATCAGTGCTGAAAAGCAGACAACATGAAAATATAACTTTAGCATTTGTTGCATAACATTAAAATCAGCCATACCCATTGGAAGAAGCTGTACGTTACCAGTGTTGGGCTGTTCTCCCTGGCAACAGGTTCAAGTTAACCTTTTTCATGACATCAAGTTAACCTTCTTTTTCATGACATCATTTTTCATTAGAGACGAACTTTTTAAAGAGCTCTCCCCCAGGCGGTTCCTGAAAACATTACTCATAATGATGCTCTGCTTATATCTGTGTTTTATTATTCTGTGAGTTCCATAGGTTGGTTGCTATAAACAGGAAAGAAAACAATGGCTTTGTTTAAATCTGTGCCTCACTCTGACTTTCCTTTCCTCCACTTGGGATCCAGACAATGAATGTTATTTCACACTTGTCTCTCTTTTCTCTCTTTGTTTGGGATCACTCCTTCCTCAAGGTCTGTCTTGAGTTCTTCTTTCTCTACTCCACATCAAGGATGGCCTCATTTGAAAAGTGTTTCCCAAATTTTCTCTTTTTCCTCTTATTTCTATAATCTAGCTTACATGTTTTGTCTTGTGGGTATAATGTATTATCCTTCTGTGATCAGTATTTTGGCGCAAGTATCAGTATTCTTGCATGAATTATACTGGTGGCAATATTAATAATAATAATAATGCCTTGTATTTGTAAGACTTTGTAAGCACAGAACAAAATAAATGGATAATGATAATGGCCAATATACATGGAGTGTATGCCTCACACTTTACATATATATATATATATTCAATGCTTATGACTCTTTCAATTGGTGATAATTATTTTTATATTCCATAGAAGAGGAAACAAATGCAAAAAAATCTTTGCAATTTGCAAAAAAGTCAGTTCTCACAGCAATAAGTACAGAGCTGGAATTTGAAAGCAGGTCAGTTGTATTCTGTACACTGTGCCATACTGCTGTCAGCTCTAAGAGCATCATGATGCTAGGTATTTTGTTCAGACTCTTTTCTTAAGGCTTCACTAAGCAGTCAACACCAGGTCCTGACATTCATGTGCATTTTTAATTTCCCTGTGGATTTCTTATTGTAGTAAGCCAATGCTTTCAAACTAGAAATTACCATGGGGAAGTCTACTTATGCTAACAGGCAGGCAGACAAATTATTAGCTCACTGCTGTCATGAATCTTCAAGTAAGAGTACATGTTCAGAGATTTATGATGCCATCGGAGGTGCTGTCGTGAAATCATTGCCTTTTAGGCCTGATAGGGATCCTAGATAATAGTAATAATACTCTCTTGGAGGCATTCCATATTTATTATAGTCTAGGTCTTTCCCTAGGATTATTATATACATTTTTTATTTCCTTAAATCCTCAGAATCACACCATGAAGTAGACTATCAATTTGTACTATGATCATTTCACAAGTGAGAAAATGGAGTTGTTCCAGTTAGATAACTCTCCTAAGTGGTAATTAGAAAAGTTAAGATTCAAATTCTGTGGCGCTCATGCTATTAAATGTTATATTATTTATTAAAGCTTATCAGAACCACATGTTTTTACAAGTGATGAAATTAATGTCAAAAGAAGTTGTTACTAGTGATGCTAAGAGAGAATCTGGCTGGGATCCCTTTGCTCTAACTCATACTTGTGGCAGCTTAGAAGCAGATCTTTTGGTACTGGTCATCCTGGGCCCTTGAATGACTGAGGTCTAGAGATTTTAACCAGCAGATCCAGAGGTTAACAGTTCCAAGCTCTGAGCTGGGGACCTGCTGCGTGAGGCTTTAGATACCAGGATTTTTAGCTCCATACACTCAGGCGTTTTGCTCTGGGCTTTAACCTCTAGCAGCTCTGGCACATGGTAGTGTTCTCAGTCCTTATGATCTGGCAGTAACGAGGGCACAGCATGCAGTTGCAGGTGGTGACTTCTAGCACTACAGACTTTTAGAACTGGGACTCAGTGTTACCATTGTGGTACTGACTTGGAAGTGACACCAGGATCCTTAGCCCTTCACAGTGATAAAGTTTATACTGCTCAGGCTTAGGTGATGAGATTCTGGCCCTTGAAGGTGAAGCTCTGACAGCTCTCAAGAATGGGATGTCCGAGACTCTTGGTTCTTTAACACGCCCTGGCAATATTCCAGTGCCCAGGGCCAGCATTATGTCTGCTTCCTCTTCTCCCCAGCAGTTCTCAATCACACACTGTCTGAACTTCTTCAGATGGATAAAGATAAAAAAAACACACAGGAAAAGTCCATCCAATAGAAGCTTTTGTGGAGTCTAATGTTGCAGGAGCCAGTTTCTAACCTGACTCACAAAGTGTATCAGAGAGTCTGCTTATGTAACTGTAAAGGGATTACAGCGAGAGTATTTACACCAATAAAGGCAAAGAATCTCATGCAAATGAAAAACTCCACTCGTACCAATCATAGCAATTGCTCGTGTACATCAAAGACTAATAGGCTGAGTGTTTCCTTTGGTCACTATAGAAAGTGTTCCCACTTCAACATATGTGAAAATGGTTCATGGGTGGTGTTTAGTCCTCTAGAGTTCTTGGGATAACAGAATCTCTGACGCAAAGTTACTGTAACAGTTAACGTTAGAACAATGCTTTTCAGGAGTCAGCTTTAGGCTTCAGTAGCAAGTAGCTGTGGTTGTAGTATATCTTTCTCAAGGTATTTATTCATGAAGTGTCTGGGGCAACCAGTAGTAACATAAGACCAGTGCAGTTAACTGCTTGGCTAGCAGTCCTTTACTCTAAGCGGCCAGTGCCCAGGGAGGATTCCAACAGTTATCCATTAGGGAGTCAAATTTTAGCTTATTTAATGGGAAAATAAGAATTTAAAGGGACAGTCACAATAAAGGCTTATCCTTAGCAGTAACAGTGATTCAGTGGTACTTAGTGATGTTTTGACAGGCTTTAAATCCTAATTCAGGGCCCTAGGGAGAGTCGGGTTCCTTTCCACCTGGACCTCACAGCTACTCAGTGGTAGAGGTGAGACTTTCAGATGCAGTTTCTTCTCAGAATAGGTTGCTGTCATCTTTCAGATGTAAAATAGCCACTTTGACGGCACACACACTTGTGTGATTGGTTGCTTGCTTCCCAGCTAGTGGTGCTGTTTTGAAAGAGGATCTTACTGAAGAAAGTGGGTCACTAGATGGTGGAGGGCTCATGAATTCCAGCCATGCTCTGCTTGCATGTCAATCTCTCTCTGTTTCTTGGTTTCCTAATATATAACTAACCACATGCTACAATTTTCCACTATCACAGATAGAGCCGCTGCCTGCTGTTTCTATTCTCCTGTGAGGAACAGTATCTTCTGAACTTTGTTTGAATCAGAATAAATCCTTCCCCCTTATGTTGCATTAGCTACATACATAGTAACGGATGCAAGTCATATTTTCTTTCATGGCATCTTTCATCTTGAAATTTCACCTGTCACTATTCTTGACTTCTTTTATTTCTTCATTCAACTGAAAATAGAGGGTCTGATTTCTGGAGAGAACCAAACATGAAGTTAGACACAAAGACCCGTATGTTCTCCAAGACCTTATAGTCTAATAAGACAATAAAGAAAATACATACACAGTTAATTGCTTCTAAAGAGAAAACATATATGAAAAGTCTAAGCAAAATGTTCTGGCAGTGTGAGTGGTGTCTGTGCAGTATTAATTGATTAATGTACGAATATTGAGTGTGTAAGCCTTGGAAAGGCAGAGAGGTAGGCTGTCAGCCAGGAGCTGTGAGAAGTAAAAGATGGTCCCAGGAGAAGTGAATTGGTGTGTATGTGTGTGTGTGTGTGCATGTGTGATAGTACTATGTGTGTAAAGTTGGTAAGACAGGCTATGGAACTTGTTTCTCTACTTCCACCACGTGGACTCTGAGATCAAACTTAGATCACCAGTCTTGGTGGCAAGTGCTTTCACGCACAGAGTCATCTTACCAGCCTTTTCTTTACTATGATTTTTTTTTTGTTTCATACAAGTATTTAATGACTTTAGTTTCACACAAGTATTTAATGCTTATCCCTACTACCCTCTGTCAAGCTTCCTCTGCCTTTACCAGTGGAATTTTTCTTCCCAACAAGTCCTCCTACTTTTGTGTGTTTGTGTGTGTGTGTGTGTGTGTGTGTGTGTGTGTGTGTGTGTGTGTGTATGTGTATCACTGAGTTTATTTAGGATTGTGACATCTTTTTGATGATCTAAATCTAGTAAGGAGAGCTATAGAATATAATCAGAAAAGGTTTTCACAAAAGATTAGATAATAAGTGTTTTATATTTTTTTGTCTTGGTGGGCCTCTTGTCTCTTCTTTTAACCCTTTAAAATGTAATATTCATATTCAGTTTGTAGGCTATAAAACATTACTATCATGGTTAGGTACAGGTGTCAACTTGATGGTTGAGGGTTTGAGCCCTGAGTACATTTGTAGATAACTGTTAGTTAAGTCCAGAGCAAACCAGCAGGAGATTATCTAGTTGATAGGGAAGATACAACCCATGGTGGGTTGGACTAGGCTCTAGACAGGTGAATAAAATACAGAGAACTGGTTGAGAAAATTGGCATCCTTGTGTATGCTTGGCCAGACATGCTGGTCTGGCAAGTAAGGATCATCCCTTTCTCAGCTGTGGATATTAGGATATGAGGGCCAGTTTCTTCAGCCCTTTGGTGATGGTGCATATTCCTGCCAACTAGACTAAGAACTATTTTAAGAGAAAATTTTAAATACCTTATTCCTTTAGGCTATTAGCTGGTGATATTACCAGCAACCACACAGAGTAACTGCTACACTTACCTTGCTTTGTTTTTCTGCTCCTGCTCTGGGAATGTGAGATTTAGTGTAAGGGGCATTTGCTGCATTTTTCCATTTTATTTTATCTTATTTTTTTAAGGGAACTGGAGGTTTATTCTCTTTTTTTCTATTTCCACTCATACAAACTTAACAGGTACACCAGTTCCCCCTCCCTTCAACCCCCTATCCCCGTGTGTCCCCCTTCCCTCCCCCTTCCCTCCAGTTAACCAATGCACAGTGAGGTTAGTTTCTGACCACTAGTTTTCAGTTTTATGAGTGTCAGTGATTAATTTAGCTCTGTGGATGTACATAAAAATAGGTGGTACTGCAGCAGACAGACAATGACGGCAAAAGAAACTGACAAGAAAGGCAACAGGGGAGCAGCTGAAGCTCTCTCCTTTTGTGAATGCCTGTATGCCGGCTGTGAATGAGGACATATAGGAGGGTAGGCAAGGTGGAGTGGAGCAAGATAGGAAGATGGGCCAGAAAAAAATCTAGTCTATTTCTTCTGCTTTATTTTACATAAGAAATGGCTAAGAAAAGAAAAAAAATCTTGCAGCTCGTGGGAACGGAATAGACTAAAATTTGGTGGAAAGAAATACTTACCCTGATGCTATGTTCTCCATTGCACAAAAGTAACTCTCCAGGAAGATCAACAGAACCTTGATTAGAAAGCAATTGCACTGAAGTCAAAGAACACATTCTTGGTAATTTAGATTCAATGTGAATGTTAGCTTTCAGAAAATTGGTGTATGCTAATGACTGCACTACAAGAAAAAGAGAAAAAGCCACTTAATAGGACAACTCTATAGACTACTTTCACTCATTTTCCCTAAGAAAATGTTTATTTTGGGATGTAAGAATTTTTGTCCTATATTAAATGTCCTACAAAAAAGAACATTCTGGTTTGGTTTTAAGCGGCAGATATAAGCATGAAATCGCATCAGTGGGGTGGGCTACATGGAGCAGATATTTGCTGTTCTTCAGGCTGTCTTGTCTCTAGGCACATCTTGATGTTACATTGATGCAATCTGTGAGAGTTTTGGCTAATGAGAGAGCAGGGCGACAGTGTACCTTAAATTATTTCCCGTGGCCCCTTCTAATTTTTCTCTTCTGCAGTGACCTGGGAAACCAATTGTACAGGTTGAAGGAGGGGAGTATAGATTATGGTATTATATGATGGCTGGGTGAGAAATAAAGTGTAGTGGAGCTAAGTGAATAACCTTTGTGAATTGCTTGTTCTTTCAACAAGACTTAGCCTATGTTTCATGCAGATATGGCATGGAACCATAGAGAGTGGTTTGTTACATCGGGAAGATATATGCATGTCCTGTTTGACAAGTCAGCTAAGATGGTGACATAGGATGCTTTCTGTTGCAAAGCAGGTTAATGGGAAAACAGCCAATCTGGAATGACTTTAAGCATAAGGACTTTTCAAAGAATATTATGAATGACACCCACCCAGGTGAAGTCATGAAACCTTGTGAGGCTATCAAAAAGAAAAAAAAAGTCACTAAACCTTACTTAGCGTGGGTATCAATGTCAAGGAACTACACTATCACAATTACTAGTGAGACTTGTTGGTTTCCACTGAATGTATGTAGTATCAAATTCTTCTAATTATCAGAGTGTTGAAATGGGGTGTTTGTACCAAAGAGAAATTATTGTCAATCATGAAGAGTAGGTAACATGTTGAAGGGCAAGTATCTGAAAAGTGGAAGCCCAGCACAGCTGTGCAGTTGAGACATACTCTGATTTTCATTAGATCCTGCTGAGAACTTCAGCTATTCCTTCTGCCTCCTCCTTAGGTGACATGCAAACTTGTCATAGTGAATTATTTTGTGTTGTTGAAATGAATCTTCCATTCATTCTCTTCCCTTCCAGTTTCTGCCTGCTGAATTTTCTCTTTTCTAGGGCTTGGTGATACTACTGCTGCTTTCTCAGTCCTCTCACCAAACCAAAAGCTTTCTGAAAGCACATTCATGTTTTAATTTCATGCTTTCTCCCCAACTATTTCATAAACTTTTCAGGATCACATGAATGCATTTGTTTTTATAAGGGACATAGTATAATTCAGAATTTCTGATTTTAGAATTTTACAAATACCTGTTCAATTAAATGGAAAATAATTAAAGGTTATTTCTTTTTGGTATCATTAGATATTAAAATATATTAAAAGTGATAAGAATAAAAAAAGTCATTTCATTATGAAACACAAGGAGGCAAAATAAAGGAAAAATTGGTAGCCAAATAGTTCTTAGCAACTACAAGGTGATATAAATATAATAAGGTGACAAGAATCAGTGATATTATTATTATTTTTATAAGGAATATTTTGATTTATTTTTTTCACTCATTCATACTTGATAGGTACCCCAGTCCCTTCCCTTCCTCCACCCCTTCCTGGATCCATTAATCACCAGGAACTGAAAACAACAACAAACCATAATTCAGAACACCAAAGACCCTACATTAATCACCTGCAACCTGACCAGTCAAATCTTTCCCCATCCTAAAGCTCAGAGAACCTTGTAGAAGAGAGGGGTGGCAAGATTGTAAGAGCCCATTTGTCGGATGGTTACCATCTATCTGCCAATCCCTTTACCTCCCTGATTGCTGAGATCAAACCCTGTCAGTCACAGGTGACCAGGAAGGGAAGTAAGAGTGAGCTTCACCAGATGTCTCACTACTTACATGCAATACTTGATGGTGACCTATTTTCTCTACTGAAGCATGATCCCCTCTTCTTTTTTTCTGAGGGGGACCCTCCTTCTCCTTCCCTCCTGTTTATAATCTTTGTGATTACAGTAGGTATTACAGAGATTTACCATTGAATATGTCATTAAGTTGGTTTGGTACTAGGATCCACCTATTAGGGAGTACATACGGTTTCTAACTTTCTGTGTCTGGGATACTTCACTCAATATAATTTTTTTCTAATTCCATCCATTCCCCGGCAAATTTAATTGATTCATCTTTTTTGATGGCTGAGTAGTATTCCATTGTATAAATGTACCACATTTCCCTTATCCATTCATCAACTGTTGGGCATTTGGGTTGATTCCATGACTTTGCTATTGTAAATAGTGCTGCTATGAACATGGTTGTGCTTGTGTCACTGCAGTGAAATTTTGCCTTATGGGGGATTATTCCCAGAAGTGGTATAACAGGGTCATATGGCATTTCAATCTTTAACTTTTTTAGAAATTGGCAAACTGATCGTCAGAGTGGTTGTGTGAGCCTGCAGTCCCACCAGCAATGTAGGAGAGTTCCCTTCTCTCCACATCCTCTCCACCATTTGGTGTTGTTTTTATTGTGGATTTTTGCCATCCTGACTGGGGTGAGATGATATCCCAGGGAAGTTTTGATTTGCATTTCCCTGATGGCTAAGGATGCAGAGCATTTTTTAAGATATTTGTTAGACATTTCAATATCTCCCTGGAAAAGTTTCTTTTGAGTTTCCAGGCCCATTTTTTAATTGGGCCATTAGTTTCCTTGGTGTTTAGTTTTTTAAGTTCTTTGTGCATTCTGGATAATAGAGCATTATCAGATATGTGGTTAGTGAAGATTTTCTCCCATTCTGTGGGTTGCCTTTTTACTCAGTTTACAATCTCTTTATCTGAACAGAAGCTCTTTAATTTCATAAAATCTTATTTGTTGAGTATTGGTTTTAGTGATTGTGCTATTGGGTTTCTGTTTAGGAGCAGTTGGCCTAGCCCAATCAGCTACCCTTTCAACTAGGGTTTTTATTGTCTCTGGCCTAATATTGAGGTCCTTGATCCATTTGGAATTAGTTTTTTGGGTATGATGACAAGTACGGGTCCACTTTTAAATCTTCTGCATGTGGACATCCAGTTTTGCCAGTACCATTTGTTGAAGATGCTATTCTTTTTCCATTGAATTTTTGGGCCCCTTTGTCAAAGATCAAATGGCTGTAATTGTGTGGGCTTATATTTGGGTCTTCAACCTTTATCCATTCATCTATATATCTATTTTTATTGTTATGGATTTGTAGTATAAAATAAGGTTTGGTATGGTGGTACCTCCAGTAGTGTTTTTGTTACTCATAATTGTTTTTTCTATCCTGGGCCTTTTGTGCTCCACATGAATTTTGAGATTGGTCAATTTCTTTAAAGAATTGCTTGGGTATTTTGATTGGTATAGTGTTGAATCTCTATATTGGTCATTTTTATGATGTTGATTTTGCTGATCCAGTAGCATGGGAGGTCTTTCCACCTTCTGGTAACTTCTGAAATTTCTTTCTTTAGGATTTTAAAGTTTTCATTATAAAGGTCTCTCACTTCTTTGGTTAGACTTATACCAAGGTATTTCATTTTTTTAGGGGCTATAGTAAATGAGATTGTTTCTCTTAGGACTTTTTCATTCTTTTCATCCTTGGTGTATAGGAAGGCCACTGATTTTTTTATTAATTAATTAATTTTTTCCACTCATACATACTTAATAGGTACCCCAGTCCCCTCCCTCCCTCCACTCCTCCCTGGACTCCCTTACTCCCTCTCCCTCTTTTACCCTTCCCTTTCCCCCCTCCCTCCTTTTCTCCCATTGCCGTCTGCCCCCCCCATTCCTGTAGCATCCTTTAGTGTGAATTTCAAGTTTCCCTCTGGGTCCTCCACTTTAATGAGGTTTAAGAACTCAGCAGCATTGCCTAGAACCCTTTCTTGTGTTCCCCTTTAGTATAGGAACACTATTGTGGCTGTTAAGCCCTTGCTCCTAAGGATCCTAGTGCCTGTGATCCATGCTAGACTTTGGGGGGTCAATGCTACATTGGTCATTGCACAGGTCATGCAAAGTCTTATTATGGTTACTTCGGCCCTAACTTGTGTGGAGTATTTTGAATATTTTTGCTCCTCCCCATCTTTAGGCTCTTCACAATCTTACTGCTCCCTCTTCCACAAATTTCCCTGAGCTTTAGGATGGGGAGAGATTAGACTGGCCTGGTTCCAGGTGGTTAATGTAGGGTCTCTGATGTTCTCAATTATGGGTTTTTTTTCCCCAGTTTTCCTGTTCCTGCACTGCCCTTGACTCCATCCTGATTGGTATTGGATGCCACTTCCTAGTTAGAGATAAAAGGCTGTTAAAATAGAGTCTTATTATAATAGTAGATTCTAAGGTAGATAGAATAAGAGTAGGAGACTGTAGAGGGGGGGTAAGTCTCCCATTTGCAGGATGGTTATCTTCTATCTGTCAGACTCTATGCCCTCCCTGTCTGGTGAGATAAACCCCCTCAGTTGCAAGTGACCAGGAAGTCTGTGAGCTTAATCAGATGTCTCATTACTTACTTGCATTCCTTGATGGTTGCCTATTATCTCTGCTGTAGCATGATCCCTTCTCTCCTTACTTCTGGAGGGCCCTCCTTCCCTCCTGTTTATTATCTTTGCAATTACTGTAGGTATTACAGAGATTTATCTTTGCGTATGTCACTAAATGGGTTTGGTACTAGGATCCACCTATTAGGGAGTACATACGATGCTTACTTTTCTGTGTCTGGGATACTTTGCTCAGTATAATTTTTTCTAATTCCATCCATTTCCCAGCAAATTGCATTAATTCACCTTTTTTGATGGCTGAGTAGTATTCCATTGTATAAATGTACCACATTTTCCTTATCCACTCATCAACTGTTGGGCATCTGGGTTGATTCCATGACTTTGCTATTGTAAACAGTGCTGCTATGAACATGGTTGTGCTTGTGTCACTAGTGAAATTTTGCTTTATGGGGGATTATTCCCAAAAGTGGAATAGCAGGGTCGTATGGCATTTCAATCTTTACCTTTTTTAAGAATCTCCAGACTGTTTGCCAGAGTGGTTGTATAAGCCTGCATTCTCACTAGCAATGTAGAAGAGTTCTTTTCTCTCCACATCCTCTCCAGCATTTGGTGTTGTTTGTATTGTGGATTTTTGCCATCCTGACCGGGGTGAGATGATATCCCAGGGAAGTTTTGATTTGCATTTCCTTGATGGCTAAGATGCGGAGCATTTTTTAAGATATTTGTTAGACATTTCAATTTTGTCCCTGTAAGTTCCAAGGCCCATTTTTTAGTTGGGCCATTTGTTTCTTTGGTGTTTAGTTTTCTAAGTTCTTTGTGCACTCTGGATAATAGAGCTCTATCAGATATGTGGTTAGTGAAGATTTTCTCCCATTCTGTGATTTGCCTTTTTGCTTGGGTTACAATCTCTTTATTTTTCATAAGATCCCATCTGTTGAGTGTTGGTTGAGTGTTGACTGTGCTATTGGATTTCCGTTTAGGAACTGTTGCCTTAGCCCAATCAGCTCGAGGGAGTTCCCTACCTTTTCAACTAAGGTTTTTATAGTCTCTGAAGCCACTGATTTTTGCACATTTATTTTGTAGCCTGTCACCCTGCTGAACTTATGTATTAGTTCCAGGAGTTTCCTGGTGAAGCTTTTAAGATCACTCAGGTATATGCTCATGTCATCTGCAAATAGAGATATCTTCACTTCTTCCTTGACAATTTGAATCCCTTTTATCTCCCTCTCTTGTTTTATGCTTTAGCTAATACTTCAAGTACAATTTTGAATAGAAGTGGTGAGAGTGGACATCCTTGTATAATTCCAGATCAAAGCAGGAATGCTTCAATGTTTTCCCCATTGAGTATAATCCTTGCTATTGGGTTGTTGTATACAGCTTTCATCATGTTGATAAAGGCTCCTTCCATTCTAACTGTCTCTAGGGTTTTGATCATAAAAGGATGCTGAATTTTGTCAAAAGCTTTTTCTACAGCTACTGAGAGTATCATGTGGTCTTGGACTTTGGATTGGTTTATATGGTAGATTACATTTATTCATTTGCATATGTTGAACCAACCTTGTGTGCCTGGGATAAAGCTTACTTAATCACTGTGAATCTTTTTGATATGTTTTTGAATCCGATTTGCTAAGATTTTGTTGAGAATTTTCACGTGTGTTCATCAACGATACTGGCATATAGTTTGCTTTTTTAAAGTGTTTGGGATTTTTTAAAGGTTTTGGGATTAGTATTATATTAGCTTTGTGGAAAGAATTCAGAAGTGTTCCTTCTTTTGAAATATGGAACAGTTTGAGGAGTATTGGTGTTAGTTGTTCCTTAAATATCTGGTAGAATTCTGTGCTGAATCCATTTGGTCCAGGACCAGACGATTGGTATGAAGATTCGAGATTGCTTCATCAATTTCCTCATATGTTATCCGACTATTTAATTAATTCAAAACTTCCTGATTCAATTTAGATAAGATATACTTACTTAAGAATTCATCCACTTCTTTTGTATTATCAAACTTTTTTTGTTTTTTTAAATTATTTATTCAATTGTGCGCGTGTATGAGTGTATGTGTGTGTAGAACCACGGAGGAATTCGGGAACCACCATGGACCGCCTCCACCTCCTCCTTGTTTACTCTGCCCCAGGATTCACAGGCTCCGCCCTACCAGGACCAGAAGCGCAGGCCGCCCCCACCTCCCTCTGGCGTCTATACATGGGGTCTAGGATCTGAACTCAGGACCTTCCACCTGCAAGGCAGAGGCTTAACCCCTGAGCCACCTCTCCAGCCCCTATATTATCAAATTCACAGAGTATAAGTTTTTGAAATATGACTTTATAATTCTCTGAATTTCTTGGGTATCAGTAGTAATAATTCCATTTTCATTTCTAATTTTGTTAATTTGTTTTTTTTCTCTCTTGATTTTGGTTTATTTAGCTAGGGATGTATCGATCTTACTGATTTTTTTCCAAAGAATCAGCTTTTTGACTGGTTCTTTGTATCATTTTTCTTATCTCAGTTTCGCATATTTCTCCCCTCATTTTGCTAATCTCTCTTTTATTGCTTTTGGGATTGGATTGTGTCTTGTGTCTTGTGTTTCTAAAGCTTTAAGATGCATCATGAATTTATTTACTTGTGATGTTTTTATTTTTTTAACATAGGCATTAAGAGCTATAAACTTACTTCTTAGGATGGCTTTCATTGTGTTTCCAAGACTTAGTGTATTTTCTGCTGTTTGTTTCATTGTAGATGTCAAACTTTAGACTATGTGGTCTGATAGTGTACAGACTATAATTCCAACTTTCCTGTATATGTGGAGATTTGTTTTGTGGCCCAATATGTGGTCTGTTTTGGAGAAAGTTCCATGAGTTGCTGAGAAAAATATGTATTCCTTGGTGCTTGGATGGAAAGTTCACTAGAGATCTGTAAGGCCCATTTTGGTAAGGGTTTGATTAAGTTCCAATATGTCTCTGTTAAGTGCTTGACCTGTTGATCTATCCCACGTTGAGAGTGCAGTACTGAAATCCCTGAGTATTATTGTTTTGGGATTGATTTCTTGTTTTAGACATTGTAGAGTTTGCTTAATGAATGTGGAGGAGCCCATATTTGGTGTGTATATGTTCAGTATTGTGAAGTCTTACTGGCGAATATCCACACTGGTCACCATAGTAGTTATACAAGTCTGCATTCCCAACAGCAATATATGAGGGTTCCTTTTCTCCATATCATCTGCAGCATGTGCATGTCTTTTGGAGTTTTGCCATTCTGGCTGAAGTGAGATGCTATCTCAGGGTAGTTTTGATTTGCATCTCCCTGATGGCAATGGAGGTGGAATATTTTCTAAGGTATTTGTTGGACATTTCAATTTCTTCCAGGAAAAAATTTCTTGCATGTGGATATCTAGTTTTGCTTGCACCATTTGTTGAAGATACTGTTTTTTTGCTATTGAGTTTTCTGGGCCCCATGTCAAAAATCAGATGACTGTATGTGTAGTGGCCTATTTCTAGGTCTTTGACTCTCATCCATTGATCTACATGTCTATTTTGGAGTCAGTACCATGCTATCTTTATTACTATGGAGTTGTAGTATAGATTAAGGTCTGGTATGGTGATTCCTACAGCATAGTTTTGTATTACTAAGGATTACTTTAGCTATCCTGAGCCTTTTATATTTCCATATGAATTTTGAGATTGCTTTGTCAATTTCTGTGAAGAATTGCATTGGAATTTTCATTGGTATAGTAATGAATCTGTATATTGCTTTTGGTAGGGTGGCCATTTTTATGATGTTAATTCTACCCATTCAGGAGTATGGGAAGTCTTTCCACTTTCTGGTATCTTCTGAAATTTCTTTCTTTAGGGTTTTGAAGTTTTACTTATATAGGTTTCCTACTTCTTTGGTTAGATTTATACCAAGGTATGCCATTTTTTAAGGTTCTATGGTAAATGGAATTGTTTCTCTTAGGACTTTCTCACTTTTTTCATCCTTGGTATATAAGAAAAGTACTGATATTTGAACATTAATTTTGTAATCTGCTACTCTGTTGAACTCATGTTTTATTTCCAGGAGTTTCCTGATAGAGTTTTATAGTGTCTCAGGTATAGGATCATGTCACCTGAAAATAGGGATAACGACTTCTTCTTTTCCTATTTGCATCCTTTTTGTCTCCCTCTCTTGTCTTATGGCTCTAGATAAGACTTCCAGTACAATATTGAATAAAAGTGGTGAGAGTGGACAGCCTTGCCTAGTTTCTGATCTAAGAGGTCATGCTTCAAGTATTCATCATTTAAAATGATCCTTCCTATAGTCTTCTAGTATATAGTTTTTATTATATTGATACATGTTCCTTCCATTCCAGTTGTCTCCAGGACTTTGATCATAAAGTAATGTTGGATCTTGTCAAAAGCTTTTTATGCATCTATCAAGAGAACAATGTAATTTGTTTTGCTTATATGATGGATTACATTTATTGATTTGCATATGCTGAACCAACCTTGTGAGCCTGGAATAAATCCTACTTGATCATAGTGAATGAACTTTTTATATGTTTTTGAATATGGTTTGCTAAAATTTTGTTGAGGATCTTTGCATCTGTGTTCATTAATGAAATTGGCCTATATTTTCTTTTCTTTTTTATTGTATTTTATTTGACTTTGGGATTAGTGCAATATTAAATTTATAGAAAGAATTTGGGAGTGTTTCTTTGCTATTTTATGGAATAGTTTAAGAAGTAATGATTTTAGTTGTTCAAATGTTTGTTAGAATTATGCACTGAATCCATCTGGTCCTGGACTTTCTTTGGTGGGGAGATGTGTAATTATTTCTTTAATTTTATCACTTGTTATATGTAATTGCTTCTTTAATTTCAGCAAGTTTAAATAATTCAATTCATCATGATTCAATTTTGATAAGTTGTGCATATTAAGAAATTCATCCATTTCTTTCTGTTTTTAAAACTTTGCAGAGTATAAATTTTTGAAGTATGACCTTATGATTCTCTGAATTTCTTTGGTATCAGTTGTAATGATTCCATTTTCATCTCTAATTTTTTAATTTGAGTTTTCTCTCTTTTGGCTTTTGTTAATTTGGCTAAGGGTTTGTCAATCTTGTTGATTATTTCAAAGAGCCAGCTCTTTATTTGGTTGATTCTTTGCATCATTTTCCTTATCTCAATTTTGGATATTTCCCTGCTGATTTTATTAATTTCTATTCGTTGATTTTTTTCAAAGAGCCAGCTTTTTATTTGATTGATTCTTTGTATCATTTTCCTTACCTCAATTTTGGATATTTCTCCCCTGATTTTATTAATTTCTGTTTGTCTACTGCTTTGGCGATAGGATTGTTCTCATCTTTCTAAAGCTTGAAGTTGGATTTTTAAGCTTAACAATTATTTACTTGTGATGTTTCCATTTTTTTGATGTAATCATTGAGTTCTATAAACTTTCCTCTTAGGACTGTCTTCATTGTATCCCAAAGATTTTGATATGTTATATTTTCATCATCATTTATTTCTAGGAATTTTTGAATTTCCTTTTGACTTCTGTCTATACCTGTTCCTCAATCAGTATCATGGTATTTAGTCTCCAAGAATTTATACATTTTCTGACATTGCTTTGTTGTGGATGTCTAGCTTTATTCCATTGTGGTCAGATAGGGTACAGGATATTATTTCAACTTCCTGTATATGTCGAGGTTTGCTATTGTATCCCAATATGTAGTCTATTTTGAAGAAGGTTCCATGAGGTGTTGAAAAGAATGTGTATTCCTTATTTTTGGGATAGAAGTTTCAGTGAAGTCAGTCAGTCCATTTGGGTTATGGTTTGATTAAGCTCCACTGCATCTGTGTTCAGTTTTTGGTTTATGGACCTATCCACTGGTGAGAATGGGGTGTTGAAGTCCCCTACTATTGTCATATTTGGGTTGAATTGGCATTTTGAATGTTGTAATATGTGTTTAATGAATGTGGCTGAGCCTATATTAGGTGTGAATTTGTTCAGTATTGTGAAGTCTTCCTGATGAATTTTTCCTTTGATTAATATGTAGTATCCTTCTGTGTCTCTATGATTTCTTTCAGTTTGAAATCTATTTTATCAGATATCAGAATTACTACTCCTGCTTGTTTCCTTTTTTTCCATTAGCTTGTAGTGCTTTTGATCAGACTTTTGCTCTGAGACTGTGTCTGCCTTTCATTGTGAGATGCATTTCCTGAAGTTAGTAGATTGCTGTGTTGTGATATTTGATCCATGTTTATAGTCTATGTCTTTTGATTGGATAGCTAATTCTATTAATGTTCAGGGTTATAATTAAGACATTCTTATTTCTTCCTGTAATTTTTTGTGTTTTATGGGTTTTATGTGTCTATTTCTGTGCTAGAAATTGTGTTGATATAATTTTTCCTTTCTGTCCTCTTGGATATGTTGTCCTTTTCTTTGAGCTTGAGTATCTTTTATAGCGTCTTTTGTAGCTTGGTTTGATGTTCATGTAAGCTTTCAGCTTGACCTTATGGTGAAAGATTTTTCTTTCACCCTCAATCATGATTGATAGTTTGATGGGTATATTAGTCTGAGTTGGCATTTTTGCTCATTCATGACTAGAAGTATATATCTTTCCAAGCTCTTCTGGTTTTCACTGTTTCCATTGAAAAATCAACTGTTATTCAAATAGGTTTACTTTAAAATGTAACTTGTTTTTTTTTTTCTCTTTATACTCTCTTGGCTTTCTCACATATTTGTGTTGTTTTGACTATAATTTGTTGTGGTGAGTTTCTAGTTTGGTATCTGAATGGTGTATGATATGCCTCTTGTACTTAGATGGGGTTCTCTTTCCTTAGATGTGGAAAATTCATTAATGATAGTGTGAAAAATCTCTTCTGGAGTGGCTTTATGGTTTTCTTCTTCTGATATTCCATCAAAGCATATGTTTGATTTCTACAAGGATTTCTACAACTTTTGAATATTCCTCTCCAGTATTTTTTTGGCTTTTTCAATCTCTTTAATTGAGCCAATTTGCTCTGCCATATTGTCTTTTAGTCCTGATATTCTGTTTCTGCTTTATTAGTTCTGCTGGTAAGACCTTCTGTTAAATTTTGGATTATATCGGGGCTGGAGAGGTGGCTCAGGGGTTAAGCCTCTGCCTTGCAGGCAGAAGGTCCCGAGATCGGATCCCAGACCCCACGTATAGAAGCCAGGCAGAAGCGGGGGTGGCCTGTGTTTCTGGTTCTGGCAGGGCAGAGCCTGTGAATCCCGGGGCAGAGTAAACAAGGAGGAGGTGGAGGCAGTCCATAGTGGTTCCCGAATTCACCTGTGGTTCTACACATGTGCACACATGCACAATTGAATAAATAAAAAAAAATTAAAAAAATTTTTGGATTATAGCCAACTTTTAATTTCTTTTTTTTTTTTTTAAGAAAGACATTGGAACATTTATTTATGCTACTAAATGAAATTATTCTGAATGCCATAATCACATTTAAAAATAAAGGCCAAACTGTAAATTCTAAAATAATGGAAGGAACATTGATACTTTATTGTATGATAAGAGAAAATATTCACAAAATTTGACAGGTTAAGGATCAATTCTATGTCACAGTTTTTAAGGATAACTGTACAATAGATACCCACTGAAATATGACATATTGTTGTTTGTATGATGCAGGCTCTTTTTTTATTAATACATTTTTTATTATTATTTCAGCTCATACAAACTTAATAGGTACACCAGTTCCCTCCCTCCCTCCTCCTCCCCCCGTACCCCCTGCTCCTCCTCCCCACCCCCCTCCCTTCCCATCCCCCAGTGCCTCCCGCCCCAATTCCCAGAGAGTCCTTTCTTGTGCATGCCTGATTTTCCTCTGGGCCCTCCTCTCCGATGATGTACAAGGACCCAGTGGCCTTTCCCTGAACCCTTTCCCGTGTTCCCCTTAGGTATAGGAACACTGCTGTGGCTGCCAATCCCTTGCCTCCAAGGATCTTGGTGCCTTTAGCAGATGCTAGACTTTGTGGGGTCAATAGCGTGTTGGACAATGCACAGGGCATGTAAAGTCCAATTATGATTGCTTCAGCCCTAACTTGTATGGAGTAACTTACATATCCTTGCTCCTCCCATCCTTTTGCTCTTACACTCTTACCGCCCCTTCTTCTGCAAATTTCCCTGAGCTTCAGGATGGGGAGAGATTAAGCTGGCCTAGTTCTAGGTGGTTGATATAGAGTCTCTGAAGTTCTGGATTGTGGTTTGTTGGTTTTCTTTTGCAGTTTTGCTGCTCCTGCAATGCCCTTCACTCCATCCTGGTGGGCATTGTATGTTACCCCCTGGCCAGAGACAAAAAGCTGTTAAACTAGAGTCTTGTGATAAAAGCACATTCAAAGGTAGATGTAATAAAAGTGGGAAACCACAGTGAGGGAGGGGTCTATCACCAATTTGCACAACGGTTACTTTTTATCTGCCAGACTATATGCCCTCCTCTTCTGGTGAGATCATACCCCCTCAGAAGTAAATGATCAGGAACAAAAGTCTGTGAGCTTAATCAGATGTCTCATTACTTATTTGAGTCCTTGATGGAGGCCTATTTTCTCTGCTGTAACATGGTCCCTTCTCTCCTTGTTTCTGGTGTGGCCCTCCTACCCCATCCCTCCTGTTCATAATCCTTGCAATTACTGTCTCTAGTGGGCTGGGTGGGTTTGGTACTAGGAGCCACCTATTAGGGAGTACATATGGCACTTAATTTTCTGGCTCTGGGATACTTCACTTAATATAATTGTTTCTTTTTTTATTAAAAATGTAATTATACATTTAAAATTTTTAACAGTTCCCTCCCTCCCCCCTCCTCCTCCCGAACCCCTTCCTTCTCCTCCTCTCCCTCCCCATCCCCAGTGCCTCCCCCCCAATTCCCAGAGAGTCCTTTATTGTGTACGCCTGACTCTCCACTGGGTCCTCCTCTCCGATGACATATAAGGACCCAGTGGCATTTCCATAAGCCCTTTCTCTTGTTCCCCTTAAGCATAGGAGCACTACTATGGCTGTCAATCCCTTGCCTCCAGGGATCTTGGTGCCCTTAACAGATGCTAGACTTTATGAGGGCAACAGTGCGCTGGACATTGCGTGGGGCATGCAAAGTCCCATTATGATTGCTTTGGCCCCAACTATTGTTGAGAATCTTGCAAATCGTTGTTCCTTCCATCCTTTTGCTCTTACAATCTTACCGCCCCCTCTTCCGCAAATGTCCCTGAGCTCCAGGATGGGGGAGAGATTAGGCTGGCCTAGTTTTATGTGATTGATATAGAGTCTCTGAAGTTCTGGATTATGGTTTGTTGATTTTCTTTTGCAGTTTTGCTGCTCCTGCAATGCCCTTCACTCCATCCTGCTGGGCACTGTATGTCACCCCCTGGCCAGAGACAAAAAGCTGTTAAACTGGAGTCTTGTTATAATAGCACATTCAAGGATAGATGTAATAAAAGTAGGAAACCTCAGTGAGGGAGGGGTCTATCACCCATTTGCACAATGGTTACTTTTTATCTGCTAGACTATATGCCCTCCCCTTCTGGTGAGATCAGGAAAGAACGTCTGTGAACTTAACCAGGTTTCTCATTACTTACTTGCAGACCTTGATGGAGGCCCCTCTCTCCTTGTTTCTGGTGTGGCCCTCCTACCCCATCTCTCTTGTTCATAATTCTTGCAATTACTGTGTTACATAGGTTTACTTTTGAGTGTCTCAATGTGGGCTGGGTGAGTTTGGTACTAGGAGCCACCTATTAGGGAGAACATATGGCACTTAATTTTCTGGGTTTGGGATACTTCACTTAATATAACTGTTTCTAATCCCATCCATTTCCCAGCAAATTCCAGTAATTCATCATTTTTGATGGCTGAGTAGTACTCCATTGTATAGATGTACCACCGTTTCCTTATCTACTTGTCAACTGTTGGACATTTAGGTTGATTCCACGACTTTGCTATTGTAAATAGTGCTGCTATGAACATGGTTGAGCTTGTGCTATCGAGGTGAACCTCTGCTGCATGGGGGGTTATTCCCAAAAGTGGGATAGCAGGGTCATATGGCATTTCAATCTTTAATTTCTTTAAGAATCTCCAGACGGCTCGCCAGAGTGGCTGTATGAGCCTGCATTCCCACCAGCAATGGTGGGAGAGTTCCCTTCTCTCCACATCCTCTCCAGCATTTGTCGTTGTTTGTATTGTGGACTTTTGCCATCCTGACGGGGGTGAGATGATATCTCAGGGAAGTTTTGATTTGCATTTCCCTGATGGCGAAGGAAGTGGAGCATTTTTTAAGATATTTGTTAGACATTTTAATTTCATCCCTGGTAAAGTTTCTTTGAAGTTCCAGGGCCCATTTTTTAATTGGGCCAGTGTTTTCCTTGGAGTTTAGTTTCTAAGTTCTTTGTGCACTCTGGACAGTAGAGCTCTGTCAGATATGTGGTTAGTGAAGATTTTCTCTCATTCTGTGGGTTGCCTTTGAGCTCGTGTTACAATATCTTTATCTGAACAGAAGCTCTTTAATTTCACAAGATCCCAACTGTTGAGAGTTGGTAGCAGTGACTGTGCTATTGGATGTCTGTTTAGGAAATGTTGGCCTAGCCCAATCAGCTCGAGGGAGTTCCCTATCCTTTCAACTATGGTTTTTAAAGTCTCTGGCCTTAAATCAAGGTCCTTGATCCATTTGGAATTAAGTCTTGTACATGGTGACAAGTATGGGTCTAGCTTTAATCTTCTGCATGTGGAGATACAGTTTTGCCAGCACCATTTGTTGAAGATGCTTTTCTTTTTCCATTGGATTCTTTGGGCCCCTTTGTCAAAGACCAAATGGCTGTATTTTTGTGGGCTTATATCTGGGTCTTCAACCCTTATCCATTGATCTGGGTGTCTATTTTGGAGCCAGTACCAGGTTGTCTTTATAACTATGGATTTGTAGTATAGACTAAGGTTTGGTATGGTAATACCTCCAGCAGTGTTTTTCTTATTCAGGATTGTCTTTGCTATCCTGGGTCTTTTGTGCCAGCATATGAATTTTGAGATTATTTGGTCAACTTCTTTAAAGAATTGCTTTGGGATTTTAATTGGTATAGCATTGAATTTGTATATTGCCTTTGGTAGGTGGTCATTTTTACAATGTTGATTCTACCAATCCAGGAACATGGGAGGTCTTTCCACCTTCTGGTGTCTTCTACTTTTTCTTTCTTGAGGGTTTTAAAGTTTTCATTGTAAAGGTCTTTTACTTCCTTGGTTGGTTATACCAAGGTATTTCATTTTTTTAGGGGCTATAGTAAATGGGATGGTTTCTCTCAAGGCTTTTTCACTTCTTTCATTCTGGGCATATAGGAAGGCCTCTGATTTTTGCACATTTATTTTGTATCCTGCCACCCTGCTGAACTTCTCAATTAGTTCCAGGAGCTTCCTGGTGGAGTTTTTGGGATCACTCAGGTATAAGATCATGTCATCTGCAAATAGGGATAGATTGACTTCTTCCGTGCCGATTCGAATCCCTCTTATGTCCCTTTCTTGTCTTATGGCTTCAGTTAAGACTTCAAGTACAATATTGAATAGAAGTGGTGAGAGTAGACAGCCTTGTCTAGTTCCTGATCGAAGTGGGAATGCTTCCAATTGTTCCCCATTGAGCATAATCCTTGCTGTGGGCTTGTTGTATATAGCTTTTATTATATTGATAAAGGTTCCTTCCATTCCTACAGTCTTTAGCGTTTTGATCATAAAAGGCTGTTAGATTTTGTCAAAGGCTTTTTTTGTATCTATCGAGAGTATCATGTGGTCTTGGACTTTGGACTGGTTTACATGATGAATTACATTTATTGATTTGCATATTTTGAACAAACCTTGTGTGCCGGGGATGAAGCCTACTTGGTCCCTGTGAATGATCTTTTTGAATGCGATTTGCTAAGACTTTGTTGAGAATCTTTGTGTCTGTGTTCATCAGAGAGATCGCCCTATAGTTTTCTTTTTTAAGTGAATCTTTATTAGGTTTTGGGATTAAGACGATATTAGCTTCATAGAAGGAATTTGGTAGTGTTCCTTCCTTTGCTATTTGATTGAACAGTTTAAGGAGTATTGGTGTTATTAACTCCTTAAATGTCTGATAGAATTCTGTGCTGAATCCATGTGGCCCAGGACATTTTTTGGTGGGAAGATTCGAGATTACTTCTTCAATTTCCTTGTATGTTATAGGACTATTTAAATAATTCACAACTTCCTGATTCAATTTAGGTAGGTTGTGTTTACTTAGAAATTCATCCATCTCTTTTGTGTTGTCAAACTTCACAGAGTACAAGTTTTTGAAATATGATGTTATAATTCTCTGGATTTCTTGGGTATCAGTAGTGATAACTCCATGTTCATTTCTCATTTTGTTAATTTGGGTTTTCTCTCTCCTGCTTTTGGTTTATTTAGCTAGGGGTGTATCAATCTTATTGATTTTTTCAAAGAACCAGCTTTTTGACTCGTTGATTTTTTCTATCATTTTCTTAGTCTCGATTTCAGATATTTCTCCCCTTATTTTGCTAATCTCCTCTCTTCTACTATTTTTGCGATCAGATTGCTCTAGTTTCTCTAAAGCTTTAAGCTGCATTGTTAAGTTGTTTATTTCTGATGTTTCCATTTTTTTGATGTAGGCATTAAGAGCTATGAACTTACCTCTTAGAACAACTTTCATTGTGTCCCAGAGACTTTGGTAAGTTGTATGTTCGTTATCGCTCACTTTCAGGAAATCTTGAATTTCCTTTTTAATTTCTTCCTGAATCCAGTTCTCATTCAGCATCATATTGTTAAGTTTCCAGGAGTTAGTGTATTTTCTCTTGGTTGATGTGTTGTGGATGTCCAGCTTTAGGCCGTGGTGGTCTGATAGGGCACAGGTTAGAATTTCAACATTTTTGTACATGTGTAGATTTGTTTTGTGCCCCAAAATGTGATCTATTTTGGAGAAAGTTCTGTGTGCTGCTGAGAAAAATGTGTATTCTTTGGTACGTGGGTGAAAAGTTCGATAGAGATCTGTAAGGTCCATTTCTTTCAGGGTTTGATTAAGTTCCAAAGTGTCTCTGTTAAGCTTTTGACCTGTTGATCTATCCCATGTTGAGAGGGCGGTGTTGAAGTCCCCAAGAATTATCATTTGGGGGTTGATTTCTTGCTTTAGACACTGTAGGATTTTCTTAATGAATGTGGAGGGGCCCGTATTGGGTGCATATATGTTCAGTATTGTGAAGTCTTCCTGGTGAATTGTACCTGTGACTAAAATGTAGTATCCATCCGTGTCTCTTATAATTTTCTTTGGTTTGAAGTCCACTTTGTCTGATAACATATTCGCTACCCCTGCCTGTTTTCTGCTTCCATTAGCTTGTAGAATTGTTGACCAGCCTTTTATTTTTAGAGCGTGCGTATCTTTTATGGTGAGATGGGATTCCTGCAGGCAGCAGATTGATGGATTGTGATTTTTAATCCAAGTTTGTAATCTGTGTTTCTTGATTGGTGAATTAATTCCATTGACATTTAGTGTTATAATGGAGAAACTATTTTTAATTCCAGACATTTATTATGTTTAGTAGTTTTTATAATTATATTGCTTCGCTTTTAATGGTGTTATATTTGCCTTCTGTTCTCCTGGATATGCCTGTTTTTTTCTTCACGCTTGAGTATTATTTCTAGCATTTTTTGAAGGCCTGGTTTGGTGGACATGTATCCCTTAAAGTTGTCTTTGTGCTGCTTCTTTCTCCCTGGATCATGACGGATAGTTTTGCAGGGTAAATCAGCCTGGGTTGACATTTTTGCTCATTCAATACTTGAAGTATGTCTCTCCAAGCTCTTCTTGCTTTTACTGTTTCGACTGAGAAGTCATTTGTTATTTTAATAGGTTTACCTTTAAAAGTGACTTGTTTTTTCTCCCTTGAAGCTCTCAGCACCAGTTCTTTATCTTGAATGTGGAGTGTTTTAACTATTATTTGCCGTGGCGTGCTTCTGTTTTGGTCGTATCTGTTTGGGGTGTGGAATGCCTCTTGTACATGGATGGGCCTCTCTTTTTTTAGATGAGGAAAGTTTTCCTTGATGATCATTTGAAAAATTTCCTCAGGGGTGGTATTTTGAGATTCTTGCTCTGGTATTCCATGAATACGCATGCTAGGCTTCTTCAGGGTGTCTTATATCTCTTGGATATTTCTCTCAATTATCTTTTTGACTTTAACAACCTCTTCCATTGAGTTGGTTAGTACTCCCACTTTATCTTCAAGGTCTGAAATTCTGTTTTCTGCTTTGTTAGTTCTGTTGATAAGACTCTCTGTAGAGTTCTGGGTTGAAGATAACTTGTCTTGTAGCTCAGTTTTAAACTCTGCTTGAGTCTGTTTTAACTGCTCTATGCCAGTTTTTGTTTCTTGCACTGTTTTTCTCAACTCCTCCAAGTGTCTGTTGTGTTCCTCTTCAAAGCGATCGATTTGATTATGTAATTCCTTCCTGATTTCCTCTTTCATAGTATTGAACATGGTAATGATCATATTTTGAACGTCGTTATCCTGGGTCAGGCTTTCTTGGCCTTTTTCCGCGGGTTTGTTCTGGTTGGAGTCTAACATTATGGGATTAATTTCTTCAGTGGGAAATTTGTTTACTTGAGTGTTGCTTCTCATGGATTTGCACTTAGACTTTGGCATTGTCGTTTTAACTCTTAAGATCTTTTAATTTCTGTGGGTTTTTCACTAAACTGAATTATTTGGCCTGGGGTTCTGGGGGCCGGCAGGTACCGAGCTTACCTGGGTCATGGCGTGGTGAGGCCCAGCTGGACCGCGCGCGTGCGTCCAGGGACACGGAGTGGAGGGGAAGAGGGGATGGGGCGTCAGCGGGGCGCTATTTAAACCCGGGGCACCCGCCGGCGGGGCCGGGCACAGAGGGGGTGCCCTCTCCTCCTCTCAGGCCCTGCGCGCGTGGCTCCAGCTGGATGGTGGGAGGAGTTGGGTCCACTCAGGCAGCCTGGGGCTCTGGGGGCGGGCGGGGACCGAGCTTACCTGGTACGAGGTGGGGTGAGGCCTGGCTGGACCGCCCGTGAGCGCATCCCAGGTGCGCGCGCCCTGGGTGGCGGAGTGGAGGGGAAAGGGGGATGGGGCGTCAGCGGGGCGCTATTTAAACCCGGGCCACCCGAGAGCGGGGCCGGGCGCAGAGGGGGTGTCCTCTCCTCCTCCCAGGCCCTGCGCGCGGCTCAGGCTTGTGGTGGGAGGAGCTGGGTCCACTCGGGTGGCCTGGAGCTCTAGGGGCTGGCGGGGACAGATCTTACCTGGTTCGTGGCGTGGTGAGGCCTGTCTGGACTGCGCGTGCATGCGTCCCAGGCCGCGGAGTGGAGGGAAAGGGCCAACTTTTAATTTTAAGCTTAATCTCTGTACGAATTTTTTCAACTGCTCTGTGTTTACCTTTGTTTCTTCAACTGCCTTTTTCATTTCATCTAGGGACCATTTTTCTCCTGTTCATGTTAATTTATGCAGTTATTTAACTCTTCTAGGATTTGCTCTTTCATTGTTTTCATCATGGTAAAGATCATGCTTTGAAAATCCTTATCTTGGTTCTTGAATTCTTGACCAATATCTGAACTGTTATTCTGGTAGGGATCCATTGTTACGGGGTCGATGTTTTTTTTGTAGGGGAGTTGTTGTGGTTTTTTTTGATGTTTCTTGTGTATTTATGGTGTGACTTGTGTTTGATCTCTAGAGTCTTTCTTGGTGAATGTTTATGACTATTATGAGTCAGACAGAATTGCTGCACTTGGACAGTTATTGCTATTGTTTACCTAAGTGTTTAAGGTCTCCATCTAGGGTTCCTTTCTGTTATTTTGTAGGTAAGGTGATATGCTACCAAAAAAATTGTGAAAGCCCTGCTCTGGTTATGGGGGTGACAGAGTTTAGGTCTAAATTTGCCTGGTATTGGGTTTCAAGGATTGTTATATGTGGTTTGGGTTAAGTAATAGATCAGCTTTATATTATGAAATAGGGTGGGTTTAACAGTACTATGACATCTGCTAGTTCATCCCAGTTTTATGAGGGTGAATAGTTAAGGGTGGGTGTGTTGGATTTTGGATGTGTTGTACAGAGATATGAAGCAGAGGTGACTGTCAACTATGATGAGAAGAAAAGTAAAAAGGGTTGCTTAGGATTGGATGTGAAGGTTTCTTTCTGTTTGATGGAAGGAGCTTTAGGGTCCTCAGTAGCAGGGTGTTGGTGCTGTGCTCCCAGGTCAGTGGAGCCTGTGGACTCTGTTAAAATCTTGGAGGTTCTATTATTGGTTGATTGAAGGGAGGCATTGGTTAAGATTTCCTTGACTGGTCCCCATAGAGAGAGGAATTCCAATTTGCCAATGTCTGCTGGAGTCTAAGAGCCTAGGGGAGTTGATTGCACCCAAAAGGTTATGCACAATATGTTTAGAGAACCATGCAAACAATTTAGTACATAAGAAGAATAATTTAGTGCCTTTTAATATATTTAGCAAGATAATTTTATTCAGTCATTTAATGTAATTTCTTATAGCTTAAAACATTAGGAAATTCTTATGATTTGATTTTTGCACAAACCATACGATATATACCTATATAAATGCCATAGACAGAAAAAGTTGTCAAAATATTTCCTGTGCTTATTCCTGGTGTTAAAAAATACTGAGAAAGCACAATGTTAAAAGATCTACATTTGTAAAATGAAAGTATATGGGCCTGAATATCAGTATTTTTAAATGTCAGTAAAAAGCTATCACATTTAAAAGCAGTTTTACTTTAAAAATACTGAGGAAAGTTTAAGAAAAGGAAGACATGAAAGTTAAAGGGGTAAAAGGTTTTGTTGGGAGAGTGAGGGAGAAGACAGAGTAGAGGGAGAGAGAATGAGGTGATGATGATGAAAATTCATTATATAAATGTATAAAACTGTCAAGCAATAAAAGTACATGAAAAGAAAGGGATCATTAATAAATTGACAGGTTGTTTAAGGAAACTCAGGTGAATTAATTCAGAATCCTAAGGTTAGAAAAACCAAGTTTTTCTGTGACCACAGAAGAAAGGACTAGGCAGAACCAGGCAATGGCAACTGAGTAAGATAGGCCTGGTAGGGTCATCAAGCACATAGGAGCCAGAAGCACAGGGAACGCTGACCTTTTTCAGGCTCTTGCTATTGGCCTTTCTTCCCTAGAGACAGAGTAGCTTACAAATGCATATCAGTTTCCCATTCCCAGAGCTCATGTAGTGATCTTGATGACCCCAAGGCAATATAGCTCAGTCTTTGCAGGGGGAGCAGAATAACTTGTCACAGTTAGTCCTGTGACATTCTTTACATATGAACCTTTGGTTAAAATTAATATAAATTGAGGGTGTTGATTTATTTGACATCTTCTATTAGAAGCGTTTACATTCATCATATACATCTTGGTATATTTGTTAGGAAAAAGAGTATAAAAGGACAAGTTTTGTTAAAAATCTATTATCCTTTGATCGTTTGCACTTATTTAAAGCTAAATGCAATAACAATTTTTGCCATTTCTCTGCTTGCTTCATTGAGTGTTAACTTTCAATGATGCTGAATTCATTAGAACACATTTTTTGGTGTATATGTGAATTATTTAGAAATGAGTTCACACTATAAAAATAAAACTATGGTGGCCTGCCAAAGTTTTTTGATAATTGTTTTAAGTGGCCACAGTGTGACCCTTGGCAAATAAATTACGGCTGTTTTGAGAAGACAGCATTTCCCTCAAAGGTTAAACATATATCGGACAGCCCCAGAGACTCAGTTGAAATTCATCTTTCAGATAAGGCCCACATAAATATTTTAGATAGTGCCTGATGGTGGAGAGATAAATGGTTGTCAGAAAGTGGGAAAGGCTCATTTTCTAAGTCTGAGTGGCAATTTTCCTATAATTCTGTCACATGGATAAAGTCCTTTCTGAAGCAGTCTGGCTAAAGGGAAGGAAGGAATGGTCAAGATTAATGGGATAAGCAAACGCAGTATTTATTTTCTGAGCCACTCTATTACCATCTTAGAGAAGGCTTGCCAGAGCCTTTCTCCCGGTCGCATGATGTGGATGACATAGTTGAAACATTTATTAAGTTAATAGAGATGAAGTGTCAAGTCAGTCTGCAAAACCATCTTGACAAAAATGCAGGTGCCTTCTGCAACTCTGAATGTGTCTGGTGTGCCTCTTTGCCTGACATCATCTTTGTATTTGAATTTGTTTAGCTTTTTTCCCTCCTTAGAACCCGATGAAGGGGATTGAAATGCATTCTGTGTCACTTGCAACATCAAGAGTAGAAATAACCCATTGCTTAGCTGAAAATAAATTCTGCCATAAACCTTATGGATATCAAATATCCTCCCTACCCATACACAGTTGGTCATATTAGTTGTGACCTAACATTTACAGAGAACTTTTATTAATAATGGGTTTACTTGTCTTATTCTTTTAATAATTTATGAAATATATAGTATTTTAATATTTAACCAAGTGTCCTCTACACATTTAGGAAAGGAATGCTTAAGGGAAGTATTAATAAATAATGTGATTTCCCCCTCTTTTACCCCCAAAGCCAACTCATTGATATTAGTATGAGACAAGGTGCAAGCCAGTCTTAAACTTAGATTGTTTTTCATATTTAGGTCAGTATATCGTGAGAGTGTATTTTGGCATTTAAACTATTCTATGCAAAATACACAAAATGGCCAAAGCATTTGATTGCATATGTATAAGGGTTTCTCAGGGATCCAAGAATGTTACCTTTGAGAGAAGAATTGTATTAAAAGAATTTGTATTTCTAGTCTTCTGTGAAGCACATGTAAACATGTGTAAATTTTGTAATATGTGCACCTAGCTGTAATCTACTTTGATACATGATAAACCCATGCCTATCAATCTGATCCTATTTTTTTCCCTTCTGGTACTGGAGATTGAATGTGGAGATTCATGACTGGTGATAAGAGTTCTACATCTACATAGGCCATAAACTGTATTCTTGGCTCCTTAGTTATTGAATTACTTCAAAACAATTTACTATATTAAAAGAGTTTCATTTATTATAAAAATATCTCTACTGGTGAATATTTAGATCATTCCAAATTTACTAATAAAACAATGCATGTGTAATGTCACAGTGACATACATCTTTGCATTTTTTGTGTTAGCTCCATAGAATTAATCCAAAATGTGGCCCTGGGATGGTGCACATTTGGGTAGCTGCATACATTGCACTGTTGCCATCCAAAAAACTGTTGAGTTTATATTATGAATACAAGAACTGCATTTCCTCATTTGTTTACCTACATTGAAATCTAGTGCTCTGAGAGTTTGTATGAATAATGAGCGAAAGGTGTAATTTTATTATTTTAATTGTTGCATTTCAACTGGTGGAAAAGGTTGAGTAAAACTGTACTTTTTAAACATTGACATTCAACAGACCAGCTGTGTTTCCCAGAGCACATTCATTTCTCTTCTTGTTTGGGGCAGATGTTAATTATTATCATTTTTCTTTCCTGCACAGCTTTGGGAACCTTTTGTTTGAAAGTGTTCTTCTAGTAATAGAGTGACCTGAGGTACTGATTCATACTATTAGTTATGTGGTCCTTCTCTTTTTTGGAGGGTAGACTTCTCTTTGTGGAATTAACTGGACAAAGAAAGTTCTTAGTCTTCTGAGATTGAGGCTAACTAAGCTGAGTGAGACCCATCAAATACAGTTTACTTCTTTCTAACTTAATGATACTGTTTGTAGCTTCAAGTTTGTAGCTTCAAAAATAAATTTCCACAAGCCATAAGAGAGGGAGATTATTAACTTGACAACTAGCTCACTGATGGGTTGATCATATCCCAAAGGATATCCAATGCAGCCCTCTGAGATCAGGCCAAATTGTAGATGGAGAAATGGAAGGCAGACTGGATGCAAGGAGAATGAGTAGGGTGGGAGAGGAGTGGGGGAGGTAGGAGGGGATAAAACACAAATTCCTTATACTTGTACATGAGAACTTAAAGAAATTTCATCACATTGTCTCAAGACTTAGGACTTCTTTATCTGGAAAATTTTCTTTGGCATAGTGCTATATTTCATTGTGATTTCTGGTTGTGTGATTTTGTTTTTCAATTGTATCAGAACAAACCTATCCAAACTCAATAGCCATTAGATATTGATAGCTATAAAATTTTTAACAGATATTTTATTTCTTTTGTGCTCAAGCTTGGATTTCACAGTAATAATGGGAGATTGTTTCCCCTGTCATGTTAAGAAATCACATTGAACTTGATGAACACAATGAAAGAAATGTGTTTAAGATTTCAAGCCATGAGTATTAACATTTCAGTGCTACAATGTTGCATATTGGTGTGGTATAGAGGCCCTTTCTCTGGCTTTGTGTGAGACAGATGTGATAATTTATAGGTACTTGGAAGGATAGATAAGAAATAGAATCCTGAGTAAATTTTTCATATCAGTTATATTTGAGACTATGAGAACATGCTCATATAGAATGACAATTGCTGAGTTCTTATCATGCAATAGTTCCTAGAAGTCCAAAATTTTAATGTGTAAATAATTTTGCCTCTTGGCACCAGAGTTATTTAATTGGATAAATGTCCCACATCTATAACAATGTATTTACAGCATAATGAATCTATAGCTCACATCAATCACATGTACATTCTCTTTTCAATCCTGGTTTTCACACAAATCCTGTGTATTTGCTGAGTATGCAAAAATGTGGGAGTTTTAAATGGCTGTTTCTGATAATTCATATTAATTGCATAAATGGATCAAAGTCATTAATCTAAATGTACACTTTTCTTTTTAAAGGTCACTTTATGTATAGAGAAATGAACATAATAGAGAGATGAAAAGTTCAGGAAAACATTTCATGCAAGAATGTTCATATTTCTTTGTTATCTTTGTTGTGGTCTTGAATTGATTTCAAATGCTTTTTCAAAATGTAAACTATCAACTTGTATCTCAGAATTTGTATGAAACTTGTAAATAAAAAATACTTTCTACTTTAGAGATGATGACATTGAATCACACAGAGACAACTGACTTGCTGACACGTGTGCTGACATTAAATGGAGACAGGAGTTTACTGTTACCCAGTCATCCTTTCTTCTCTTGGTGGAACATTCATTTCCATTCTCCTGCTTTCTGTGCTCTTTGTGTCTCCTAAGTACTGACTTGGTGAGGTGGACAGTGTGCTGCATTAAAATTTAGAAATTCAGGGTTCTGGGTCAACTCTCCTTCTTGTCTCTGCTCTGAGACCTCAGCTTATGATTTAAATTTGCCTGACATTTAATTTCATACTCTGGAAAATGAGGCTGGCAACTTTGAGATTTGTCCTGGTTGCCTGTCTATGGAATATCTGAAACATGTAAGTTGGTAAGTCTATTCATGAAGAGGTAATGTTTAAGTCTAAACATTAAGAGGTAAGTCTGACCCTCAGGCAAATGGTGAAGAACTTTCCTTCTAAATCTCCATCCTTTTTTCCCCCAATATTCAGGAACTATTTTTATTTAATTTCCACTCATACAAAGTTGATAGATACCTCATTCCCCTCCCTCTCTCCACCCTTCCCTTGATCCCCTTGCTCCCTCCCCACTTTTCCCCTTCCTTTCCCCCCTTTCTCCCAGTGCTCCCCCATTCCTGGAGCATTCTTTGGTGTGCATGTCAAACTTCCCTCTGGGTCCTCCTCTCTGATGAGGTGTAAGGACTCAGTAGCATTGCCAAGAGCTCTCTCTTGTGTTCCCCTTTAGTATAGGAACACTATTGTGGCTGTTAATCCCTTGCCTCTAAGAATCCTAGTGCCTGTGATCCTTGCTAGACTTTGGGGGGTCAATGATATGTTGGTAATTGTGCAGGTCATGCAAAAAACTATTATGATTACTTCAGCCGTAAGTTGTGTGGAGTATCTTGGAGATCGTTGCTCCTCCCCATCTTTCGGCTCTTATAATCTTACCACCCCCTCTTCCACAAATTTCCCTGAGCTTTAGGATGGGGAGAGATTAGGCTGGCCTGGTTCCTGGTGATTAATGTAGCGTTTCTGATGTTCTCAATTATGGTTTGTTGTTTTGTTTTTATTTTTTCCAGTTTTGCTGTTCCTGCATCACACTTGGCTCCATCTTGATGAGTATTGGATATCACCTTCTAGCAAGAGATAAAAAGCTGTTGAAATAGAGTCTTATTGTAAGAGTAGATTCAAAGGTAGATGGAATAAGAGTAGGAGACTGCTGTGGGGGGGCAGTCTCCCATTTGCAGGATGGTTACCTTCTATCTGCCAGACTCTATGCCTTCCCTATCTGGTGAGATCAAACCCCATCAGTTGCAAGTGACCAGGAAGAAAAGTCTGTGAGCTTGACTAGATGTCTCATTACTTACTTGTAGTACTTGATGGTGGCCTATTTTCTCTACTGTAGCATGATCCCCTCTCTCCTTGTTTCTGGCAGAGCCCTCCTTCTCCTTCCCTCCTGTTTATAATCTTTGCAATTACTGTAGGTATTACAGAGATTTATCTTTGAGTGTGTCACCAAGTGGGTTTGGTACTAGGATCCACCTATGAGGAAGTACATGCGGTGCTTAATTTTCTGTGTCTGGGATACTTCACTCAATATATTTTTTTCTAATTCCATCCATTTCCTGGCAAATTTCATTTTATTTCTTTAATAATTTATTTATTTCTGCTCATACAAAACTTTTTTTGTTTTTAGCTTCTGGTTACAGAGGTTTCCATTATTTTAAAATATTTTTTTATTTCCACTCATACAAACTTAACAGGTACACCGGTCCCCTCCCTCCCTCCAACATCCCACTGGCCCGTGCCCCCCTCCCTTCCCCCCTCCCTCCCCAACCCCCACGGCCTCACCCTCCCATCCCAGGAGCATCCTTTAATGTGCATGCCAAACTCTCCTCTGGGTCCTCCTCTCCCATGAGGTGCAAGAACCCAGTGGCATTTCTCAGAACCCTTTCCTGTGTTCCCCTTAAGCATAGGAACACTACTGTGGCTGTCAATCCCTTACCTCCAGGGATCTTGGTGCCTTTAGCAGATGCTAGGCTTTGTGGGGTCAGTAGTGTGTTGGACATTGCACAGGTCAAGCAAAGTCCAATTATGATTGCTTCGGCCCTAACTTGTGTGGAGTATCTTGCATATCATTGCTCCTCCCATCCTTGTGCTCTTACAATCTTACCACCCCCTCTTCCGCAAATTTCCCTGAGCTTCAGGATGGGGAGAGATTAGGCTGGCCTAGTTCCAGGTGGTTGATATAGAGTCTCTGAAGTTCTAGATTATGGGTTTGTTGATTTTTTTTTCAGTTTTGCTGCTCCTGCAATGCCCTTCGCTCCATCCTGATGGGTCACCTCTGGCCAGAGATAAAAGCCTGTTAAACTAGTGTCTTGTTATAAGAGTATATTCAAAGGTAGATGTAATAAAGATAGGAAACCTCAGTGAGGGAGGGGGTCAATCACCCATTTGCCAAACTATATGCCCTCCCCTTCTGGTAAGATCATACCCCATCAGTTGTAAATGATCAGGAAGGAAAGTCTGTGAACTTAACCAGATATCTCATTACTTACTTGCAGTCCTTGATGGTGGCCTATTTTCTCTGCTGTAACATGGTCCCCTCTCTCCTTGTTTCTGGTGTGGCCCTCCTACCCCATACCTCCTGTTCATAATCCTTGCAATTACTGTAGGTATTACAGAGATTTATCCTTGAGTATCTCTAAGTGGGTTTGGTACTAGGAGCCACCTATTAGGGAGTAAATATGGCGCTTAATTTTCTGGGTCTGGGATACTTCACTCAATACAATTGTTTCTAATCCCATCCATTTCCCAGCAAAGTTCCATTAATTCATCATTTTTGATGACTGAGTAGTACTCCATTGTATAAATGTACCATATTTTCCAGTATCCACTCGTCAACTGTTGGACATTTGGGTTGGTTCCATGACTTTGCTGTTGTAAACAGTGCTGCTATGAACATGGTCATGCTTGTGCTATCGAGGTGAATTTTTGCTGTATGTGGGGTTATTCCCAAAAGTGAATAGCAGGGTCATGGCATTTCAATCTTTAATTTCTTTAAGAATCTCCAGACGGCTCGCTAGAGTGGCTGTATGAGCCTGCATTCTCACCTTCTCTTCATATCCTCTCCAGCACTAAATCTCCATCCTTGACAGCATCTACGGGACACACAGCATTACAGGGAGATAATGGGAAGGAAATTCCACGCTGATTTGGGGTCTTTCTTTCAACAACTTATTTCCGTGTTTATTTACTTATTTAATTGTACATTTATATTGTTTGACAGTTTCATACACATATTTTGTCACCTCATTCCATAATAACCTTTTTATTTTTTAATACATTTTTTATTATTATTTCAGCTCATACAAACTTAATAGGTACACCAGTTCCCTCCCTCCCTCCTCCCCCCCCCCGAACCTCCTGCTCCCCCTCCCCTCTCCCCTCTCTCCCCATCCCCCAGTGCCTCCCACCCCAATTCCCAGAGAGTCCTTTCTTGTGCATGCCTGATTCTCCTCTGGGCCCTCCTCTCCGATGACATACAAGGACCCAGTGGCCTTTCCCTGAACCCTTTCCCGTGTTCCAGTTAGGTATAGGAACACTGCTGTGGCTGCCAATCCTTTGCCTCCAAGGATCTTGGTGCCTTTAGCAGATGCTAGACTTTGTGAGGTCAACAGTGTGTTGGACTATGCGCAGGGCATGCAAAGTCCAATTATGATTGCTTCGTCCCTAACTTGTGTGGAGTATCTTGCAAATCATTGCTCCTCCCATCCTTTTGCTCTCACACTCTTACCGCCCCCTCTTCCGCAAATGTCCCTGAGCTTTAGGATGGGGAGAGATTAGTCTGGCCTAGTTCTAGGTGGTTGATATAGAGTCTCTGAAGTTCTGGATTGTGGTTTGTTGATTTTCTTTTGCAGTTTTGCTGCTCCTGCAATGCCCTTCACTCCATCCTGATGGGCATTGTATGTCACCCCTTGGCCAGAGACAAAAAGCTGTTAAATTAGAGTCTTGTTATAAGAGCATATTCAAAGGTAGATGTAATAAAAGTAGGAAACCACAGTGAGGGAGGGGTCAGTCACCCATTTGCAAAATGATTACTTTTTATCTGCCAGACTATATGCCCTCCTCTTCTGGTGAGATTATACCCCCTCAGTAGTAAATGATCAGGAACAAAAGTCTGTGAACTTAATCAGATGTCTCATTACTTATTTGAGTCCTTGATGGAGGCCTATTTTCTCTGCTGTAACATGGTCCCCTCTCTCCTTGTTTCTGGTGTGGCCCTCCTACCCCATCCCTCCTGTTCATAATCCTTGCAATTACTGTAGGTATTACAGAGATTTTTCTTTGAGTGTCTCTAGGTGGGCTGGGTAGGTTTGGTACTAGGAGTCACCTATTAGGGAGTACATACGGTGCTTAATTTTCTGGGTCTGGGATACTTCACTTAATATAATTGTTTCTAATGACATCTATTTCCCGGCAAATTCCAGTAATTCATCATTTTTGATGGCTGAGTAGTACTCCATTCTATAGATGTACCACAGTTTCCTTATCCACTCATCAACTGTTGGACATTTGGGTTGATTCCATGTCTTTGCTATTGTAAACAGTGCTGCTATGAACATGGTCGTACTTGTGCTATCGAGGTGAACCTTGCTGTATGGGGGGGTTATTCCCAAAAGTGGAATCGCAGGGTCATATGGCATTTCAATATTTAATTTCTTTAAGAATCTCCAGACGGCTCGCCAGAGTGGCTGTATGAGCCTGCATTCTCACCAGCAATGTAGAAGAGTTCCCCTCTCTTCACATCCTCTCCAGCATTTGTTGTTGTTTGTACATAATAACCTATCTTATTCCTCTTTCTTCTCCCACTAAAAGCCTTCTTTCAAAGAAGTTTCACTCCAATCCCCATGCCATTTGTGTTTGGGCATGACTCACTGAGTTTAATAAGACTTGTCTGCATTAACATTGCAGTAATGATCTACATTTTATATTCAGATAAACACACTTCCTTGTTTTGTTTGTCAAGACAGTTTCTTGAAGTACAGACTCAACTTGAACTCAGAAGGTAGCTGAGGATGCCATTGACCTCCTGATCCTGCTGCCTCCTCCTCCCAAGTGCTGGGATAACAGGTGCCTGCAACTTCCTCTAACCATGTTACTGTTCTGTAAGTCAGTTCTATGACTATGAAGAGTGGAGGTATTATAGAGATAGATAAATGATGGACCATTAAAAGACTAGGAAAAACACTGAGGGGATAAAGAAGTGATAGATACCTTCTATATAATGCAAGGCAAGGGAAACTGTTCTGACTGCTTCCACTGACAGAAGACACGAAGTCAGTGAATTTGGACTTGGAAGGGTTTGACATGAGGTGACACAGGTCCAGGCATGGTCTGAACAAGGGCCAAAGTATTTGCCCATGACAGCAACATTGCGATGGATTTTCACCTTTTGCAGCTAATTAACTAAACCTAAGGAAGAGTGAGAAGGTAAAATGAAAGGACAATTACAGGGGGTAGTCTTAATGAATCCCTGATATAGTACTTAAGTTTTTCTATACCTCTTTTCAGGAATGGCATTTTTCATAATGGAAACATTGAGTGTTATAGACTATAGTTTTGATAGTCTGCATTATTGTTTGAAATTTCTACTTTTTTCTTATAGAAGTGCTTATATTTCTCTTTTCTACTGACATAAGATTGGGCATTTGTCCAGGTGGAACTGGTCTGGAACTTTTCTTGACGGATGGCTTTCATGGAAGTAGAAAGTACTATATAAGCTGCTCTGGGAGAAAAGGAATCAGCAGTCTCATTAATCAGGGAAAGCTGAAATGTGCAATAACAATCACTCTGCAAGAGGCTACTATCAGTGTAATAGTGGCATTAATATCCAGGGGCAACCAGCAGCTTTCTGATTGAATCTAAGGCTCACACTTCAGTAGGGATAACATTCCTGGTATTGTAAATCAAAACAAATCCCTATGAAAGGGAAGAACATAGGTTCTGGTGGTGGTGCAAGCTATTAAGGTGCAGATATGAGGATACTATTCCAAGCTGCCTTCTAAACATTTGTCCATAGATTGGAAGAGTGCTCAGCACTCAACCTAGAAGAGTCTTTCTGCAATAGAAAATGCTTTTTTCCCCCCAGAAAATCACAACTGACTGAAATGCAGAAAATAAGGGATGGAAGACTGCTTAATCTTAAACAGGACATTTAAGACACTTACCTACCCCAAGGCTCAGGAACACTGCAGAAGGAGAGCAGTAAATAAGAGCTTTAAGAGTGGCATGAGTGCAATCAGACATTATCTTCTAAATATAGTAGGGCTATTGCTTCCATGAATTCACTGCAGCTATCTATGCTTCTGCACGACCTTATGGAATTTGTTTTACCATGTAAAGGGTAATATCTTAACAGTCCCCACACCTACCTAATAGATTGATGTGCATTAATGTTGATGGGGAAGGGGGATAAGGAAGATATTTTCCTCAATGGTATACCCACTGATAAAGAATTTACACTGAAGCAAGTGCTCAAGCATATGCCATCAAAAGCAATTCAGATGAAACTCAGTGGACTACTCATGGTAAAAGAAAAGAAAATAGGAGACTTGCAGGGAAACAGAGGTTTGTAATGGGAAAGTGAGGGAGGTGGAATTGGGGATTAAGGTGTGGAAATATCATAAATTCACTATTCTCATATATGAAACACTAAAAAATTGAAAAATAAATTAATTAATTTAACAAAAAGATTGGGAATGTGTTTGATTTATTCAATGAAATGAGCAGACCTGATATGCTTTGTATAAGCAGAGACTTTTGATTGTTTTTCCCTGCTTCTGTTCTCATTCTTTTTTATTGTTTTGCTTGCTAACCGGCCAATTCTATTTTTGAGCTTATCTTTTTTTTCTGCAATTAGTACTAAACATAGTCAAAAGTAGCCCACATATCATATTATAAGTCTCCAACTGTTAAAAGATAAAACTACAGAGTCCATCCAGACACACAGGCTGATCAAAACATACATAGTGACTTGGATAAAGGAAGTAGCTCTAAATCACACTGTTCAAAAAGTCTTCCAATTAGCAGAAGGGACACCCACAAAATTCTTTCAACTGGGTGAAATTTCTCAGGGGGATGAAAATAAAACCACTGCTCTCTCATGAAAGTTTGGTAAGTTTAGAATGGAAACTCTTTTGAAAAGAATTGCTGCTATTCTTGATGCATGGTACTGACTTGTATCATAAGCCCCTGACCTATGGTTTTAGTCTCCACAGTTTCAATTATCCACATCTAACTGTGCCCTCAAAATATTAAGTGGAAAATTCCCTGGATGCATAATTTATCATTTTTTAAAGTTGCATACCCTTTTAAGTAAATGATGTGGGAGTCTTGACTATCTTCCTCCACTGAGCGTAGGGTGTGACTCATCCCTTTGTTCAGCATGTAGGGCTCCCTAACTGTGACAGTTAACTTCAGCTGTCTGTCCCTGGATTTTCAGAATGGCTTGGGTTGGGTATTTTATCATAGCAACTGAAGAATAACTAAAACATTTTCCAATCTTGCCCATTATCAGATTGGTTATTCTGGTGTTGTATTGTGTATAGTTTAAAAAAGAAACCCTAATTTTATTTAGTAATGCTTCAAAGCACAATATTACACATACTGAAAACATTATAATTATATATTTATAGTTTTCTACTTTAATATTGCTATTACTAACTTCTTACTAAGTCTAATTCATAAACTGAAACAGCATAGATTTATAAGTATAGAATGAACAATGTTCATGTCTGTGTGTGTGTTGTGTGTGTGTGTATTTGGGACTATAGTAGTTTCAGAAATCCCGTCTTTATCTGCAGAAAAAGAAGTCACTACTGTAGTCAAGACATGCTCTTTCTTTGTTCACTGGTATGAACCAAGAATTGGCTATCCCTAACAAAAAGAGATTCAGTGTTCTATGACTACTGGATGTCTGTTATGGGTAGATGACAGAATGTGATATTGCTCTGCCTCCAAGGCCACATGCTCTTATATCTTGAAGTCAAGGATGATAATGGGAAAAGAACTTAGGTAGAACCAAGAGCTATGGACAATAGTGAAATAGAGAATTTCTCCCAGACAGAAGCAGGGTTTAATTTAGGTTCATGTCTTACTTTGCTGACTGTAGAGTTGCCATAAACAACTATTACAAAACAAAACAAAACAAAACAAAGCAAAACAATAACCTCCACAGACTGAATGGCTTAAAAAGCGATATTTTTTTTCATAGTTCTAGAAGGTGGAGTCTGAAGTTAGGGGGTCAGGAGAGCAGATTTCTGTCTTCCAGAAAAGTTTTTTTCACTCTTATGCATATATGGCTTTTCCTTGATTGATTGATTGATTAAGTGTGTGTGTGTGTGTGTGTGTGTGTGTGTGTGTGTATTTGATGGGAAGGTGTAACAGGGTGAGAATTTTTTCTTGTGTCTTTTACAAGACCATTAGCTACAGCTTCTGGGCTCATCAGTCTTTATTATTTCCATAGAGGCTTTATCTCCAAATATGGCCACACTGATCTCCAGGATTTCAGCTTAGGAATTTTAGGGCGAACAACACAAACGTTTAGCACTTTCACTCTTGTGAGGAGAGCACACTTGTAAGGTTTGCAGGCCAGAGTTTAGAATCAGGAAGAAGAATGACTTCTGATGCGTCTCATTCTTTTCTGTCTGAATGGGAATGTCTGCTGCCTTGAGGAGTGGATAGGAATGGTTTATATCACTTTTTGTCTCTGGTTTTCAGATCAATAGAAGACACATATGGACCCCATGTTGAAATTCTTAGGATTTTGAGCCATCTGTCTGGGTGAGATGATGAGATGTTCTGGATTATCATCTCGCAGAAATAGTTTGGAAATCACTATATTTTATGTGAGAGAAGTTAAATATGTGTGAATCAGAAAACAGACTGCATGACACATTATAGCTTGGTTCATTTGTTTTTTTTTTTTTTGTTTTTTTCTGCTGGTCTTTCTTGCTATATCCCTCTAGGTAGAAGGATTATATATTTAAATCCCTTTGACATCAGACTTGGCTGCATATTTGCGTTGTTTGGCTAAGAAAATGTGAATAAAATGATGCTTGTCACTTTCATGTGGAAATGCCAAGCCACATGAGGTTGAAGACATCCTAGACAAAGGTCACCCTGCCAGTCAGCATGCCGGTAAGAAGATAACACCAGGCGGATCTGCCATGAGCATGCAGTATGGATGAGAGGAAGAGCACAATACAACAAAGCCTCCACTGTCCTGAACTGCTGTGATTTGAGAATGTTTATCACATAACAATCCAGCACTGGCCAACTGATTTCATCACTCTCTGCATGTGGAGTTCATGTTGCACCTAGTGTATAAGTTATATATAATTTATATTCATAAGAGTTTGGCAAAAGTTCTGCAGCTACTACTTTGTTTAATTTGCTAGAGTGCTGAGGTTCATACTAACTTATATAGGAAGGCACTATTTTTATTTTAAAGATTAACCCAGGGTGACATACCTCAGTGAGTAAGGGTGTTTTTCATCCTGATAACCTGAGTTCATCACTGGAAGCCCTTGTTAGAAAGAGACAAGCAACTCCACAAAGTTGCCTTTGGACCTCACATGTATGCAGTAGCTTGCAAGTACCTGTATGTGCACACACATATATGCATACATATGCATATGACATTTATGTACATGAACACATATGCACACACAAAATAAAATGTATATGTTAAAAAAACGAAACCAAAGAATTGCTGAAAATTGCTTTATTTTAGTAACAGTATTGCAATATCCACTAAATTGTCTGGAGTACAAGTTTGAGATAATGTTTTAAAATGAAGAATTGTGATTTTGGAAAATAATTAAAGCCCCTGGAGCGCATCCCATGTTTAGCTTCTTTATTGTGGTGGGGTAGAGTGCACTATTTCTGCTCCCGCAGATGACAAACATGCTGACTCACCAGTCCCATTTCATTATAATAAATTTAGGATGACTTCAGCAACATTTTCTATGAACTGGCCAAGGCTATTAAGAGGCTAACTCTGTTTTTTCCTAATTGAAATTCAACTGATGCTTCAGCCTCCAATCTCTGGCTTATTTGATCTTCATTAAAGATCTGTTAAGTTAGGTAAAAAGTGATACAGTTTTGGACATTTGCACCATTGCGTATAAGATCAATTGCCAAAGTGTGCTGATTAATTAATTAGAATAAGTGATTCGTGTGTGTGTGTGTGCATGTATATGTGTGTATTTTATTTAAGATTCTCCTTCTGAGTAGCATTATGAACAGAGATGAAAAAAGAATTTTTGGGGGGTATTATAATGGAAAGAGCTTCCCAAGCAATCCATGATCATGGGTATTCTTTTCAGTCTAACATCAGTGAAAATTCCTTTGTTCAATCATTCAGAAGGGTTGAGGGCTCATTAGGAAGCTTTCCAACCAATTTTTTTGTGTGTGTGTTAAGCATAGTGATGAAGAGAGAACTCCAATGGACTGACTCAGCATTGCAGATAGCATCAACTGATCTTCCAGGCAGTGCACACTTGATGAGCTCCTGCTTGCTGACATCCCTCCATGGGGCTGTCTGAACCTGTGAACAGCATCAGCATTGCCAACTGAGATGCCAACAAAAAGTGTAGACATCACCAGGCCATTATCTCTGCCTGCATGAAGGACCAGGATAACTTATGGGCATAAAGGCCCAGGATTTTTCTTTCTATTAATCTATAAGCAATCAAAAAGTTACAAATCTTCTGATAATTTTGCATCAAGTGAATGTAAAAGACTAATCCAAATACTTGATTTTTGTATATGCACAGTACAAATACTTGTTGCTTAAAGTTCATATGAAAAAATTGGAGGAGTTTTTTTCTAAATAGTTAATAGTTTTGCCTTTTCTCCACAGTTCTAAGAACTACTGAGTATCACATGACTATTGATTAGTCTAAATTGGGGAGATCATAGGAATACACAAGTTATATACTCTGGAAGGGAAGCTGCTGACTTTCTGTCATCAATTTTTGAAAATAGGTGACTTACAAAATTGAGAGAAATAGCTCTTTATGGTATCAGTTTGGTATGGTTTAAGAAGTTTATATATTTTTTTCCCCTGAACATTGCTAATCAAATTTCTGGTAAGTCCTATTGAAATTTCCAGATGTAGTCCAAATATGCTTACTCACATTTTTGTTTTGCTATTTATTTATCAATGTGTATCACTTTCATTTTAATAAGTTTGTGCACTCTAAATATTTAGAGAAAGTAAATCCTTATTGTCAAGGCCTCTTGCAAAGGAACAAGGATAATTTAGTATTCTTGTTCATATTTATTCAATACCTAGTATGCTCTAAGTACTTATTCAGTTCTAACAACCAGTGTATGTGTTGCCACAAATTTCTATTGATCACTTACTTGAGTAATTTCCTGCATAATAGCATGGCTGACACTTCTATTTATCTCAGTGCTTATTTTCAATGTTGACATCCCCTGCTGTATAAATAAGATTGCCATTAAGGAAGATTACAATTTTTCATGAGCACGTGTGAAGGAAGACTAAGTACTTCCCATTGGGAAAACCCATTAAGAGATGGTTAACTCCAAATATGATAGCCTGTGTTACAATTCTTATATAGGATATGGTATGCTTGCTTGGAAATGGATAGGTAGTATATATCTAGAATAAAATCTCAGGTAGGAAATTGGGGACATTAGAGGCGATTAAATAACAAAATGAAAGAAAAGATCTGAAAGAGCTCTTTGGAATTACTTTGCTCAGATCTTGATTTTTTTGAGGATTAATGTAGAGTTTATTAGAGGAGAGAAAAGATGGAACTCATGGACTATAGATGTGTAGTGCCATGAGGAACTAGGGCACCCTGCAGAACTGGTGGATTCCAGGCATGAAATCCATGAGGGGCAGGCAACTAGAAATGAACTGATAGACTCCACACATGGAGTGCCCTGAGATGTCCTGTGCCATGGTGCAAGAGAGACTCGAGGAATGGCCTTGGTGACTAATTGATGCTCTTCTGTTTGAGCTGATTCTTTGTGTCTGCAAAACTTATTTATGCTAATTTGTTGTGTATGTATTTGTGGAAGTCAAAGATCAACCCAGGTGTTATTCCTCAGGAACCATCTCCCTTGATTTTTTTTTTTTTGTTACCTAGTTATACAAACTTCCCCTTCTCCCCTTCCCTCCTCTCTGTTTTCCCCCCACCCCACTCTCTCCCTTTTCTCCCTCCTCCTTTCTTGATGTTTCTGGCCTGCTCCCTCCCACCCTCCAGAACACCTGTTTAGATGGGTGCTAAATTTTCTTCTGAAACACCTACACTTAAGAAATGTTCTCTCTAGTTTGCCAAATAGATTAGACTGGTTAACCCACAAGCCCCAGAGATCTTTCTGTCACTTTTTTTTTTAACATAGGTGCGGAGGATATAGAATCCAGATCCTCAGGCCTACAAGGCAGACTATCTCTTTCCCATGTGAATTGCTTTTCCTGGGGAGACACCATACACAACCATCTTCCCATCCAGATAGGACTTTCACACAGACCAAAGTGACAACAAACCAACCAGTTTATTGGGCTTGCTTACCCTTGCAAGGGTGAAGGGTCACTCTTCCTCTTTGCTGCCCAGATAGAACTTCCTCAACTAACTTTCCTCAGTTTATATACTCTAGAGCTCCTTCCATCCTCACATGTGAAGGCACATGTGTATGGGCATCCGTGTACATTCTAACCCCTCCTAACCCTCACATGTACAGGCATGTTGGAGGACATGTGCAATTAAGGCAGAATTATGTTGTGCCAGCCCAAAGCCTAGGTGAGGGTCTAAAAACCATCTCCACCCCCTCTGTCTGTAAAGGAGTCCATGGACAACGAGTGTCCCTGACAATCTTAAAACAAAGATGGCAGCTGTTTGGAGGCATGCACCACACAACACTCTCCAACCCTTTATCATGGAGATTTGAGAGCACCACCCATCTTCTACAATACAGGTAAGCACTACAACACAATAAAATGGTGGTCATCCTCATACTAAATTCTAAAATACATGACTTCAGGAAGAATTAGTGGAAATTAAAAAAATGGTATTTAAATGTTCAAAGACAGGTAACGTTTCCGAGATTTGTTTTTGTTTGCCCCAAAAACATCTTTTCTTTTTTAGCCAATTTACTAAAATTAAGGCTTTGCTATAGGATCTTGGGGCTGGGGCTGTGGAGCATGTTTCTTACAAGGATCAGTGTCCTCCAACTCGAATGTTTGTGGTATTTTGGTCTACCTCCTTTCCTTATCTAATTTTTCAAATGCTTCTGCCGTTGCCTTTGTCATAAATATAAAGCCCAACTCACAAAACATGGGTTAGAAAAACAGCTTAAAACTGCATAGTGGGAAAAAGCTTCTTTTATTCTCCTCTTAGTCAACTATGAACTTCAAGGGAAGGATGCTCAAACTAATGATAAAGGAAACAGTTTCTCCCCACAATGCTTTTATAATATTTTTAATGCTGAAATACCTGCCCGTTTCCACACATTAAAGTCCTTGAATTCCTGCCTTTTGGGAATCAGTCTGTTCTCTCTTTCTCTCTCTCTTTCTTTTCTTCCTTATTGTGTACTCTGATTGTATATAACATCCACACTTTTATCATGATTTCTGTTGTAGTATATGTAATTTTTATATCAAATAGTGTAGAAAATGATTAGGAGTGATTTGTAGTAAATAATTCTTACTTTGCTATAAAGTCATGAGTGCACATACACGCGCGCATGCGCGCGCGCGCACACACACACACACACACACACACATCCCTACCTGTTATATATTATAACTCTTCAGAACAACAAAGAAGAGTTATAGCAGCTGGCAGTGTGAGAAAATCCAGCAGCCTTCACTCTTTTGTGAAGAAGGAATTCAGTGGTTTGGAGAAGAGGTCCTTGAAACTAGGTGAGCTATATGCAGTGCTCGTGGTTAGGTACATTGCAAACTTGTTTATTTTTTGAGAAGAAAATATAGCTACTAAGTGATCTGTAAACTCAGAGAAGAAACATTTTTATTCATCTTCTTCACTTTCCCTGTTCTGATGATAGCTGTTAATATTTCATATCCTACAAATTTTCATTTGGAATACAACAAATGTGCCTTTAGAAATTTGTTCCTTTGGAATCATCCTGTCAGACAAGGAGAGATTTTTATTTAAAAAAGTAAAATAAGCATCCAGAAACTATTAACAGTATCATTTGGCAAAGCAGTATTTAGAATTACAGTTGTGCCAGGTAGATACAAATTTCAATTTGACAATTAAGGACTGAGCACTTAGACACACCTATGAATGAATACATGAGAATTATTTAATTAAAGCAAGCTTTGAATGAGCCGATAGTCTCCTATATGTAATGATTATGTGAACTGATGTGAGAAGACTCAATCCATAGTGGTTGGGACCATCTTCTAGGTGGGTGGGAAAATTGGAGAGAATGGATTCAGTCTATTGATCTACTTCATTAGCTTGGCATGCAGGCATGCTGGCAAGTGAAAAGGTATGTTCCTCCCTCAGCTCTTTCTGTGGATATATCCTCGTGAGTTCCTGATGTTGGTATGAACATGCAGATGGTTAAAAAAATTGTAACCCTATGGTGTTTGGTCATGTATTCATATGAGCAACATGAAGACTACTACATCAGTCTAAGAGACATGTGATTGGGGTACTTGTCATGAGTATACTCAGTCACTCCACATGACCTCTTGATGTAATTAAGAGACATGGTAAACATAAAACTTATGAATCTGTTGTTGCTATAGCATATTATAGTGTTTCATGGGAAACTACATTTAAAAATAGAAAACTATACTCTAATGATAGAATTATTATATAATAAGTATAAGCATATGTCACAATTGCTATCATTATCAATTATTATGTGTTATCTATAATTGTCCTATGCTCTTCTTTTACTTAACTGACATGCAATAAATTTGTTTATGTTAATAATGTGTTGTGTTCTGATGTCACCAGGTGAAAGAATTTTCAATTTCATTACAATTTTATGACACTGCTGTTATACATAGAAACTGAGTAACCAAAATGTTGTGGTGACAAGTATGATTGTGCTTACAATTTTAAAGGATGGCTTCAGGACAAGGCCAAAGTCAATTGAAGACTGTGATGAAGTCATTGCACTTCGTAGTGTTGACAGAAATGTTGAAAAAGTTGCTCTTTGAGAGAGTAAAGAAAGGCAACTCTTACAGGGTAGTAGAAACCTTCTGCTGCAGAGAGCTCAAATCCAGTCCATGTTAGCTTTAAAGACAGCAAAAGTGACCCAGGTCATGTTATGTGTAGACAAGTGGGAAATCTAAAGAGATGATCAACTGATAATGAGATGGATGCTGACCAGTGCAGTGGCTGTTCTCATGGAGAGAAATTACTGAGCTTTTAGTTTCACTTAAAACATTAGATCTGAATGATCCACAAGGAATGAACTATTGACTCTGTTGATGCATCAGGACATGTGCACTTGAGTGTGAACCTGTGGAGAATCAAGGGTGAGGGAACCATCCTGGATTGTTCTTCCACCTCGTTGCTTTGCTGTGTGGTTTCCAGTGTCTGCCTTCTAGGTCTGGATAAAGGTTGCCACTATATCTGGAATTTTTTTATGTGGCATCTGGGGATACGTACTTGGGTCTTTTTGCTTATAAGGCAAACACTTTAACTACTGAGCTATCTCTCTAGGCCCTGAAGATTTATTTTACTCTATAGTTACATTATTCTGTTCTATATCCAAAATGACCCCCAAATTAGGAGAATTTTGAAAAAGCAATCTGTATTTCTAGTATTAATAGTTTATGCTAGTCTTTTCTATGCTGACCATCATTAATTAACAAAAAAAAAAAAACCCCATGGCACTCATCATATTGGTGTGTCAATATGGACAACGCAAGAATACTAGATAGTAGAAGTTATGAAGAAGCCAGAAATTCCATGTGTTTGTTTTCGGGATCTCTCTTGTACTGTGCTGCATTCAGTGATTACATTTCTTTGGATATATATGTGGATGCCATAGGCAAGTTGCTCTATGGGTCAGCAACTTTGATAGCCATCTTTATGTTTTCTTTGACTTATTTGGTCATAAAATACTTAGTCATTTCTCTGCTTTAGTGAACAGTTGAGACAAGATTAGACATATTTGGATTCTGAATACAGTTACAGTTGGGGATACTGCTGAGAAGCATTATGAGGCCATTGCCCCCTTGATCTGTTAGCAGCTGTGATTAACTGGAAGAGAGCTGCACAAGAGTCTCTGGAATTTCTGTCACTGGAGCATGGCTGGGCTCACAGGCTTCATCATTCCCCAAGATTCATAGGCAGTTAACAGTGACTAACAACTACAAAGTCAAATTCTTCCCCACAGTTATGTACATTACTGATGGTTCAGTAAGGAGAGAGATTTTCTTCTTGTGTGTTGTAGCCATCCAGAAGTTGCCCATTCTCCTGTTAGTGACCCACTTGAATTTACTGGGTCACCAAGCTGCATCAGCACAGATATATATATTTTTGTTTCTGTTGTCAGTGTCCTATCTGGAGTGAGTAAATATTTGTTCACTTCTCTTCAAAACATGTTCATGCAAAGCTCTATGGTGCTATCTGGTCCAGTTTATCACCAATTTATCATTGCATTATTCCAATGTTTTTAATTTTGGATCAAATGTTTCATATAGTGAACAGCCAGATATTGACCAGTAGGAACTTTTGCTTATGGATATGCAGAGATATTAGCTGCTTTCCTTTTTATTTTGCAAATACAAACATATGTGACAGGCATGAGAGAATTTGTCATCTTATTAAAATCTTTCTTTCAAAGAGAGTTTCAACCTAATAGCTCTTGAGAAGATCCACATGAGTTTAAAGGCTGTCATCTCTACTGCAGGACTGAATAGACTATGCAAACTAAGAGGATCTGGTGAGTGGAAATGCTTTGGCCATTGGCTTAAAGCCCATGCTTATCATATAGAAGACTAGAGCAAGAATAAACATAGTCAAGTGAACGTAAGTAAACATGAGAAGAATATGAGCAAACAGAACAGAAATTTGAAGAACATGGGAGGCCATTTGAAAGTCAGAAATATATCAATACTTTAAACACAGGGGTTAGTGTCATTCTTCTTTGTCTTTAATTTTGAATGCTGCGCGATGTACAGTCTTCTGCAACTGTTGAGTGAATTGACCACCTTGAACACAGTTATGTGGCAAGTTGTAAGCTGCTACCTGTATTTCTATGGATAAACAAAGTGGGAACTATTGTCTCCCAAAGACCTATTAATAAAAATGAGTGTCCTTCAGACAAAATACAAATATCAAAACTTGCTACCATTTAAAGTTATAAAAATTCTTCGTAATTTGAAGAATAGTTTGACTTGATGTTTTTAAAAAAGACCCAATAGGCAGAGGCCTTGAATGCTCTACTACTAATGCAAAAGGAAATGAAGCTGAAAGGAGGAATGAAAGTTACATGATAAAGAATAATTGATTTTATTCTTGTTTAAGAGTTTAACACTACAAACCTACAGAATTTTAGAATCCTTGAATGTGCTTTGTGGCTCAGTGCAAAGGAATGTTTGACCCCATACTAAGGATCATACTTACAGAGTAAGAGCTTTGATGATGACATATTAATGACATATTTATCTATAATCTAGATTAGTGGCTTCTAAAATTTTGGGATACTATATATATATACATACATACATATGTAATATAGTATAGAGGCATGTGCTCTTGGATAGAGGCATGTACATAAATCTGAGAATAGCTCACTTGAGATTTTGTTTTTCAATCTCAAATAACACTGTCATAGTCATTCATTTGCTTTATGATATTACCTTTCCTTCTGTTTTCATTATTTGAATTAGACATAAATTGGTTGCAACTCTTTTGATTGATTTTAGAACTTATTAATAGATTATAACTCAACAGTTTGAAAATAGCTATAATGGAGAGAAAGACACTAAATGAAAAATCAAAGTATTTTTTTCTGAAGGGCTTAGTAAATATCTTAGCAAGTGCTTACACAGTTTGGAATTGTTTCCATAGAATATGCCCTTCATCTCTGATTTGAAGACTCTGGGTAGGTAGGATTCTAAAGTGGTTCTCAAGATTCTGCACATTGAATGTTCATGCCTTATATTCGGGTCTGGATGCCAAACATGATGTGTTTTACTCCTAGGTCAGATGTCAAATATATGGCACAGTTGAATATAAGGAGCTTTATTGTGCCCTGTAAATGAACCATTTAATTATAGAATAATATCTTCAGCAGTTTCAGAAGAGGAAGGTGAATGAAAATCATGAGGTGGTTCTGGATATGGCATCACTGACTCAAGGCTGGATGGATCCACTAGGTAAGGAGCTGTAAGGCTCCCAAGGTTGACGTCGAGGAAAATGAAACCAGTTCACATAAAAACAGGAATTAAATTCAACCAGTAATGAAAACAAGCTTAAAAATATTTCCAGTCCTTCAGGCAACACCCAACCTGTCTGACATGTTGTTTTCAATCTGCGAACTGAAGCAGAGAACTCAGTATTATTACAGCTGACTTCCTGTGGATGGGACAATAGGCAATAATACCTTTATACTGTACACTGAATTTGTTCTATACTGACAGATAGTTCATCTAACACTCAAAGTTCTCTTCATTAAAAATAAATTCTCAAAAAATAAAAAAATAAATTCTATTTTATTCTACATGTCTTTTATTTATTTATTTTTTTTACAGGAGGCTAGGAGAATGTGTCCTATGTTCATTTTGAAGTGTTACGTAACTACAAAGTAGTAGAAAGATTTTCTTCATTGTTGTACGATTTTCTTGCCAATTTTAGTTGTTTCTCTGTGAATTCTTCTGTCAAATATGTTTTAAAAATGGCCACATGATGGGCTGGAGAGGTGGCTCAGGGGTTAAGTCTCTGCCTTGTAGGCAGAAGGTCCTGAGTTCGGATCCTAGACCCCACATATAAACGCCTGTGGGTCTCCAGGCAGAGTAAACAAGGAGGAGGCGGTTCATGGCGGTTACTGAGTTCCTCCATGGTTCTACACGCACACACACACATACACACAATTGAATAAATAATAAAAAAATTAAAAATGGCCACATGAAATGTGAAAAGTGTAGAGCAGATACTGGCCTCAGTTTACAAATGAGAATAAAATGTAAAAAGATGGAAACTTGCTCAATGTACTGAACTTAGAAAATGATGGATCTAATCATAGCACAGATATTGTATATATAATTCACTTACTCAGTAACCTTTATCATAAGAAATATTGTTCTGACTAAAGGCACTAGGATCCTTGGAGGCTAGGGACTGACAGTCAAGTAGTGTTCCTAAACTTAAGGGGAACCCAGGAAAGGGTTCTGGGAGATGCCCCTGGGTCCTCGCACCTCAGTGGAGAGGAGGACCCAGAGGAGAGTTTGGCATGCACATTAAAGGATGCTCCGGGGATTGGGGGGGGAGGCACTGGGGGATGGGGAGGAAGGGGCAGGGGAGAGGGGAGCAGGGGGTTGGGGGGAGGTGAAGGAAGGGAGGGGACCAGTGTACCTGTTCAGTTTGTATGAGCGGAAATAATAATAATAATAATAATAATAATAATAATAATAATAATAAAGAAATATTGTTCTAAGTCCAGAAAATATTGCTTTAGTAAGCACAGACTAGTACTACATTTTTGTTTTACATTTTTACGTGTACGTATGTGTTATTTTCATGTATGTGTATGCATGCTTTCATGTACTCAAGTACAAGTGTGTGTGCATGTGCATGCAGAGGCCTAGGGTAGACAGCAAGAATCTTCTTCCATACTTTTCCATTTTAGCTGTTTGAGGTTCTCTCAGTCAAGCCCAGAGCTCACTCATAATTGCTATCCTCATTGGTCAGCTTGTTCTGAGGATCTCTGTCTCTGCCTTTAGAGGCTGGAATTATAGCTGGGACGTCAAGTCTTCTGGCATTTAATGTGAATTCTGAGGATCTGAACTCCAGTTTTTTGCATTTGTGTGACAAGCACATTAATCACTGAAATGTCTCTCTAGTCCGGAACTGCATTAGAAAAGATGTCTTGTTTTTCTGAAACAAAGTCTCATTAGCTTAGGCTGGTCTTGAACTCACTATGTAGCTGATGATGATTTTGAATTTTTGATTTTCCTATCTCAGTTTTCCAACTGCTGGGATTGCAGTTGCATATTATCACTTCCAGCAAAATAATACTTTAGTATGGCCCCAAACAAGGTATTTAAATTACCCCTCATCCCATGGCTCAGGGAACCTTGTGGAAGAGGGGTCAGTGAAAATTTAAGAGTCTGAGGGTGTGGAAAAATATTCCCAGATCAAAGCCTTTGTTTATACTAGGGCTTCTGCACCCAATAATTCAATACTAGGATGCCTACGTCTTTTAGATCTCCACAACAGCTGATCTGTCAAAATCTCACCAGAGAGGAAGGAGGTTTTCAAGAGGTACAATATCATCTGGGGTAACTGTATGGGACTGGTGCAGGTCGAGAGAAAGGGAGATTACTAATTCAATGTTTATTCCTCTGGTGGGCCATTCATGACTCAGAGGATACTCAGGTATAAACCAATGCATCCTGGATTGGGTCCAATGAATCTTACAAGCAGGGGCTGGAAGGAAGAGGATGGGGATTGTGTGGAGGAAGAATGAGTAGATTGGGACAAGAGGGATAGGGGGTTGCAGGAGATAAAACAAATACATTACATTTGTGTATCTATGTATATAAGCTACAAAGAATAAAAGAAAAAAGTGTTAAAATAAAAAATGATAAAAATGCTGCTTTAAAAGAAACTGAATTCATATTTTCAGAATCAGAAAATGCTTTCCCTATAATATAGTTTCTAGACTTTGAAAAAAACTTATTATATATAGTCTGTCTAAATAATATCTATGTGTGTATGTATATATGTATTCATCTATCAATTATCTATCTATCTATCTATCTATCTATCATCTTATCTAATTCCTACCTGTCATCTATCAATTATCTCTTTGTTTCTTTTTTGTTTCTTTATTCCTTTCTTTTTTATATCATGTAATTCTATTTGTCTATCAGCTCATTTGTTTGTTTCTTTATCTACTGTCTACTTGTTTAATCTATTTATCTCTCTGTCAATCTATCTATCTATTTATCTATCTTCTATCTATTATCTATCTATCCATCTTCTGTCTACTGTCTATGTATCTCTCTATCTTCTATTTATCATTGCTTCTCTAACATCATTTGATGCCTATCTGTTTACACATCTATCAATTATCTATATTTCTACATGCATTTCTAAACAGTACACAAATCATGGACATCAACATAGCCAATACTTTATCACAGAAGCAACAACAACAACTTGTATAAATGCCAAATGGGGCAAAAAAGATACACAGATAGTACTGCTGAGTTTTAGATCTGCTCTGAATTACTCTGTATCACTATGGTAGCTATTTTCTCAATGTTTTTCTAGGTTTTTGCTTTATCATCTAACCTAATCTTTTTAAATATATTCCTTCTTCCTGCCTTTCCTCAAGACAAAACATTTGTGAGATGTATTAGTTTAATTTTATTGCTCTACTAGCTGTAAATGCTTCCACTTGTTTATTTGCCTATTCTATTTTTCTGGAGCTCCAGGTTGTTCCCTGTTTGAAGCATGAGTGTGAGCATTCTGTAGCATGGCTTTTTCTCAGCAGCATTTCTGCTTGCTATATGTTCCTAAAAGAATTGCTGGCCACAGGGTGTGTGTCCAACTTTATTGAATGGTGCTACTGTGTTTCTCAAAATAGTTGGGCGGAGGTGAAGGAAGGGAGGGGACCAGTGTACCTGTTCAGTTTGTATGAGCGGAAATAATAATAATAATAATAATAATAATAATAATAATAATAAAGAAATATTGTTCTAAGTCCAGAAAATATTGCTTTAGTAAGCACAGACTAGTACTACATTTTTGTTTTACATTTTTATGTGTATGTATGTGTTATTTTCATGTATGTGTATGCATGCTTTCATGTACTCAAGTACAAGTGTATGTGCATGTGCATGCAGATGCTAGACTTTGTGGGGTCAATAGTGTGTTGGACAATGCACAGGGCATGTAAAGTCCAGTTATGATTACTTCAGCCCTAACTTGTATGGAGTAACTTACATATCATTGCTCCTCCCATCCTTTTGCTCTTACACTCTTACCGCCCCTTCTTCTGCAAATTTCCCTGAGCTTCAGGATGGGGAGTTCGGTGGTTAGACTGCACGATGATCTCTGACAAATTCCATTTTCTGACATCCAAGTCTTTATGAAATCCTCTTCCCTTGGGTACAGCTTGCACTGAATAAGTGGAATGTGACAGATTGAGAGAAAGCTGCTCTCTAGATTACATTACACCTCAGAGAGTGTGACATCACTTCCTGATTGTGTTATACCATTCATGACTGTCTGAATTGACCTTCCTGGTTTTGAAGAGACTTGTTGCTGTTTTGAGAGCACTAGTAGAGATGATCAGGAGTCAGGGAATTTGGGGAAGGCTGTAAAAGCCTCTTCAGCTTCCATCTGACCATTAGCAATTACATAGGGAGAGATTAAGCTGGCCTAGTTCTAGGTGGTTGATATAGAGTCTCTGAAGTTCTGGATTGTGGTTTGTTGGTTTTCTTTTGCAGTTTTGCTGCTCCTGCAATGCCCTTCACTCCATCCTGGTGGGCATTGTATGTTACCCCCTGGCCAGAGACAAAAAGTTGTTAGAGTCTTGTGATAAAAGCACATTCAAAGGTAGATGTAATAAAAGTGGGAAACCACAGTGAGGGAGGGGTCTATCACCCATTTGCAAAATTGTTACTTTTTATCTGCCAAACTATATGCCCTCCTCTTCTGGTGAGATCACTCCCCCTCAGTAGTAAATGATCAGGAACAAAAGTCTGTGAACTTAATCAGATGTCTCATTACTTATTTGGGTCCTTGGTGGAGGCCTATTTTCCCTGCTGTAACATGGTCCCTTCTCTCCTTCTTTCTGGTGTGGCCCTCCTTCCCCATCCCTCCTGTTCATAATCCTTGGAATTCCTGTCTCTAGGTTGGCTGGGTGGGTTTGGTACTAGGAGCCACCTATTAGGGAGTACATACGGCGCTTAATTTTCTGGGTCTGGGATACTTCACTTAATACAATTGTTTCTAATGACATCCATTTCCCGGCAAATTCCAGTAATTCATCATTTTTGATAGCTGAGTAGTACTCCATTGTATAGATGTACCACAGTTTCCTTATCCACTCGTCAACTGTTGGACATTTGGGCTGATTCCATGTCTTTGCTATTGTAAACAGTGCTGCTATGAACATGGTCGTGCTTGTGCTATCGAGGCGAACCTCTGCTGTATGGGGGGTTATTCCCAAAAGTGGAATAGCAGGGTCATATGGCATTTCAATCTTTAATTTCTTTAAGAATTTCCAGACGGCTCGCCAGAGTGGCTGTATGAGCCTGCATTCCCACCAGCAATGTAGGAGAGTTCCCCTCTCTCCACATCCTCTCCAGCATTTGTCGTTGTTAGTATTGTGGATTTTTGCCATCCTGACCGGGGTGAGATGATATCTCAGGGAAGTTTTGATTTGCATTTCCCTGATGGCTAAAGAAGTGGAGCATTTTTTCAGATATTTGTTAGACATTTTAATTTCATCCCTGGTAAAGTTTCTTTTAAGTTCCAGGGCCCATTTTTTAATTGGGCCATTGGTTTCCTTGGTGTTTAGTTTTCTAAGTTCTTTGTGCACTCTGGACAATAGAGCTCTATCAGATATGTGGTTAGTGAAGATTTTCTCCCATTCTGTGGGTTGCCTTTGAGCTCGTGTTACAATCTCTTTATCTGAACAGAAGCTCTTTAATTTCACAAGATCCCAACTGTTGAGAGTTGGTAGCAGTGACTGTGCCATTGGATGTCTGTTTAGGAACTGTTGGCCTAGCCCAATCAGCTCGAGGGAGTTCCCTATCCTTTCAACTATGGTTTTTATAGTCTCTGGCCTGATATCAAGGTCCTTGATCCATTTGGAATTAAGTCTTGTACATGGTGACAAGTACGGGTCCAGCTTTAATCTTCTGCATGTGGAGATCCAGTTTTGCCAGCACCATTTGTTGAAGATGCTGTTCTTTTTCCATTGGATTCTTTGGGCCCCTTTGTCAAAGACCAAATGGCTGTAACTTTGTGGGCTTATATCTGGGTCTTCAATCCTTATCCATTGATCTGTGTGTCTATTTTGGAGCCAATACCAGGCTGTCTTTACAACTATGGATTTGTAGTATAGACTAAGGTTTGGTATGGTTATACCTCCAGCTGTGTTTTTGTTACTCAGGATTGTTTTTGCTATCCTGGGTCTTTTGTGCCTCCATATGAACTTTGAGATTGTTTGGTCAACTTCTTTGAAGAATTGCTTTGGGATTTTGATTGGTATAGCATTGAATCTGTATATTGCCTTTGGTAGGATGGTCATTTTCACGATGTTGATTCTGCCAATCCAGGAACAAGGGAGGTCTTTCCACCTTCTGGTGTCTTCGCTATTTCTTTCTTTAGGGTTTTAAAGTTTTCATTGTAAAGGTCTTTTACCTCCTTAGTTAGGTTTATACCAAGGTATTTCATTTTTTTAGGGGCTATAATAAATGGTATTGTTTCTCTCAAGGCTTTTTCACTTCTTTCATTCTGGGCATATAGGAAGGCCTCTGATTTTTGCACATTTATTTTGTATCCTGCCACCCTGCTGAACTTCTCAATTAGTTCCAGGAGCTTCCTGGTGGAGTTTTTGGGATCACTCAGGTATAAGATCATGTCATCTGCAAATAGGGATAGCTTGACTTCTTCCTTGCCGATTTGAATCCCTCTTATGTCCCTTTCTTGTCTTATGGCTTCAGCTAAGACTTCAAGTACAATATTGAATAGAAGTGGTGAGAGTGGACAGCCTTGTCTAGTTCCTGATCGAAGTGGGAATGCTTCCAATTGTTCCCCATTGAGCATAATCCTTGCTGTGGGCTTGTTGTATATAGCTTTTATTATATTGATAAAGGTTCCTTCCATTCCTACTGTCTCTAGCGTTTTGATCATAAAAGGCTGTTGGATCTTGTCAAAAGCTTTTTCTGCATCTATCGAGAGTATCATGTGGTCTTGGACTTTGGACTGGTTTACATGATGAATTACATTTATTGATTTGCGTATGTTGAACCAACCTTGTGTGCCGGGGATGAAGCCTACTTGGTCCCCATGAATGATCTTTTTAATATGTTTTTGAATCCGATTTGCTAAGACTTTGTTGAGAATCTTTGCGTCTGTGTTCATCAGGGAGATCGGCCTATAGTTTTCTTTTTTAAGCGAATCTTTATTAGGTTTTGGGATTAAAACGATATTAGCTTCATAGAAGGAATTTGGTAGTGTTCCTTCCTTTGCTATTTGATGGAACAGTTTAAGGAGTATTGGTGTTATTAACTCCTTAAATGTCTGGTAGAACTCTGTGCTGAATCCATCTGGTCCAGGACATTTTTTGGTGGGAAGATTCGAGATTACTTCCTCAATTTCCTTATATGTTATAGGACTATTTAAATAATTCACAACTTCCTGATTCAATTTAGGTAAGTTGTGTTTACTTAGAAATTCATCCATCTCTTTTGTGTTGTCAAACTTCACAGAGTATAAGTTTTTGAAATATGATGTTATAATTCTCTGGATTTCTTGGGTATCAGTAGTGATAACTCCATGTTCATTTCTAATTTTGTTAATTTGGGTTTTCTCTCTCTTGCTTTTGGTTAGTTTCGCTAGGGGTGTATCAATCTTATTGATTTTTTCAAAGAACCAGCTTTTTGACTGGTTGATTTTTTCTATCGTTTTCTTAATCTCGATTTCAGATATTTCTCCCCTTATTTTGCTAATCTCCTCTCTTCTACTACTTTTGGGATCAGATTGCTCTAGCTTCTCTAAAGCTTTAAGCTGCATTGTTAAGTTGTTTATTTCTGACGTTTCCATTTTTTTGACGTAGGCATTAAGAGCTATGAACTTACCTCTTAGAACAGCTTTCATTGTGTCCCAGAGATTTTGGTAAGTTGTATTTTCGTTATCATTCACTTTCAGGAAATCTTGAATTTCCTTTTTAATTTCTTCCTGAATCCATGTCTCATTCAGCATCATATTGTTAAGTTTCCAGGAGTTAGTGTATTTTCTCTTGTTTGATGTGTTGTGGATGTCCAGCTTTAGGCCGTGATGGTCTGATAGGGCACAGGTTAGAATTTCAACTTTCTTGTATATGTGTAGATTCATTTTGTGGCCCAATATGTGATCTATTTTGGAGAAAGTTCCGTGTGCTGCTGAGAAAAATGTGTATTCTTTGGTGTGTGGGTGAAAAGTTCGATAGAGATCTGTAAGGTCCATTTCTTTCAGGGTTTGATTAAGTTCCAAAGTGTCTCTGTTAAGCTTTTGACCTGTTGATCTATCCCATGTTGACAGGGCGGTGTTGAAGTCCCCAAGAATTATCGTTTGGGGATTGATTTCTTGCTTTAGACGCTGTAGGGTTTTCTTAATGAATGTGGAGGGGCCCGTATTGGGTGCATATATGTTCAGGATTGTGAGGTCTTCCTGGTGAATTGTGCCTGTGACTAAAATGTAGTATCCATCCGTGTCTCTTATAATTTTCTTTGGTTTGAAATCCACTTTGTCTGATAGCATAATGGCTACCCCTGCCTGTTTTCTGCTTCCATTAGCTTGTAGAATTGTTGACCAGCCTTTTATTTTTAGAGCGTGCCTATCTTTTGTGGTGAGATGGGTTTCCTGCAGGCAGCAGATTGATGGATTGTGATTTTTAATCCATGTTTGTAATCTGTGTCTCTTGATCGGTGAATTAATTCCATTAACATTTAGTGTTATAATGGAGAAACTATTGTTAATTCCAGACAATTATGTTTAGTAGCTTTTATAAGTATATTGCTTCTTTTTTAATGATGTTATACTTGCCTTCTGTTCTCCTGGATATGCCTGTTTTTTTCTTCACGCTTGAGTATCATTTCTAGCATTTTTTGAAGGCCTGGTTTGGTGGCCATGTATCCCTTAAAGTTGTCTTTGTGCTGGAAAATTTTTCTTTCTCCCTCGATCATGACTGATAGTTTTGCAGGGTAAATCAGCCTGGGTTGACATTTTTGCTCATTCAATACTTGAAGTATGTCTCTCCAAGCTCTTCTTGCTTTTACTGTTTCGACTGAGAAGTCATTTGTTATTTTAATAGGTTTACCTTTAAAAGTGACTTGTTTTTTCTCCCTTGAAGCTCTCAGCACCAGTTCTTTATCTTGAATGTGGAGTGTTTTAACTATTATTTGCCGCGGCGTGCTTCTATTTTGGTCGTATCTGTTTGGGGTGCGGAATGCCTCTTGTATATGGATGGGCCTCTCTTTTTTTAGATGAGGAAAGTTTTCCTTGATGATCGTTTGAAAAATTTCCTCAGGGGTGGTATTTTGAGATTCTTGCTCTGGTATTCCATGAATACGCATGTTAGGCTTCTTCAGGGTGTCCCATATCTCTTGGATATTTCTCTCAAGTATCTTTTTGGCCTTAACAACCTCTTCCATTGAGCTGATTAGTACTCCCACTTTATCTTCAAGGTCTGAAATTCTGTTTTCTGCTTCATTAGTTCTGTTGGTAAGACTCTCTGTGGCGTTCTGGGTTGAAGATAACTTGTCTTGTAGCTCAGTTTTAAACTCTGCTTGAGTTTGTTTTAACTGCTCTATGCCACTTTTTGTTTCTTGCACTGTTTTTCTCAACTCCTCCAGATGTCTGTTGTGTTCCTCTTCAAAGCGATTGATTCGATTATTTAATTCCTCCCTGATTTCCTCTTTCATAGTATTGAACATGGTAATGATCATATTTTGAAAGTCTTTATCCTGGGTGGGGCTTTCTTGGCCTTTTTCCATGGGTTTGTTCTTGTTGGAGTCTAACATTATGGGATTAATATCTTCAGTGGGAAATTTGTTTACTTGATTGTTGCTTCTCATGGATTTGTACTTTGACTTTGGCATTGTCATTTTAACTCTTAAGATCTCTCAATTTCACTAAACTGAATTATTTGGCCTGTGGTCCTGGTGGGCGGGGCGGGCGGAGACTTACCTAGGTCGTGGGATGAGGCCCGGCTGGACCACGCGTGCGTCCCGACCGGCGGAGCGGGTTTAGGGTGTAAAAAGGGGGGATGGGGGCGACGGCGTGGAGCTATTTAACCCGAGGGCAGCTGGGGCGGGGCCCGGGCGCAGGGGGAGGTCCTCCTGGTCCCTGGGTCCCGCGCCCGGCTCCGGCTGGATGGTGGGAGGCGGAGCCGGGTCCCTGTGGGCCGACCTGTGGGTCCTGGTGGGCTGTGCGCGGGGGGAGGGGGGGTACTCACCAGCTAGGGCGCGGCGTGGACGCCCGGCTGGACCGCGCGTGCGTCCCGACCGGCGGAGCGGGTTTAGGGTGCAAAAAGGGGGGATGGGGGCGATGGCGTGGAGCTATTTAACCCGAGGGCAGCTGGGGCGGGGCCCGGGCGCAGGGGGAGGTCCTCCTGGTCCCTGGGTCCTGCGCGCGGCTCCGGCTGGATGGTGTGAGGCGGAGCCGGGTCCCTGTGGGCCGACCTGGGGGTCCTGGTGGGCTGTGCGCGCGCGGGGGGGGGGGTACTCACCAGCTAGGGCGCGGCGTGGACGCCCGGCTGGACCGCGCGTGCGTCCCGACCGGCGGAGTGGGTTTAGGGTGTAAAAAGGGGGGATGGGGGCGATGGCGTGGAGCTATTTAACCCGAGGGCAGCTGGGGCGGGGCCCGGGCGCAGGGGGAGGTCCTCCTGGTCCCTGGGTCCCGCGCGGCTCCGGCTGGATGGTGGGAGGCGGAGCCGGGTCCCTGTGGGCCGACCTGGGGGTCCTGGTGGGCTGTGCGCGGGGGGGGGGGGGGGGGGGGGGGTACTCACCAGCTAGGGCGCGGCGTGGACGCCCGGCTGGACCGCGCGCGCGCGTCCCGACCGGCGGAGCGGGTTTAGGGTGCAAAAAGGGGGCTATTTTATTGTGTCTTTTTATGAACAGATGCTCGATTTAAATTTTTCTCTTTATGATTGGTGCTTTTTTGGTCTTTTTCTACCCTGAGATCAGAATATATTATATTCTTTATTATACTTTGCAAGGTTTTGGTTTAGACTTTTAATTTGTTTTTACAATGTAACTCTAATTGATTTTTGTCCCCAGTATGTGGTAAAGAGTTACAGTTTGGACTTTTGTTTTCTTATATGTATCTATGCAATTACTCACCTTGGTCTATAGCTATCCCACTGTTTGTAGACTACCTTAATATAGAAAAACTTAAACACATAAACATGTGTTTTTTCTTTTTCTCATTTGTCAGTAGTATAACAAGTTGATCAGGAATGTCCTATTGAAATTAACTGAAACTTCTGCTACATCATAATATTCAGTGTCAAATTGGTAGCTTAGAATACATTGTAAAATACTAAGTAATGATTAAACTACAGTATATGTTTTATATTTTTGCTATTGATACCTTTAATATGTTCTAATTTTGTTTCATATTTAAATCAGATCATTGTTGGTGTAGCATATTTCTTGAATTTTCAAGTGTTTTGAGACATTCAACTTATTTTTAATTCATTTTTAGTCTAACTTAAAATCTGTGGCTTAAGATCTTTCATAAATAGTGAAAATTCTTAGATTTTGTTTCTTTACATATAGCTTTCCTCCTCATTTATGTGTTTTGAATAGATTTTTTTTGTTTCTGATGTTTCTAGTCTTCTCTTCATGTCCTTTCCTTATACTGTATTTTGTATCATGGCCAGCAGTTCAGCTCACTGATTCTATCTACAGCTCTGTTTAATCCACCATTACATTCATATACTAACATGTCTGCTTTGCTTTAGTATTTATTCTCTTTAATGTCCCTTTGGTTAGTTCTTACAGTTTCTACTTCTGCTCAAATCTCAAGCCTCATCCTTTGCAATTGAGTGAAGTAAAGATGCTTATTTTAAAGCCACTAGAGCCCAAGTCTTCCTGAAGATACATTTCTTCTGTCTTTTACTTTGCTAGTCTTCAATCATACTCTATGTACACCTACATGAGGCGAGTTTTACTTTGAACTTTGAATTGTAAAATTATATGAGAAATAACTGAATACTTAGTGGGATGTCATGTTCCTTTTTAGCGAATTTATATGTATCTCTACCTAAAGATCTGATATACTGGAACTTTGCACTTAGCAATTGCTGCAGTGCAATTTCAGAACTTTATATGGTTAGAATTATGTGAACTACAATTTTTATTACCTTTTTTCCCCTGCAAGCATTGAGGACAAACCTAGGGCCTTGTATTTGCTAGCCAAGTGTTCTCCTGCAAAGCTAACTCCATAAACCCCCAAAATAGGGTTCTTGTAAAATTTTTTGTGTTTCCAATTTGCTTTATTACTAGGTTTAGCCCTTAAGAGTCATTATGCACAGGGAGAGATTCACTAGGGACTTCCCACCTAGTGGATCCTGGACTTCAGTCATTACCTTTCTCATCCCAGGGGAACATTCAATGCTCTGTTCCGTCTCTCAGTCTCAGCAGCTCAAAGGCCTTGGAAAAAACAGCATCAAAGGTGGCCTTGCCACTCTTACTCCTTGTATTTCCTTGGGAGGGAGGGATTAGAATCTTCCATTGTCTATAATGCCTTCATTCTGATGAAAAAGTATGCCATTTGCAATTTTGGTAGCTGCCTTCAACTGGAAACCTTGTTCGTTTTATTGCCCTCACCAGATTCAGATGTTTTCAATTCTTTAATTTATCGTGGTTGTATCTTATCAAAAATATCTGTTCACGACAAAACTTTATATACATAGCAGGATTTAGCTGGCTAGTCTCATCAAGTGAGATTACTTCATTGTTTTTTCTTTCCTAGGGGGGAAAAACCCTTTCATTCTCTCCGCTAAAAGGAAATAAACTAAAATACTTACTTTGTGATAGATCTTTTTTTGAGTAATGAATTGCAAACCATAGGCAAATTCATAATATCTTTGCAATCACCAGTCAATGGCATTGATGATAGGAGTTATATTTCTCAATGTATTTCCTTGGAAGAATATCTTCTTTAGTTCATATGTTTGATTTATACATATTAATATTTTGTGTTCATAACTGTTAGTTCCATTATCCTATAGGTGAATTAAGACAAGATCCAAATAGCTTAGTGCAACAAAAGTTGTTAGTGTAACAAAGCATTTATTTCAGTTAATGATTCTAGGTTATATCAGCATGGCAGGAGAATTCATATCAACATCAGAAGCCAAAGGCATTGGTTACACCACATTTATATTAAAGATGAGAGAGGAATATATATTCTAATTCCCAATAAAGTCTGTGTGCTAAAGTATGCCAAAGCAGTCAACTAGCTCTTTCCTCTTATTATCTACCTGCTCAGGAAGTAGTCCAATCCATGAGGGGTTGGGCTTTCCAATATTAGTTTAGATAATCTTTCACATGTTTGCTCAGATTTTATGAAATTAAATAATTCCTCATAAGGTATGCCTAAAAGCTTAGCTGTCAACTGTAAAATTGACACTTACATCTAACTGGCACGATAACTAAACTGAAAATCCACTGCAGAAAATACCTTGTAGTTTTTCCAAAACATGGGTTTGATTCAGGAACCCTTCAAAGTTGATGTAGTGGAAATTGAGAACAATAGTTGCCTTTAGATGACTGCCCAGCACCTACCAAGTTCAGACACAGGGCTTTTTGTGTAGGCTTAGGATTTTTGATGTTAATATTTTTTTTTAAATGTAAGGATCAATAGAAGTTGTGGGAACTGTTAAAATGGTTGTCAAATGGTCTAGTGTGTTTCATTTAAATTAGTATAAAGAATGTGCTTGCCTTGTTTTTAAAGTCTTGCCACAGCTTTGGAAAATAACATTTGGAACATGGGGCAGATAAAACACCTTGAAGAAATGAGGTCATGAGCTGAGTATTTTATGAAAAGCCTTATCCTAATCAGCTCTGCAAGTCAATGACACCAGATATGCAGCTTTATCTAGAAACATCTCAGCATTCTCCCACATAGCAATATAAGACCAAGCTTCCAGATATGATGTTCAGAAAGTTAGAAAAAATTCTGCTATTGGGCATCAGAAACTAAATTAAAGACTGGGAAGATGGCTCAGGGGTTAAAACCTTTTCCTTACAAACAAAAGGACCTGTATGTGGATTGCCAGATCCCATTCCTCCCAACCCCCCCCCACCAACAAAAAACCCGCTAGAAATGGTGGTAGCCTGTACTTCAGGCCCTGGAAGCAAAAGCCTGGAAAACCCCAAGCAAACGAGGTAGAGCAATCCAGGATGATTCCTGGTGTCGTTCTTAGGTCTTCACAGGAACACACTTAAATGCCCTCTTGTATACATGTACACACACATGCAAAAAAGCTAAATTCATAAGCTATATTTGAAATTAGGTGAAAACACTTTACTAAAATAATATGGGAAAAATTTGCAAAATTATCAAAATGTTTCTTCTTTGTAATATATGTATACATATATTAAATAAAATTCTTATACCTAGTTCTTAGGAACTAGGGTTTTTGAGTTCAGGGATTTTTTTCTGATTCATAGTTGCTTAAGCTTATACTCTTTTTATTCTTATGGAAATAAAACACATTTGCATCCAAGGTACTACCACATACAAGAGGTAATGGGATTTCCTTTTCTGATTATGACACAGTAAGTGATCCATGGTGACCATTAGGTACATCAATGTTTCCTTCATTGTTTAGGAAACCAAAGTCAGTAGAAATGCATCCCTCACATTGTGCCGCATCAGCTAGTTTTCTTGTAATTTGACTTTATTCCTTAGGGTTGTACAATAGATAATGCAATAGCATGCAAATAAAGGTTAATGAGAATAGCACAGCTCAGTATTTGAAGTAGATTTATGTATAATTTGGGAAGGTAAAATATTTACTGTTTTTTGGACAAGGATAAGAAATTGAATCTAAAATGTCTAAGTACATCTCAAACAGAATTTATGTCATATGATATATTAGTATAAACCTGGCAACATTTTGGGCTTGCTACATGATTGATACTTCGTATGTAATTGGAGATGCTATGGCAGCAATTTTCTGTAATAGCTTACAAGCTGGATCTGATTTCTCCTTGGGGGAGAATTTTAATTGTGTATTACTCCCCAAATATGGACAAATTTGGCTGCCAGTTCTTTCTGGAATTTGGAATTCATCTTTCTGTGTGAGCTTGCAGTTTTCCTATGTTTATTACAATTATTTTTGATATAAAGAAAAGGAAAGTCCTTTGATATTTTCATAACCAGAAATAAATGTCTTGACTTCAGAAACATTTGTGCCAAACATAACAAATTTCTTTGGTAGAAGTCTCTAATAGCAGCTTTCCATCTTAACAGCCATAATCATAAGTATAATTATCAATAAGGAGTTTTTGGGAGTCTGCTATTTTAATATGTCAGGTATGTGAGAAGCAGATCTATGGTCACTCCGGGGGCATGGTGAACATGCCTTTGCATTTATTAGCAATGATAGCAATTGATATGCTTATACACATGTGATTTCCATGTTTAAAAGGTTCTTAGAATCTCACCTGATTCTCAAGAAATAGAAAGTTCTAAGTAGAAATTGAGAGGCTTTCAAAGATTTTTTCATTATGGTGCAGGTATGGCGTCCACTGGTCACTGAACATTGACTCACTTTCATGCTCTGTGAAACACACAATAGATAGCTAATATGACAAGCAGGGCTTATAAATATTGCCTTGTATCAGTATAGTGTGGTGGCTAAGCACAGAAGTTTGGACACAGTACTAGCGCAGTCAGACTTTTAAAACATCATTGTTTTGGAGCCTGTGGGATTCTGTGACCTGCATGCTTATCTTGCAATCCTGATAATAGGTGTGCCAGAGTGGAATCAGCAAGAATTAAATCAGGGTGGGTCAAGAGTGGATCTTGGTCCTTGGAGGCAAGGGATTGACAGCCACAGTAGTGTTCCTATGCTTAAGGGGAACACAGGAAAGGGTTCAGGGAAATGCCACTGGGTCCTTGTACGTCATCGGAGAGGAGGGCCCAGAGGAGAGTCTGGCATGCACATTAAAGGATTCTCCGGGGATTGGGGGGAGGAGGCACTGGAGGATGGGGACGGAGGGGTGAGGGGAGGGGGAGTAGGGGTGTCGGGGGGGAGGAGGAGGGAGGGAAGGAACCGGTGTACCTATTAAGTTTGTATGAGCAGAAATAATAATTAAAAAAAAGATGAAAAAAAAGTGGATCTTGGAAAAGATGAAAATCAAGTCGAGTTTATTGTGGAACCTAATTCCTTATGTGCCATGAAACGGGACGACTGAGCAGAGCGATGATGTCATTAGTGACAGACAAACTGCAGGTGCAAGGTCAACAATAGGTGGGACCACCACCAACAATACAGCCCTGCCAATCCTTAGACATGCTATAGACCCTAATGGCCCCATTCATTGTGGGGAAAGAACAGGCTGAAGATAGGTCAAGAACACGGTGATACAATTAAAATGGCAAAGCTCTGTGCCCATCATTTAGATGTGTTAATCGATGTCTAGATGGCTTCCAGAGAACATGAAGGAATATATAAAAAACACTTCTGCCCTCGACTCCAATTTGAGACAGGACAAGATCCATTCCTGCCCCTTGCAGGAAAGCCTACAGCTATGCTGGCATAGGCTGGCATAGACACACAACTATCTGGCATAGGAGGAACACTGCATCTAAGACTGTGAGGAATGCCCTTGGCATCTGTCTACAAGAAATGGAGATCTTGAACTTGAGTGTTCCTTACGGGAGCCTTAGCTTGCTGAGGTTTGGCATGGGGAAATAGAGAATCCTAATTTAATTCACAGAATTATGAGGCTATATCAGTGGTGGCTTTGGGGTTACAGCATTCTGGTATTTCTTGAAGGATTTACTAGATTGAATTGCCAGCTTCAAAACTTTGTATCAAAGACACTCATTTTTATACAATCTCAGTTAAAAAGACTTGCAAATTGATCATAATAATTTTAAATAATGTTATATTATTTTTATTTAGAAGGAAATTGTGAGGATTCAGAGAAAAACAAGCAGACAAGCAAACCAGATTCTAAATCAGGAATCCCAAAGTGACAAAAGAGTAAAAGGTTTTGGAGACACAGCTGGTAACAAGTAGGATCTCAAACTTGCTTGGTGCCTAGCATCTACTTACTTACTATTTTCTGCATGAGAATCAATTTTGTTCCACCTTGCCACTCTGCAATGGTAGTTTGTGAAGATTCAGATGTTGGTCATTATCTTATGAATTCATAAACGGTGTGTGTATGTCATTGTTCCAACTTATGCCACTTTGTGGGTCAAGCTTGCATATTTTAACACAACAGGAAAGGAAGAGTGACTATTTAGTTTTGACCTTCACATAAAAATGAAATATGCATGTAAGAGACAAAGTATAAGCAAGTCCTTAATTCTGCTTCACTTGTACCAGATACTCTATCACTGACCGATAGCACAGGTTACTATCTGACCCAAGAAACTGTTTATATGTTAGATATTTACTTTGCAAGAAAGCAATATAAAGCTGCTTTCCACCATTAGCTGGGGGAGAAAGAACTCTGAATTTGGAAAGGGCCATATATTTAGTCACCTGTGTGTGAGGTGATTATACAATTGCTCTGTCTTTTTATGCAGTGATCAATTGGGAAGGCTTTAAAAGCTTATTTGAATTTATGACTGTTGCCTGGCCCTCCTCTGGCTTTCTATCAAGCAAAGCAAACAGGGTGAAGTCGCCCATGTGGGCTTATTGTTTGACAACTTACTGGGGCTTACAGTCACTGTTGTATCCTCTGCCTCCAGCCACTCTGTAGGAAAATGCTTATTAACAACACAGCATAAGCTTAACTGGCCTCCAGGAACATCTTTCTAATCAATGCATCTGCGGCTGATCTCTGTGGGGTCCCCCAGCCTATAGTCAAGACAGGCCCTGCAGCCACATTAGGATTCACAGGTCCAATAACTTGCAAGGTGATTCAGAACCAGGCAGGTTAAGGGCTGCCCTTCCTAGACAGCTATTTAGCTATTTAGCCAGTAAGTCTGAAGCATTAATTTTTTGTTTCCCTCTCATCATATTCTAAAAAGGTATCTGAATCAGCAAACAAATGCCTTTTACTTGGCCTATGAGAGGTGATAATCAGGTTTTCATATAAAAATCATCACATAAATAAGTTTGTCATTTCTGTTGCTAGAATCAAGAACTGCAGCACACTACCATTCAAAGAGTCATTTTCTTGAGCTGTGAGACCAAGTCAGCCAAATAAATAGGCTCGTAGAGCCTCTGAGGTCTGATATACAGGTGTCTATTTAAATACCATGGTTGCCTGAGCAACTCCAGCAATTATGAAGTGAGGCAAGTGTGTATTGCATCACTCTTCTAAATAAGATACATTCATGAAGTCTTTCTAAAGTGGAAGGATGCATTAAAACTTGCTTGGAGACAGACTGAAAAATCTTCTGACCTATACAATCCATGTGGTTCCAAAGTCAACTCTGAAATCATATTTCTTTCTTGCTGATTTTAGTAAATAGCACTTCCCCTGCTTTACATTTGAGGAAACCTAAATTTAAGACCATGCAGCTAATAAAAGGAAAGTAGTCCACCTACAGTGAATGATTGGGTTGAAACTTATTAATTTAAATTCTCTTAATTACTCTTAAGATTTTTTTTCTTCCTTATAGATGATAGATAGTCTCTGTAGATGGGTTCCAAAAAAAAAGTCTCTCTTTGGATGTTTTCTATGTTTTTCTGAGTGTGGTAGTGGATGTGTGTGTGTGTGTGTGTGTGTGTGTGTGTGTGTGTGTGTGACCTGTGGAGACTGAAATAGTGACTCCTGGAATCATTTTGGATTGTTCCATGTCCATGGCTTTGCTCTGGATTTTACCAGGCTCTGCCTTCTATGGCCAGAATTTCAGACTGCTGCCATATCCACCCAGCATATTGGATCTGTAAGTGGGATCTGGGTCCTTACGCTTGTGAGGCAAAGACTTTAACCAATGAGCCATCTTTCCAGGGCCAGATGTTTCTTTAGGAGAAGATTTTAATATAGGACAGACTGACCTCAAACTCACTATGTAACCTGGGGTGGTCTTGAACTCACAATCTTCTTGTTCTGGGATTATAAACAGCCATGCACCATTGTGTTGGATTTTTGTTAGGGTTTTCTCATTTCCTAACAGCTTCCATAACTATAATAGAAGTTGATGTGGAAAACAAAGAGAAACTTGAGATTGGCTCCAAGGCTGCTGTCATTCTTCTCTTTTTCCTCCTCATTTCTTTGTCTCCACTGACTGTCTCAGGCTAGGAAGAAGTGTCATGAAAAACAGAGAATTAAGGACTTGTAGTAGCTGGCTGGCTCAAGGAAAAGGAATACTTTCATTTATTATGCTACATGGCATTATAAATCAGCAAAGGTAATGTCCATGTGACTCTGATCTGATATTAATTCTCATAGTAAAAGCCTAATGCTTCCTTGGCTCACCTTTGAAGCAACAGGGGATGAAAAAGAGACATTAACTGAAGACTCAATGTCCTCTAGAGCTGAGAATTTGGGAATATAGAGTGACTCTTCAGGTGTGCATTATTATAAATGACATCACAACAAACAAAGCATAATGTATGATATGGATAAGAGCCAATGTGCTAAAGGCAGGCCTGGAATCCAGTTCACAGCACTGTTGTGAGATGGAGAACACTGTGTGTGTGTGTGTGTGTGTGTGTGTGTGTGTGTGTGTGTGTGTGAATGTTTGTGTGTTTGCATATGTGTGGGCGCATGCATGTGTCCAGGTATATGTGCATGTGAATGTGTCTGAAAAATATTGATAATTGGGAATCTTTCACCCGATCTCTAATTAAACCCAAACCTTGCCTATTGGTCTAGTCTGGCTAACTCACTTTGCCCTGGAGAGTCACAGGCTCCTCTTTTCAGGGCCAGAATTGCAGGTGAACAGACACACCTCTCTGGCATTTTGAATGGTATCTGGTCATCTGAACTCTGTTCCTTTAACTTGGGTAGCAAGCACCTTAATTGTTGAGCCATCTCCCTAGCTCAAGTTGGAGGAACCTTTAGGAGGCAGGATGCAAAGAAAGGTCTTTATTACATTGGATGCATGCCCTTAGAAGTGTTACTGGTATCTGGACACTTCCCTCCATACCATGAGATGAACAACTTTGTTCTATCCCACCATTCCTGCCAGAGTATTGAATTTCCATAGGCCTAAAGGGAAAGGTACCAAGTGACATGGACTGAAATTTATGGATCTGTGTAGCAAAAGCAATATTTCTTCCTTATAAATTGATTATCTTGGATACTTAATACACTGGAAAGCTTAATGCACTGGAACCCATGAAAATGGAGGGCTAAGTATCTCACTAGTTCATTTTTCACTTTTATTTAGATTCTGTCATTAACCCTGTGCTCCCCTGGAGTATACTCCCCTGGAGTATAATAAACCTGTAAAATAGAACTTGAAATGTTTATTAAAAAACTATATTCTTATACTCCCCTCTATGAACTTACTTATAAGATAACATTCACTGGCAATTAGCTCAAATCATCATTCTTTCCTGCAATCTCATTAACTTGGACTTGCTATGTGGGTAACTATTTGTAAGCTGGACCTCACAGTTTGGACTATGTACATATTCATTCTGAATATTCTTTACTTTCCTTGTTTACCAGTCTGGTGCTAATGAAGAGTGACATAGTAAGTGCATGTGGAAAACACTACAAAGAACCAAAACTAATAGCATCTGTGACAAAAGCACATAAATATAGCTTCAGATGAGCTCATGGTAAGAATCTTCAAGTTTACACTTCTCAGTGAGGTGCTATTCCCCCTTAACACAAAGAATTTGTAAAGAACCATAGTTAACTACCAGAGAGAGAGAGAGAGAGAGAAAGAGAGAGAAAGAGAGAAAGAGAGAGAGAGAGGGAGAGAGACTTCAGACTTAAGAAGGCCACTTTGATCATGATCTACCTAGGGGAGAGTTAAGGGACCTGTAGGAAAATTAGTAAGCCTCAGTAAAAGGAGACTACATAGAGACTTGCAACCTGAGAGCAAAAGGTCTCCTTAGTGTCTCTATTGAGCCTGGTATCTATTTCTGTTTAGGGGAGACATTTCCAAAGGATAGAATGCTTATGATCTTTGTAGGATCCATGTGAGAGTCTAGGAGGAAAGAAAACCACTGTTAGATGAGAGAGTTTATTCCATTTCTCATTCATCATAGAAAGAACTGGAAGCTACAGCCAGGAGAAAATGTAAGCACCATTTATGGAAGATGGAGAGCTAACCAGGAGAGATTCATGTCTACACCCCTCTTTCTCACTGGAGGACTCCCACTGGCAGCAGCTTTAGTTGAGCAGAGATACTTTAGGTGTATTTGGGAAACAAAGCTCAGATCAAAATGACTGAAGACCAGTCACTGAAGTAGAGTACTAGGCTGTGATTGAGAGGGGCTAACAGAAGTTCCTATGTCATGCAGAGACTTGTGACCTGGCCTTAGGAAGCACCGGAAAGTTCTAAGCAAGGGAGAATTATGGTCTGAGTTATGCTTATTCAATTGTCTAGCTGTCACAGAGAGAATGGATTTCAGAGAAGAAAAGCAGCAGGGTATCAAAAGTCTTTGTAAAGTTCAGGGCAAAGATTCTCATGATTGACTAATGAGATGGTTCAGTGGGTAAAGTTGCCCATATACAACCTTGAGGACCTCAGGTCTCTCCAAGGGCCAACATTGCAGAAGCAGCTAACTAGCTTCTAATAGCTGTTCTCTGCCCTCCACATATGCACATAGCATGTTCATGCTCCCCCATCTCTTTTGCTCTCCTGTTCCTCCCCCCACACTCTCTGTCAATTAAATAAACATATAAAACATTTAAGATGATCATGACTTAGATGTAAGTAGTTAGCAATATAAGTGAGGGGGAGTTGGACTCTAGAGATGCTTTGGAAGTTGGTCTAGAACCATAGTAATGATATTTTGGATTTAGAGGTGTGGAATGTATCCTAGTTGCTAGAGCAACTTGGTTGCCATTGTCTATCACATTACCAATAAGGAGGCTTACCTTGCTAACGGCATAATACAGTTGCAAGAAAAGATTGCTGAAGGCTAAAAAGAAACTGTTCATTGTTACTATCACCAGAGTCGTCATAAAATCAATGTGGTTCTCAGAGGAGTGGTCATCATAATTTTTTCATGGACATTGTTTTTGGTTATAAATATTGTTGAATTGGTGGCAGCCCCAGGGACATCTTTAATTCTGAGAACAGTAGTGTGAGTTATAGAAGTCACAGAGTTCATGAAGAGGCATCCACGATGGATATCAGGCATGGGGTGGGCATTGGTATCATTTCCAGGGCCAGCAGAAGCAACGGAAGGAACAGACATCACCTGTGATCATAGTCACCAAGCAGCAGCCCTATCAGTGTTGATGTTGGCTGCAAATACAGGGGCAACAGAGATCTAAAGCAGGAGGAAGGTAAACTTCACTGAATCTCAGCTTGCATGTGACAAATGCTGTGCTTCTGCCTAGAACATCTTCCAAGAAACTTGGAAGAAGTTTGAGTTCTCAAAGAACAAGTAGGAGAGGAATAGACATATTTTGTTAGGTTGTCGTATACTTGCCTTGCCTAAAAAAATAGTATCTGAACCCTAAAAGGGACAAAGTGTATGAATGTGATACTATTTGAAAGCACTATAGAATACTAGAAATGGCTCAGAAGTGCAAGCTATTAGCTACACAAAGAAAAGAGTGGCAAACAGAGGTTCCACGTGACATTTTGTAAGTGGGCATGAGGAAGTTATTTTGGTTGTGATTGTGGTGTCTGATCTTGTTGGAACATGAACTTTAAAAGTGTTTCGAAGGCTTCCTGCTCTTCCAGAGGATTTTATGGTGATAAACTCACCCTAAAGTGGAAGCTTGGAGCCAGGATCAGGTGTGAACACAGGAAATACAGCTTTCTAGGGATTCAAGGCTTTCCTGGTATGTGATTTAGTGATCTGGCCATGAGGTTTGTGATAGCATGGTTTTCTGGGACAGAGTCTATTCCCAGCAGGGCTGAAACTCAACCTTTCTAACATCCACACGGAGTGCTAGACAGCTGATACAATTAAAAAAAAAACAGGCTTTTTCCAGACTTTAAGGCAACTCATGAGTCCTTGGTCCTTTGTGATATTTCGACCAACAGCAGCTGGTCCAAATCATCCATTTTCCTTTTCCTCATTGACCTCTTTGCTGCATTTTCCCATCTTTCTCTCTGATTTTCTTCTATTCCTGAAGGGTTTACGTTCCTTTGGTAAAACTGTATCTGTGGGCTTTTGAGAAATGCCTTAGGACGAAGTGCTATCTATCAATCCAAAACACCACCAAGAGATTTATTTGTTACTTGCCTGTGCCTCCCACCCCTCTCACCTCTGCTTCCTGACACATTTTTCTTCTATTTCCATTTTTTTCCCTCTGCAGCAGAGAACGGCTGCCTATAGCTTTTCCCCAGAGCCATTCAGCCAAGCAGCCTTAGAGAGAAGTTAATGTCCCCAATGTCTCCCCTGACAGATGCTAGAACTTTTTTTTTAACTCCACCATTGCTGATCTTTGCCACCAATTATCTCCCACTTTTCTCTGCCCAAAATAAGATATTCTTTTTCATAGTGAGTGGGAAACACATCAAGGGCATGCTATCAATGCTTCTTCCTTTCCTCTCTTTTTCTTCTTTCTACCTTCCTAAACATAATATAAGGGATAATTAATAATGCTGTTCACATGATTGAAATTGACAAAAGAATTCACCTAGCAAATTCTGGCTTAGAAACTCTGTTAAAGCCTGGAAGTTTAATTAAGATGAAGACAAATCTATTACAATAAGAGAACATCACAGTTAACAAAAAAATAAAATAACAGGTAGCGTTTTTCCATTTTCCTCCCTCCTACACGGAATGCCCTGCCTTCCCTCCTGCATTAGGGCAGAAACACCCATGTCATGCTTGTCCCTCTTGTCATTGGTCAAATTAAAATGAAAGCATCTTACATCTCTGGCTGGGTCTCACTGCGGTGCTGGCCTTTCCCTGTTCACATTTTTTATGCAGTCTGCAGTGGTAAGAGAGCATCATTGATCGAAATGCTGACCTGCTTATGAGAATCCAAAAGCTTGGGTGATTATCTAAAGCCTGTAGGTACTTAATCACATTACTTTAGTTAGGGAAATAAGCCAGGATCTCATCATTAGTTTTCCCTCAGATATCTGCAGATCCACGGTTGAAAGAGGATGATGTATTTCTTCATGTATATATATCAGACCCTCCTAAGAACAGACAGGGATGAGTTCCGTGTTTTCTGATGTTTAGGCAGCAAGGAAAGAGAGGTGCTTCCTTCTGTCCTTGGTGCTAGTTCAGAGCTCCCAAGTCTTACTAAACAGATGGTGATTGAGATTTAAAGTGTCCAAATCATTTCTCTATGATGGAGTAAACATGTCTTTCCTTCCAGTCTTATGAAGATCCATTTTGGAAATGCCTGGTGTACTTTTAGAATAAATATGACTTGGAAATGTTAAGAGATGGAATTGATATTCTAATCAAGTGCTTGAGTAAATGTGAGTGAATCCATTCTATGTTAGAGACTTTTTTCCCTTCTTCTTTAAGACCCTCATCTGGTCCTGGATCATAGCTGGTTCTGTCTGCCTAGGGTCACTTAGAGGCCAGGGAGGTATGGCAGAGGTCCAGCTGCCAGGAGTTTCTGTAAGGAGAGCTGAATAAGAACATAGTGGAGCCCATCTTTACATATGGTTCCTCGCTGCTTTGTGGAGCAAGAACACATGAACAGTCATGTCAGATTTTGTGGTCCCCAGTCTGAAATATCTACTATTTTACCTTTTTTTTAATTTTCTTATCTTATTTATTCAGGAATTATTTATTGAAGTTTTGCATTATGTCAGGCACTGGATGGGACTCAAGAGACACCAGTCATGAGACAGTCTGTCTCCCCAAGACCTCGATCTAATCCTCCTTTCTCTTCCCCTCCTCATCCTAATTTACTACAGTGTCCTGCAGATACTATCTCCCTAGTACTGCTCGGATCCCTCCCGTCTCCATGCCCCAGCATGCCTTGGATCGGATTTTCATCATCTCCCAACAGTATCACCACAACCGTCTCTTACCAGGATTCTTGGCTGACAGTGGTGTTGTCTGTAACCCACAAGGGAAATAGCCACTGCCTCAGTATAAAACTCCAGTCCGGCTTCACCCACATTATGCTTCAAACCTTTCAAACTCGAATGGCTTCCCAGTCCAGACGAGAAATAAAAATAAAGTTACAAAGCAGAGCCAGGGCTGGGAAGACAGCAGACTATAGAGTTGGAGACTGTGGGCCTCCCCTATATTGAGGTGTCCTGTCAATCAGGCCAAGACAGTTAGGAATTAACGCCAAGCCACAGTCCTGTGAATTCTGGCTCACTCCTCTGCCCGGGGTCAAACCCTATATCCTCACTCCCCGCCCAGATGGTCCCCTGTCCCTGTGTCTTCTCTGAGCACTAGCTATATTAAATTACTTGCTGTAGTTTTCCCTAAACCATATATGTTCACACTTTCATGCATGTGTTCCTGGTCTTATATTTCTCTAGAATTACCCTAATTTCTCACTCAGAGAGTTCGGTTTCATCTTTTACTTATTTATTTTTTTTATAATACATTTTTTATTATTATTTCAGCTCATACAAACTTAATAGGTACTTAATAGGAACTGGTGTTCCCTCCCTCTCTCTTCCTCCCCCCGAACCCCCTGCTCCCAGTCCCCTCACCCCTCCCTCCTCATCCTCCCAAGCCTCCCGCCCCAATTCCCAGAGTCCTTTCTTGTGCATGCCTGACTCTCCTCTGGGCCCTCCTCTCTGATAACATACAAGGACCCAGTGGCCTTTCCCTGAACCCTTTCCTATGTTCCCCTTAAGCATAGGAACACTACTGTGGCTGTCAATCCCTTGCCTCCAAGGATCTTGGTGCCTTTAGCAGATGCTAGACTTTGTGAGGTCAATAGTGTGGGACATTGCGCCGGGCATGCAATGTCCAATTATGATTGCTTCCGCCCGAACTTGTGTGGAGTATCTTGCAAATCATTGCTCCTCCCATCCTTTTGCTCTTACACTGTTACCGCCCCCTCTTCCGCAAATGTCCCTGAGCTTCAGGATGGGGAGAGATTAGTCTGGCCTAGTTCTAGGTGGTTGATATAGAGTCTCTGAAGTTCTGGATAGTGGTTTGTTGATTTTCTTTTGCAGTTTTGTTGCTCCTGTAATGCCCTTCATTCCATCGTGATGGGCACTGTATGTCACCCCCTGGCCAGAGACAAAAAGCTGTTAAACTGGAGTCTTATTATAAGAGCACATTCAAGGGTAGATGTAATACTTATACCCAAAAGTGGGATCACAGGGTCATATGGCTTTTGCCAATGGGAGGGGTCAATCACCCATTTGCAAAATGGTTACATTTTAATCTGCCGGACTATATGCCCTTCCCTTCTGGTGAGTTCATACCCCCTTAGTTGTAAATGATCAGGAACGAATGTCTGTCAACTTAACCAGGTGTCACATTACTTTCTTGCAGTCCTTGATGGAGGCCTATTTTCTCTACTGTAACATGGTCACTTCTCTCCTTGTTTCTGGTGTGGCCCTCCAACCCCATCCCTCCTGTTCATAATCCTTGCAATTACTGTAGGTAATACATAGATTTACCTATGAGTGTCTCAAGATGGGCTGGGTGGGTTTGGTACTAGGAGCCACCTATTAGGGAGTACATATGGCGCTTAATTTTCTGGGTCTGGGATACTTCACTTAATATAATTGTTTCTAATGACATCAATTTCCCGGCAAATTCCAGTAATTCATCATTTTTGATGGCTGAGTAGTACTCCATTGTATAGATGTACCACAGTTTCCTTATCCACGCGTCAACTATTGGACATTTGGGTTGATTCCATGTCTTTGCTATTGTAAACAGTGCTGCTATGAACATGGTTGTGCTTGTGCTACCGAGGTGAACCTCTGCTGTATGGGGGGTTATACCCAAAAGTGGAATCACAGAGTCATATGGCATTTCAATCTTTAATTTCTTTAAGAATCTCCAGATGGCTTGCCAGAGTGGCCGTATGAGCCTGCACTCCCACCAGCAATGTAGGAGAGTTCCCCTTTTAAAAAAAGGTTTTTCCGGTTTTTCCAAGCTTTCCGTCACTCTGTAAATATGTAAATGTCTTTTTTTGCCATCACCAACCTTTGGCTTTGCAGCTCCTAGGCTTGTTCATTTAGTCTTATGTCCCTTCCATTCAAATTTCTTGAAGCAGACTCATGAGTCAGCCACTCTCCCCCTGTCTCCAATTCACTCCTGAACTCTGGAGACTTCTGTTCCTAGTCTCTAATGACTGCTGATTAGGTAAAAAATATACTTCTTTAATCATCGAACCTAAAGGCCCCATTGGGTCCTTCTTGATGCCAAGATCAGGAGTCCTCATGCAAGGTTCCTTTTTACCTGGCTTCAGTGATAATATTGCTAAAGGAAAAAATCACGTCACTTTTTATAGACAACGAGGCACGCTTGATTCAGGAGGAATGCGATCATGAGGTTTAGAAGCAGGGGAACAGATTAAGACTCATTCTAAATAAAATGAGGAAAGATAGGAAATTGCAGCTAAAGAGGTCTGAGGCCAGTGGATAGAATATTCCTAGGAGAAGTTGGGCATGTGGCATATACTTGGAATCTCAGCACTCAGGAGGCTGAGGGAATCTGGCAAACTCATTTAAGAGGATTCTCACCTGAGGCCAGGCAAGGGGGATTTTTACTAAACTGACTCAGCAGGATTGGGGACAGAAGGCTTACAAGCACCTACCCAAAGGAAAGCTGGGAGGAGCATGGATGATGTTTATACAGAAAGGACCTCTTTGCCGTTGGAATCTCTTGTCTTGCCTTGACTTCCATGATATTCTACATTGAGTCTCTTTGAGGCCACTCTACAGTGGCTAGTCCTTTATTTCAGGTCCCCATTAGCTCTAGCATGAAGTACTTTAGTAAATGATAGGTTTATATTTGTCAGTGTTCTAGTGAAGTCTCATGTGTTACTAGAATTCTGTTTGCTGGGCTGGGTGGGGTTTTATTGTTACCATTGACTTAAGGATAATATTAAAGCTTTTTACAGAGACAGTGAGCAAGTCAAGCCATTGTTGCCACATTGTCCAGCCCTTTTTCTAAGAAAAAATTATCCAAAATAATTATTTTGTAACTTGTGTCATGTTCCACATGTGGTAAAAACATTGCTGATGCAGAACAGTGATCAAGTATAGGGAGGGAAGTAATTCATGGGGTATTAAAAAAGGACAGCAAGTTGGGCTGTAGAAATGGTTCAGGGTTTAAGACTCTTGCCTCACAAGCACAAAGTCATGAGTTCAGATCCCAGGTCCCACATTTAAAAATGCCAGGAGGAAATAGTATTTCCAACCTGGTGGGCAGAGACTGGGAAATGACAGAGTGAAGCAAAAAAGAGATAGTACAGATGATTCCCAAAGTCACCCTTGTTCCTTTGTCACATAGTGCCCTCTGACAGACACACACACACACACACACACACTAAGTAGCTAATGTTTTAAAAAATGAAATAAAAAGAAATAAAAGAGGATAGCAAGAAATGAAAAGGGCTGGGCAGGGAACAGATTATGAGAAATCTAGTATGCTACATTGGAAAACTTGTATTTTATTAAATCAGGACACATTGATTTTAAGTTGATTGACATTATCAGATTTTCACCTAAGAAAATTATTTTTAAAGTGGGACAATGTTTCTGGGATTTATTTTTATAATATGTCTTAAGATGATTAAAGATAGGCTATTCCTTATTATTAATAAGAGAGATTTGTATAATATTTATATATGAATCCTCTGCACAGGAAAAGTCCAAAATAAAGAAGATAGTATTAGAATTTGAATATGAAATGTCTCTTAAAGACACATGTCTTTAAAGCTTGCTCTCTGAGACTGTAGTATTGGGAGGTGTTAGACTCTGTGAGGTGGGTCTAGTGGGATATCTTGGAGGTCACTGGGGACATGCTCTCCAAAGAGGTTATGGGAACATTCTATCCCTGAGCAATGGGGTCATTGCTCATTGGGCAACTCAACCTCTCAAGGCATGAAGCTGTGAGCTAAATAAACTTTGTCTGCTTATAAGTTATTTATTGTTGATATTTTATTACAATGATCAAAAGCTTAATAGTAAGGTGGTATAATTTGTAGATTGACACCAGGAAGTGAGGCACTAGTTGATGGATTAACATAAAAAAAATAAAGGTCTCATGAAACTAGGTAAAAGGAAAAGCAAGGATGGTGGGATTATCTGTGGTATGGGCATGGGCAACTTCTCATGGCTGAATTTAACTATAGAGAAGCCACATACTCATCTGAGAATGGTAAAGGAACTTATGGCTGATAACACATAAATGAGATTTCAGATTAGTTTGAAGGAAATGGGGACTGTGTATAAATATAGAGGGAAAGAAGGATTATCTGGTAAAGCAATAGGTTATAGGGGATAAAAGGTCATTAATTTTTTTGATGACATCAGTTAAGAAAATCTTATTTTGCTACAGCACTTGGCCAATCACAATAAACTAGGGAACTAGTTGGTAGCTGTTTGGTGGGCTAGGTTTAGGCCTAGAGTTTTGCCATGTGAAGAGGTCATGGGGTAAAGGGCATTGACAAGTGTCATCTTTGGGACAAGGGTTGCTGTAGGCAGAAGGAATGAACTTCAAGAGAATCAGAACTATGAGTTGTACAAATCTCTCCCGTTAATACTCTTCATTGGCTCCTAATTGCTTTGCATGGGAATGCAATCTATTGGTAATCAGCTTTAATGCCCTCCAACTGTTAGCTCTCTTTCATAGTTGTGGATGTTTTGAAAGAGATGATCTCAGGCAGAACTGGAACAAACGATTAAAAATATCTGGCTTACAAAAGCAGCCTGCCTACCTGTGTTCCTCCTTTTGTTCCTTTGAACATTTTATCATCCTCTATCTTCCTTCATTCTCCTCTGCCTTGTTGTTGCCTTTTGTTGTTCATTTATTCAATCGATACATACAGAGTATTAGGTTTCAGGCAGTGTAACTAAAGCTCAAGGGGCATCACCTGATCTGTTGTATTTGGCTTTAATATTTGGGGCAGAAAAGATTTTAACATGCTGTGAGAAATCAGATGTATCTAGGACTTCTTCAGCATTAATGGGTCATATTGTATAAAGAGGTGCCAAAAAACCCCATGGGAAAGGTAAGGTAACTCCATGAAGCCACCAAGGGCAAACTCTCCTATAAAGAGGAAAGAACTCCTCTGTACCTTCAACATCTTTGATAGTATCTGCACTGTTTGTTTTAAGATATTGGTTACTATGGTATTTGGAGATTAATCTGTACAAAGCTTTATTTGAACTTGACTTGAATAAACTATTATTTACGAATAATTAGAAGGCTAAAAAATGGCACAGGGCACATGCTGGAGAATGCTTATTAAATGAATGAATGAGTCCTGTTAATAGATATCATGAGCTTATTAATGTTTCCTGTAAACCAAGGCTACAGCATTGCATAAGCTGATGATCCCAGAGGCTTAGGCACCATGTAGGTAGGAAGGTTCCTGCTATAATTAATGCAAATTACTATGAAGTCTCTCTGATGTTAGTGCCAACCAGGTAGGCCATGATTGTGCTCTCTCATGTGATTGGTCGATAGTTTCTCTACTTTGCATCTCAAATGTCCCCTAGCTGATTTGCATTTCAAAAACCATCGAAAGAATCCAAATTGTAGCAAATTATTTCCTGATGTCCATTGTAGTCACTGTTACAGATTTCCCTTGTATTTACACTCACTTTGTGTCCAACATCTGCTGTGCCATCAGGTTCTGGGAGAATCGGAATTGGGTGATAGTGAGCTAATTACATTTTGAAACTTTAGCAAATGTCTAGGATGTAGGAGAGTGTTTATTTCCTAGCTATGTCCAAGTAAGCAAATCAACAAAGCAAATAGCAAGTAAATAAACTAATCCCACTAGGTGCAAATCCCCAGAACACACAAATCTGTGTTCTGCTGCCTCTATCTGGAGCTATATCATACTTTAAAGTTGTTTTTCTAAACCTTATAAGTGTCAGTCAAGCATTCATTGTCAATCAAGCATTCATCTATGCTTAAACTTTCCAGGAGTTTTTAGTCAGTGACTGTGGATAAATGATGTAGTCTATAACATTGTCTTTTCTTGAAGATGTCAGTCGATTCTCACAGACGTAAATATCACACTATATTATGCAAGACATGGAATAGATTCTGAGATGTAATCTATAGTAAGTTGTTGTTATTATCAAGAATAGCACATTATTCAAAAAAATGATAATGAAAATCCTGGGTAAGTATTGTCTCTATTAGTCACATAACCGGGTTTCTGCTCAGAGAGAGAAAATATTTTGCCCAGGGTGACTCCACTGGTACCAGCATGAGACAGAGGCAAGTATTTCAACCTGAGTCCATCTGACTGCAAAGCCTGTGCTTCGTCTGTCTAGTTGCCTTGTTTAACTAAGGGCTCTTTTCTCAACAGGGGCCCATCCTTGACTGTGTACAGCTTCCCTGTAACAGGGAAATTACTGGATAAAATTGTATCCTGTCTTGTCCAATTATAAGGCAATCAGTGCTGGAACACCTTACAGGCAGAAAGTGAGTGCTAATGCTTCTGTTCTGCTCTGGGATGCTCCCTCTCGCTCGTAGGCAAGTAAAGTGTGATAAGCAGCAGCCAGTGAAAGCATCCCGCTGCTGTTTGCTGTCTTCGGCTTTTTCTTCCTTCCCTTCTTAGCTGGTGCCAAGGCAATCATGCTACTCACTCCCAAGAGCGTTATACCGATAGAGCCTACTGTACCATTTCTATGTTTCTATTTGAACTATGTGTTACTTCATCATTCAAATGGAGCTATGCCGAGAGAGATGCTGGATGGTTCTTTCAATCCAGCACTTCTTGCTTACTATTGCTAGATGACAAGAACAACAACATAAAATGAAAATGAAAAGACAAATCGCAGCTTCTTCCATGCTGCCCTAGCAGGGTACCTTTCTAGCTGCCTTCTCTACACATTTAATCATGATAAACTAGCTGGCGAAGGAAAGGCACCCTCCCTTGGCCCTGTGCTAATTATTCTTGTTAATTACTTTTTAATTATCTTTCTATCACTGCTTCTCGAACAACTATCATCATTTCCACTTCAGAGACTCCAGACATGACATGCCCGCAAACATAGGATAAAAGATGGTGGCTAGTCTGTGAACGCTTTCAAAGGGAATGCAGCAGGGACGCAAAGCCAGTTTCCCTCCCGCCACATTAGCATGGGTGAGGCTCTCAAATCAAATGACTTCAGTTAATTATTAATTATGGGAAAACATACTCACTAAACTCCTTAATTAGTCGAGGGTTCATAGTATATGGTTCATATCTGTGTATTTAGTGGGTGTTGACAGCATGTTGGGCAAAGCAGCGGTAAATGGTAAAAATCTGCTCAGCTGCATAGCATCACCTGAGTAATCAGGATGAGGAGCTCATCGAGTACTGGCCCTTGAGGCTTCTTGCCATGGAGTTGTCAGCTCTTCTGTGAACCAACAAAACCATTAGCACTAAGCAGCACTATGCCTGCCACACTTGACAATACCTGATTTCAGTTCTCTAATCTCAAGTGCTTTATAATCTCAATACCAGTGCAAAGCATACACATGTGACAGTAAAATAGGAAAAACAAGTGATATATGCAGTAGGGTAGAAGAGACTGTCAGGGAAAATTTTGAAGAATGTTCAGATGGAAGGACATTGCTAAGCATAGGTAACAGTTAACAAGGTATAGTAGGTTGCAATGCTGGTATAATAGCAGATAGACCAAAGGACACGTGTGAGGAAAATAACATATCAGGCAAGTAGCAGTAGAGATAGATAACTGATATATCATTCATATGATTAGATAGTGTATACCATTTAAGATACTGTCTACTTGTCTAAGATGTCTGCTTGTTTAGAATATCTGTGGTCAAATTTCCTTCAGTACTCTTCCTTCTCAGACTGAAGACTAGATAGCTGGGCATGATGATTCATGCATGTCACTTCAACTTGGGAAGCAGAAGAGGAAATATTGTGAGTTTTTAGCCACCTTGTGAGTACATAGAAAGTTCAAAGTGAGCTCATCAAGCAAATAAGCAAGACAACAAACAAACAAACACTGAAACATCTCCAATTCCTACAGAAAAGCCCACAAGAGCAATTTATAGTTCATCTCTCTTAAATGAGATAAACAAGTAGTATTTAAAGGCTTCACTACCATGTTTGCTTCTCAGAAAGGTAAACTGTGTCTCATTATTACAACTGGAACATACGATTGTGTTTCCTGCAGAGATGTGCAGAAAGAACTATTTACCCCAGATAGGGAGGGCACTGATGGATCAAAGAAAGGAGTTCATAGAATTCTAGCCATGAGCTTCTAGAGTTACAGAAGAATGAGTAAAACAAAGGCATCTTGGAAGTCCCTTTGTATGTGAGGAACATCACTGAAGATACTCACCCCTGTTATTACTTTCTATGTAATCCCAGGAAGGAACCAGGCCTCATGGGAACCCTATGGAAGCATCCCTCTGGGAAGGAGTATTAATAGGTCCACTTTCCTGAGGGTCTCCAGGGTGATCACCACTGCTGTGGTTCATGATGGTTGTGGTTATAGTCATTCTGAACCTGGAGAAATAACTGGATATTTACAAAGATTTATTCAAATTTTTTACCCAAAAAATTGGATTGGAAAACACTTGAATTTGTATGGCTATGGAAGATCTTCAAGCATATTCTAAGAAGATATACAGTTTGATTGGAATCCAACTCTGTCTACACTTTCTAAGAAATATCATGTGAGATCTAGCTTCTCAGATCCTATGAGAATAGAAGAATTGAAGGCAGAATTCTCAGTGCGTTAGAATGGCAAACTGCTCCATTATGCTTGAGGATACAAGAAAACATGATTTTTCAGGCCCTGGGTTCATAAGAATGTAGGATTTCAATGTGTTGAAATGATTGTAGTGGCAAAACACTTGGAATGGTTTCTAGATATGTTCATGTTCTAAATATGCAACTACCTTCTACTTCCCCTTGCTCTCCCACAAGAAACTCAGGCCTAACTTAGAGAAGATTTCCTGTTTCAACAAGAGCACGTAGAACATCCACATCATTACTGTATAGCACATGCATTATTAGCACATAGTATACATACATTCTTAGTATATACCACACATGCATTATTAGTACATTTTTAGTACATAGCACACGCATAATCAGTACACAGAACATTACTAACACATATATACCTATTAGCATATAGAACATGTCACATTTTTAGTATGAAGCCATACATATTATTGAACTTAATTCCTTTCTAGTTCTATGACATGGATGCTATGATTACAATTGTTGCTGCCTATTGATATTAGTAAGGGCCTACAAGGCAGCACTCTGAGTCTTGGGAGATACTGGAAACCATAGCTGCTTAAGCACAAAGCAACTTCTTGCAAATTTTTGAGAAAATTGCATTTCCATTTTTCATTTTCCCATTTGTTTTTCTATTTCAAATTCATTTCACCATATCATAATTATGGGAAAAATGCATTAAATAACTGTGCTAAGAAAGAGGATGCTGTTCTGAGGTATTTGCTTATGTATACTTGTGTATATATAATATTTTCTGTCTTGGACAGGAGAGGAAGAATCATTGTTTTTTGATGCATTTCCGGCTTACTTCTGACTTGCCCAAATCCTCAAAGTGGGACAGACTAAGATTCTCCAATAACTGCACTCTCGTCCTCCTTACAGTACCCCTCTTCTTGGGTGGTTTTGCTTAGTGGGTGCCTAGTCACCTGAAAATCACAATGATAACTGTCTGGCACACCAATTACTATCTAGGGGACTTGGAAGTTTCTGTTTACCCTCAGCAAATCTATGCACTCCCTGGGCTTTCAGGAGGCAGGGGAGCAGTCCAAGAGAGGGTGCAGGGCAGTTCAGTAGTCTGCGGGTGGTGAACACCATCCAAAGGAAAAGGTTTGAAGGGAGGAGACTGAGCAAGCTGCTCCCAGCTAGTGAGGGCAACTTATTTGATAGTTTCCAGGCATTTAGACATGTGAAATGTCGGCCCTCACAAGTGTTCTTGCCGTACAAGTATTAGAGGAAAATGATTCTACAGACTGATAAATTGAGGTTAAGAGGCAGTAAATGAATTGCCTACTAGTCAGTGAAAAAAAGAGCTGAGATATGAATATTGAGCTCCCAAGTTTATAATCTGAAATCTTTGACATTTTGTGGAGGGAGAACCTTGAAAAATTACTATCACAGTTGCTTTTTCTGCTGCTGTAACACAACACTCAGATTTGATCAATTTAAGAGGAGAAAGAGAAATTTATTTGACTGATTGTTCCAGAAAAGATACAGTACATTAAGGTGGAAAAAGCTTGGTGGGCAACTGAGGCTGTAAGGCCGCTCCCATCACATTCATCTTTATGGAGGCAGACAGGGCAAGAAGCAAACTGCAAGAGCAGATTGCCCATGAAAGCAAGGCAATGCTACCCAACTCAAGGTCTGTCCTTGAATAAGGCTCCTTCTGCTAAAGGTGTGCCCTTTCCAAACATTAATATCAGCTAAGGTTGAAAACACATGAGCCTGTAGGGGTGGGGGGACAACTCACATTCAAACCATGACACATATATAGCAAATAAAATTACTCATAGAAGTATGAAGAGAAAACTAACAGGAGAAAACCTTAGTTGGTAAACTAGAGGTTGTAAATCTGAACTACGTGGAGATTAACTTTGGTTCCTTTTTTTTAATATTAACTTCTTTATTATTATTATTATTTATTCAACTGTGCACATGTGTGTGTGTATGTGTGCGCGCGCGTGTGTTTGTGTATGTATAGAACCACAGATGAATTCGCGAACCACCGTGGACGCCTCCATCTCTTTCTGCCCCGGGATTCACAGGCTCTGCCCTACCAGGACCAGAAGCGCAGGCCGCCCCCCCCTTCCGCCTGGCATCTATACGTGGGATCGGATCTGGGATCCGAACTCAGGACCTTTCGCCTGCAAGGCGGAGGCTTAACCCCTGAGCCACCTCTCCAGCCCCTAACTTTGGTTCTTAATCTAGAAGACTCTAGAGAACTTTCTTAGGACTTGATTCACTAAATGTTTTATGCATGTACTAATGGTTTATATACATGTGCAGAACACACACATACGCATGCACACATACATACACACAAAATTCTCGCAAATTAAGAGCTACAAAGTCAAGTTTAGACAAACAAAATAAGCTTCCTTATTGCAGAACTTCTCAGAGCTTTAGATTCTTCTCAGTGGCTATCTATGGAAGAAAGAACAAGCAGGATTTCCTCATACTGCTTCCCAAATGACTTGTTTGTTTGTTTGTTTTTTGTGGATCCCAGTTTCTGCCTTCTACTTCAATTGAATTTGTTTGCTCATAGCAGTTTAACTCACAGTCATATGTTAATAGAATTAAGAAGTTAGAAGTGCTTAATTTTATTTTGATGATGCTCTGAGTTGAATCCACTGCTTCCCATGTGATAAGCAAGTGCTCTATCACTGAGCTGCAGCTCAGTCTAAGGAGGGCAGAAAATTAATCTGACTGTGTTATTTAGAGGGACAGCCATTGGGTAATGACTAGATTAGACTAAAACATTAGGCTTGGGTTCTTCATATCATTAAATGTTGGTGGCTTTGTAAGTAGAAGAAGGTCATAAGAGATAAACTCCTGATCCCAGCACCATGGCATGCAAACCAGCTCACCCAGACCTCTATAGCCCGGTGTCCAGAACTGTGAGTTAAAAGAACTCTTTGTCTTTCCAAAGTAGTCTGCATTGAGTATTTGATTTTAGTAATGAAAAACTATCTTACACGTTCTTCAGCTGGAAGAAGCAGAGGGAAACTGTAACAGCTCCTTTATCTGACCCAGAGTAACTGAAAGTAATGGTGGCAGTGTCTGACTAGTACTTTGGTCTCTAGCAAGCAAAGGGAACATTGGGCAGTAACTCTCAGTCTCCATGACATTAGTCTTCACATTCCAACAAGGGTCCCAATTGCAAAGGATTTAGACAAAGACTCTAGAATGCTTACTTTTAGGGCTAACATTTTTGAATTCTGGAAAATAAACAGAGAGGTGCTATTTCCATTTGGCTTTGAGGATTTTTCATATGAACATGAGTGAAGTCATACCAGTGGAGGAAATGGAAACTGCCCCCAGTGGGCAGGCTGGCACCAGGAAGAGCATACCTTCCATAGCCCAGGGGACAGAAGATAGTTATGAGATGCCAAAATCATATATCTCACAAGCCCTGCTGTTGTGGGAAAATAGAAAAAAAATTAGGATATTTGAGTTCAATTTCATATGTTGTAAGTCAAACAGACTACAGAAGATATGAATGGGAGAATCACTGAATAATTTTCAAATGAGATGAATAAGTATTTTCTAAAAAGAAAAGTAAAGCTGCTAGGCATATGTTACAGGTCTCTAGGACAAAACACAGACAATAAGACAGCAAAAGAAGATTACAAAGTTAGACTTGGTCAGGATCAAACTCCCCGCCTTGGCACGTAATGTGTAAAAGTTTGAGACAAGGTGAAACCGAGGAGAAAGGACAGGCTGGATTTTCTAAATGGCAGATCATAGTCCTTTTTTCTTTTTTAATTTGCAAAGTCCCAGCTGACAAGGACTGTACAGGCAAGACTGGTTAGGGCAAACGTTTCAGTCCAGCTATAAATAGATTTCAAACACCCCTGCATATATCGGTAGCAGGATAAATCAGTGCACTCCTTTGTAGGGTTCTATCGATCAAAATAAAATATTCTTTGCCTTATGCAAATGTACAGCAGCATGCCCTGCTCCAGCCATCACCAGATGTATTCCCAGACATTTAGTGTCATCCTGAGGCCACCTTAGCTGAGACTGGGGGAAGGCACAGTCACTGACATACCCTGCATTCCTATGACTTCTTTCAAGCTGTCTTGGAATTTAAGGCACATCATCTGGAGAGTTCTTTGCCTCAGTTGAAATCATGGTGAGCAAAGTTTCCCAAAGCCTCTGAAACTTTGTGAGCAAAGAAAATTAAAATATCTGTATAAGGACCTTGGGGGATTAAGTACCTGCATATTTAACCTTGGGCATGTTTATCTGTCAGTGATTATGAACATACAGCTGACTTTTACATAGCTTCTACACAGCTAAACTTATTTAGTAATAGTTCTATTTTCCTGGGGTCGGTCAGATCTTTGTGCATCCCACATTGTGGCAACCAGGTTTCCATGCCTCTCTTCTTCATTCTCCTGAATGAATTCTATTTAGTCGGTCTGAAAAAATAACTTAAAAAAAAGCTCTCGTGATAAAATTTTGTCGACCAAAATGATATGCTGTTTTGTAGCAAGTGCATTCTTTAATTGTCCGCTACAGACAATCGGATATGGTTTGAATTGGTCCTAAAATCTTCCCATATTTTGAGATGCTGAGAAAAAAAAGAAGGCTGAGGATTCAGTCATGGTCATAGCGTAAACCATACCCCTAAAGGCTCAGGGACCTCTGCAGAAGAAGGGGTGGAAAGAAGATAGAGAAATGAGTTGTGAAATTACATCCTCTAAAAGCAGCATAGCCATGGAAATCATAAACCCACAGCAGAGGTGGCTACTGGGGTCCTACATGGCCAATAATCAGCTAGGAACTGCTGACAGCCATTGACTCTACAGCAAAGTGCAGCCATAGGTCCGGGGATGAGGAACCAAGGATCTAGTTGCGTAACAAAAGTGGAATCTACCAAGCTCCAAGAGAAAATATCAGTTTCACAATCACACAGAGGACCCTGGATGAACCCAATGTAAGCAAAGCTAAAAGACTTGAATGTGGAGGAAAGACTAAGGGGGGAAGGAGGAGAAGATGGTGAGGCAGAGCAAAGTGGAAGGTTTTCTGTAAATGCATGAAAATGCCAAAGAGCAAAATTCATCAATAAAAAAAGGGGAAAAGAAAACATGAATAAAACAGTAGACTGAAAAGTTGGATCAGACAGTTCCTAGGAAAGAAAATAATATCAATGCACATTTGAAACAAAAGAAATTAATGTGCCGGAAGATGGGTTCCTATAATGACAGTACTGAGAAGTGGCTAACAGTTAAAATGTAGGGCATAAGAAAGTTTGGGGGATACCATCTTTGGAAGGAGCTAATAGAGTTCTTGTTGTGTCTGGTTTGTTCCCGTAAAGGTAGATTGCTGTAGAGTGGGGATACATTATCTTCTCAGCCTCTTCTGCTCACAGGCATCTCTTTCCACTTCTCCATCATGTTGTGGCATAGTCAGGGAGCTCTTATCAGGACATCAGTGCTGTGATGTCTGAACAATTTACATACCATAGGTATGAACAAAAGCCTTTTCATACATTCCCCACTTCCAGCGTTTTGTTACAACACAAACAGATTAACACTAATTACCAATTTAACAAAATCACCACATGCTTGTCCTATGGGCTACATATTGAACAAAACACAAGAAGAAAAGGCCTCTGGCTTAAAAAAGAAAAATCTCAATTTAGCAAGGCAACTACATAAAGCAGGAATATGATACCACGACATGGGATTTTTATGGATCTTTATTTGTATTTTGAGGACTCAGATGGAAACAATAAAATCAGAAGTCAAGGAGGGCTTTATAAGTATGATGTTTTAGCTGAGTCTTGAATCTATAAATTATCAGAAAGAATGAGGTAGAACTTGAATTCTCCTTATAGTGATCTTTTTGCTCTACTGTCCACATTTTTCCTTTGTAATATGCTAACGTCAAAAGATTAAAATTTAAAGACAGCAAACTAGCATAAAAAGCAGATCATAATAAATGGCCAATTTGTTTTTTTTTTTTGAAAAAAATCAAACTAAAAAAGATCCTCGCTGGGAATTGGGGTGGGAGGCACTGGGGGATGGGGAGGGAGAGGGGTGGGGAGGGGGAGCAGGGGGTACGGGGGGGGGGGAGGAGGAGGGAGGGAGGGAACTGGTGTACCTAATAAGTTTGTATGAGCTGAAATAAAAAAAAAAAAGATCCACAAAGGGACTTCTGTCGAGCTGTTTATTATTTTTTTTGGTAAGTGAATATAATCAAAGTTGCAATGAGTAGAAAAATGGAAATATTTTTGTTATTTTTCATGTTAACAGTATATGGTCTATTTGTCTTTTTATTGCTATAAATGTGTTTTTGGACAAAGCAATTAACCTGAAATGAAGGGCTCAAAGGCCAGCTGTAGAAACCCCTAGCAATTGGCATTCTGCCCTCCATGTTTGTAGTAGAATATCCCAGCAGGGGTGAAGAAAATGTGCAGAGGAAGGAGACACCATCAGTTGCTGAACAATTATCCTTTCCTCATTCATTTCCCCACTTCTTTTTTTTAAATTTTTTTATTATTATTATTTATTCAATTGTGTGCATATGCGTGTGTATGTGCGCGCGCGCATGTGTGTGTCTGTGTGTCTGTATGTCTGTGTATGTGTAGAACCACGGACGAATTCGCGAACCACCATGGACGCCTCCACCTCCTTCTGCCCCGGGATTCACAGGCTCCGCCCTACCAGGACCAGAAACGCAGGCCGCCCCGCTTCCGCCTGGCGTCTATACGTGGGATCTGGGATCCGAACTCAGGACCTTCCGCCTGCAAGGCAGAGGCTTAACCCCTGAGCCACCTCTCCAGCCCATTTTCCCCACTTCTTATACAAAAGATTCCTTTGGCATTGCTTTTACGAGTCAGTAGCTTTTTTTTTAACCTCTTCTCCAGCCTTGCTCATTCTAAGTGGATTTCCTCAGCTCTGTCTAAGGGAGGATTATGTGATTTGTGGAACCAGACCTCTGTGGATGTCCCACAACTGTGCCATGGGGCCTGACATCCTCATCCTGCATCACTCTCTTTTTTTTATTATTATTATTTATTCAACTGTGCGCATGTGCGTGTGTGTGTGTGTGTGTGTGTGTGTCTGTGTGTGTGTGTAAAACCACAGACGAATTCGCGAACCACCATGGACACCTCCACCTCCTTCTGCCCGGGGATTCACAGGCTCCACCCTACCAGGACCAGAAGCGCAGGCCGCCCCTGCTTCCGCCCGGCGTCTATACGTGGGATCTGGGATCTGAACTCAGGACCTTCCGCCTGCAAGGCGGAGGCTTAACCCCTGAGCCACCTCTCCAGCCCCTTGCATCACTCTCTTTCTAGCATCTGTCCTTGAGAGTGAGCTTTGGACATCCTTTTCTAGAAAACGTACTGCATGGATTCTCCTCTTGTATTAACTACTTTTAGTCTCTGTAACTCAGCTGGAGATGCCCCCTTGTTTCTATGATATTCTCAATATCACTGCAGCAAAATGTAAGAAATAACCATACCTATTCCCTACATAGAATTTTTCTTCTTGTCTTTTTTTTTTCTATTCATGAGCTATAGAAATAGCAGCAACAAACCTTTGTAGTCAGATACCAGCATTTCTGTTGCCCACTCCTTGATTTACTGTGATGTCTCTGGCTGGATCATTCCACAAATGCATGGCTTTGGATAATGTTATATCAACTTGATATGATTGACAAATTGTTTGATGCTTATTTCATTTGATTTCTTTGAATTATTATATCCTCCTGAAAAACCCATCATGTATGGAAGATTCTCCTTGGTCTCTTTGGCACAGCGCTCCTGGCTTCCTCAACACTGTCTTTGTTATTTTTCCATTGTATACTTGAGCTCCCTATTTTACCAGCAGAATGTTGAGTTCCTTAAGATTATGCCAGCTCATTTCCCTCCAGAGTAGTTATTTCCTTTCAAATTCCTATCTTAACATCTTCATCTTTAAGATGGTAGTGTTAAGATATTCCAGACAAGTTAGGGCCGAAGCAATCATAATTGGACTTTGCATGCCCTGCGCAATGTCCAACACACTATTGACCCCACTAAGTCTAGCATTTGCTAAAGCCATCAAGATTCTTAGAGGCAAGGGATTGACAGCCACAGTAGTGTTCCTATGCTTAAGGGGAACACAGGAAAGGGTTCAGGGAAATGCCACTGGGTCCTTGTACGTCATCGGAGAGGAGAGCCCAGAGGAGAGTCTGGTATGCACATTAAAGGATTCTCTGGGGATTGGGGAGAAGACACTAGGGAATGGGGAGGGAGGGGTGAGGGGAGGGGGAGCAGGGGGGTCAGGGGAAGGAGGAGGGAGGGAGGGAACCGGTGTATCTATTAAGTTTGTATGAGTGGAAGTAATAATAATAAATATTAAAAAATAAAAATAAACAAAATCATAGTTATTAAGGGTCTGTGTCCTCTTGTAAGTTGAAAGCAATAAAAATATGTCACTATTAAAAAAAAACCTCCTTGTTCCACTGTAAAAAAAATGATGGTAGTGTTAGAAGTTGGGGATTTTTTAGGAAGTGATTAATTCATGGAAGTATTATTTATTTATAATGGATATTGAACTTAGGCCCTGTAACCCCCTAGGCAAGGTTTTATTACAGAACTGTCCCAGTGACAATATTATGTTACTGGTACCTTAATAAGAAAATGAGTAGAAAAGAGTCTATGGAACTCTTTCCTCCTTTCTGTTACTTAAGAACTCACTGAGAAGACATAGCTATATACACTATTTCTTTTTAGAGATGCCTTAGTCCTGAACCTTCTAGAATTAGAAGAGCAAGAGATAAATTTGTTATTGATAAAGTACCTGCTCCAAAAGTATTGTCATATTGTCCCCAAAGGTTTGAAATCTCTTGCTACTATATTTTTCCTGAGTTGTCATATGTGTGCACATGGATGTTATTTCAATTTGTATTTATTAAGAAAAGTGCTATGAATTCCACATCAATATATTTATTTTTCATTTGCTGTTCCTCTAGGGAAACTCTAAATATTAACACAAAAAAAGAAAAAGAAAAAATCTAATATTTCCTTCTTTCTTCTCAAAAATTTAGTCATCTTCTAATGCTGAAATTTCAGTGAATAGTACTTGAATTCTCTTTGATCAAGTCTCAGACCTAAGGTACATCCTCAGAAATCTCCACCATGCTATTAATTCCTAATTGTTTTCTTATCTGCATTTCTTTACTGAATTATCAGAATAATTACATTTCCTCATTCCCAAATTTATTATTCACATTGAAAATCAGAATGGTCTATTTTAAGCTCTTCCATACTACCTCACTGCTAAGTTTCAACATTTATCAAAACATAATTCACAAAATGCAAGAGTCATCTTTTTGAAATATGCAATTCGGTGTTTTTGTGTAGTCACAGGTGTGTGCAAGCATCATCAGTATTGGATTCAGAACACTGGCATCATTCTCCGGAGAAGACTGTGTCCATAAGGAGTGCTCTCTGCTTTCCTTCTTTCAGCCTGACAACCACTAATCTACTTTTTATCCCAGTGGATTTGCCTACTCAATGCATTTCATGTAAATCAATTTATCTAGTCACATTGCTAGTGGAGAAAAAGAAAAATTACTTGGCTCTAAAATGCTGCAGATCTGTCCTCTAGTTCATCTCCAGTCTCCTCTCCTGTTGGCCCTAGGCTACTCAGTTTCTTTCTCATTGAACTTATTTCCTTTATTGCTCACCTACAGGGTTCCTTCTGTTAGAGCTTTTTGCATGAATGGTCTTATCTTTTTTTTTAAATAAAACTCTAATTCTCTGTCAACCAACTGTCAACCAAAGCCCAAGTGTTGGTTTTTCTGCCCGTTTGACCAGGTCCAATCTTCCCAGAACAGGGTTTAATGGCAAGCGCCTCTAATCTGAAGTATACCCAGTGTGATAGTAACCTGTTTAGCTTTCACAATTCTTTGATTAATGTTTTTCTCTTCTGATCTAATCTCCATGAGAACTGGACTCATATCTGCTGTTGAATAAAATTAGCATAAAATATAAAAGTTTGGAAGGAAAATGTTAGTAAAAAGTAAGTACAATAGTTAGTAAAATAGTAGAATATAAAAATTCAATGCAATATATAGCAGTGGGGGTGAAGACTATGTTAGGGGGATTGTAGATCCCCCTGTAGATCATTCTTCAGTACCTTCTTGTTTTCTATCCTAAAATGAAGAATATACTTGCCTTTTCATACCCCAGAATAATTCAAAGGTTCAAATTAAGAAATATGTTTGCATAAAGTTTACAAACCATGTTAATCTTAATTATTACCAAATCTTCATTCTTTGTTGCTCATAAGGTATAAAAAACTGTTGTGAAGAAAAAATGGAATATTAAAATTCATTCGTTTTTATAGGCAACCTACATACCTGTCAATTATGAAATCTCTCTTTGTGATTAGCAAGAATGTGAATGACAGTGAAATTTTATGGAGAGGAATGATTGCATCTAAGACAGCAAAGAAAGATGGCACAGGTGACAACAAGGTTGGCTTGTAGCCAGATAGTGAGTTCTAGCAGAAATCATTAAGATCATAGGCATGATTTAACCGATAAGGGGTTCAAGGTGAACTTGTGTTAGAGTGACAGGAGATTTGTGTAGAAAGAAACACATCAATGTGTATGTGGAAGCATACTGCATTTAAAAGTAAACCTGCTTTATTTTTGCATAGTTGGTGATTTTTACACAACTATATAATTATCCTTGAACTTCATGTATAAACATAATGAGTGATTATCCCTGCCCTTCTTCTTCCCTGCTCTTTTACTCGTCCATCATCAATCCATCTCACTCCCTACCACCCTCCTGTCTGCTTCTGTGGGTCTCAGGATTCCCTTTTGATTGTTTTCTCTAGTGGGGGCTCAGGCCTCTGTGACAGACTAAGTGACCCTTCATTGGGTAGACCCACTGACAGGGACATTCTCCTTCACTTGTCTAGTCCTAACCCCTAAGGTTCCTTTGCATGTAATTATTTCCCCTGAGATTGTTAGTCTATGGGAGTATGTTGATGTCAGCCATGACATGCAGACCTGGTGAGAATAAGTCTCATTTCAGGGAGTTTCTGCATGTAGCAGCCCTTTCTTGCATGGGATATCTTGGCCAGAGGGGGTCCTCCTCATCTTTAGGCTCTTACCGTCTTACCATTCCCTCTTCTGCAAGATTCACTGAACCTTAGGATAAGAAGAGATTTGGCTGGCCCGATTCCCGCGTTTCGGGGTTGTCAGTACCATTCTTTCTGATAGGTTGTTGTCTGTTTCACTGCTCTTCCATTACACTAGGCTGTGTCTTGTTTGGGTGTTGAAATCTTTTCTTATCTAAAAATAAAATGAGAGGAGTTTAAATGGTAGTTTACTCTCAGTGTTTGTGGTTAGCACTGAGACATCTGATTCTGTCTATTGTCAGTTTTCTCCCTGTCCACTGTAGTTTAGATTGGTTTAAAGTGCTGGCCATGTGTTCCCTGTCATGAGAAGGAGGGGGATTAGGGGCTGGTAAATGAGTGGTTGGTAAACTGGAGGCTAACACCACTATCTATTGTGTCCTATTCCTATTCTTCCCTCTCCTTTAAGATTTTTCTTACATAAAAGAATTTTTAACTGTTTGCCCACATTCTTTTGTTTCTGTTCTATTGGAATCTTCTTCCACTACCACCCCCACCCTCCATTCCTTTGCATTTGAGGGTGCTGTGAGAGTTTCTGTTTGATTTCATCAAGCTGAATGTTTAATGCTAGGATCCACTTGTAAGGGAGAACATATAGTGTCTGTCTTTTTGCTTCTGGGATACTCGTTATGATTTCTTCCAGTTGCATCCATTTACTGGCAAATTTCATTAGTTCATCTTTCTTGACACCTGAATAATATTCCCTTGTATCTGTGCACCATGTTTTCATTAACCATTAATCAACTGTTGAGCATCTAGGATGGTCCCATTTCTTTGCAATTGTGAAAAGGGCTGCTATGAGCATGGTTGTACACATCTCTCTGATGTAGAACACAGGGTTCTTTGAGAATATTACCAGGAGTCATATCACTGAGTCTATGGAATTTCAATTTTTAACTTTTTTAGGTGCTTCCAAATTTTAGAGGGGTTGTAGGAAGTTACACTCCCAAAAGGGTCCTCTTCATCCTACATCCATTCCAGCACTTGCTACCTCCTTTTTGCTTTGATCTGGGATTTCCCAAGCTCTGCTCTACAGGCTAGAAGTGTAGGCTGCTGCCTGATGATTTTACGTGAGATCTGGGATCTGAACTCAGGACCTTCTGCTTGTGAAACAAAATCTTAACCCCTGAGCCATCTCTCTAGTCCCCAATTGATTTTGGGGGGGCACTTACGATAAAGATCAGTTGACTGCGTGAATGTGTTTGTACTTGAGTCTTCAATCCTAATCCATTGGTCTAAATCTTTAAAAAAATTTTTATTATTTATTATTTATTCAATTGTGCGTGTATGCGTGTGTGCACATGTGTGTATATATGTGTGTATATGTATGTGTGTGTGTGTAGAACCACAGACGAATTCAGGAACCACCATGGACTGCCTCCACCTCCTTGTTTACTCTGCCCAGGGATTCACAGGCTCCGCCCTACCAGGACCAGAAACGCAGGCCGCCCCAGCCTCCGCCTGGCGTCTATATGTGGGGTCTAGGATCTGAACTCAGGACCTTCCACCTGCAAGGCAGAGGCTTAACCCCTGAGCCACCTCTCCAGCCCCTGGTCTAAATCTTTTTAGAGGCAGTACCATGTTATTTTTATTACTATGGCTTTATAGTATAGTTTACATTTGGTATGGTGATAACTCTAGCAGAGTTATTTTTTTACTATCCTGGGTCTTTTATGTTTCCATATGAAATTTGAGATTGTTTTACAATATCTGTGAAGAATTGTCATGTATCTGAGATGTTGTTACTATTATTTGCCTTATTGTGCTTCTATTTTGGTCATATCTGAATGGTGTATGATATGCATCTTGAACTTGGATAGTGTATTTTTTCCTTAGGTCTGGGAAGTTCTCATTTATGATAGCCTGAAAGATCTGAGCTGGAGTTTTTTCCTTAAGTTTCTTGTTCTAGGACTCCATGAATGCATAGGTTTGTTTCTTTCATGGTATCAGAGTTCATAAATATTCTTTAATTTTTTAAAAAACGCTTTTCAGCTTCTTTAATTGAAAGATCCTGTTCTTAAACTTTATGTTCTCATTCTGATATTCTATCTTCTGCTTGATCTATTCTTTACATGGAGAGCAAACATAATATGAAGATGCTAAAGATTAGTATAAGAATTAAATATCATGCCCATTTAATAAACTGTGTACATTAATGTGTTATCTACATTGATATGTCATTCCTGTGGCTTCAATGTTTGATTTGGTTATATATTTCCATGAGTGCAAAGGCAACTTATGGATGCTTAAATTTGAACACTGTAAAATTTTAGAAATTACAGGGACTCAATGGTGTTTTGACCAAGAAGGACATGGCTCTTCTATGAGCTATAGAAATTCATTGGCAGAAACAGGTTTGAAATTGGATTTCTAATCTAAATAGTTTCTTACTATTCACTACATATATTACTAGATCAACCATGAAAAGAAAAATGGAGGAATTATAAGAAACAAATGCTCTTAGTGGATGAAGAAGGGGATGTAGATCATCTTGTCTTATGGAATTCATCACATTCGTAACTGTCTTCATTTTTAGCAGTCTCTCTATAGGTGGTCTTGACCATATTTCCTTCTGTAGGCCATTGTAAATGATACCTTCTTGAGTTCCAGTATTATTATTTCTTTCTGAATTTTAGGATTGCCATAATTAATTTGCATTTGGGGACTGATTTTCACTATGAAAGATTTGGCATGAAGGGAATGGACCTAACAATTAGAAGTCCTTATAGCATCATTTTTCTTGTTTTGATTTTGACAGGGTTTTCCCTTATAGTAGGAGTTGGCTTCAAACTTGCAATGTAGCCTGGACTGATCTTCAACTCCAACCTCTGCTCCCTCCACCCCTGTCAAATCTAGAATTGTGGGTATGACCTCCACACTGAATCCATTTTCTTTTAACTCCACTGCTTGTCAACATGGATTGAAGAACTAAGAAAAATTTTGAGTGTATAAAATGAATATTAACGGAGACATAAATTATACTATTCAAGGACAGTCAAGATATCAGGTTTTAGCTATTTTTTAATTTTTTTAATTATTATTATTTATTCAACTGTGTGCATGTGCGTATGTATGTGCGCGCACGCGTGTGTGTATCTGTGTACGTGTAGAACCACGGACGAATTCGCGAACCACCATGGACTCCTCCATCTCCTTCTGCCCCGGGATTCACAGGCTCCGCCCTACCAGGACCAGAAGCGCAGGCCGCCCTGCTTCTGCCTGGCGTCTATACGTGGGATCTGGGATCCGAACTCGGGACCTTCTGCCTGTAAGGCGGAGGCTTAACCTCTGAGCCACCTCTCCAGCCCAGGTTGTAGCTATTTTATCAGTGCTTGAAACATGCTAAATCTTCAAAAAATTTTTAAAAACTTTATTATTTTAAAAGATTTAAAATAGAAGGACACTTTACAAAAAGTTGTGCAGGAAATAAAATTTCTAAACTATATGCAGAAATGTAAAATTGCAAAGTATCTTAGAGAATACAAAGATGGAAATATAAAAGGACTATACACTATCTACAAACTTAACCTAAATTTTCAGTTCCTGGTTATGAGGCACATACTGCTATATAAATCTTCCAGCACAATAAGTGATATGTTTCAATTAATTATGCATGTTATCATCTCTACAAAACTTGGCCATCTCTGCTGGTATCACGTCAATAGGATGACTATTATTTCTGAGTGTTACACGATAAAATTTGTCACCTGACTCAAACAGTTCAGGCCTAAAAATAGTTGTAATAAATAGAACACATACAGCAAATTACATAATCATATTGGAATTCCAAGCCAAATACTTCAATGAGGAGTTTGATGCTAGCATCCACATATAAGAGAGAACATGGTCTGTGATACCTTGCTTAATATTATATTTTCTAATTCCATCCATTTACCAGCAAATTCTATAATCTTATCCTTCTTGATAATTAAGTAGTATTCTTTTTGTGTATATGTGCAACAGTTTCATTGTCTATTCCTCTGTTGATAAGTAAATGGGCTAATTCCATTTTCTTGCTGTTGTAAATAGAGCTGCAATGAACATGGAAGGATAAGTGTCTTTGTAGTAACATCTAGAGTCCTTTGTGAATATTCCCAGAAGAAGTACAGTTGGGTCATATAGTAGTGCCATTTTTAGCTTTCTGAGGAATGTCGACATTGATTTCCAATGTGACTGTACCAGTGTGCACTCCCACAAGCAATGAATAAATGTTCCCACAGCCTGACCAACACTCATTGTTTATATTTTTGATCTTAGTCAATATGACTCCAGTAGGATGATAGCTCAGGATAGTTCTAATTTTCATTTCCATACTACATTAAATTTTCAAAATATCATCATTCAGGTGGTATATAATTCCCCTGTTGTCTTTATGTTTGTTTATGTATTATTTAGAGGCAAGCACTTTATCTGAGGGGGGAATTCCAAGTATTTCTTTTGGGAAGTTCTGAGAGGATGTGATGTTTTCAGATACAGCAAGTTGTATGAAATTTTTAATAAGTGAGTGATCATGTTATGATTTTACTCATGTGATGATTTGATTGACTAGCTCTTGGTTCACAGTATATAGCATGACTATTGTTTACTATCACGTTATCATCCTTGGCCATTAGAATCTCAAAATTTCGTGCCCACCCACCAAGTTAATTTGATCCTCTGAAATCATTACAGCCATTGATCTTCGCACAGGATCATCCATTAATTAGGCTCTTTATGAGATTATTCCAGTTTTTCCTTTCCACATAATTATTCTCTGTACCTTAATATTGCTTTCCAGTATACAATCCAAGTAAACATTAATCATGCATTCAATATTTGATTTTTATGTTCTCAGCTCCACCCAAATAACATCTAGTGTGATTTTCAGGACTTTCCTATCTAAGAATTTATAAGACATGGTGTTTAAGGTCAGCAGAAGTCTTCTGGAAATGTTGAACTATAAATATGTTGTAGGAGCCATTGTTTGCGATTGTATTAAAAACTTGTTCTCTGTATGCACACCTCTTTTGCAAAGGTAGTACATATATCTTGCTAAACACTGGTGCCTCAACCTTAACTATTTGAAGTTTCTTGTGCAATTGTGATTCTCTGCCTTCATCTGTCATTGCAAGAAAAAATCTTTTGTTTATAACTGAGGGTCATTTTTGAGCTCCTTCTGCTCCATATTCTGTGATATTCTCTGATCCTTGATTGGAGAGAGTTAGATGTACTGTTTATGGCTGAGAGCTTGAATATATTGTATTTTCTGCTAACATCCATCTCTTGCAAAATGTAAGTTTCTGGGATGAAGGCTAAGAGTTTTATTGATCAATGGGTTTAAAAATCAGTTAATAGAAGGTAGTCAATAAAGGCAATAGCAACTGGTTCCCCTGTGCCTTGTGACCCCCACATCCAAGGGTTCTTAACATATACCAGCACTGAGTTCCTTCTTGTGGAGCAGACCTTAAGTCTAGTTGGAAAGTGGTTTGTTACCCCTATATTATTTATGGCACTTTTGTACTAATGGACTCATCTTGCCAGGCTGGCGCCTATTGTAGCTTGCAGGATTCATAGCTGGGTGACTTTTTTTCTCCAGTGACCTGTACAGCATCTTCTCATGCTACAAAAGCTGGCTAGTAATAAGGAAAGTTCTGAATCATTTCCAACTTCATTTCTCCATTCCCTGGCTTGAGATGCTGTGATGTCTTTAGTAATAGAATCTTACCATTTGGTTTTGGTGGAAAAACAAGAGCAATGGCAAGAGCTTGGGTTCCATTGGGAGCTACCTGACCTATATCTTATATGGAGGTATCCCACTTCTGGTACTGAGAGTTTTGTTAATCACCTATGTATCTCAAGGAAGTTTCTGCTGTCCCTCTTTTACCACTCTGTGTGCCTCTGTGCAGTACCGCCATTCCAGCTTTTTCTTTTATTGTATTTTAATAAAATAATCAACTAATGGACTTCTATATGTCTTTATCACATATCCTTAGTGGTATTTATTCCTTCCTGACCCCTTCCCCATTATTCCTCTCCATCACACTGTGATTCCCTTTTCACCCCTCATGCCACTTTTATTCCTCTACCTCTTCTACCTTAAAGTCTGTCCCTTTTTAATAGCCCCCTTCTAATTTTCTAATTTTCTAAGTAGTGACACAAATCTATAGGTTCAAAGCTAGGATATACATATAAGAGAAGACAAACAATACATTTCTTTTCGGATCTGTGTTACCTCACTCAGTATAATTTATGACAGTTCCATACATTGGCCAGAAGACTGGGAAAAGGGCTGCGAAACACTGTGTCCCCCAAATGGCAAGGTCATGACTACTATGAACCCACAAGAAATGCAAATGTGACAGTAAGCCTACAGTGGATGTAACTGGTCAACAGTCAGCTGTGAACTGAGGAGTACCGTGGGGCCCCTGGATGCTGATGATTGTCTGACTGATCAAAGTTGTCCACTGAACAATGCACTAGGAGATTCAGTTATTGGGGGACAAAATACCCAGTTGTTTATCAACAAGAGCATCAATAAGGAGTCCTTCTAGGTTTTAAAGGTAGTCCAGAGTCACATTAAAAAATGAATTTGGGAGAAAGACTTGGAGGAAAGTGATGATGGCTGGAGGGAGGGAGAAAAGAGAAGATAGAGGAAACATATGTTTATATTACATATGTACATAAACTTCTCAAATAGTGAAATTCATCAATAAGGAAAAATGAAGAATGTTCTTCTGTTCATAAATACAAGTAAAAAATCAAGGATACACAAATATTTGGCAAGACCAAAAATCATTAAAGAAGAAATCAAAGAAAGCAATAATGAATTGTTTGTTCTTTTTCAACAGGAGAAACTTTAGAAAAACGCTCAACCACTTATTCTTACAATTAGAATAAGATACTGTGTAAATAAAAGGATTAGAGTACAAAAAAACTGATTATCTCTAACTATAAATTAAAAAATATGTTCAGAGAAGAGAATGTAGCTCAGTGATAGAACATTTGAACAGCATAAACCAAGACCTTGAGTTCAAATCCTAGTTCTGTAAACCAATAAACAAGCAAACAATATGACAAATGAAGCAAAAAAAATCAAGTAGAAAGAAGATAATTTTTTTTATATGGGGAAACAGAAGAATAGACACTAAAGGGATAAGGGGAGAGATAAGATATAAAATAGTCCAAGATGGACTTATAGTGACTCCCTAATAGTGTTTGCAGGTTGAGAATGGGGGTGATAGATTGGGGAAATAATCCTAAGTTATTGTGGGAAGACCTCACAGAGATGTAGAAAATACAAAAAAAAACTGAAACACAAAAGAAATAAGTAAAACTATGTCCACTCTAGATCTTTCTTAAAGGGATAAGAATTGTCTTTGGTTAGACTTCTCCTTTTGCATATTGCCTAGTAATGAAAAGACATATTTTTGAAATTCTAAAAGTGTTAGATTAAATGCAGGGATCTTATCACATCCTGCCTATTCATCAAGTGTGAGAGCAAGAGCACATAGTGGGAAATCCAAATTTTCCCTACATGAAAACTTCATGAAAATTTCCCACAATTGTCCAGCAAAATATAAATGAGAAGAAACAAAGTAGACACCAGGGCTATCAGGGTAAATAAAGAATTAAATGTGGAAGATTGTGCAAAGAAGTGCCAGGATAAGAAAAAAAAAGGACATGTATCAAGTTCAGAAAATATAGTATCAGGACTATTAACAAGAAGAAAACATCTTCTGCCTAACATGTTTTATTGATTAAGAACTTCACGACTTAGTTATTTGGCCAAGGATACAGACATTTCATTTGTCAACCAAACTGTGGGTATGGGGAAGAAAGGGAATACTTGATTTCAAGGGAGCACGGTCTGACACATCAACAGTAAATTACCCTAGGTAACATGAAATGAATCAAGAACTGAGAGTTTGAAATGGATTACTGATTTGCTCATGAATCTTCATTATTCCCACTCGGGAATGGGTTTCAGAAAAAAATCATCCTTTTGGGTATTTTTTCAATCGCCACAGTTATTTCTGCAATGAAGGTTGTTTATATAATGATGGTCAATCTTCAGGATTGAAAGACGGTTTTATTTATCTTAAATATGATATAATTTGAGTTATATAAGGGAATATATATGCTACAAGATTTAATGATGGAAAAGTAGTGGTATAGATGAGAAGAACTGAGAGGTTGAAGCCCTGAGGGAAAACTACAGAAGCAGAGCAGTTTTCCAGAAGCAAGAGAGAGCAGCATTTGTTTATGCAGGACCCATAACTAAGCTGGTCATAAATTACTTGTGTAATTCAGAGAAGGAAAAATAAATGGCAATGTGATAATATTTCACCAATAAGATAACAATAGCAGAATATCCATGGTCATGTAAATAATATCCCAGGCTCAATCTGTGTTATGGATCAATCGGAGGTGTAAAGGAAGATATTTAAGCAATGAATTTCAACTGAAAAACTGACTAGTAACAGAGAAGAAGCTGAAAGCTATATCTGAAATTGTGTATTCATGAAAGTATGCATACAGAACTCAGTGAAATGTGCCGCTGTCATCCCTTGTGTGTAGTTTACCATTCAAGGGTCTCAATCACCTGAACCAGCCATCATCTCTAAGACTCCATGACCCTCTGTCCTAAGTGTCTCCAGAAGGTCATCAGTAGCTGAACACTGTGAAAGACTAGTATCATTTCTTCATCTTACCTGTTCACATCATCAACTAGAAGATTAATGATGGACTTGGCAGTATACACCTATAATACCAGCACTTGGGAAGTAAAGACAGGAGGAACACTGAAGTTCAAGACCAGTCTGGCCAACATACAAGTTCTGGGTCAGCCAGTGTTACTTATCAAGACCCTGCCACTCCCTCCCCCAGCAAAAAAAAAAAAAAAAAAAGAGGAAAAAAGAAAGAAAAGAAAATATATCACCAGTGGTGGGGTTTGGATCAGTGTTTCCAAGTTTTGGGTTTTTATTCAAGAATGAAATAAAAGCCTGCATGGAGTTCTAAAAATAGCAATGAACTTTTATTTAGAACAAAGAGATGGAAAACTGAGGATACATTGCAAGGAAGCAGCAGGCCACATGACTAAAGAGACTCAAGGTCACTTTCATGTGGTCTGAAGAGAGAACAGACTGGTTGCTAAGAGGCATAGTTTGGGTGGTTCTCTATTTTAATTGATAGATTAGATCATCTAGTCATTTTTCTTATTGTGCATGAACTTTCCCATAATGTATCTGATTTTAATCATATTCATACACCTTTACATATATATATGCAAATGATGGTAAATAGAGGTTTTCCTTTAAAGTTTCTTTGAGAATAGATTTTTTATACCAGTTCAAAAGGTTTGTTCTGCATATCCATCTGCAGTTTGGAATACATTTGAGGAGAAACTAAGTTTGATGCTTAAGAGAAACTTATTTGATGGTATCTAATTCATTGTTGGGAGAAGGGTATATCCACACTTTGTAGACTGGTGCAGTAGGGGTCAAGGGTGCATTACACAGAGCAGGGTGTGTATACATAGTATGTGAAGGTAAAGGACTAGAGTCAGAAAAAGAGGTAGTGCTTCATACAAATCAAATGGGGGATCCATGTTCCTAAGGTGTTCCTTATGCTTGCCTACCTCAAGTACATTATAGAAGTATTCTAAGGGAGCATATTTATTTATCATTTATACTAGTACCATCTTAGTAGTTGTTATATTCTTACTGTACTTTATTCATTAATTATGTTGCATCATAGCCTATATATAGGGGAGGTATATGATGCAAACAGACTTTGGAATTATCTGAGGCTTTTTCTTGGAACCTACCCTTGAAGATAAGAGATGTCTATTATATTTGAAATACTTTTGTTCCAGGAAGACAGTGTCACAACAATAAAAGCTAACATTGATAAGTGCCTACAGTGCTGTAAGCAGATTATATGCATGGTCACAAAATGCAATCTCACTGCTATTGCAAACATTTGAGGGGATGAAGATGATCATTAGTAGACAAGTGTTTGTGGCTCATGCAAGGTATTCATGGTTCAACAAAAATAGAATTTAAAGAATAAGATTAAAGAAAGTGTTGCTGGTGTGAAATCCTTTGGCGGCAGGCACATAGCCGCAAGTATTAAGGAGAGTAGCAGGAGAGGGCCATGAAGAGAAGAAATGCTATAGAAACACAGCAGGAGAGGAAAGGTGTTAATCTTCATAGCCACAGGTTTGGATACTCACCAGCTACATTTTAAAAGTGATGTAGCTCTAAAAGTGAAAATCAGTATGTGAACTTTGCTAACATTTTTGTAACCATTTAAACTCAGATTAGAAACATTTAAAAGTCAGCTTCATGTTTGAGAAAGTTCAAAATTATTCAGAATCATTTGGAATGCTAGAGACCCCAAATGTCAAAATAAGTTAATAGATTATCTTTATTTCCCCTCCAAATTATGTGATTCAAGACCTCTAAGTCACATTTATATAGAAATATATTGCCTCATTAATGGTTGGGAAGTGGTCTGTATTTCAAACTCATTTTTTTGTGTGTGTATTGTCTTCCCAAAATTTCTTGAGCTAATGCAATATACTTTTAAATTTATGAACATTTCTATTAGTTGTCGGTCATATTTCTCAGCAGTAAAAATAAAATTAAATAAACTTAAAAACATTATCTCTTCACCTTAAGGTTCTAATGGTTAAAATATTCTATTATACTAGTTTCATTAGCTTCTTTTAATACTTAGATGATCAAACCACATAATATAAATTTTGATGCTTGTTAAATGTAAAAGGTGAAATATATTAAAAATGAATCCTTCAATAAAAAGAATGCCCTGTTTTTTCTGAGATTAAATATTAGTAATTATTGGTATGAGAATCAGTCTTAATTCCATTCATATTTTTGTTACATATATATGTAAGTACTAAGAAAACTTACCATAAATAGGTGGGTTGAGATGAGAAGAATTTCAGTGCAGCAATGTCACTCAAATATTTCTAAATTCTTCCAAGTTATATGTCAAAAATTCTTAAAGTGATTTAATCATTAAAAATGTTAAATTAGGTATTATCTGACAAGTCAATTAAATCCATTTTAGTCTTGATTTTGATTTGAAAATGGATTTTTCACCCTGTCATTTTTCCACATAAGAGAAATATACTAAAATCTACTTGCTAACCTATACAAAAATCTATTTGCTAACTAATACAAATTTTTGAAACACATTTATTAACAAACTCAATAGGGAATACCTAGCTCTAGGAGGAATATAAAATATTTTTCTTTCAAGGATCCGAGAATTTAAATTAAACAAGGACAACAAAATAGTACTAAAAATGGGTAGTGGTGAGCGATAGCTCCCAAATGGTTAAGGCCACCTTTTATAACTTTTCTAGATATATACATGAGCAACTGCATTTGGAATGTCATTTAAAAAATTATATATGCATATTTATGTTATATAACTATATAGTTCTATGTACAAATATAAGTTAATATAGTAATAAATACTTCACAACTTTTCAAATCTGACAATATATGCTATGTATCTTATGTTCTTCTGTTGAATACATATAATGCTACTTTATAATTTCTTAATGCTGCATGGTAAAATATTTATCAAAGTTACTTAACCTATATTTGTATAAATGGATGTTTAAAAAGATAATACATTATAAATATATATATTCAATAGTTTAGAATAAATACTTTTTTCATACACTTTAAATATACTATAGGTAAAATGTCAGAAATACTGGCTAAGATAAAGTGTGGAAAATATTTATCATTTACTTATTTGACAAGGACTGTCATCATCTCAAATCAGTCAACCAAATCATACTCATTATCTTTGAAGAAAGTCTCCCTTCATTTTAAAGTATGATTGTTAATTTGTGTCTCTGTGAAATTCTCTCACATTTGATTTCTAATTCTAAGACAGTCATAACACAGGGATTTGACAAAGGCTTATTGCTTGGATACAATAAAGCAATTTTACAGTTCTTTAAATGATAAGGCATCTGGATAAAATGTCTTAGGATGCAAGGAGGAGTTGTAAAAAACAGCAGACTGGGCTGCCAAAACTGAGAAAAGAGTGAAATATCAAAGTTAGATACTCTTCATACCAGAAATAAGAATATAGAAATCTGATAGTAAATTCATGAACAATTCTTGAGGAACAAAGTACAGAGGAGAGACATAAAGAACTCAGCAAGTTGTCCTGGGAAATGGCATGATGAATTTAGTTCTTAAAGAATTCAAATGGGAATGAGGGCTGATTTGCCACATGCAGGTTAAATAATGGCAGAGAAGTCCAGGAAAGAATCAGAACGGTTAGATGACTGATTCCAGCAGAGGACTGTCAGAGCAAATAGGACAAAGGAGAGAGCAGCCTACTGTTCCCTATGGTTTGCTTGATGGGCCGATAGATATATTTGTATTCAACCAATTCAACTATTTTCCACCCATGCTGTAGAACTAGTTTTTCAACTATAAATTAGCAACTAAAGCCTAGAACCCAGGAGGAATCAATTAGGGGCACTAAATTCTTGTTACATAAAATCATAATAATTTAAATTAAATTATCCTGGCATTTACTAAAAGGATTTACAAACACATTGCATTTCCATGAGTAATATTTAAGGCAACATGATATATTTAGAGGTACTAAAAGTGAAAGATTGATTTATATATGTATATGTGTGTATACATGTGTGTGTGTGTAGGTTCTAAACATTATGTTTTAACTTTGATATCACTGCTAGAAAAACTTCTAAAACTAAACATTGCAATAAATATTTGACTAATAATGACTAAGAAAAATATTTCTGTCTCCTTCTTCCTGATTTTCTAGGTATAAACCACAGAAAACATATTTCAACTCAAGATATATGAATTACTTAAATTTACAGCAACACAAAGATGAATTACTATTATAACTGGATGGTCTCAGTATATGCATCAAGTGCACCCCATAGCAACATCATTGCTACTGCCCGAAGAGTGCTGGGAGGAATTCACAAAATGTGTCTGGTGGGGATTAGTTGACCTCAAACTTATGTTCCAGTTCTTATTTCTATGAATTTGACCTATCTGTTTTAGGTGACTCTAAGCCAGCTGCTAGAAAGCATAAGTGCCTGTGAATGCTTTCGTTGGCACTGGAATGAGATGGCATGAGGTAACAGGTCCAGGAAGCATGTGGCAGCCATCACTGTTGAGGAAGGAGGGCTTGCTGTTTATAATTCTTAGCTATGAAACCATCGCCTTGACTAAGCTCAAAGGCTAATGAAGCGTGGTATAGGGTTGGACTTTCTGGTGTGAAGATTTCCTGACCTTCCTCCCATTTGCTCTCTGCTTGAGGCCCTGCACCCTAATGGATTTGGAGGATATTTTGGGAATTCTCCAAATCATTGATTAAAATCTCCTTCTTTTCTTTCAATTCTTGATATTTTGTAGTCCCTAACTTCTACTAAAAATCCACATAGCCTATTGCTCCTTCTGTGGAGAGATCTATACTGGCTTTATCTGCAGTGTTTTTATAGCCTTCATTCCCATGTCATAGGAGAAGATGGACTGTCTGATTTCCATCAGTATTTTGAACATATAACCATTCTTCAGTTTTCTTTCTCTCCCTCATGGTGAAAAGAATGGTGCTGCAAATGATTTATAATTTTCTAATGTAAAAATTATTTGAACATTAACTAAAATGTAGCCCTTACTTGAACTATACAGGGAACATCTCATGTGATTAACGCTAATGGTCGTGCATGTATATGTGCTCATGCACACATATATGTACATGCATGTATGCACATGCATACAAAGGCACATGTTTGTACATGTGCTTGTGCACATGTGTGTGGCTGTGCATATATATACACATATGTTCATGTATATATGCATTACACACATATGCATGCATGTGCAGGTGTGCTAATGTATGGATGATGTAAACACATGCAAGAGTGTGTGAGATGTGATTTTGCTTGTACAGCTGCTCCTATTTAGCAATTCTTTAGCTTCCTTTATTTTCAAACCGGAAACTTCAGCTGTTTTATTGAAGACCAAGCATGAAAGTTGAAGTGCTTTTCCAACAGACATCAAAGACATCTCGGTGTATTTTCCCCATACATTTCAGATGGTTTTTTCCCTTTATGTCTGATGGCAGTCAGGGAGAGTGATAGAATGTAACACCTCACACCTTGAAGATTAAACACCTTCTCAGCTCGCATCTGTTTCAACTTCATTTCCTTCTTCCTGATAGTAGAAGCCCTGTTCACCATGTAATGTATTCTCTTCATTCTGTCTGAGCAACGGAGGTTGTGTTTTCAAACGTGTTTCTTTTCTGCAAATAAGCAAACTCTGCCTTTCCTTGGACATGAGCTCAGTTGTTGAATGAGTGGCTTTGTTGGACAGCAAGATAAGATTATAATAGCGTCTATAATGATGGTGCCAATCACAGATGGTAGGACGGCTGCTATTCTTAGACTGCTGCATGGATAAATCATGTTAGATTTCCCAGAGTTTAATATGAAAATGCCACCTTGTCAGTGGAAGAGGCTTACATTTAAGTTCTCAAGAAAAAAAACACATTTCAGAAAGAGCATCGTACTCCTTTCTGAGTGATAAATAAAAGTTTTAGAAAAGACTAACATCATCTAAGGAGTTACCCGGGCTCTTTATTTTTGCACCTAATCCCATGAGTCAGGTGGTTATTATGGTCACTTCTGTATACAATGACTTGGCTTGTACTGAAGGAATTCAGAATTGTTTTCTTTTCTTTCTAAATGAATGCTTAAAAATATTCTGATAAAGTGTCAGAAGGCAAGGGGTAGACCTGTAAGTAAGAAGCACAGTTTGTGCAGCAGATAAGACTGAAGAATTGGAACATAAAAACAAGAAATCTTGGAGGTAAGTATTAAAAGAGTAAAAAGGGTAGTAAGAAGGAAAGGAAATAAAACAAATAAATAAAAGTTTCTATATAATCCACAGCATTTTTCAGTATTTTGAGAATGTGTTTCTTTTGAGTCAGAGTTAGGAGAGAACTTATAGTCTCCAGCATGATAGGAAATAATATGATATTAATGAAAATTATAAATGATAGGAAAGAAAGGAAATAAAACAAATTTTCTATATATATTCCACAGAATTTCTCAGAAGTTAAAAAAAGTGTGTGTGTGTGTGTGTGTGTGTGTGTGTGTGTGTTTCTTTTGGATCACAGTTAGGAGAGAACCTGTGGTCTCCAACATGTTAGGCCAGTGCTCTCCTATTGAACTACTGCCCTAGTCCTGAACAGATATCTTTTTAAAGGTAAACATGAAGTCATCACAAAACCAGGTTTTTTGTTTTGTCATTTGCTGCCCTCAGAAATGTATAATTTCTCTTCTTTTCTGAGAAAGTTATCTCTCATATCGTGGGTCCACATTTTACCTGTACTTTACATCCCATGAATAAAAAGCAGGATACAAACTGTGCAGCTAGAAGAGCAAAGGATTGTTGGGGGTTCCATGAAAAAGATGATTCCTTGAATGAGTGTGTGCCCCCATATTGAAATCCTACTCTCCAAGGTAATCGTTGGTTTTGGGAGGTGACTTACTTTTGAGAGCTGAGCTTTCAAAAATTACATCAATATCTTGTAAAAAGGGCCCAAGTGAGAATAAGCATTTGCCCTTTCAGCATGTGGAAGCACATCTAGAAAGTGCCACATAGGAAGCAAAGAGCAAGCCCTTCTTGGACACACAATATGTCAGTGACTTCATGTTTTATTCTCTAAATTAGAGACCTAAGGGAAATAAACTTCTGTTTATAAGCTTCTTGCATTAGAGTTCTTTGTTATAGATGCCTAAACAGACCAAGAAATTATTAAGAAATAATTATAAGATTAGAAATCTGAAAGCTAAAAATCATAGTTTTATAAATAATTGCTTAAATGAGTCTTGATATTTAAAGGGATCTGTAGGAAAGGTCACGAGGAAAGAGTTGTAAAATACAGTCTTAGAATGATCAACAGATCATTTTTTATTGGGTGGTTTAAGGATAAAATGCTATCTATGAATTCCTAGTCTCTTGAATACATTTTGTGTCTCTTGAACCATTCAGAAATGAATCTACTTTTTTTCAGTCATGTATTAGAAATACCTTTCTTTCACACTGCCAGTTGAAACAAAACAGCAAACAAAATAAAAATGTAGACACTTTCTTCTATCTATAAGGAAGCTCTGCACAATTAAAGGCATGCAAAAGAATAATATAAGGTGATTTATTTTGCATCATATCATAAAATAGGATTTCTTTTGCATGTTCACAAAATACATTTGAGGAAAGCACCAGGAGCTGAATTGTAAAGAAGTTTACAAGATCCACTGAAGACTAGAAGGCCAGCCTTCGGTGCAGGTCTTCTGACTGCAGTTACGAGTGCTCCTTTGCAGTCTCATGGGTGATGATTGAATGGGTTCTTGACCTTCCTCCTTCTATGTTCCATTCCAGTTCAGGAAATTTTGATGGAGATTTCAAAATAAAGAAGTTATTATAGGATATTGAAGAAATACTACTGAAGAAAGAGTCAGGCTGGAGTGATAGAGGATGTGGAGCTGCTCATACAAACTTAGAAAAGCTCATGGCTGCTTTATGTGTTGTGTTTAAAAGAGTAATTTGAATATAATTTTATTTTATCTTTTAATTTTTTTATTCTTTGACACTTTCATACATGAAAGCAATGATTTTATACATTTTCATCATTTAATATCTAATCCCATCCACTCTTCTGTGCCACATCATACTTTCTTCTTTTAGCCAGTCTTCTTTTTACTTTCAAGTCCTTTTGCATGTGTGGCTCACTAGGTTCCCTCTGGTTTGCCTATACTGGCAGATTCCTGAGTACTTCTTGGTGCATGGTTGACTTATCAGTGGATAATTTGCTGAATGAAGAAGTTCCCTTTCTCTTGTTTCGCATTAACTTTGAGCAGTCTCTTAAAAAGGTGTGTTATTTCTTGAAATCTTCCCTCATCCATGGTGAAATGTTGATAAGCCAACTATTGTGAAGGTCTAGTGGAAGCGGACTTTGCTGCAGTGAGTTCTTGGGAAAAGCAGCTTTGTAATGACCAGAGGTTACTGTCTGACAGTACCCTCTGTTTTTAATTGATCATTACGTTAAAATCAAAGATAATAAATACTCAAGTTTCTGACTTGTTCTTTTCTAAATATTTTATTGTATCTTCCAATCATGTACACTTTTATTCCATGGTAAAAACAATGTGTCTGCTATCCTCTCCAGTCCTGAGTAGTTTACCTCAATATGGTAAAACTAGGTTTGACATGTGTGGTAGTTAGTTTTCAGATGTCAAGTTGACAATTGAGAACTGAGCTTCTGGTCACATGTATGAGGATCTATATAGCTAAAACAAGTCTGTAGCTGCATGGTTGGTGTGGGAAGACTTACCCCATAGTGAATGAGACCATTCTCCAGGTAGGTGATTCAACTGGAGAAAAGAGTCAGCCACCTGGAATACGGCATGTTTGACAGCAAGCCAGGATGCCTGCTTTCTACTCTTGTAGACACAATGTGATCACATCCTTTGACTTCTGGTAACTCTCCTGCCATTATAATCAACTATAACCTGAAGTTATTATCCAGAGTATTTTTGCTCAGGTAAGGTATTATTGTAGCAATGAAATATGAAATTAAGACACTGTGAAAGTCATAAATGTTACAAATGAATGTTCTGTTTATTGTATAGACTGGAAAAGATAAATAAATACTAATTGTGCTTATTAATTTAAAAATGCATCATGTTTGTAGTGATTACATTGTAAATAGCATATCAAATTAAGATAATACTTTTCTACAGTTTGAGAACTAAGAATTTGCTTGTGGCATTTAAATTTTTTAGTTTTATTCTATAATGTAGAAAAGTGAAAAATATTCATAACAGAAACACATTCATTTACTTATGACATGAATAGTTCCTATTTTGATTTGGATTGTAATCAATGACTATACATAGTTTTATTTAGTCACTCTACTGTTGGAGTAATACTAAAATAAAGGAAATGGATAGTAGATGCTAGAAGTAGGAGGTCAAACTGAAGGGAATGATATAAAATGTACAGTGAAGATAATGAAGCATTTAAGTAACTCGTATATAATTTAGATGTTATATGTCCCTAAATGCAATAATATTTATGATGAACTTTCTAAAAGACTATCATTAGCATAATACAGAGTACAGGTCATGCTGCTAGAAGATCAACTCTGTTGTAGGGAGCTTGCAACAAAATCTCCTATGTATGCTACTCTTTTTTTAAATTTTTTTATTATTTATTCAATTGTGTGTGTATGCATGTGTGCGCATGTGTGTATCTGTGTGTGTAGAACCACGGGCAAATTAGGGGCTGGAGAGGTGGCTAGGGGTTAAGCCTCCGCCTTGCAGGCGAAAGGTCCTGAGTTCGGATCCCAGATCCCACGTATAGACCCCAGGCGGAAGTGGTGGCGGCCTGCGCTTCTGGTCCTGGTAGGGCGGAGCCTGTGAATCCCGGGGCAGAAGGAGGTGGAGGAGTCCATGGTGGTTCGCGAATTCGTCCGTGGTTCTACACACACACACACACACAGACACACACACATGCGCGCGCACATACACACGCACATGCACACAGTTGAATTAATAATAATAAAAAAATTAAAAAAAAAAAAAAAAAAGAACCACGGGCAAATTTGGGAACCGCCATGGACCGCCTCTACCTTCTCCTTGTTTATTCTGCCCCAGGACTCACAGGCTCTGCCCTACCAGGACCAGAAACACAGGCCGCCTCCGCTTCTGCCCAGCATCTATACATGGAGTCTAGGATCCGAACTCAGGACCTTCTGCCTGGAAGACAGAGGCTTAACCTCTGAGCCACCTCACCAGCCCCCATGTACGTTACTCTTAACTGTCTTTGAGCATGAGCTTTGCATGTGCATAAAACATCAGCTTTTTTTTTTCTCCATAGATTGGGGAATAAATCTTTGACACATGTGGGGCCTCAACTTCAAATATCAGAAAAAGTTTCACATTGTAAAAGAGTAGTCAGCAATTTATACAGAAAAATGGAGATGAAAAGTTGTCATCGCAGTTTAGCTTACGATACTCCACATATTCTATCTGACCAGCACAAAATATGTCATGCCATGATGCTACCTTCTGTACCAATATGTTCTATGTGTATAAGTATTATAAGTCTTCACTCCATCACTGTGATGGATGTTTGTCTACATTTGTTCTATTCCATTGGGGTTATGCATCATATGTTATATCCATATGCAACAAATGCTCATAGATAGTACATATTCTTCTCAGGACATACATATATATGTGCATATATATAAATATTCATATTGAGGTATACTCATTCTCTGGTCATGTTTTATCCCAATCAACTAAGCATAATTTAACAACTCATGTGTTGGGATGGTGATTGTGCATAACTGCAGTAATATTGAATATTCAATAAATAATCTTTAGTGTTTTGGTAGGCTGCCTTTTTAGACTCATTCATTCATGCACTTAGCAATATCTCTGTCCTAAAGGCCAAATTATTCATGTGATTTTTGACTCCCTTTCATCAACTTTGGAATTAAAATAAATTTATAAAATTTCAGTATTGCAGATTGAGTATCCAACGGGTTTATTGTAAAGCTATTTTGGGTTTTAGAGCTGGCTTACTTTGCCATTCATATATGCCCCATTGATTTTTATTTGGGGTTTAGCTTGTACTGCAGTTAATCAAATTTAAGCTCTGTTTGTAAAGGACTTGATGAGACAGCACAAATGTCAAAAGAGAAGAAGAAATCATGGGATGCTATGGTTTTTTGATTTCCAGTTGAATGGTGTAGTTTAGCTAGAGGTCAACTAGATGAGGGAACAATCTGTAGATCCAATATACCAAGGTAAGTTTGAGAATCAAAGCAAGAATTCATTTTCCCTTTTAAACCTTACAAAATGGTACAATCATTTGATGCTATAATATTTAATATGTGAAATAAGTGACAATATGAAAATCACAAAGGAGACTAGGCAAAGGGGTTTGTAGTCATACAGCCTGCTTTCCAATATTTCCTCTGTGTCCTTGAGAATCAAGGTATCACTGCTAACCTCGATTTTATTATCTGTATAATTGGAGGTGAGATTTAATGTGCCTACTTTCAGAGCTGTTTTATGTTGTAAGTAAAATATTGCATATGAATTGTTTAGTGAAGTTCCACTTATAACACCTGATGACAATATTTTGCCAAAAATATATATCTATGATGTAGCATGTCGAAAACTTGGAAGAATCTTTTAATCCATGGGATACATAACGACAATCTTTATTTTTTTTTCTCAAATGGTATTTCATTAAAAAGTTTCCACAAATTGCCAAAAAGATTTAGGTATGTTAAAGTTAGATATTGAGTTTTCAATGGTTACTCTACTAGTTTTATTGTCTGAAACATGTGAATGTGGACATTAGTGATGTTATGGTTTCTTTAATCTTCGCATTTATGAAGTGTGAGATGGAGATTTTATGTTAGAAGAAATCATTGAGATCTCATAATACAGCATCATTTCTCACTGGAAGATTCGAGTACAACAGTACTATAGCTTGTCATGGTGTATGGTTCCATTTCAAGTCGTGCAAAATAGTTTCCACTTTATATAAATGCATTCTGGAAACTTACATTTCCATTTGATTAAATGTTAACAATAGTTTCAAGTAATATTCCATAACTTAATCTTGAAAGATATGCCTTTCTTCTTTTTTTAAATTAGAAATACTTTTCTATATTATCAAAGGCTAATAGTTAACATAGGAATTAAGTTTCTCCAGAAGTTTCTCAAATCTGTAAATGCATCAGTGTAAAGACTGATATTGTCAGTGCCTCACTCAGCTTACCTGATGAGCCCCACGTATAGTCCCAGTATAGCATCTTTTGTAACATCATCTCCAAAGTCTAAGTTAATGTGCCTTTGCACAGCATTACCTTGAAGGTACAAGTAGTTATGGGAATGCTGTTTCGGAAAATTTATAAGCATATTAACATATTATACATGAACATATTGCAATGTCTGATCTGGTGTTTTTCTCTTTTATTACATAATATCTTGCAAAATTTGTGTTTGATGAAACATGTTTTAGGTAATTTTGTGGCTCTAGATGATAATTTTCAACTAGAAGCAAGGATAAAAACTGAAATAGCTTTCAACAAAGTTCTCTGAATAAGTTGGAATGAAAAGAACTGGGTATAAGGTCTTATGCTAGAATTTTATAGCCAGTTAACATTTTGTTTAATTTTTATGAAATTTGATTTTGTTTTCTGTAATGATATAAAATATGTAACATTTACCTATAGGTTTCATAAATATCATATAAGCTAATATAATAATTTGACATATAAAGACATATAACCCCTGCTCATTCTTTAAGTAACCTTAGTCACAATGTTAATATTAAGGTGCTCAATATCTAGTTCCATTTTCCATGAAAATTAGAATTACTTAATAAGAAATCTAGAAGGCTGTTGACTAGTCACTAAGCAGTGATTCCAAAATTTAAAAAAAACAAAGGCCTGTGTTGATATCTAATTTAATAGTTTATTCTTATTGTCTATTAAGAAATGGCTAAGTGAGGATAACAGTTTTTACTCTTTAAGCAGTATTGAAGAAGGTAAAATATAATATCTAGAGAAAAATCAGTGTGTCTCTATATATGGGGATCTCAGCTATGTCCCAAAGTCCATGTATGGGGAACTTGGTCTTCAGTGAGACAATGTTGGGAAGGGTAATCTTCGAAGGTACCTAAGGAGAAGTCCTCAGGCCACTGAGAGTGTGGTCCTTGAAAAGTCCTAGGCTCCAAAGGGGAATTCTTCAAGAGCCAATTCCTAAGAGCCTGAGCTCTACTCCTCAGACTTACACATCTCTGACTCCCTATGTCATGTGCTCTTTCACTTCTAAGTGCTCCCTGAATGCCACGTGATATGGTGTGATGCAGCCCAGTGGGTCCTTATCAAAACTGCACAGATAGAGGCTCCATGCCCTTAAGTTCCCAAAGCAGTGGGCTAAATGAATTCTGTTCTTTGTTCTACTGAAGTTAACACATACAAAGATCTCTTTTAATTTATAGTATATATAGTATATATTATACTTATAGTATAAATATATATATTATGTTTATAGTAAATATATAAAAATTATATATAAATATACACAAATATAAAATAAATATATTCCTTTGGAGTAACCTACATCCCAATCCTAGGTTATTAGTGTCCTCATCGTTTTTAGTGCAATATTATTTAACATATAGCATATATAAATATTTTTCAGAAAGAGGAATCTTTATGTTCTTATCTCCCTGTTCCTGATTTTCCATGATGAGTATACTGCATGCCAGTATGGAGAGTCCATGTCGCTATAATAAATGGTAAACAAGATATTGACCATAAAAATGGAAATATATTAATTGCTAAATTCCCACAAGAATCTTGTAGAGATTTCCAATGCCTGCAGATAGTTGAGAAAAATGAATGCAATAAAAGGAGACTATGACCTTGTGAAAACATAAAACAAGTCTTCCATCTGTATTTTCTCAGCAAGCACGTTTTTAAAAATGATTATATAGTATGAATTTGATGCATTTTAGTGGCATATTAGGAATATACACAGTTCCCTGCATAATATCTCTTACAGATAAGTCTTCAAAGGACAAATGAATCTTTAATGATTCAAGGATTCAGCAAGTAGCATCTTTCAGACACAGCACTGAGCACATAAACTGGGGCTATACCCCTCTGGAGACAACCTTTCACTCTAGGGAAAGAATAAGTGACTTGACTAGAACCACTCAGGTTCTTGGGAAGCTTTATATTGGTCTCCTTTTTTTTCATGTTCTTTTGTTGGAGAGGACGAGATTACAGCATAATAACTGTTTACTCACAGTGTCTACAGGGTTTTCTTGTCATCACTTGGTTTTATTTATGCAGGGAGTGCTTTTGGGTTTGTATTACTGTGGGAACAACAATCCCTTGTCTATCTTTGTGGTTTTTTTGTCACTTAGGAAATTAAAGAATCATTTACATTATTCTAATATGAAAGCTTTGGGAGCACAGATTATTAATAAGTTTAAGAAAGCAGTTTCCAAATACAAGTTATCCAATGTCTTTGAAAAACAACTGCTATTTGATTCCTTTTTATCGATTAATGAGAGGAAACTGCTAATCTGAAAGCATTAGGGACTTTGTCTTTGGATTTTCTGCAGAGGTTTCAATCCCATCCTTCTCATTCACTTTTATTATTCATTTACATTTTGAGGCCCATCCAGATGAATTGTAAATTTGTTTTTTGTTTTGTTTGGTTTGTTTGTTTGTTTGCCAAGAGCTCTGGTCAGAGCCTCCCCAAGGCACTCCATCTAAATCTCTCTCTGCTCTTTGCTCAGCTCACCGACTATGTTTCACCAGCACTTTGCTTATATCCTCTTTTTATTTCATTATTTTTTTCATTCTTTGACCCCTCCACCCTTTCTGTTTATTTAATGAAATGTTTCTGATGTGTCCCAACTTTTCCATCATGATTATACCACTCATCCCATTCACCTTTAAGGTCCTACTTCACCTTCCATTGGTTTTTATGGTATTTCCCACACGACAAGTAACTCTGAATATTATTTCTTGTATCCATTGGGCACTAATAGATCTCTTTTCAGGAATATCTATTATGTTGTTACCCATTTGCTATCATTACCTATTGTAGTTTTAGCTTTCCTTACATATTCTGCATACCAACTTATTGTCTGATGGCCTGTTTGTAAAGATGCTCTCCCATCTGCTTGTCTCTTTGTGACATTATTGCTTCTTTTGATATAGAGAAGCTGGTTCATTCTAATGCTGGAGATTGAACCCAAGACCTAGGAAAGAACCTATCAACTGATTTATACCCCCAGCGCAAATGTTAAATTTTGATGATGACATTTGGACTGAATTAAAAAATATTATGGAAACAATAGTAGTTGGGGTAGATATAGTTTTGCTTCTCTCCCAGACAAAGGATTAGCAAAAATAGAAAGTCTTCTGTGAGTGGCTTAGCATGGAAAGACATGGCCATCAGTTTTAGGTGCTATATGTGAGTTTCTCTGAGTAGATTCTTGGCATAGTAGAATAATGGCCCCAGGATTGGACTTTTTACTTCTTTCTGTAAGATTTCAGGGGATCTGTTCATGTGTTTAAATGCTTTTTGTTTTTGTCCTACTGTATAATTTTGTGGGATGGTTTTGTGACACTGTCTTTAAAGCCAAAATGAACTGGATATTTCAAATACACTAATGGATAGTGGTTAGAAGCAGCTGATGTTTTGCGTTCTTAGTAGATACATGGATAGACATGCATTTTGTATTACCGAGTCCTCCTGAGAGGGCCTGTTCCAGCAGCCATGGCAGAGAATACATTTCCATGTGACATCCCCTGACAGCTTGATATTAGTGTTCTAAGTTTGACCAGTCACATTCTCTGTCCTTGAAATGTGGCAATGTGAAGCAAGAGTATTCATGTCAAGTTTTAAATTTTTAAAGGCTATTGAATCACAACTGGGAGTAGCAATCATTGGCTCCTGGAGAAATGGGTAGATAATTAGATACTCAGAAGGAAATAATAGCCACACAAGGACAATAAGAGAGACAAGACCTTGTGGTATGACAGTCAGACACAGAGACAAGCAAAGTAAAATCAAAACAAAGGGTAGAGAACACAAATGGGGCAGTCACAGGGAGTGGAGAGAGGAAGGAAAGAAGACAAAGAGTAAAGCTCTCCAGTTCTGACTTCACTGTTTTCCTCCTATGAGAATACAGTCAAGAATCACTTATGCTAGAGGCAAGCTGAAATGGTCTATCCCGAATTGACATGTCTCTAGCATGAACCTAATCCTGCATCTAGTATTTGTATATCTAACTCAGCATAACTGACATATCTGTTCCATGTTCTTGCAGTAAATATAGACCTCATGAATTCTCTCTTTGTATTTAACAAGTTGCCAAAGCTCATTAACAGCTATTATCATCTGAAATCAACAATGAAGACATTTTGCTGAATAATATTGATGCATTACCATCAAGATTTATAATTTATGGTATTTAATTAAATTCTGTGGTTGGCCCGAACTATTCATCAGTACTTGAAAGAATTGTCTAATAATAAGAATCAGTGATAATGAAAAAAAACAAATAGAGGCTTATCACTTTCTCAATTATCTATGTAAAACATGTATTTTTTCATGAAACTGATCTTATTGATGTGCTTTAAGACTAAATGTATGAATCATATGCATGATTGCTCATATTGTTACACTAATTTAATATTTTAAATTCCAATTTCAGGGCTGGAGACTCAGAGGTTAGGACTCTACCTCACAAACAGAAGGACCTGAGTTTGGATCCCAGATCCCACATGAAAACACCAGGCAGAAATGGCAGTGGCTTTCACTTTTGGCTCTGGAGGGTGGATGCTGGAAACTGCAGAACAAAGCAAACAGGAAGCAGAATTCATCTACGGTGATTACCAAGATCACTACAGGTACACATACACAGACACATACACACTCAATAACACAAAATAAAATACAAATTAAAAGATATTCCAATTTCATTACTTATATTTTTCTATCATTTAGCTTAAAAGTTGTTAAAATATTTTAACTCTGTAAGATTTATAAAGTCATTACATCTAATTTTGATGTTTGTACATATTCAAATTACCTTAGGAAAATAATTAAAATGATATTTGATTGTCATCCCAATTTCTTCTTTAGTTGATATGTTGAAATACCCAAATGAAAACACAGTTGGCTCACAATCCCAAGTTACAGTCATACACAGCAGAGACATCACAATAGAAGGAGGTTGAAAGAACTGGTCACATTACATCTGAAGTCGAGGGTGGAGAGCATTGAATTAATTAATGCATGCTAATGCTTGGTGCATTTTCTCTTTTTTATTCTGCCCAGGATCTGGCCCAGGAAGAGTGTCACTAAGTGGTTGTGTCTTCCTATCACAATTGGCCTGATCAAGGTGCTTATATCAGCTACTGTTCTCTGTTGCTATGAGATACCATTCAAAATCAAGCAATTTAAGGTAGGAAAGGAAGATTTATTCAGTTTATAGCACCAAAGGGGCAATATAGTTCATTATGTCAGGAAAGGCATGGCTGGCTATAAGAAACTGGTGGTGGTCTAAGTCGCATCCTTAATGGAGGCTGAGAGCTGTAAAACTGACAACTGCAAGAATAAATCTCTCCCAGAAGTAGGGTGGTGTTTATCAGCCTCAAGGCTTACCTCTTGTGATTGTCTTCCTGCAGCAAGCCTCTACCTCTTAAAAGTGCCATTACCTTCCCAAACAATTAAAGATTAAAACGCATGATCATGTGAGAGGACAACTAATGTTTCAAAATATGACATTCTACTCCTGACTTCCACGGACTTATTGCCATGTTATACAAACCATACTCAGTCCAACTTAATTTTTTTAATTGATTAATTTATTTTTTCCACTCATACAAACTTAATAGGTACCCCAGTCCCCTCCCTCCCTCCACCCCTCCTTGGACCCCCTTACTCCCTCCCCTTTTTCCTCTTCCCTTCCCCCTCCCTCCCTTTCTCCCAGTGCCCCCTCTCCCCCATCCCTGGAGCATCTTTAGTGTAAATGTCAAACTTTCCTGTGGGTCCTCCACTTAAATGAGGTGTAAGAACTCAGTAGCATTGCCTAGAGCCCTTTCTTGTGTTCCCCTTTAGTATAAGAACACTATTGTAGCTGTTAATCCCTTGCTTCTAAGGATCCTAATGCCTGTGATCTATGCTAGAATTTGGGGGGGGTCAATACTATGTCATTAGTTGTGCAGGTCATGCAGGTCATGCAAAGACCTATTTTGTTTATTTCGGCCCTAACTTGTGTGGGTATCTTGCATATCATTGCTCCTCCCCATCTTTAGGCTCTTACAATCTTACCACCCCCTCTTCCCCAAATTTCTCTGAGCTTTAGGATAAGGAGAGATTAGGCTGGCCTAGTTCCAGGTGGTTAATATAGGGTCTCTGATGTTCTGAGTTATAGTTTGTTGTTTTGTTTTTCCAGTTTTGCTGTTTCTGCACCCCTCTTGGCTCCATCCTGATGGGTATTGGCTGTCTCCTCCTAGACAGAGATAAAAGGCTGTTATAATAGAGTCTTACTACAAGGGTAGATTCAAAAGTAAATAGAATAAGAGTAGGAGACCACAGTGAAGGGGGGGGTCAGTCTCCCATTAGCAGGAAGGTCACCATCTATCTGCCAGACTCTTTGCCCTCCCTGTCTGGTGAGACCAAACCCCATCAGTTGCAAGTGACCAGGAAGGAAAGTCTGTGAGCTTAACCAGATGTCTCACTACTTACTTGGAGTACTTTATGGTGGCCTATTTTCTCTGCTGTAGCATGATCCCCTCTTCCCTTGTTTCTGGCGCAGCCTTCCTTCCCCTTCCCTCCTGTTTATAATCTTTGCAATTACTGTAGGTATTACAGAGATTTATCTTTGAGCATGTCATTAAGTGTGTTTGATACTAGGATCCACCTATTAGGGAGTATGGCGCTTAATTTTCTGTGTCTGGGATACTTTGCTCAGTATAATTTTTTCTAATTCCATCAATTTCCCGCAAATTTCATTAATTCATCTTTTTTAGTGGCTGAGTAGTATTCCATTGTATAAATGTACCACATTTTCCTTAGCTACTTGTCAACTGTTGGACATTTGGGATGATTCCATGACTTTGCTGTTATAAACAGTGCTGCTAAGAACATGGTCGTGCTTGTGCCATTGAGGTGAATTTTTGCTTTATGGGAGATTATTCCCAGAAGTGGAATGGCAGGGTCATATGGCATTTCAATCTTAACTTTTTAAAGAATCGCCAGATGGCTCACCAGAGTGGTTCTATAAACCTGCATTCCTACCAGCAACGTATGAGAGTTCTCTTCTCGCCATATCCTCTCCAGCATTTGGTGTGGTTTGTATTGTGGATTTTTGCCATCCTGACTGGGTTGAGATGATATCTCAGGGAGGTTTTGATTTGCATTTCCGTGATGACTAAGGATGTGGAGCATTTTTAAGATATTTGTTAGACATTTCAATTTCGTCCCTGGTAAGGTTTCTTTTGAGTTCCAAGGCCCATTTTTTAATTGGCCCATTTGTTTCCTTGGTGTTTAGTTTTCTAAGTTCTTTATGCACTTTGGATAATAGAGTTCTATCAGATATATGGTTAGTGAAGATTTTCTCCCATTCTGTGGGTTGCATTTTTGCTGGGGTTACAATCTCTTTACCTGAGCAGAAGCTCTTTACTTTCTTAAGATCCCATCTGTTAAGTGTTGATTGTAGTGACTGTGCTATTGGATTTCTGTTCAGGAACTGTTGGCCTAATCCGATCAGCTCCAGGGAGTTCCCTAGCCTTTCAGCTAAGGTTTTCATAGCCTCTGGCCTTATATTGAGGCCCTTCATCTATCTGGAATTAATTCTTGTATGTGGTGACAAGTACAGGATCAATTTAATCTTCTGCATGTGGACATTCAGTTTTACCAGCACCATTTGTTGAAGATGCTGTTCTTTTTCCGTTGAATTTTTGGGCCCTTTGTCAAAGATCAAATGGCTGTAGTTGTGTGGGCTTATATCTGGGTCTTCAACCCTTATCCATTGATCTGTGTGTCTATGTTGCAGCCAGTACCCGGCTGTTTTTATAACTATGGATTTATAGTATATATTAAGTTTTGGTATGATGATACCTCCAGTAGTGTTTTTATTACCCAGGATTGTTTTTGCTATCCTGGGTCTTTTGTGCCTCCATATGAATTGTGAGATTGTTTGGTCAATTTCTTTAAAGAAATTCTTTGGTATTTTGATTGGTATGGCATTGAATCTGTATATTGTCTTTGGTATAATGGTCATTTTTGTGATATTGATTCTGCCAATCCAGGAACATGGGAGGTCTTTTCACCTTCTGGTGTCCTCTGTAATTTCTTTCTTTAGGGTTTTTAAAGTTTTCATTGTAAAGGTCTCTTATTTCCTTGGTTAGGTTTATACCAAGGTATTTCATTTTTTTAGGGGCTATAGTGAATGGTATTGTTTCTCTCAGGGCTTCTTCACTTCTTTCATCCTGGTCATAGAGGAAGGCCACTGATTTTTGTATATTTATTTTGTATCCTGCCACCCTGCTGAACCTCTGTATTAGTTTCAGGAGTTTCCTGGTGGAGGTTTTGGGATCACTCAGGTATAGGATTATGTCATTTGCAAATAGAGATAACTTGACTTCTTTTCTTGAATCCCTTTTGTCTCCCTTTCTTGTCTTATGGCCTCAGGTAAGACTTCAAGTACAATATTGAATAGAAGTGGTGATAGTGGACAGCCTTGTCTAGTTCCTATCAAAGCAGAAATGCTTCAAGTTTTTCCCCATTGAGTATAATCCTTGCTGTTGGCTTGTTGATACCATTTTTATTATATTGATAAAGGTTCCTTCCATTCCAACTGTCTCTAGGTTTTGATCATAAAAGGCTGTTGGATCTTGTCAAAAGCTTTTTCTGCATCTATCGAGAATATCATGTGGGCTTCGATTTTGGACTGGTTTATATAGTGAATTACGTTTATTGATTTGCATATGTTGAACCAAGCTTGTGTGCCAGGGATAAAGCCTACTTGCTCACTGATGATCTTTTTGATATGTTTTTGAATTTGATTTGCTAAGATTTTGTTGAGAATCTTTGCATCTGTGTTCATCAAAGAGATTGGCCTATAGTTTTGTTTTTTAAGTGTATCTTTATTAGGTTTTGGGATTAAAATGATATTAGCTTCATAGCAAAAATTTGGGAGTGTTCCTTCCTTTGCTATTTGATGGAATAGTTTAAGGAGTATTGATGTTATTTGTTCCTTAAATGTCTGGTAGAACTCTGCGCTGAATCCATCTGGTCCAGGACATTTTTTGTTGGGAAGATTCAAGATTGCTTCATCAATTTCTTCATATGTTATATATTTAAATAATTCAAAACTTCCTGATTCAATTTAGGTAAGTTGTGTTTACTTAGGAATTCATCCATTTCTTTTGTGTTATCAAATTTTGCAGAGTATAAATTTTTGAAATATGATGTTATAATCTCTGAATTTCTTGGGTATCAGTAGTGATAACTCCATTTTCATTTCTAATTTTGTTAATTGGGTTTTTCTCTCTCTTGTTTTTGGTTAATTTAGCTAGTGGTGTAACAATCTTATTGAGTTTTTTCAAAGAACCAGCTTTTTCATTGGTTGATTCTCTGTATCATTTTCCTTATCTCAATTTTGCATATTTCTCTCCTGATTTTGCTAATCTCCTATCTTCTACTGCTTTTAGGATCATATTGCTCTTGTGTCTCTAAAGCTTTAAGCTGCATTGTTATTTATTTATGATGCTTCTATTTTTTTTGTTGTAGGCATTAAGAGCTATGAACTTACCTCTTAGGACAGTTTTCATTGTGTCCTAAAGATTTTGATAAGTTGTATTTTCATTATCATTCGCTTCCAGAAAACCTTAAATTTCCTTTATAATTTATTCCTGAATCCAATTCTCATTCAGCATCATAGCATTTAGTTTCCAAGAGTTAGTATATTTTTTGTTGTTTGTTGTGTTGTGGATATCAAGCTTTAGACCATGGTGGTCTGATAGGGTACAGGCTAGAATTTCAACTTTCCTGTATATGTGGAGATTCATTTTGTGGTCCAAAATGTGATCTATTTTGGAGAAAGTTCCATGTGCTGCTGAAAAAAATGTGTATTCTTTGGTTCATGGATGAAAAGTTTGGTAGAGATTAATATGGTCCATTTCAGTAAGAGTTTGATTAAGTTCCAATGTGTCTCTGTTAAGTTTTTGGCCTGTTGACCTATCCCATGTTGAGAGGGCGGTATTGAAATCCCCAAGAATTATCATTTTGGGGTTGATTTCTCACTTTAGATGCTGTAGCATTTGCTTAATGAATGTGGAGGAGCCCATATTAGGTTCATATATGTTCAATATTGTGAAGTCTCCCTGGTGAATTGTACCTGTGACTTAAATGTAGTATCCATCTGTGTCTCTTATGTTTTTTTTTGTTTGAAGTCCACTTTGTCCGAAAGCATAATGGCTACCCCTGCCTGTTTTCTGCTTCCATTAGCTTGTAAAATTGTTGACTAGCCTTTTATTTTTAGGATGTGCCTATCTTTTGTGGTGAGATGAGTTTCCTGCAGGCAGCAGATTGATGGATTGTGATTTTTAATCCGTTTGTATTCTGTGTCTCTTGATTGGTGAGTTAATTCCATTGACAGTTAATGTTATAATGGAGAAATTACTTTCAGTTCTTGATACTTTTTATGTTTAGTGGCTTTCCTATGTGTATTATTTGGCTTTTAGGTTTTGGTGGTGTTATACTTCCCTTCTGTCCTCCTGGACATGCTTGTTCTTTTAGTCAAGCTTGAGAATCTTTTCTAGCATTTTCTGAAGGCCTGGTTTGGAGGACATGTATTCCTTTAAGTTGTCTTTGTGGTAGAAAAACTTTTCTTTCCCCTTCAATCATAACAGATAGTTTTGCTGGGTATATCAACCTGGGTTGACATTTTTGCTCATTCAATTATTGAAGTACATCTCTCCAAGCTCTTCTTGCTTTTACTGTTTCCATTGAGAAGTCGTTTGTTATTTTAATAGGTTTACCTTTAAAAGTGACTTTTTTTTTTCCCTTGAAGCTCTTAGCACCTTTTCTTTGTCTTGAATGTGGAGTGTTTTGACTATTATTTGCCGTGGCAATTTTCTATTTTGGTTATATCTGTTTGGGTTGCGGAATGCCTCTTGTATTTGGATGGGCCTCTCATTCTTTAGTTGAGGGAAGTTTTCATTTATGATAGTTGGAAAAATTTCCTCAGGTGTGATATTTTGGGACTCTTGCTCTGGTATTCCATGAATACGCATGTTAGGCTTCGTTAGGCTTCTACAGGGTGTCCCATATCTCTTGACTATTCCTCTCAAGAATCTCTTAAAACCTTTTCCATTGAGTTGGTTAATTCTACCACTTTGTCTTCAAGATCTGAAATTCTATTTTCTGCTTCGTTAGTTCTGTTAATAAGACTCTCTGTTGAGTTCTGGGTTGAAGATAACTTGTCTTTTAGTTCAATTTTAAACTCTGCTTGAGACCGTTTTAACTGCTTATTTTTGTTTCTTGAACTGTTTTTCTCAACTCCTCCAAGTGTCTGATGTGTTTCTGTTCAAAGTGGTTGATGGGGCTATTTAACTCCTCCCAGATTTCCTTTTTCGTAGTATTGGTCATGGTAATGATTGTGCTTTGAAAGTCGTTATCTTGGGCCTGGCTTTCTTGGCTATTTTCTGTGAATTTGTTCTGGTTGGAATCTATCATTATCGGATTAATTCTTTTGGTGGGAGAGTTGTTTTCTTGGGTTTTGTTTCTCGTGGATTTGACTTGGGCATTGTTGTTTTGTCTCTTAAGATCTTCTTTCAGTTCCTGCGTGTTTTTGACTGAGCTGAATTAATTGGTATTATTGCTCTCGAGCAGTTATTACTAGTGTTTGCCTTGGATTTGGGTACGCTTGTCTGTTGTTATTGTTAGTACATCAATTAAATCAGGTTCAGTGGACAGGGGGTGAATATTTGTATGGTATTGCACTTTTACAATTTAGTACCTTGGATGATATGTGAGGGTGAGTGGTATAGTCCCTGAAGTTGTATATATTTTTGGGGTGGTTATATGGAAAAGTTACTCTACCGTAACTAACCATTGAAAGGAACAGGATGGTATAAAAAGGGTTTACTTATCTTTGGGCTGGATGTGAAGAATCTCTCCCATGTGATAGGATGATTTTAGAGGACTTCAGATGTGTGGACTTTGTCCCCTAGAGCTTTGCTTGTGTTTTCTTTGGACTCTGTTGAATTCTGATGAGCAGTGTGTCCTCCCTGGACTGTGAGCATCCCGGGTGGGCAGAAAGGGCAGACGTGCTGGTGACGGCACAGTTAACCCTGGGGTGTGGCCTAGTGATTTTTCCTAGTTTTACAAGCATAGTAAGTTAATAATCCATGGTTCCTCCTTCTCCCCTTCCTCCCACCTCCTTCCCTCTTACTCTATTTCCTACCCTCTCTCCCTTTAGTTCATCACTCCATCCAACTCCCTCCCACCCTTTTACCTGTTTGTTTACATGATTCCTGTAGTTTCCCATGAATATTCTTCTTTGATGTGGGTTCAGGCCTCTGTGGCAGGCCAAGTGGCCCTTCCTTAGACCCACTGATAGGATATTCTCCTTCATCTCTCTAGCCCTGCCCCCCCAAGCTTTTGCTTGAAATTATTTCTCCTGAGATCCTTACTAGTCTATGTGCACATGTTGATTTGTCAACTATTGTGCAGGTCTGGTAGGAACCAGTCTTATTGTAGTGAGTTCCTGGATGTAGCACTCCTGCCTTAAGTATAATATCTTGTTCAACGGTAGACCTCCCCATCTTTAGAACATTGCAGGGTCACTGGTACTCTGCATTGTCTCTTTCATTGTTCTTCCTCTGAACTAGTTTGTGTCCTATCTGTGAGTTGAGATCCTCTCCTGTCCAAAGATAACAAAACCATTTAAAAATCCTTTATATAAGAAAAGACTTAAAGGAGAGTGAAGAAAAGGATTAGGAAACAGTAGAGAGTGGGGTTGGTCGCTGGGTAAACAGCCACCTGTCTACTAACCTCCTAACACCCTCCTCCCTACATTCAATGACAGGGAACACTTGTACAACACTGTAAACCAGGATAAACAACAGTGGCTGGGGAGGAAACTGGCAGGGGACAAGTTCAGATGTCTCAACACTTACTGACATTTCTTTACAGTGGCCTTATTTGTCTGTTTAACTGTGTTTCTTTGTCTCTATTGGAATCTTCTTTCCCCTTCTCCCAATTTCCTCTTGAGTATGTCATTATGATGGCTTAGTACTAGATTCCACTTATAAGGAAGAACATGTGTTGTCTGTCATTCTGTGTCTGGGATATTTCATTCAGTATAATTTTTTCCAATTCTATACATTTACTAGCAAATTTCACTGATTCATTGTTTGATAGCCGAGTATTATTCTATTCCAATATAAATGTACCACATTTTCATTATCCATTCATCAACTGTTGAACATTTAGATAGATTCCATGACTTTGTTATTGTGAAAAGTGCTGCAATGAACATGGATGTGCATGTGTCTTTATAGTAACATGAAACAATCTCTGGGACTATTCCTAGTAGTGGTATAGCTGGGTCACATGGCATTTCAATGTTTAACATTTTTAGAAACAGTTATATTGATTTGCAAAGCAGTTATACAAATCTGCATTCCACAGCAATGTATGAGAGTTTCCTTCTCCCCACATCCTGTTTGGCATTTGTTGTTATATGTATTTTGGATTTTACCCATTATGACTGGGGTGAAATGATAGCTCAGGGTGATTTTGATTTGCATCTTCCTAATGGCTAGAAGGTGGAACTTTTTAAAAGATATTTATTGAACATTTTAATTTCACCCTGGTAAAATTTTAAATTCTAAGGCTCATTTTCTAATTGGATTGGATATTAGTCCTCTATCAGATATGTGGTTAGTGGAGGTTTTTTCAATTTTGTGGGTTGTCTTTTTGCTTAGTTAACAGTACCTTTTTTTTCAGTTTTGAGGTCTTATTTAAGCACAAATAAAACTGACTATTCATTTTCTTCACTACCTAGACTGGCATTGTGGTTGGTGACTCTGATGGCCAGCTGTGCTGCTCTCTCTACAATGGCTTTGTGGTTCTTGGAAGAAACATTGTGAGCAATCTCCACACAGTAAGATTTGTTGCACATCAGGAGCACTTTCAGCTCCTTAACGCTGTGGACCAGGAATTTCCTGAAATGACTGGGCAGCATGTGCTTTGTTTTCTTATTGCTCTCATCTTGTTGGGCATCAGGATCTGACTCTAGAATCCTCTCTGAACCCTGATATCAATAACTGGTTTCCACCAGTTATGCTTAATTTTGACACATCCATCTGACTGGTGCCAGATGACTTCTTGGTCCTCTTTTTGACAATCTTGAGCTTCACCAGAGGTCTGAGGGCATCCATGATGCTGAGTAGTAATTGGCAGCCACTTCACAGGCAGTGCTGAGAAGAGGCAGGGGGCCGGGAGAGCACCACAACATCTTTATGTTGTTGTTGTTGTTCTCAAATTCAGCCTTTATCAGAAAGTATGCCCATAGCTAACACTTTCTTTTGAAGAATTAGAAGATTGGAAAATTGCGTGATTCACAAATAATGCTCTCTAAAATAATGACACAATTGTGCTTATAAAACTTGGTTAACAATATTTTTTGCTGAACAGAATGTCTTTAATTTCATGAGATCCCTCTTGTTGAGTGCTGGTTCTATTTTCTGTGCAATTAGGATCTTGTTTAGAAGATGCTGGCCTAGGCCAATCAGTTCAAGGCAATTCTCTACTCATTTTTCTAGGGTTTTTATATTCTCTGGTCTAATATTTAGGTCCTTGATCCAACTTCTTGATTTGGAGTTGATTTTTTGTGCCTGGTGACAGGTAAGGGTCCAGTTTCCAACTTCTCCATTAGATATTCAGTTTTGCCAGCACCATTTGTTAAAGATGCTATCCTTCTTTTTGCTTCTTCAACATCCTTTTTCATTTCATCCAGATTTCCTGTTTTTATTTGCCTATGTGGTTATTTAACTCTTCTCCAATTTCCTCTTTCATTGATTTGATCATATTAATAATCAAGCTTTAAAAATCATTATTTTAGTTGTTATATTCTGGGCTAATACCTAAGATGTTGTTCTGGTTGGAATCCACCATTATGGGGTCAACTTTTTTATAGGAGAATTTTTTTGTGTTGGTTTTTATTGTATCTTGTGGATTTGACTTGGGCATTTCGTGTTTGGTATCTAGTATCTTTCTTAGGTATGTGTTTTTTATTCTTTTGATTCAGACAGAATTATCACAATTGTTACAACCGTTTGGCTAGGTGTTAAGGGATCGTTTAGGTCTAGGGTTGTTTGGTGTTGTTTTGTGGGTAAGGTTAATGTAGAGGTGAAGGAGTATGTAAGCACCACTCTGGTTAAGAGGGTAACAGAGTATTCATCTAGTTTTAACTGAGAGGTTTAAGATTGGGTTTCTAGGTTTGTTAGATGAAGGTAGAGTAAATATCAGAACAACTTTAAGATTATTTTTAAAAGGCGGGTTTAGTAGCCAGGGGTTAGTGACAAGTATAATATGGTAGCTTTAGATCCTTAGGGTGAATGGTTTAGACCAAAGGGGTGGATGTATGGGGCTTAGGGCATGTTGCATAAAAATAAACTATGGTGAATATTGAAGTTAAAGGGAAAATAAAATGAAATGAATTGCTTAGGGTTAGATGCAAAGATTCGTTTCTGTTGAATGGTAAGCTTTTGGGGATCCTAAATTGTATAGTGTTGGTCCACTGGTTCCTGACTTGTGGTTAAGTTCTGGAACTGAAGAGACAGAGACTGCCTCTACCCAGTCTCCCTGGTACACTCACCTGATGTGGGATTTGCATTCCGGGACTTTCGGACAGGCAGGCAGATGAGGGTGGGGGCTGATTCCAAGCTTGATGCACTTACTTGGTGCAGTGGTTGAGTCCCAGGGCTCAGTACAACTGTAAAAATCCCATTGATTGAGTTAGTAGTACCAACACAGACTAAAAGTCCAAAGTCCAAAGCCTTCTACAAAAAAATAGAAAGACAAGTCACATGATTCTAACATACAATGGCACAAAATCAACATTCCTCTTCCAGTGAATGGGGACATATTCAAGAAAGATCGACCAATAATAAGACCCCAAACCAGCAGGACAAACTCCAAATCCCAAAACCTCATGTCCAACAGGAAAACTTGTTGAAGACATCTCAGTTCCAAAAGGCGTCAGTTCCATTCTTCTAGCAAAGCTGCCTGTAGAATATTTCACTCTCTTGGGCTAGCTCCTCCTTGGGTATATAGCTCTCCTTGGCACATGTCCCACATTGCTCTTGGTATCTCTATCATTTTCACTTCTCGATGGCAAATCATGGCACAAAATGTTCTTCTTGGGCTTCTAGACTGCAGGCCCAATTCTTGGACCTCTAATTCTGTGCCACATAGCCAAGATTCTGCTATTCTCTGACACCTTAAAGGAGGGATTCACCTCCTTCCTCTTGTATCTTTGATACTTCTCAAACCAGGACTATATGGACCATGGACAATGTTGTTTGGTTCTGCTATAATCTTGGGTTGGAGACTGGCCTTCTTGTATCACAGCTGATTCAGCTTCTCTGTGCTGATGCTGGGTAAAATTTCTCTTTGGCTTTTGCTTTAGTAGGCAATTCCTTTGGAACTTTAACCTTCAGCTCTTCCCTTCCAAAGTAATGTGCATTTTTATAATTGGGAGCCTTCCCTAAGGAATCTACCTTTAGGACAGGGCCTCTTCTATTACCCAAATTGAGAGCAGACTTTGATTCACTAACAGAGCTTATCTCTTTAACAATAGCCACCATTTTTCTGTCTGCATTCTCTTTAAACTTGCCTTCATATTTTCAACAAACTTCATAGTTTTCGTCTACTTCTGCTTGATTCCTGGCTCTTTTTCTGCATAACTCTGAGCAAAAGCACTACAAGGAGCCATGCCACATTGTCAAGACTACATTGCTTTGAAACTTCTACTGCCAAACATTTGAATTTAACGTCAGGCCAGCTTACAGGACAAGGGAAAGACTTAATCATACTCTTTGTCAATGAATCACTCCATTTGCCACTGGTACAGTTCCAAACACAGTCTATGTTCTCCTCTGGACCATCAGAAGTTGAGCTTACATTGTTTACATCTCTTACAGCATCATAGATCTCACTAGAATATCCCTTTGGCTCCATCTCCAAGACATAAGGGCTTTCCCAGTGCAAATTTCCAAAGTTCTCCATATTTCCAAAGTCCTACAACCCACATCACAGCAATTATCATACTTTTTTACTTCTCAGTACCAACTTCTCCCAGTTTCTCAAAACCTTTCTTGTACTGGGTTCATAATCCCACAGCAACATCTCAGTCTATATGCCAATTTCTATACTGATTACTCTTGTCTATTGCTGTGAGATACCACTCAGAGTCAAGCAATATAAGAGAGAAAAGGGAGATTTATTCAGCTTACAGTTCCAGAGAGCAGATATATCCATTATGGAAGGAAAAGCATGGAAAGATGGCAGAAGCTGGAGGCATCTGTTCTAGAAGCAGGGTGGGGCTAATCAACCTTAAAGCTCACCCCCTGTGACTGGAGGAATCCAGTAAGGCTATCCCTTTTAAAAGTGTAATACAAAGGCAACCCACAGAATGGGAGAAAAGCTTCACTAACCACATATCTGATAGAGCTCTACTGTCCAGAGTGCACAAAGAACTTAGAAAACTAAACTCCAAGGAAAACAATGGCCCAATTAAAAAATGGGCCCTGGAACTTAAAAGAAATTTTACCAGGGATGAAATTAAAATGTCTAACAAATATCTTAAAATATGCTCCACTTCTTTAGCCATCAGGGAAATGCAAATCAAAACTTCCCTGAGATATCATCTCACCCCAGTCAGGATGGCAAAAATCCACAATACAAACAACAACAAATGTTGGAGAGGATGTGGAGAGAGGGGAACTCTCCTACATTGCTGGTGGGAATGCAGGCTCATACAGCCACTCTGGCGAGCCGTCTGGAGATTCTTAAAGAAATTAAAGATTGAAATGCTATATGACCCTGTGATTCCACTGTTGGGTATAACCCCCCATATAGCAGAGGTTCACCTCGATAGCACAAGCACAACCATGTTCCTAGCAGCACTGTTTACAATAGCAAAGTCATGGAATCAACCCAAATGTCCAACAGTTGACGAGTGGATAAGGAAACCGTGATACATCTATACAATGGAGTACTACTCAGCCATCAAAAATGATGAATTACTGGAATTTGCCAGGAAATGGATGTCATTAGAAACAATTATATTAAGTATCCCAGACCCAGAAAATTAAGCGCCGTATGTACTCCCTAATAGGTGGCTCCTAATACCAAACCCACCCAGCCCATCTTGAGACACTCATAGGTAAATCTATGTATTACCTACAGTAATTGCAAGGATCATGAACAGGAGGGATGGGGTTGGAGCGCCACACCAGAAACAAGGAGAGAAGTGACCATGTTACAGTAGAGAAAATAGGCATCCATCAAGGACTGCAAGAAAGTAATGTGACACCTAGTTAAGTTCACAATTCGTTCCTGATCATTTACAACTAAGGGGGTATGAACTCACCAGAAGGAGAGGGCATATAGTCTGGCAGATTAAAAAGTAACCATTTTGCAAATGGGTGATTGACCCCTCCCATTGCCTAACGCCATATGACCCTGCGATTCCACTTTTGGGTATAAGTATTACATCTACCCTTGAATGTGCTCTTATAATAAGACTCCAGTTTAACAGCTTTTTGTCTCTGGCCAGGGGGTGACATACAGTGCCCATCACGATGGAGTGAAGGGCATTACAGGAGCAACAAAACTGCAAAAGAAAATCAACGAACCACTATCCAGAACTTCAGAGACTCTATATCAACCACCTAGAACTAGGCCAGACTAATCTCTCCCCATCCTGAAGCTCAGGGACATTTGCGGAAGAGGGAGCGGTAAGAGTGTAAGAGCAACAGGATGGGAGGAGCAATGATTTGCAAGATATTCCACACAAGTTAGGGCCGAAGCAATCATAATTGGACATTGCATGCCCGGCGCAATGTCCGACACACTATTGACCTCACAAAGTCTAGCATCTGCTAAAGGCACCAAGATCCTTGGAAGCAAGGGATTGACAGCCACAGTAGTGTTCCTATGCTTAAGGGGAACACAGGAAGGGGTTCAGAGAAATGCCACTGGATCCTTGTACATCATCAGAGAGGAGGACCCAGAGGAGAGTCAGGCATGCACAAGAAAGGACTCTGGGAATCGGGGCGGGAGGCACGGGGGGATGGGGCGGGAGGGGTGAGGGGAAGGGGAGCAGGGGGTTGGGGGGGAAGGAGGAGGGAGGGAGGGAACTGGTGTACCTATTAAGTTTGTATGAGCTGAAATAATAATAAAAAATGTATTATATAAAAAAAGCAGAAAAATAAGTTAAAAAAAAGAAAAAAAAAGTGTAATAACCTTCCCAAACAGTTAAAGATTAAGACACATGAAGCTGTAGGAGACAACTCATTTTTTTAAAACCATAATAGTGCTCTTTCATAGCTGTGCCTAGAGGTTCCTTTTATAATTGACTTTAATATCATCAAGATGACAACTAACACTAACCATCACATTCATATATAGTATTGTTTTCCTGTAGAAAGTTTCATATATTATTCAAATCTGAGGAACAATGAATTAAGTACTCTGGTTATTAGTTTGAATGAGAGTTTGTTGAATGATTTTAATATTTCAAATCCTTCTGTTTACACATTGAATGAAACAGATCCAGAATGTTTATTGTTTCTCTGATCTGTGGCACTTTTGCAAAAGCCAAATTTTGGTATAATTTGTTTTGAACAGTTAAGGGCTCTCTCTTTCTTTATGTCTCTCTGTCTGTTGGTCTCTCTGTCTTTCCCCATCCTTCTTCAGCATCAATGATGGCCATCCTATATTTTTTTCAGTTGATTTTAGTTAGTCTTATCTCTGAAATCAAAAGCTACTTCATCAATGGTACTATGTGACTACTGTGTTAATGAGGTAAGGTTTTGGTGTGAAGCCAGAGAGTTGAGTGGTCTTGTTTCTGGTTTCATACTGCCCATCAGATCTGGAAGCTTCTTGCAGAATTTGCATAGAGATTCAAAGGACATCAGCTGCAGAGAAACTATCTTAGCTACCTAAACCAACTATGTTAAATCCAAAGTATCATTTTTTCATTTTCAGCTCAGCACAATGCTAAATCACAGTCCAGAATTTATCTTTCTAGATTACTTGGCAAAATAGGTAACATCAATGTGCCTAATTATAATATGAACCAAAGACATGCCAAATGCGGTACCTTGTTCATCACAGTAAGAAATCAAAGATATAATGAGTTATTGATCACTTTAAAGGTGATATGTATATATGATCTACCCCCTCAATTCCTAAACACTTGCTTTATGGCTGGATCCTGAAACTTATAGTCTTTCTCTCTTACTCCTTTCAGCACAATTTTATGAAGGCAAATAGGTGCTTGTGGCTCTTGCATCAGATCCCATAAGTCTATTGTTTTCAAAGTAATAGAGAAGACTGACATTTTCAAGATTTTACCACAATCAGATTTAACTTGGACACTATCACAATATTACAGAGATTTGGAATATTTATGCAAATTGAAGGTTTATATTATTCACATATGATTTAGATAAAGATAAATTGCTTTTTAATGTCTATTAATTCATATAGAGAACAATGCAAAACAAGACAAAAGATTTTCTGAATCGATAGCTACTCTCCAGAAGTGAGCAGCCATGCAAACTTACCTCAATATGGAATTTCTAGATCTTCAGCAGTAGATAGTGATACCATGACTTCAGTGTGGTTCTGGCACATCTACAGATGAAATTTCAGTGGACATGCCTGTCTTTTTGAAACACCATGATATTTATTTCATACATCAGGGAGTCTACCACTTGCTCTTTTCTGCTGCTGTATGACAACACTCAAAGTTAAGCGATATAAGGGAGAAAAAGTAGATTTATTCAGTTTACAGTTTCAGAGATGAGATACGGTCCTCTGTGACAGGAAAGGGACAGTGGCAGCAAAAGCTAAAGGCAGTCTAAGTCATATCCATCATGGAGACCGAGAGGGGCAAAACTGTCAATTGCAAGAGCAGACCTTTCCCAGAACTAGGGTGGGCCTACTCAACCTCAACACCCACCCCCTGTGATTGCCTTCCTCCAACAAGATTCCACCTCTTAAAGGTGCCATGACCTTCCCAAACAACTAACGATTCAAATACATGAGCCTGTGGGAGACAACTCACATTTTGAACCATGAAAGGGATCATTGTGAGAATGTCATTGGTCATTAAGAATAATAATTTCAGACAACAAATAAGAAGATGGGAAAAAAAGAACAGAAAACATATATAGTCTTCTGACCACTGTTATAGTCCAAAACCCCATTTGTTTCCTTACTTTGTGCCAGTGCTGATTAGTGCCAAATTGGCCAATCAATAATAATTCTGAGGTTTGATTCTTTTTTCTTTCTTGAAACATTATCATGGAGCTATGTGACAATGAGTTCTCTGGGGGAATACTTAGAAGGAGCTTTCTAGTGTCTGTTTCAGGAATAATCCTTAAAAACAATATAAACAAGAACATCTAAATTCAATTTTTAAAAGGCTCCTCAGGGTGAACTGAGTGAAAGGTCATGAGGTTCCATTAATACTTTACTTTGGCTTATAATTGTCAGAAGGAGAATTAGCCTAACAATAGAACAAGGTATGTTTTAAAAGGTTGCAAATCAATTCCATTACTAAGGTTCTCATGAAAACAGCCAACCAAAATCAAAAGAGCTAAAATACCTGTTTTGCCATTCTATTTTTGTAGTTTATTGTGGTTATCAGACTGATATTTTTTGTTAACCTGTGCACTTCTACCTGGCCTCTAAAACTCCCATCATTTTCACTGAAATGAGAAAATCCAATCTTTCTGCAGCATTTGTGATTCACAGATGACAGACATGACAGAACTAATCAAAGACTAATATTTACTATCAACATATTCTGTTTCTCCTTTAAAAATAATTCTTGGTCAGCCATTATTGTAGGTATGTCAACAGCCCACTAAGTGATTGCATATTATAGATCTCTTCTGCTGCCTCCATGTGCCTCTGGAATTTTCCTGTTTGTGCCACATATCACCTTTGTATGGGAGGTCACTACTGAGTCCATGTTTAACCAAGTTGTTAGAATCCATCCAGGTGTCTGTAAACCTTGAGTGAACTTTGTTGCTGTATTAACCTAGTCTCTTATCTTAACATCCTTGATTTAACCTCTTTAAAATCTCTTTACCTCTTTCTTTTGGTTAATTTGGGCTAAGGGTTTGTAAATCTTGTTTATCTTTTTGAAGAACCAGCTCTTTATTTCATGTATTCTTTATACTGTTTTTTTCAGTCCTAATTCATTGATTTCTGCCTGGATCTTGGATATTTGTCTCTGTGTTCTACTGCTTTTAAGATTGGTTTGTTCTTAAATCTTTTTCTCAAAATCTTCTGGTGTAGCAATAAGTTATCTATTTGTTATCTCTCTGTTTTCTCATGTAGGCCTTTAGCATTATAAACTTTTCTTTTAAGACACCTTTCATTGTGTCTCATAGATTTTGCAAGTTGGTGTCTCCATTTTCATTGAACTCAAGGAATTTTAAAATTTCTTGCTTTATTTCTTCGTTGACCTATTCCTTATTCAGAAATGTGTTGTTTGGTTTCCATGAGTTGGTGTATTTTTTTTGTTTGTTTTCTTTGTTGTTAATATCTACCTTAATTCCATGGTGATTGGTTGGAATATAGGGTGCAATATCTACTTTCCTGTATTTGTAGAAACTTGCTTTGTGTCTTAGTATTGGAGAAGGTTCCACAGTTTGCTAAGAAGAATGCATATGCTTTAGTGTTTGAATGAAATGTTCTATACATATCTGTCAGGATCATTTTATTCATGGTTCCATCTAACTCCAAAAATTTTTCAGTTTTTAACTGGTGGATTTGTTTGATGGTATGAATGGGGTATTGATAACTCCTACTATACTGTGTTTGGGTTGATCAGTTGTTTTACACATAGTAGTATACGTTTAATGAATTTAGATGCATCTGTGTTTGGTGCACATAAGTTTATAATTGTAATCTCTTGATGGATTGGTCCTTCAACTAGTAGGTAGTAACTATTTTCAATCTCCTATGATTTCCTTTAGTTTAAACAACTCTTTGATGTAGATAGGAACTATAGCAATCTTGAAGGCATATTGCAATCCTTCTGGTATGAAAATCCTGAGTGGTGGTTGGGGTTACCCTGGAGAGGAAATGGGAATGTCCATACAGGGAAAGCAGCATTGATTAAGTCACTGAAAGTAGCTTTAACCAATGAACTACAGAGACCATTTCAACTACCAAGGAAGACATAGGGGATTCTGAAAATCCAGATAAGTACCTGATTTCAAGTTGCATAAGTCTATTCTGACCAATTAATTTCAGTGCCACATTAGCTCCACTAAAGACAGTTGAGGCCTTGGTAATAATGGAATAGGATTTTGAGATCTGATATGGGCTGCTGATATTTAATTTCACCACCCAAGCCTATTATATTTATGTTTACTAATGCTGTAATTCTATCCATAGTAGCAGGTCTTAGTCCTAATAATCAACTATGTTGATTCTGCAAATTAAGGTTGTAGATGCACTTAAAATGGATTAGCTTTCCCTGTTCTTTGTATTGAAAGTTCATCGTGCTAATCTTATATTCTTATTTTCCCAAGCTTTCTAAAACAGTGAGAAGCAGTTTGTTATCTTCATCACTTTAATGACTAAATGCCCAGATGTGTCATCCTCAAAGCATTGCGCTTCATTGGTTACCAACCCTCCTCATACACAATCCACAAGGAAAGAAGTAATCTACATCCTATAAAATAATATTCATGAAGCTTATTCCTGGAATACTTTACTATATTACAGAGAGACCCAGCAAGAGGCAGAGATACACTACAAGAATTTTAAGAATAGCATGAAAATACTGGTTAGAGTTTGCGTGGTTGGATAACAAGTAGCAAAAGTGAAATGACAGTGAACAGGTGAACAGCAAGATTGGGAAGATGTTACCATGAGGGAGAGGGAGAGGTTGCCAAAGTCTTATGAGAGATAAATGTTTGGAGGAAGCACCTGGCAAAAGTTTCAGTCAGAGGATGTTATGTACACTGGTGCAATCTGAGCATTGATAAAAGTGCAACAAAGTCAACCATAATCCAAGCTCTCTCTTTTCTTTATTTTCTGATTTCTTCCTGGGTTTGTCATTAGTTCAGGAGGCATATGGTCTGCCATAATAATCCTTTTCAGTATATACAGAATAAAACAAAGACTGGGTCTGGGCCAGAAGAGATTGCAGAATGAAAATGGAGAATAATTAGTATGTGATGGTGGTGGGAGCTGTCTATTCAGAAATAGCCTCTTCAATCAGTACCCCACTATATTCACAAAAGCCATTCCCTTTTTTGTTTTATTTCTGATAGAGCGTATTTTTTCAGGTTTATCGTATCACTCTAAAAATCCATTTCCTACCACTTCCCACTCTAAAATATGTCAGAAATTTTTTCCTATGGGTCTCACAGTCCCCAGGCAAATCAGGAAATGTGGCTAGAAGCTGTTTAAGTGTCCTTAAGAATTCTGACAGTGAAGGTGATTGTATATGGTTGTAGCATGTAGAAGCCTCTAGAGATACTGCTGCTACTGCGTCAGAGCCTCAGCCAAGATAACTTGTTAGAGTAGTGAAGTGAAGGAAAATTAAGGTGAGCATTACTTGGAGAGAAAATTAATTTATAATGTGATGTGGCAGGAGAAAGCTGAATGTTTTTTGAAGACTTAGATAAAGAATAATCACAGTCCTGAGTCTTCCTTCCTGCTCAATTCAGTCACAGTGCTTCAAACCTCACATCTGATTTTGAATGTCTGAATCACAATAACTGAGAGACAGTTGTGGGATAGTAGAAAAATAAACACATTCAAAAAGTGAGAGAATCAAGCTTTGCTCATCAAATGTATCCTCCTCCAGTTGAAAGACCAAGCAAAAATAGACCAAATGGCTTGACTCTTAAGTATGTAGTGGCGATGTTTGTCAAAACCTATGATGTGTTTAGGATATATTAAATGGTACTATAGAAACTACAGGGAAAACTGACCATACCAATATCAGAACATAATTTCTGCCAGACACAGAGAATTGGTAATATGACAGTTTCCCCTTTTATGTGATATCTTCAGTCAGATGATATCATTATGGTTCATTGCCCTTTGACACATGTCAAGAAGTTAATAGCAACCTAGTGCATATCACCATCACTTACATCTTCTCATAATTGACACCTGGAATTATCTCAAGTTAGAAAAAGAAGAAGTAAAGTACAATAAGATATGAGAAAGAGAAAAAGACAGAGAAACAGAGAGAGAACAGGGAGAGTAACTCTACATTCACATATTTTATTGTAGCATGTTTTGAATCATTCTATTTTGATAGCTATCGTTAAGCATTTATTCAGTCCAATTTATGAGTTAAAATTTGTCATAGACTTGTAAGTTTAGAAAAAGCACATAAATAGGATTGTTGTATAGGTTTATATAGGATTTGGCATTATCTGCAGATTTAGGCATCCATTAGGATATTAGAAAGTATGTTCTGTAGCTAAAGGAGAAAAAAATCAATCAAACATAAAAGTGTGGAGATAGTATTGATTGTCATTTCAAGTATAACTTGTTGACTCATAGGTGTGTGTCTCTTTCTAGATGTGTCTCTTAACACTGTGAAGGTGAAAATTCAAACTGGCGAGTGTTCTGCAAATGAGGAAATAGGAGTCTTTATTCTCTTTCCATTTCCCATAAGTAGAACAAATTTAGCTGTATTTTGCTAGAAGCAAGTTTACTGAACTTGAACAACCTTTACATTGATTGCTATAGACAGTCAGATAAGATTGCTGAGTTTTTTCTGTGTTACTACAGTTTCACATACTGTAGGTTTTTGGTCATTGTGTCAATCTACATTGCTTGCTGAAGACTATCTCTATTTGTGCATCTCCTTTAAATAGGAAATGGTCTGAACTGGAGTTACTGTATTTATCATTGCTATGCCTTTAGCCTCAATTCAAATCAAGGACTTGTTTTGCTTCCTCTGTTACTTTTAGCTCCAAAGATCCTTATTTTTCTTTTCTATAAAAAAAAGGGATTATAATGCTTATATGCTTACAGCAACTGTCATGGCTTAAATATGAAATATCCCCACCTGCTCCTGCTGATGTTTTGAATGCGGGAACCCCAGCTTGTGGTTACATTTTAAGCTGTAGAATCTTTAGGTGGTGCCATGGTTTGAAATGTGAATTGTTACCCATAGGCTCATTTGTTTGAATCTTCATTTGTTTGGGGGATGTCATGATGTTTTTAAGGAGGTGGATTTCTGGGCCTTGAGGTTGGTTTGCCCTTCCCAACTTCAGTTAGTTAATCTGCTTTTGAAGTTAGCAGTTTCGCATCTCTCAGATTCCTTGATGGACATGCCAGCCATGACTTTTCTACCAGAATAGAGTGTATCTTCCCTCGTAACTGTAAACTGAATAAATCTCCTTTTTTGCCCTTAATTTGCCTGACTCAGAGTGTTGTCTCACAGCAACAGAGAAGAGCAGCATTTACTCTTGGTTGTCAGCAGTAGACCATTAAGAGTCAGACTTTGAAGGTTCCATCTCCTCTGGCTCTGTCCACAGTATCTGGTTCCCCATCAGCTATCATGTAAAGTCTACACTCCGTCCACCAGCAAAAGTTCTTCCATGACCTCACTGCCATCATGGAGAAGAACTTGTGAAACTCCTGCTTGGTATTTTGTCATGAAGAAAAGTACAGTTACATGAAGAAAAGTACTAGCTTCATGAAGTAACTAGTACAGTTTTGAAGATTCAGAGTTATGATTCACATGAACATCTGACATGGCTGACTTATAAGAGACTAAAATACAAACTCTGACAACTCTTTTTTACCACCTTCTTATATCTCAGGGAAGGAATCAGGCAACCTTCTCTTTGTAGGAAAGTGGTGAATCTTTCTGAAGAGGAAGTATTGGCAGGACAGACTTCTCTTCTACATGTTTGTCACCATTTACCCAAAGTGACTTCTTCATTGCCTCCTTCTCAGATTCAGCACCCCCTAGAGATTAACTTCTTTCCTAACAAATGAAAAGTTTGAATCTGAAGTCAGGTAACAAAATGTCTTGAAGTATTGCCTTAAATGGATTTTTCTTGTTGCTTAAAAGAAATCCAGGAAAGATTTATTATAAATGTTCTCAAAAGACTTCGGAAATGCTTTCTCTTAAAGAGGTAGTTGCAACAATTAGTACTGAGTGCTTCACTGGAGATTAAAGACCTAGACAAACTAGTTTGTGCATATCTAGTGGAATATTTAGGATGAGTTTGACTATGTTAAACTTGACTCACAAGAGACAACATGGAAAACAACAGATTTTTTTAAGGAAAAAGAACCAATTATTGAAAGGCAACTGCCGTAAAAGGATGGTAGGGATGCCAGATTTTGTCAGGTAGTTTCACAGGGAAATCTTTAAGTTCAATATCTATTGAGCAGATAATTACATCTGTATTCAAATTACAGTAATATATTACCTTTGACTCAAATAGCATTTCTTAATTTAATTGAAGTAATATTAATACATTTTTCTTTTACTCTTTGACATATTATATTTTTGTAGGGAGGGAAGAGGAATAAAAAATGATTAGTCTTCTCTTTTTAGTTCTTGCTTTGAGTTCGTAGGCTTTGGATTTTTTTAAAGGAAGACAAAATCTTCTCCTTTGCTACCTTGCTTCATCTTTCCTTAAAGTTTGTCCACTGTTTAACAGTCATTGAGGATTGTAATACATACAGTTTCTGCTAACCCAACCTTCTCTTTGAATGTACTAATAGCCTTATGGATGAGCCAATAAATGTTAGGAATTGGTAAGTCCCCTACAGGGATATGATTAATTGCTTTTTTCATGATTTTATAATCCCTTATATTCAGTTAGGTCCCAGGTTTGACATCCAACTTCTAGATTCTATTCCTGCTGTTCAATTTTTTTATCATTGTGGTTTGAGCAAGTCCTAAGGATTTTATGAATCTCTGTTTCCATCTATAAAATGTAGTCACTGTTGTGGATAGATTCATCTGTTCTTAGCTTCCATTTCTACCTCCTTTTGCTTAGCCTTCATGTGCTGCAGAAGTTGGAGAGCTAAAAAAAAAAAAGTCCCATGGTTCTCAGTTTCCCCTGATATTAAAGCTTAGAAGCCAGTTATACTTCTGCCATTTAGAAGGACCATTTAAAAGTAAGAGAGCATAATGTGGTGATCATCTCCTATGAAACATTTTTTTGAAGACACGAGCTTTTTTATGACACTCAGCATCCAATTCTAGCAAGTAGCTAAGATGGCAGCAGCACCATCTATGTTCTCATTGCCAAGGTTGTGGCTAGAGTTGATTTCACAGCTCTTCTGGTGACCTTTTGCACCTTACCTTGCAGTAATGGAATCACAAGTCCTCTGGTTTAGTTGGACACTGTTAATGTTTCTGTGTTGGGTTCCCAGTCTCTACACAAACTTTTAATGTTTTGTAATCATATAATATCTTATACCACAGCCATTTCTCTCAAAACATATAAGAAGCTTCCATTTATCTATACTTGCTCTTAAGTATTATCAGAACAACAGGAAATTTTCCATAAATTTTGAGATGTCTTGTTCAAAAGCTGTATCTTTTACGTTTATTATAACCAGTATACATAGAAGATTCAACATATTATGTCATTTGAATAGTGAATTCTAACAGAAACAGAGTCTCCATAATGTTTCAAAAATTGCGTATTTTTATTGATCTTGCAAAATACTTGATAGAAGCTGCTTAAAGAGAGAAGGGTTCGTTTGGGCTCACAGTTTGAGATATAACCCATTGTTGTGGGGAAGTCATTTTAACAGTAGTGTGTGAGAAAGTTGGTCACATGCAATTAAGAAGTAGAGAGTCATGAAAGCCACAAATATGGTGGGTATGTTCTCCTCAGTTAAGTTAGTCTAGAGATTCCCTCTAAGGAATTCCCAGAGATTTGTCTCCTATGTGACCCTGGCTCTGTTACATTGATAGTATCACATCATCTAAGCATGAAAGGAATTGCAATAAAGTGCACAACTCTTCAAAAAGGAAAAGGAATTATCTTGATACCATACGACATTAAATTTTCTGCTTAAGGTCCGAGGCGGTGGGGCGCTCGGGACCCGATGCCTTGGTGCGGAGTGCGGAGAGCTTCACCCACGCGTTCGGCCCCGTGCGCTCGCGCCCGCCGGCTCGCGCCGCGTTCTGGGCGCTGCTGGACATGCTGTAGACATCGTGGGCTGAAGAAATGAAGGTCTGAACAGGAGTCAGTCTTCAGGAAGAATTCAGAAGTGCACCTTTCCCCAGCTGTCAAAGGGAGTCACCCAACACACGAAGCCCAGGTTCATAGGTGCAACCTCCTTAAGTTTGTCGCTACATTGGACTTTTAGTCCTCATATCTTTGGGAATGTGTTCAACTTTGTCCTGTTGTCTTTCAATAGGAGAGGAATAATGCTATTAGCATGTCTTCACACTTCATGCTCTGTGAACGAATCGCCATAGCTAAGGAACTGATCAAAAGAGCAGAATCACTGACTAGATGAAGAAAAGGGGGGATAGAAGGCAGTTCAAAGCTGTGCAGCAAATTGAAGGCAGAATTAAAATTCCTGCAGAAAGTGGAAGCTGGGAAAGTAGCTATTAAAGAATCCCATTTACAAAGTACAAACCTAACGCACCTCAGAGCCATTGTGGAGTCAGCAGAAAACCTGGAAGAAGTTGTTAGTGTGCTGCATGTTTTTGGCTACACAGACGACTTGGGAGAAAAGCAGACCCTAGTGGTGAATGTCGTTGCAAATGGTGGTCACACGTGGGTAAAAGCCATTGGCCGAAAAGCTGAAGCTCTGCATAACATCTGGCTGGGCAGGGGCCAGTATGGAGACAAAAGCATCACTGAGCAGGCCAACGACTTCCTCCAGGCCAGTCACCAGCAGCCAGTGCAGTACAGCAATCCTCACATCATCTTTGCATTTTACAACAGTGTTTCCAGTCCCATGGCAGAGAAGCTGAAAGAAATGGGCATATCTGTGAGAGGGGATATAGCAGCTGTCAATTCTTTGTTAGATCTTCCTGTAGAGTTACAGCTGAGTGAGAGCAAGTCAGATGACGAGGACCCAGAACTTCTGCCAGTGACAAGAGTGGACCGAAAAATGTGTTTGCAAGTGTGGCATTTCTAACAGAGATTAAGGTCGATGTGTGCAAATGAGTAAACTTGGACATTACTACCTTAATCACCTATGTATCAGCCCTCAGCTACAGAGGCTGCCACTTTATCTTCAAAGAAAAAGTGCTGATAGAACAAGCAGAGCAAGAGAGAAAAGAACAGATTCTACCTCAGCTGCAGGCATTTATGAAGGACAAGGAGCTGTTTGCTTGTGAATCTGCTGTCAAGGATTTTCAGTCTATTCTGAATACCTTAGGGGGCCCTGGAGAGAGAGAGAGGGCCACTCTACTGATTAAGCAAATCACTGTGGTACCAGACCAGCCTTCGGAGCATGCCTTGAGACTAGTAGCCAGTTCAAAAATTAATAGCCGTTCATTAACAATTTTCGGCACAGGAGATACCCTGAAAGCCATCACCATGACTGCCAATAGTGGTTTTGTCAGAGCTTCAACCAACCAGGGTGTTAAATTTAGTGTGTTTATCCATCAGCCCAGAGCACTTACTGAAAATAAAGAGGCTTTAGCTACACCCTTACCAAAAGACTTCAGGAATGACAGTGCACACTAATGGTTTCTTTTAACTGTTGTTGAAATAAGTTGTTTATACCAAAGGCTGGGTCCTCCCATCTGAATTGGGGGAAGGTTGTTATTGCAAAAAATAATACTTAGAACTCTTAAGTAGAAAAAATTTTTTTTTCTGCTTAAACTGTGGTAGAGAAGTCAGGGCAAGATAAGTTTGGTACACAGGAGGCTTTAACTTTCCAAGAAATTTCATGTCTGCTAATGTGAAAACACTTAGTTCTGGATAACTTTTCGTCCTTCATATTCCTGATACTAAGTTGTTTATAGACTAAAATTTTCTAAGCACTTTCAAAGTCTCTTAAGTCAGAGCTAGTTCTTTTTTTATTTTTTCATAAGTAAGGTTCTCTTGGGAAACTAAAGGTTAAAGGTTTGAAGTTATAAGGGAGTTGAGCCAATTCCCAATATCACAGGGTATTCTGAAAGACAATTTTAGTATATTTCCTGCAAGAAATCAAATTATTCAGATAGAAAATATGATGATTCTTGAAACATAACAGGAAAGTTTTCTGTGCTAAATCAGCACTCTGGTGTCTGAGGATTTCTGAGTTATGATTAACCTACCTCACTGCTTCTGATCATCTACTATAGCTACCTATGGCTTTGAATTTGTGGCTAGTGTAGAGAGTCAATCATAAGTTTTCATCATCACCAGGGAGAATAAGATTTATAATCAGTGGACTGCTCTGATCAAACACAATTAATTTTTTTATTTTAATACATTTTTATTATTATTTCAGCTCATACAAACTTAATAGGTACACCAGTTCTCTCCCTCCCTCCTCCTCCCCCCGAACCCCCTGCTCTCCCTCCCCTCACCCCCCCCCCCCCCGTGCCTCCCATCCCAATTCCCAGAGTCCGGTCTTGTGCATGCCTGACTCTCCTCTGGGCCCTCCTCTCCGATGACGTACAAGGACCCAGTGGCATTTCCCTGAGCCCTTTCCTGTGTTCCCCTTAAGCATAGGAACACTACTGTGGCTGTCAATCCCTCGCTTCCAAGGATCTTGGTGCCTTTAGCAGATGCTAGACTTTGTGAGGTCAATAGTGTGTTGGACATTGCGCCGGGCATGCAATGTCCAATTATGATTGCTTCAGCCCTAACTTGTTTGGAGTATCTTGCAAATCATTGCTCCTCCCATCCTGTTGCTCTTACACTCTTACCTCCCCCCTCTTCCGCAAATGTCCCTGAGCTTCAGGATGGGGAGAGATTAGTCTGGCCTAGTTCTAGGTGGTTGATATAGAGTCTCTGAAGTTCTGGATAGTGGTTCGTTGATTTTCTTTTGCAGTTTTGTTGCTCCTGAAATGCCCTTCACTCCATCGTGATGGACACTGTATGTCATCCCCAAACACAATTAATTTTAAAGAAAGTTAATCTGAGCATTATTCTGAATTGACAAGCATTTACTAAAAATGTTGATGTAAGTTTTACATTTGTAAATGTGTACCTATTTTACACTGCCTTGTATGAACAGACCTTTGATTATAACCCCTGGAGAGAATTAGAAAGACTCAATAACCCTGCTCAGCTGCCCAATGACTTTAATGTTTGGGAATGCAGAAGGATTTTTTATTCTCTTAACTTTATATTTCACTGGATGAAAAATGTAATTGTAGAAATTCTGAGATAGTCAGTTATTTAGTTTTTCTCCTACAAAGAGTTTTTCAAATTAGGGCTTAAGCTATGCTTGTGAATGAGGCAAACCTACATGATTGAATGGTCTTTTCAACACTTTTGGAACATAAACTGTTATCCATGTGAATTTGATTGCTTGGTCAACTGCAAATTTAGAAAATCATGCTTCAAAGTGTTTGGGGTATTTATCTGTGAAGGGAATAAATGTTAGGCAAGTGTGAAACTCTTAATCTTTTTTGGCATTTAGGCATGTATTGTGCTGATACATATCTTTTATTTGCATTTATATCTACAACTCTGCTTGTATTATGTCCGTACAAAATAATTGTGAAGCAATAATTATGCTCTCTAATAGCTTTCAGTATCACATGACATTATTTTGCCGTTTCTCAAGATCCTCATGCATATAGATACCACATGGGTTCTTATGAAGCAAGAAGGACTATCAGAACCAGGCATATAATCAGAAGCAAAAAGCAGAGGTTCTCTTTTGCTATTCCAGTTCCTGCATATCATGGCTGTAGTTGCGATCTGCATTTAGCAGACAAAGGCAGGAATAGAGATTTAGATGAGGAGGAGACAAAAAAGAAAGCATAACATTGGTTTCTTCTCCACATCTCCTGCGCTGAGGGCCAAAGAGGGAAGAGATGAAAAGTTGGAGGCACCAAGAAGTATTCAGTGCCCAAAAAAGAGAGAGATGGCATGTCTACTGACCACAGTTTGAATGTGACAGGTAGGCAGATCACACTACCTTGTATTAGTAAAATAAGAGAGATACCTACATGGTTCATGCAGGCACAAAGTGGGAGGCTCCAAAATTGCCTAATCTGAGAGTGATTTATCAAATTGTTGCTCACATTAATTGTCTCAACATGGATTTATGGATTTCATTTTTTGCTTGGGAGAGGCAGCTAAAGAATAAACTGACAAAACAGGAGAAGAAATAGGAGCAGAGCTAATGTATCTCTTTGGTATCATCCTCTTCGATTGCTGCCTGAATCCAAATGTACTTCACACTAGAGCACTTTGTTGTGTTGACTGGAGGAACAGGTCTTGTGGGACATCGATAGAAACCTGACAATCTCCAAGTCTCTCACCATTACAATAGGTGAAGGGACAGCAGAATGCAGGCACTTTGATGGTTTGGGGAACTGAGATACAAAAGTTAATAGAGAATTATTAAACCAAACTGAAGCTGATTTATGCAAACAAAGTTGACTATGAAATCATTGGGAATAAGTGCCAAATTAAATTGCTCCATGTAAACTTGGATGGTGGAGATCAAGAGTTAGCTTTTAAGTTTTTACTTTTATAAATGTATAGACTGTCATTATTCAAACATATTTTACTGGTTTCTTTCAAAACAATAGTACAATAGCTGTATATAGTATTTGAATGTATGGTGGTTTTATAATTTTGATAGATTTTAAGGCAGATTTTTAAAAATTTATACAAAATTTTCTCTACGTGTTTTTTATGTAACATTAAACTTTCATATCTATAAAACAATGTGTAAATTGTATAAAATTATGTATTATAGGAAGTATGCATTCATCTCTATGTCTATAACAGTTGCTTTTACTTTTATGTTTTATTAATTTACTTCAAATTTGTTTACAAAAGGAATCTATCTGATTTCTTTCTATACCATTCACCAAATTTATTTATTATTTCTTTTTATAGTGTCAACTTTGAAATCCAACTTTACCTTGAACCACTTTCCTTAAGTATATTTGTGTTATTCTATATTTTGGATGTATCTTATTTTTTTAACTATGATAAATTGAGGTGACACTTTAAAATCTGAAGTATCAGTTCTACCTCATTGTCCTCCCTTGTCATAATTTTCCTGGATACCCACAGAACTTTAGGATAATTTTTATTAACTCACCAGAAATAGTGGTATTCTGAATGAAATGGAATTACAATCTATAACTTAATTTAAGGGAAAATTTATCTTTATATAGATGAAACTTTCTCACAGTTTTTTTTACATAAATTTATTTCACTCATATATTTTTCTCAGTAAAATCTTATAATTTTATTTAGAGAGAGAAGTATTCTCATTTCTACTTTATTTAGGTCTACATTTCTTTCATGTGTCTTCTCCCTGTTGTGTGTGGAAAATTCTTGCTTTGAAATTTATAATTTTAGCGATATTTTAATATTTGACTTAAATATTTGGTTTACTCAGCTCATTCAATTTTCAGGCAGAAAACTAGGTTAAAATGTCCCCATGTTTTTGTATGTAGTATCATATTTCAGTTTCTTATTTGATAGGATTTTCTTACGAAGAGTGATCATTACTTGTAGAAAGCATGATGGCTATCCTTGGCATTAATGCTGTTATTTAGCATTAATAAATGTATATCCAGTGTTATGTATGAGGCTGACTGAAAGGGATGTGAAAGTGTTGGTCATACTAAGATTTTCTATTCATGTTTTAGAAACTTTCTTTCTTTAGATTGGATTTTAAAAATGATCAAGTGTTATCTTTCAGGGCACTGAAGTTATTTTGAGATTTCCTTTATTTAATTTATTTATAACTTTAATTGGAATTTCCACATATAGCTTATATTTGTTGAGTAAATGAAAAGTGAACTAATTTTTAATGCATGACTAAATTTGATTAGTATTTTATTTAGGATTTTGCCTTAGTATGAATACTATTTTACTATAATATAGAGATATAGAGTAATTCAACTATAATACAGAGATATAGAGTAAGTCACTGAGTCATCAGTGTTATAGTGGTAAGCTGAGATGTTTTCCAATGATACACGTGTAGGCATAAATAAGCCCAATAATAAGTAACCTATTTAACGAATACATCACATTAAAAACATGATCAACATTTTCTCTTTCAGACTCTTTACTATTAGAGAAAAAAGAAAGCTTTTTTATTCTAACTCTTCCATAAAAACTAAAGAAAGATTCTGGCTCAGTAGGTCTAAGTTAAAAAAACAGATGCCAATTGAAGAGAGAATGCTGGACTGTCATTTATATCTTTCTTAAGTACCATAAGAATGAATTTGTGTTAAATAATGATTTAGTGGTAGAACATACCATAAAAAAGTCCTTTCAAAGTCTCACCTGGTACCTCTGGGTTTAGAAAAATGTAGGAGACTAATTAGAGGATCATTTCCATAGGTCTATTTATATTTGACATTAAAATTAAATTTATTTACTACAGTTCAATTATATACATAAGAGTTTTTATTTAAAGTTATATCTATATTCTATCTTATGTAAAATATTACGTTCTTATTTTTATTTTTTTTAAATTATTATTATTATTATTATTATTATTATTTATTCAACTGTGCGCATGTGCGTGTGTATGTGTGCGTGTGTGTGTGTGTCTGTGTATGTGTAGAACCACGGACGAATTCGCGAACCACCATGGACGCCTCCACCTCCTTCTGCCCCAGGATTCACAGGCTCCGCCCTACCAAGACCAGAAGCGCAGGCCGCCCCCGTTTCTGCCTGGCGTCTATACGTGGGATCTAGGATCCAAACTCAGGACCTTCCACCTGCAAGGCAGAGGCTTAACCCCTGAGCCACCTCTCCAGCCCGTCTTATTTTTATTTTGTAGGATAGTTATGCTGGCATTTTGATTATTATATGTCTTTACAAAGAAGCATGTGCTGTATTTAATGTCTCTTCAGTTGGGATTTGCTTAACAGATGGTAGTTTAGCTGCCTAATGTTATTTTTTCCATGTAAAACATAAAGTAAATATGCATGTATTAGCCAGTGGTATTTCTGAATTGGCAAAAGACAAAACAGTTAAATATCTTATTAGTAAAACTACTAATAATTTTAAATTCTATAAATGCATACATATATATGAATAGGATATATATGTTAGTATATATAGTCTATTTTCAGTTTGAAAATAACAGATATTCTCAGATATTTCATGTGGCAAAACACGAACAAAGAAACTATTCAAATTAAAGTTTCAAACTTCATTTGAAAATATCATGGCATGATTTAACTAAAGTTCAACATAATCTTATATTAAAATTTATAAAATTAATTTTATAAGCTGAGGAAAGTAACAAAATTGTTTGGAATGCAATATAAAATAAATACAAAGAATGGCATAAATTAGTCTAATTCTAAACCTTAATATTCCAAGAGTGTGGGAAATTGGAACATGTTATCAGATGTCATGTGATCACTCCCATGCCATCATTTTGGTTTCTATTACATGCCAAGTACTATACTGGTCCAAGATCAAAAGAGCAGCTGTTCCTCAGGAATTATTATCTTACTGTATGAAGGTAGGAGCTTGACAAGACTGAATCAATTAAAATATGTCAAATCATTCTTAGACTTAGGTATGGAATCTAACCAAGTTAATAAAATAGAATGCATAATTTCTATTGGAGAAGATTAAAAAATAAGCACTCCATGATTCATGGTCACTAATGCAAAATAAGAAATAAATATAAACAGGTATTAAAAACCCATAAGCCTCAAATGATTTGATAGAAATATGACCAAATGTGAGGGAATTATCATTGTGAACCAACAGTTTCAGAACTTGGCATGTGACTGTGGAATCAATATTAACATCCATTCCTTACTGGTCTGTTGCTTCCAGTTTGGCAGTAGAAGACTGATTGAAGGTTGGGGCAGAAGAAATTTCTGATTGATGTAATATTTTTTAAATTAATTAATTTATTTTTTCCACTCACACAAACTTAATAGGTACCCCGTCCCCTCCCTCCCTCCATCCCTCCCTTGCTCCCTCCTCCCTTTTTCCTTCCCTCCCCTCTCCCTTTCTCTCAGTGCCTCCCTCCCCCTATCCCTGGAGCATCCTTTAATGTAAATGTCAAGCTTCCCCTGGGTCCTCCCCTCTAATGAGGTGTAAGGACTCAGTAGCATTGCCTAGAGCCTTTTAGTATAGGAACACTATTGTGGCTGTTAATCCCTTGCTTCTAAGTATCTAAGTGCCTGTGATCCATGCTAGACTTTGGGGGGGTCAATGCTATGTCAGTCATTGCACAGATTATGCAAAGTCCTATTATGGTTACTTCGGCCCTAACTTGTGTGGAGTATCTTGCATATCGTTTTTCCTCCACATCTTTAGACTCTTAGAATCTTATCGCCCTCTCTTCTGCAAATTTCCCTGAGCTTTAGGATGGGGAGAGATTAGGCTGGCCTGGTTCCAGGTGGTTAATGTAGGGTCTCTGATGTTCTGAATTATGAGGGTTTTTTTTTCCAGTTTTGCTGTTCCTGCACTGCCTTTGGCTCCATCCTGATGGGTATTGGATATCTCCTCCCAAAGATAAAAGGCTGTTAAAATAGAGTCTTACTATAAGAGTAGTTTCAAAGGTAGATGGACGAAAAGTAGGAGACCGTGATGATGGGGGGTCAATCTGGTTGATGTAATATTTATATAGCATTAAAAGTTTGGTTTTTACCCATTGCAAGTTTTCTTCTTCCTATATCTAAGCAATGTGAGATGACTTTTAGAAAACCATCTGTCATGGTTTATCTTGCTAGTTGATGAGATTTAAAATCACCATGGAAAAGTACTTCTGAAGTGTTTGCAAAGTAGTTTTTTTATTAGGTTAACTGAATTGGAAAGGCACATCCCAATGTGTGTGGTACATTCCATGGGCTGAGGTCCTGAAATGAATAAAAGGGAAAAAAGCAAGTCAAGCACATCATTCGCCTCACTCTTGCTTTCTGACTGTGGACAAAATGTGAGTATCTGCTTCACATTCCTGCTCTGATGGACTCTACCTTTAGACTGTGAGCTGAAGTAAAACCTTTCCATCCTTAAGTTCCTTTGATCACAGTAATGAGAAAAATAACTAATACACCCTTTAAAAAGTGAAGTCCCACAAAGGGGGATCTGATGCGATTCTTGTTAGTATCTTTTCTGATCTGCATCTACTAGGACCCCAAGAGTTTTCCTATAGGAACAAAATCGAAACCAGTAAAAATCTTAGAAGAATATGATTTGACTCTCATGGAGAGTTTGGATGCCCAGAGACCCAGACTCTCACTTGAAAAATCAACACAAGAGAAGCACTGGAACTGCCTGATAAAAAAGACTGAATGTAAAGTTTATTTTCTAAAGTCTGTGGGGGCAAAGACGCAGCTCTTGCTAATCCACCAGATGAGTCAGGAAAAACATATCCAGTCTTCCAGATATATACAGCCTCATTGCAGAAGCAGTAAATAATTTGATATTAAGAGCCATAGTTTCTTCCACAACAGCTTGCCACAACAGCTTTGGGTAACATGCTAAGAAATAATGAAGGCTATGAAGACATTGCAGTAAAGTTCTGTTTCAAAGGCATTTTGACAAGAACCCATCAAATGGGACTGTCCTCCAAGGGGGAGACACTCCCAGCAGAACAGAAATGATGGCTCGGTAGGAACTGTAACTGACATAAGCATCACCTATATAGTTTCTAGCGATAAGTATGCAAATTGCCATGACATGGCTAGCCAGTTTCCAAAAGAAAGTGAATGCTCCATGTGAAATAACTGAGAACAAAGCCACTGTACAGTGTGGGACTGGAGAATCATAGGAGCATATATGGCGTAGAGTTGGCAGACATTGTTAAGTGCTGTGGAAGAGGCTATGTCTCTGCTTGACTCTGAAGTTTCTTAAATCTCTTCCCATAGTGGTATTTTCCTGAGTCAGTTATTAATTGGGTTTTGATTCCAGGTGAATAAAAACAGCAAGTCTTCCTTGCTTTTAGGTTATAGCATGATTTTTAATTAATTATTCTTTACATAAGTACATTTGGTATTGGGACTGGTGAGTAACACTGAACTAAGAGGTGAAGCTCACTTCATTTATGTCACTGTGGAACTTGGCCACAAACCTTTGTGCTGCATATCTGTTGGAAGAGTTTACTGGATATTATCATGATAAAATTTCCAAATCATAGTTGATAAACAGGGAAAGAAAACTTCTCTATTTCTCACCCTCAAGAACTCTTTATAAATGGAGCTATGCTTCTTATCTCAGTGTTTAATCTTTGACTCTATAAAACCACCAAGAAAAATGCCTTATTAAATGCTTAAATCTTTAAATTTAAGTGGCTAGAGTTTCCTAAAAAATGGATAGTATGCACTTCTGTGGTATAATACCTTATGTTGAAATAAAAGAAGAGATAAAAGAGAAGCAGAAATCCCCAAGTCCTTGTAACTTGAAAAATGAAACAAATTTAACCTACTACAAATGGGCCACGTGGATGTGAGAAAGGACATATTAATCAAACCTTACCAATTAAGGGACTGGTGTTTCACTGTTAGACTCTGAGATGAATTTCAAAAGCACGGCTTGATGGAATGGATATTTATGTTATTAAGATATTACAGCAACTGATCTTCATCTTGTCTGAGTGCTACATGGAGGTCAAGTTGAAGTTCTCAGCTGATTAACATCGTGACAATTAATAAAGATGATTTAGCTTGTCAGTCTAGCTTCACCGAAATCTTGAGTGTACAGGAGCAGGAAATTTTTTCCAAGGCTGAAAAATAATGTCCTTTGCCAAATAGAGAGAGTTAAATGGATTAAAACCAAGACTTGGTGGTGTTTACCTGTAATCCCAGGCTAGTCAAGAGACTGAAGCATGAAGATCTCAACTTTGAGGCCAACTTGGTGCAACTTAGTAAGATACTGCTGCTACAGTTAGTTACAAGTGTCAACTTAATAACAGGAAGCTGAACCCTTTGACATCCCTTTCAAAAATTGTCTAAGTAAGACAAAGCTCTAAATAAGCCTGTGAAAAAAATAATCTAATCCATGTGGAAAGCCCCAGATGATAGTGAGTAGGACCATTCCCTGGACAGGTAGATAAGATGAAGAAAGAATTTTATGTTGGTGACAGCCTGGCAAGTTAATAGTTCCTTATGCTTCTCTTAGCTTTTTCTATAGAAATAGTGTGGCCAGTTCCCTTGGTTCTTGATGCTGATGTAACTCTCCTCTCATATGGACTATAATTTCTATAATTTGTAATTTCAAGTTAAAATACAAATTCCATGTACACCCAAATGGTTTGGGTTGAGTATATACCATAGTAACAAAACATGAAATTAAAACAACTGTCTGAAAATTTTTTTAAAAATCAAGCAAATGAAAGTCCAAACTGAAAGGCAAAACCCCATTCATTGCTCATCACTTAGCAAATAATTTGAAATGAAAATGAATTAATATAAAATACTTAGAATTTGTGAAATTTGAAGCTAAAGCCCATCTATTGTCTGCAATAATTTTCAGTTATACTTTCTAAAGGTGGTTCTCTCAGGTGATGGTGTTTTCCATTAGTTCTTTTTTCTGCTTATCGTGGATACTGTCTAAATTGCCACAGATTTGGAAATAGAGGCGATATTCTTATTAGCACTTATATAAACAGCTTGCAATGTATTCGTTTGAACTTGTTTTTGCTTCTAAATTACCAAATTAGTGTTTATGAGCATCTGCTGTTCTGAACTTCTCTCTAGCCATTCACATCATATGACTATTCACATCTCAGGACTATTTACTGTTTTTAGCGTAATCACTTAAAAGTCATTCTTGGTCCTTATTTCCTTTTGACTCACATTAAAACAATAGCAAGTTCTATGACTGGCTGTACTTTCGATTTACATAAAATGTTTGATCACTTCTTGATACCTGCAGAGTTTGATTGCCCTAATCCAAAAAATTAACTCCTCTTCCCTCTCTGTTTCTATAGTTCCTAAATGGTCCAAAATGTTGGAGCTACATTGTTGTTGATAAACTCATGACCAAATGTCTTATAAGGGAAAAGGGGGCTTTACTTTGGCTTGTGGCTCTTCATTATAATTGCTTGTCCAACTTGGATACACCAATGCTGGGATCCAAGGGAACCACACAATATCCATATATACATAGGACTCCTGAGAGAGGGCCAGTCCTTACTTGTCAGACCAGTGTGTCTAGTCAAGTACACTAAAGGATGTCAAGTTCCTTAACTAGATTCATCAGTCTTTTTCAAGTGCCTAGGGAATAGTCCCATCCAGCATGAATTGGGTCTTCTCCATCTATTAGACAATCTTCTACAGGCTTGCTTGGGGTCCAATTCAACCACTGATTCTTTACAAAGAGCTCAAACCCTCAACTTTCAAGTTGACATCTGTATCTAACTATGACAGTTTCTGCTTTGGAACATTCCAGCTTATGCTACAGAGAAGCCTGAGCTATAGTCTTAAAGCACAACTTAGATTATATCATTCCTTTTTGTCAATTCCTATAAATTCATTATATGAATGCAAAATGTAAACTGTTGTCCTATTCAGGTTTCCAATTACTATAGTAAATGTTTGAGATAGTCAGTTGGTAAAGAGAACAAATTTATTTTCCATCATGGAGCACTGTCCTATAGACATGTCATAGACTTTACCCTCTCAAGCTCCCAGCAGATGTGATTACCTGCAAGAGAACTGTACAAGGTGGGGTTTATTAAATGTTCATCATGGACAAGGGTTGGGGGATTATGAGGCCATGCTCCTTCCCACTGGTTTATAATTAGTTTATAGAGAAAGAAAGAGACATTTTCTTTGGTGGTGTAGCCCCGCATAACTTTCCCATGTTTCTGTAAGCAAACTTCTCATCAGTGTTTCTGCTCAACAAACTAGATTTGAGTAGAAGCATTACTTTGAGCTGTCCTTGGTGCCCTATCTGAGGTTAGCAGACATTCATTCCTTGCCCTAGGAAAAGTTCACACAATATTTTTACTCATGGTTTTAGAAGTTTTGGTCCATGACTGATTGACCCTGTCCTTTGGGCCTGGAAGTCAACAGCACAGCATGACCACAGAACAGGGCAAAACTGTTCACCTCAGGGTCAATATGTGTAAGAGAGGAAGAGAAAGGGTCTGAGACCTCATTATACCTTCTACTGTGACTAGAACTCTACAATAAGGTTTCATGTTTCATCTCTTCCCAGTAGCGTCATGCTAGAGACCAAGCAATTGCCACAAAAGCCTTTTGGAACCATTCCAGATCCAAACTATATCAGCTGTTTGCTATCTCAGAGTATTGGCCTTTTTTGATCTTGTGCTTTCTAAGTCCATCGTTTGTCTATGAATTCCTCATTAAGCTCTAAGTACACCATTCTTTTGGTCTTCTTGGAGCTCACAGAGGAGTGTATCATCTTTATACTTTTTTTTTCTCTGACTTTAATGTTTTTCCACCCAGTTCTTTCCACATTTTGCTAAAAACATTCAGGTTTTCACCTAAATGTTCTTGACCATCTTATGCTGCATAGTGTTAGGATTTCTCTTCCTTAGCTTTTAACCCCTTGATCGGTTTGCTATGCTTTATAAAACAGTTAGCAACTTGACATTCATTATTGTTTAACCTTTGACACATCCCACTAATCCCATACCTTTGGTTTCCTATAGACAGGGATTATTATCTTTTTAGCTCTCTACTCTGTATTTTAAACTAGCATAACAATTGACAGAGAATAGGCAGGCAATAAATATTTGATCAATGAGTATATGAATTTATGTGGTAAGAAAGGACAAAGAAGTGATGAAGGTGTTAGCTGAAAGTGAAGCAATCTGTTGTCAAGGAATTTCAAATCTAATTACAGGGGAAAAACAGCCACACCTATGCAAAAGAACACAAAGTATTGCAGATCGAATGCATAATTATCAAGTCGGGCAGAGCAAAGCAGGATATTTTATTATGTATATTACGTGGGCCATCTGCTTCCTCCTGTTTTTTTACATTTCTCCATACTGCCTAATATGGTCTCTGCACATAAATGTTGACTATGACTAATTGATTATTTTTTAAAAATATTCATGTGTAAGCAGAAAATGATATTGAAAGTAAAACTAAAGTGAAGGCTTTTGAATTACCTTGGATTACCTGTAATTTAGTTTTTCAATGCTTGATAACAAGCATGAATATACCTTGGCTTTTGTTAAGCCATTCATTAGAGTAATTTTTTTGACATGGCACAATATTTATGAGATACTTCTAGTTAAAAAGAAATTTATTATAAATATTTTCTTTCCAATGTTTAACATGTCCACATCTATGATGTTTATGAATCTTGTTATTTATTTTTATTTAGTTCTTTTCTACTCTGGCAATTTCATACATGTATACAGTGAATTTTATGTTTATAGTGAATTTTACTCATTTTCATTCCTATTACCATGTCTCATCTCACTCACTTTCTTCTCCCAATGAAAAGCCTCTTTGTGTGTGTGTGTGTTTGTGAGAGAGAGAGAGAGCAGACCCACTGAGTTCAGTGAGGGTTGCCTATATTAGCATGTGCAGGAGGGTATTTACTGGAATATGGGTAAATTATCAGTGGCTATACCACTAAGGAGAATGGCACCCTTTTTTCCAGGAGGAGCGAAACCTCAAAAATCTTCTCTTTTCCACAATGAAATGCTGATAAGCTTATTTTTGTGCAGATAAATGCAACTACAGTGGGTTCATTAGTGCAATGGACAAGACACTGTTCAGAAGCACTGTTTCCCAACATTTGACTCTCACATTCTTTTCACTCTTTTTCTATGATTCTCCCTGAGCCTTGGAAAGGATTATATAACTATCTTGTTTAGGACTTAGAGGTTCATAGTCACTTCTGCATGTTGTTCAGTTGTGAGTGTCTATATTAACTTCTATCCACTGTAAGACAAAACTTCTCTGAAGACTGGGAATTATTCTAATGGATAGGTATAAAAATAAGAATTGAGAAGGCAGCTTGATACCATGTACATTTAGGAAAACAATACTAGTAGATTCATCTTGAAGGTCTATGACCTCTCAGTTATGGATTTTTCACCCAGGCTTAGAGTAACAGATAGTTGAGAATTCACTCCACCAACTTCTACCATGTGGAATAGTATTTAAATCCAATCAGAAATCAGTCACCAGTCACACTCATGATATTTATGCTGCTATTGTAGCAATGGGTACATCTTTGCAGTATGGCTGTTATTGTATCTCATGGGGTTCACATCTGGGTAAAAATACAAATTAGCTTTCATTCCACAGTAGCCTGCATAGCACCTCTGGCACTGTGAAAGCTAACCTGTAAGGAGGCAACTTCTAGATCAGTGTTTCAGTGTGATTTCTCCATGTCCTGGGATCATATGTGTGATATTTTATACAATAGGGTCTTGTCAACATTTGGCAGCCAATAAAAGAGTAATGGCAACAGCTTCTGTTGTTTTGGGGCCTCTGGGATCTCTCAGAGCAACAGTTCATAAGGAGGTGTCCCACACCTGATACTGGGATTTTTGTTTAATAACTTATGACTTTCGGGAGGAACATAATCCTTCTGTATAGAGTACCTCCATTCGAACTTAAAATTACATATTCCTAACAAATTTACGAAGTAGTAGATTCATAACAAACTTCTGAAGAAGTAGATTATGGCCTTTTCATACATCTTTGGTATTCATTAATCCTCCTTTACTTCCTGCTCTCCTACCTTCCCATCTCCTTTCCCACTTTAACTCCTTCTGCAGTATTCCTTTTTCTGCTTTCATAAGAACTGTTTTGCTGTCTCTTTTTTATGACCTTTCCTTCCCCTTCTAGTTTCCTGATTTTTAGAGGCACTCAAGTTCAACATCCAAATCTGAAGATTCAAAGCTATGATCCATATGTTAGAAAGAACTGATGGAATTTCCTTTTCTGAGTTTGGGTTATCTCACTTAGAGTAACTTTTTTATTCTAGTCCCAACCATTTTCCTGTAAATTTCATAACTTTATTTTTCCTAATAGCTGAATAAAATTCCATTGTGTATATGTACTGTATTTTTATTATCCATTCATCAGGTAATGTTCATCTAGGCTGATTTAATTTTCTAGCTATTGTGAATAGAACAACAAGGAACATGGATGAGCAAGTATCTCAGTGGTAGGACACAGAGTCCTTTGGAAACATGCCCAGGAGTGGTAGAACTGAATCATATATTTTTATTTTTTTGTTTTTTGAAGAACCGCCACACTCATTTTCATAGAGGTTGTACCATTTTACCTTTCTGCTAACAATATACCATGGTTTCCCATTCACCATGTCCTTTCCAATGTTTGTTATTTTCTTGATATGGGTTCAGAAGAAATCTAAAAGTACTTTTAATTCATATTTCACTACAGATGTTGAATACTCTCCAAGATAATTTTTACACATTTTTATTTTTTCTCTTATGAGCACTCTGTTCAATTCCATAGACCTTTCTTTTTAAATCAAGTTAGTTATTTGTTTTCTTGATATTTAAGTTTTTGAGTTCTTTGAATATTCTAGACACTAATCATCTGTCATATATAAAACTGGGAAAGATTTCTCTGCCATTCTGTAAGCTCCCTTGTTACTGGATTAAGACTTACCTTTGCAAAATTTACCTTTGCAATAAATTATTTTTATATTTATTTATTTTTCCCCTTCCCTGGAGCATCCTTTTGTGTGAATGCCAAACTTCCCTCTGAGTCCTCCACTCTATTGAGTTGTAAAGACTCAGTGGCATTGCCCAGAGCCTTTTCTTGGGCTCCCCTTTAGTATGGAAATACTATTATGACTGCTAATCCTTTGCCTCTAAGGATCCTAGTGCCTAAGTTGATTCTTATACATTTTAAGCAAGCTATTATTTTACACTTTCCTTGAGAATTGTTTGACCATATTTACTTAGCATGTAAATGAGCACACAATTTGTTAGGTTTGTCATTTTGATGGTTAATTTTGTCAGTTTGATTAGATTAATAGCTGTCTAAAGACATTAGTGAGACATTGGCAAAGACTATTAATTGAGTGCATAAACCCTCTTTGAGTATGGATACCACCATCCCATCCCATGGCTGAGATCCTAGACTGAATAAAAAGGAAAAAAGTTCCAGTGCTAAGCATTAATCTCTTCTTCCTGACTGCAGAGGAAATGTGATCAGCCACCTGCCACCCTGATGACCGTACCTTTACCATTAGGCATACGGTCTGTGTCCCTTCTTAAAGCCTGAACCACATGCTCCTTGTCAAGTGTTTGGTCATAACATGGAAAAAACTAGCAATAAATTAATTCTAAAAATGATTGCTCATTGATATGAATGGACTGAGGTTCACAACTTAAATGAGATATAGTGCCAATTCTCAAGTAACAATCATTCATTCACTTGATGTTTTCAAGCAGCTGAGAACTGACACATTCCAAACATTGTCCCAGGCACTGAGAAGGTAATTGCAAGCTAAGCAATCCAGGTCCCCAAGATCAAAGAAGTGTAAGATTACAGAAAATATAAATGGAACGAAAGCCAACAAATGTAATCTTACATAAAACAAGAGAAGAGACCAACTTTGGGAGCGCTGAACTGAAATGTCAAGTAGAGAGTCTAAGAAGTCCTGTCTGAGGAATGACATTGAAATCAGAAACTCCACAATGGATCTGGGTGGTCAGAGGAGAGCAGTGCAGAAGGATGGTCCTGAAGCTCACCTTAGGTCCATGCCATCAGGGCTTAAGAGGAAACCAGAATGTGCCTTACAGAATCTGCTGGTTGCTCTGAAATGCAGAAGGTAAACATTACTATTTGCTATCAGCCAAGCCTTATCAAGGGAAGATGCTGAGCCTCTACAGTGTGAATTTGACAGATGGATAAGGGGGTAGAACTCAGTCATCAGAGGGAACAGCATGCATGTCATCACCATCTGAAGGTTGTAACATGAAAGAGAAAGTAAATAAGTGGCATGACTCAGCCTCACATGAAAAGAATAGACAGACATGAGGTTGAACTGGTCAAGGAAGCCGATGGGGGGATCTTGCTATTTTCATCTGCATGGTAAGGGACTCTGCTATTTCCTAGGGCAATTTACAGTTGGGAAGAAGGCAAAGAAGGAGGCATGGTGACACTCTGTGGCATACTGGCTCTGAGGAGCTGTCTGCAGTTAACCCAGGAGATGGCAAGCTGCAGTTTTGCAGACCAGCAATTTTCCTCTCCTTGTTAACTGGGAAACTTGATCACAAGACCAAGAAATGGGCTTTGTTATTCACATGCCCCCCACCTCTGACCTCTGGTCTGAACTTGAAATCGCAAGAAGCAGGGAGAAAAGGTTTTTAAAATGTCTGGGAGATGAACAACCCATGTTTAACACGTGTGGATTTACATTGGCGTCATGTGTCTATCAGGTGTTCTTTTTCACACACACTAGAAGCAGGGGCCATTACTTCTGTTAAAGAAATGTAGTTATAAGATGGCTGATAACATTTCTGCACAGATAAGCTGAACAATCATTAAGAGGCTTTTTTTCACAAATAAAAGCATAGATCATTGGCATCCAGTTTTATGAAAAAATACAGAGAAAACTTGGAGGAGAGAGATTCATAAAAGACTTGAATTCTCCAAGACAGATATTTGAAAAAGACTTCATCTGCTTTAGAGAGACCTGTTATTTCGAAGGACCGTGATTTTCCCCTTGGTGCCCTGTTTTGAGAACACAAATTCAATCAACAGTCATATATGTACTTGGTGCTTTACTAAGGCTCTCTAAGTGACAGCGCTTTTCATATATGAAGACAGAAACAAGTGGGCTTGCGAACGACGTCTTGGCCCATGTGTTACTTTGGCTTTACAGGCTGTGTGAAAGCTGCCTTGTCACAAGAAGTCTTAATTGCAATAATTCTTTAGGAGAACTTCACGCTGTCTTTCAGGCGATGCTACTATTTCAGGCTCTGTTTGTGCCCTTACCCAACAGATGTGTTTATTTACATGTCTGATCTAATCAGGAAGACAAAAGAGAATTTGCTCACAGCCTTTTGCTTATTCTAAGGCAAGATGAAAGGGGAGGGGAGATGCAAATAGTTGAGGATCATGCAGATGAGAGTGGAAAAGAAGAAAAAGCATGTAGTGTGACTCAAACCAAGGCAGCTGTGCATTCTTTCTAGTTCCTTCTATGCTCTTTACAGCTGTGTGGGGGCTGAGTGTACTAGAAGGAGCCAACTGGTATCATCATTTCAGGGTGGGTGAGCTTCTTTTATATGTGACCTACCTGTACCAAGATGTCACTGCCATTGTTCCTTTGGATCCCTGTCTGATCAGGTGTAGCTAACCAATAGGCTAACACATTGTCCAAGCTGCTGGAAAACCAGTGGAGGCTGGACCTTCTTTGCTCCCTGTGTGGACTAAATGTTTGCCCAGTTGGAAAGGCTGGGTGGCGTTCAAGTGTTCAGGGAATACAAGTGGGTGGTGGCTCCTGAAGAGGCTCTGAGTGCAGGGTGGGCATAAGCAGGAGGCCAGGGGATGTGTTTGGCAGTAGATAACAGTGCCTCTGTCCTTCTGTCCTGAAACACATTTACCAAAAAATGTCCTGGATTAAAGTTTCCACCTTTCCTGTCCTCATCTTTTGCTTTTACACACAATGACGTAAACAACATGGAAATCAAGCAGAAAGCCAAACCTAGCAGTTAGAGCCCTAGTGCTAGAACTTCATCCCCAGCCCTATGATTTCTACTCAGTAAACAAATGATACATCTGAAAAGTTGATATAGTTACTGTTCTTTTAGTCATTGCTTAGGAAACCAGGTAAAAGCTGCACAGTGACATGTACGTGTACACACACACACACACACACACACACAAAGTCATCTTACCAAACATTGTGGCATTCTGGGTAAATTTGTACTTAACTAAAGTCTCTTCCTTGGAAGTCTTTGTCATAGAAAATAACTTTTCCCCTATAACAAATCAAGGTGTCCTTCCTCAGGGCACTGGTCCTATGGGTTGAAAGGTTGCTCTAAATGGTGGACTTCCTTTCCCTAGGTTGTGTTTTGGTTTCTATTTCACCTTTATCAATTGTGTGCTTACTGATATCACAGCCAGGCATTTTATCCAACATCACCCTAAATATCTAATGCTTGTTACAGGTAATGAGATAGATGGCTGTCCTCTGTGCCTACTTGATGTGCTAATGATGGGCTAGAGTCAGATGCTCATAGGCAAATACAATTCAAGTTCTCATGGCTGATGTCAACAGTGAGCACAGCTTAACACATGAAAGCTACCTCTGTGTGTAGATTTGAAGACAACTGTGTGAGTGCTCTGCAGAGAGCCACAGAGAGTCTTTTAAGGGGGCATGTGTCTACTGTGTCATCCTTGGAAACCAAAATTAATGTTTGTTTTATTTAATAATAAGATTCTAATTAGAAGTTTGGGAGCATGGTGTGTTATTCATATTTGTAAAACTTTATTCCCTTCAGTAATAAGAAAGAGCAATTTCTCCCCCCTCCCTCCCTTCCCTCCCTCCCTCCCCCTTTCTTCCCTTTTTCTCCCCTCCTTCCCTCCCTCCCTCCCCCTTTCTTCCCTCTTTCTCCCCTCCTTCCCTCCCTCCCTCCCTCCCTCCCTCTCTTTCTCCCTTCCTTCCTCTACCCTCTCTCTCTCTTTATTTGGTCTTTAGGAGAGGAAGGAGCCAAAGAACCAGTGCCAGGAGGTGGCAGGGTCAGGCTGTGCTAGCCTCTAGATTTTTCTACAAAGGGGAGTATACCCAAGCCTGCCTTTACAGCTCTGCCAAGGGTCTGGCAATTAAATAACATGAATGTGCTTGGGCGTTTAGTGGAAATCATATTCCTGGAGAGGAAGTGTATTTAAAACAAGCATTGCCTCCAGGCTCCCGGTGTTTGTGTTTAGCTGAAAGGTGCTTTCTCTCTAAGTAACATGCTTTACAAGAAAACTGTCTTGATCTTTGCCTGACTCCTGTGTTTACCAGCTGAACTGCAGGAGTGGTCACTGCACCAGAAGCAGTGAAGAAATCAAAACTGTGGTTTCCAGAGATGTGAGCGCCAGTCAGCGTGTTCATGAGATCGTTTTTATAACAGAACTCTTTAACCCTAAAGATAGTCCTGGTCGCTAATTCTTGGGCTTAAAGACAAGTTACTAACCAATGTTCAAAATTGAAAGAAAAAGCATGGAAACTGTGAGAAAGATGATCATTTTTACTTTTTTATTTTTGTAAACCTCTTACATACTTCCCTGCAGTCATTCCAAATGTCAGCATTGAATGCAGGGGTAGAGAGAGCATTCTATCTCCAATCACACAAATAGTCCCAGAGAAGAGCCAAGAGGGAATTGCACCATGGTCTGTAGCCTCCTTTTTATTTTGAATTAAAATAAAATTGTGTCATCCTGTGTAAGAGATTTTTTGATTTTTAATTTTTTTAAAAAAAAAGTCAAGTATGCATATTTTCTGCTTTACAGAAAAACTGAAGAGTTTAGAAGAAAGCGATGACCTGATGTTTTGGTTTGAAGAAAGCAAACATAGGCAGGCCATCCCTGAAGAAGGCCCTGCGTCTCTCCCTGCGTGTCTCGCTCCACCTTGGGCAATACATGCGGTAGCAGTTCAATGGCAGGGCTGGGAGCATCCTACGCTGCCTGTGAACGTGTTGATGTGATGCACTGAAGACGATCATTTAGCTCTTCATCTCAGCTCTGATTCTTTTTTCTGTTTAGCTCAGCCAGCAGCTTGCATTTCATTTTCTTCTCCTACTTAAGGAGAAAATAGGTTCGAAAATTAGCTGGGAGCTCTCAGTGATTTAGAAGATCATGAAAAGAAAAAAATCTCATCTCCATTCCTTAGCAATGACATAGGAAATGTGGAAGCAAGAGAATGTTTTCTAAATGTGACCACAATTAATATAAGCATATTGTATGTGGGGCTGAGACTGAAATGAAGTCAGGAGAAAACTTACAGATGCACAAGTCAGCGAGCCTTTTGATGTGACTGAATCCCCAGTGAATCTTCATTATCAACTAGAGGAGATTACGTGGTGTTCTTGTTTGCGAGGCTTGAGAATTATTGAATTGCTACTAAAAGCTTTCAGAAAGTAAAGAAACCTTCCCAGAGACAATTATGACCATTTTGCTACTGAAATGTTTTAAATGTTTCCTTGTGTGGCAGGGCTTTAAATGAAATGAAAGAAAACAACATGTTGACATAGACTCTCATGGCCTTGTCTCTGATTGGTCCATACTCACATAATTGGACAAATGACAGCTGAATATAGATGTTTCAGAGTGTGTCATGTCTGCCAAGGACAGATGGTCCAAAGCCAGAAGAGAGAGGCTACTGAAGATGGAGCCAAGAGAGGGGGTGATTCTGGAGAGACATAAGTAGCTGTTTTAGCCATCATCTTGTTAGCTCCATCATTGGCTCAGACACTATTTCAGTTCACTGCATTAATGTGTTATTGTCTTCCCTTTTTTATGATCATTTGACTACACTCTTCATTAGAAAAAAATGAGACATTTATGAAGTTTGACTGAGTGAAAGGATCCGCAAAGCAATTATAGTGGAACAGTTAACAAGCACTTTCTTCTCAGAGCCACACCTTCATCTAAATGGAAATGTTTGGAAATTGATTTTTGTCACCCCTTGTGATAGTGTTACAACAATTCAATTGAAAAGGACTCCAATGAGGTTGGTGTGAAAGTTAGTTATAGGTGTCACCTTAACAACTGGCAACTGAACCTTTAGGCACACCTGTGAAATATAATTGAGTTAAGTCTCTGAACAAGCCTGTGTGAGACTACTTGGTATAGGGAGACCTAATCCATAATGGCTGTAGGTGGGTAAGAGAGAAAAAGAACAGAATGGCTTTAGCTGACTGGCAAACTTGGAGGAATGTTTCTCCCAGCCCTTCCTATGGACATGGTATGGTCATGTCCTTTGGTTCCTTGTAGAGTACCATGATGCTGGTATGAACTGTAAGCCAACTAAATTCCCTTGTTCTGTTAAATTGATTGGGTTATGTATTATCACAGCAATGCAAATATCTGATGACTAGGACAAAATTAGTACTAGAAGAGTGGGGTATTGCTGTGAGACGAAGACAAGAGGCAAGCCAAAGAACATTATCATGTTGACCTTGAATTTCCAGTTATGACATCTTGAATGGCTAAGAATCTGTTTATTGAGATGGCTAAGTTAGTGACAAATGTATTTATTTATAAGCACATGTATAGGTTTTTAGCAAGCTGGCATCCCCATGTCAATATCATAATGATGACAGACATTTCTGTTGCTCCAAGCCTTTCTGTGTTCATATCTTTTCTCATTCAGTTTGTTCTCTCAGACCCAGGAAACCACCAGTCTCTTTCTACTATTTATGTATTAGAATTGTTATTTTAGTTTCCCACTAGTGAAGTCACACTGTGTATGAAAACATCCAAAAGCAATTATACTGAAACAGTTAATAAGCACTTTCTTCTGATAGTGTTGCAACAATTTTAATTGTAAAAGGGACTCCGATGAGGTTGGTGTGAGAGTTAAAATTTTGGATCTAGTTTCTCTTGTTTGCCTACATGCTTTTTAAATGAACTTAGATTTTTTTCCCAAGTTCTCATTCTTTTTCATTAGTGAGTAGCATTTCACTGCATACCTCTATCACAATTAATCTCCTATAAGATGTTTCACCTGTTTATTCATTCTCTATTTTGAATCTTCTTTTATAGTTCTCTATGTGGACACATGTCTTCATTTTCTTTGGACGAATACCTAGAAACTGTTACATACAGATTAGTATAAATCTGTAAAAATATTTCTGAAGCAGCTTTATTACTATTAATAAAATGTAATGTCATTGAATGTTTTCTGATTTCAATTTTATTTGAAGCACTCTGATGACTAATGATATTAACCATTTCCCACATCATTATGCATGTATACATGCAAATCTGTATCCTTTGTGTATAGTCTCCTCATATATCTATCCATTTGCTTATTAGCTTGTCTTTCTCATTGAATTATAAAAGTTCTTTACATATCTTGGAAATGTATTATCTTTCAAATGTATGTGTTTTGGATATTTTTCACCTGTCTGCAACTTGCCTTTTCATTTTCTTAAGTGGTTATCAAAGATCTACAAAATAGTAAATGTTAACCAAATTTAAAATACTGCTTGTTTTGTGCTGTGATATTTCCTTCGGTTATTCTATCATTTTATGTACCCAGTAACTCAAAGCAGAAACATGGTCATTTCTGAGTCTTCTCTCCCCTGTGTAGTTTGTTGACTCTGCTCCTGAACTTCCCAATCATGATCCATTCCTCTCTACCCATGCCTCTATTCACCTATCCTAAGGCATCTGTCCTCCCTTGCCTGGTATATTATGATGATGTGCTTTACAAAAATGCTGATGCTAGTGCTTTCTGCCTAAAATCCAGGCAGTGATTTCTTAGTGTCCAAGAACACACTGTAAGCTTCGATGTTGTCCACACTGCTTCAATCTCACTTTCATTCCCATTCTTCTCCCTATTTCCATCTTCCATCCCACTTTTCTTCATTGTTCTTCTCTTAGGCATGCCAATTTTTGAGTTTTCTCAGAAATTTCAGCTTCTTCTCAGACGCATATCTGCAGTCTGACTATGGTCTGCCTTCTTTATATTAATCTAGGGTGGCATCCTTTGTTCTGGAAGGTCTGTTCTTGTATCTATAAGAGTGGCTTCTATGGCTCTGGATGCTGTCCATTTAGTCGAGACGATAAGTAGACCAATAACTATGCCCTTAGGTAAAGACTAGTGCGATGGAATGATCTTCATGAACATGCTTTGTGGTTCAAAGAGACACATTGAAATGCAAAAATTTGCCACCAGACTTGGAAATAGCCCATCTTGGAGTATGAAACCAAAGCGGGAGTTCTTAATGGTTTTGAATAGTCGTGGTTCAAGGATCCTGGGCCGAGTGATCAGAGGCCCTTAGGGGGCAGCAGAGGATCAGATAACAAGGGAGACATCAGTAGGGGCAAGAGCTAGTCTAAGTAGAGACCTGTGTCATTAGCAATGTTACTATCTTTCATGTCTTGGAAATAAATAGGCACAAAAACTAGAAGTGATGGAGTTTTTAAATCACAAACAAATGGATGTTATGAGAAATGCACTTCTTTAAATCTGACCAATGTATGATAAAGGATGCATAAAGTCTGTGGACAATGTGCTTTACCCAAAGGCATGAATGATTTGAAACATATGTGGTGGGTAAAACAGAGTTTTCTGCCTAACAGAACTTCTGTCTTTATGCTGGACATTTACCTGTACCATTCTTGCATATGTGACATGTATCTGACTGTGGAATGCCCTCAGAACATGGGTGGAAATCTATCTGAACACTGAAGAGGAAGATGGAAGAAATGCAGGTAAGAACTATTATGTAAGTATACAAGTCAAACTAACTGAACCACATATTATAGTTTTATTGTCTTCTGTCTAACTATAAAAGCCAGGTCATTTTGATGTAGGGGGAAAAGGTCTTAATATATGGGCTACTTTTTATACTATGAGATCTGTTTATTTTTGATTCAGAAGTTCTGAAATTTCACCTGTGCTTCCTACACAAACGATTTCAGACAAATGACTATGACTTCCTCACCCACAAAAGGAGAATGATAAAAATACCAACTACCAAAAAATAGCAATTATTTTACCAATGTTAATATTTTATGTCATAAACGAATCTGAATGATGAGAACTTTGGCACAATGTTGGACATTATCATTGATTTCCTCTTCACACTGTGTCCTCTCATCATTTTGTACTTAGTCCGTCGAAAACAAACATTTTTGTTAATCACAATAAAAATATCCCATCCATTTGAAGTTGCTAGAGTAGACTTTTAGTATTCTGTTTCTTCCTAAGTTTACTTCTCCTGGGTTGCACCTGTCTATAGCTCTTGCTGCTAGTAGCTCTGGGGCAACAAGATTTCTGGAACTCTCCTTTACTCAACATTCCTGATGGCCATATTCCCAGAATCCATTATTGGGATAGAGAAATAGAAGATTCAGAGAACTGAAGGCAATGATCCACTAATGTGAGCATCCAAACAGATGAGAACTAGAGAAGTCTTGTCTTGGGATGCAGCCATCTCTAGTTTTATGATCGTTTATACAATTTATCTGACACATTGTACAGGTTGTAGTTTAAGCTCTGTGAATGAGTGTGATCTATAAATCAGAGGGTTGGAAATTTATATGTTTCTATAACTGACAATTTTAAGGGTTGCTTCTTATGTTCTCTCAGATCTCTACATCTAATAGTTTCATCACCTAGAAGAAGACTGTTTTTCTCACTTGTATGTGAGTAACTTTTCTTTGATATACTTGGTAGGAAGAATGTTTTGCAAAATAAAATTTATGGTGGGGTGGATTTTTCTGCCAGATCTTACATCTCACTATTCATGTAATGCTTTATGTGAACCTTCCATAGTGGACCACAAGTCAAAGTTGAAGAGTTTTGTCCATAGTAAGCCACTTGGCTTTTGTCATGTTACACCAAATGATATCTATTTTATCCTTAAATTTTTTCATGTCAGAATGCCCCTTAAGTGAAATGCCTGTGAACAGATCCTTTTCCTTCACAGAGATGACAGATATGAACATAAACATCGAAAGCTGCTTTTCTTGGGAAAAGAGAGTCTCTCATCATGAATAATTAGAGAAAGAAGGACAGCATGTAGACATAAGTTTGAGAAACTATATGAAAGGAAAAAATTGGCACAATTTTCAATATCATCCCAACCATCTTTATCATGATTACTTTATTTGAAATGAATTTACATATCTTCAAATCTGAAAGCTTGCTAGACCATCATTTCTAGCTCTATGGAAAAGATGTTGCTGTTTTATAAAAAGTAGAAAAAGCATGATTTATTAATAAATTAGTCTAAGTGAACTTCACAACGTTGGAAAGCATTCTATGTGTATGCTACTCCCAAACATTGATTTTTCAGATGTATACTAGCAAATATTACTGTGTAGAGATGACTGTGCAATCTATTAGGGGTTTAAACACCAGAAAATATTTCTATAGGTTTTCTTGGGTCATGCTAATTCAAAGAGTCTTGCTGATAAAGCAGACTAAGAGTCTGAATAAGATCTCTTGACATAAAATTTGTTTTTTTATTCATTCAGGTATTACTAATGATCTAACCACTTTTGATGTTTTGGCAGAATTTACTGCTTTCTTTCAATTTTCAATTTGAAAATTCAATGTGAATTTGTCCCATTCTAATGATCTCTCTTGTATATGTGTGCATTTTTCTGCATATAGTCACCAGATAATAAAAGGAAAATGATGACTATGTTGATTGAATGGCTGGCTTAATGCAGGTTTTCTTTGGTAAGAGAAATTCATGTATTCTCTTGGATAAGAAAATAAGAGACAAAGACAGACTGTTTGAATTGATTTCCACCAAAGCAAAATTGGATGATGAAATCTATTATGGTTGGGTGAGTACTGTGCCAAGGAACTGATTAGTTATAATAATTTTTGATGTCAGGTGTTGACATGCAAAGAAAGAAAGACAATATGGAAAAGTTGTTGCTCAGTAGCCCATGAAATCCTGTCAAGAACATGTTAAATATTGAATGATTTTAAATTATTTCTTCAAAAAGATAACTTAGGAAAAAGAGGAAACATAAAATTCTGTGTCTCAGGTGACACCTTACATCCTGCTAAGAGGGTTTGTGCCGAGGAGCTGTCAGTTTCAGGGAGGTCAGCAAAAAGTGAAGAGATGGTGCTCAATTCTTATTTTACTGCAAACATTGTCATATGTTTAAACCAGGTATCACCTGTTATTTATTTTCATGCACAGTGGTCAGATAATACTTGAGGAAATCTGCTTTCTCTTTTGGTTTTATGTTGTTCCTGAAGATGAACATGACATAGGCATTGGACAAATATTACATCAGACTTTAAACCTTTCACAAGTGGACATTTTTATTTGTCGCAGGTAGAAGTTTCTGACAAGGCTGTCACCAGTCAGAGTGCTTAGTAGGTGTAGATAGAAGAGATTCAGAGATGATGATGAAGTTTGGATGACTATATTTTAGAGGGAGAGACTTTTGGTGAACCAGAATAACATAAATAGAAGACCTTTATTAAAATTTAATTTGAATAAGATTATCAAGCATTCCACATAAAATTTTGCAAATTTACTGTAAAGACTGAGGCAGTGGCTTATCTGCTTGCAAACTTGGCCATCAGTGTTCAATGCACAAAGCCTACATAGTAGAAGGTGAAAATAGATTCTGATTTTGTGTATGCTTCTCAAAAATGTTTCAAACTTATATTGTCAGACTATCCAAAAAGAAAATTACAGTTTTCTTTCCTTCAGAAATTAAAACAGAATCAAAAGAAAGAAACAGAATTATAAGTATTGGTTAAAGCCGCTGTTGGGAAGTGGAATGTTTGACCTTTTGTTTGAGGCAAGATATACTTTCCCCAGAGCTTACTCTCTTCACCAACTGCTCTGTACTCTGTCACACAATGTCCTAAGGTTTCATAATAACTATTGAAGAGGCATTTAAGGGAAATACTGGTTTCAAAATCGGATTATCAGAGCAACTACAGCTTTGAAACACAGCAGGATAACTTGATTTTATTGGAGACAGTTTATTGTTTACCAGTTTGGTCAGCCCCTCTTGGGTCTAATATAGTCATAACCTTCTGTTCATCATGAACAACCCTAACAGTTGTGTCTGTCTCACAGAACTAGAAGTTCTTCCTTAATAAAATATCTGAAAGAAGTCAATTTGCTCTTATCTGCATATTGTATACCATTTTCAGGAGCCTTTTCTTACTCCAAACCCAAAGGAAAGGGAATAAAAAGTGTGGAGAGAACAGACCTTTGAAGATGTAAGTGACATGGTAAAATATGTAAGCTTTGCCTTTGCACCTATCAGTTTACCATCAGTGGGTTCACCAAACACAGATCAAAATTATTTATTTTAAGCGCATCTATTCTCAATATTTATAAACTACTTTCTCATCATTGTTTTTAAACCAAAAGTGAAAGTTAACAGCTATCTGCATAGCATTTGTATTGCATTAAGTGGTGCAAATAACTTGTGATTTTGACTGAGACCATGTTAATCATAGATATGTAAACACAATGCCTTCTTCTTATACAAGGTCCATGAATATCCATGAATTTTGATATCCATGAGTTTTAGAATCAGTATCCAGAAAGTACCAAGGAATGGTGGAAAATTCAGATGCTTAAACTTGCTGTCTTTCATTTTATGAAACTGAGTCTGAGTCATTTCTAGCAGTCTACTAGGCAGCAGAGAAAGTCCACTCTAGGTCTTTTTTTCTTGGGTTTATTTCCAGATTCAGGAGAGTAAGATCCTGCGTAGACTTGAAGTGGGAAATAGATGCTCCTTAGGTATAACTTGCCTGCCCTAGTGTTCTCTCCTAAAGAGTTCCTCAGAAGAGGCATTCACAACCTCTACTAGGTAGATGCTTGGTGGTACATATTCCAAGTGGTATCTATTAGGTTAAATTCTTTCTTATTGGATAACATATTTAGATTTACTATGCAAATGATTAAAAACAGAAACATCATCCTCATAGAAACATTTGAGAAAATGTGTATCAGGATTTTTTTTTCAGATTTATTATAAGAACATCCATTCAGTAGAGGTCTGGTACTTCATCCAGAATACCTCTGTAAGTATCTTAAAATTTGTAGGACATTCTTTTTTATATATGGGGACATGCTACCAAATTTGGAAGTCTCTAAAAGTAATCTCTTTTTAAATGCAATTTCATATTTTTACATATTTAGCACTGTACCATTGCCACTCCCTAACTTGTTAACATATTATCTTATATTGCTTTTACTTTCTTAGTTTTATTATTGTAGTTGAGAAACTGGTTGCCTATTTAATTATGACTATTGTGACTTTAAAGTTTTAATTCAAACTTTGCTGTCTTTGTTTACTGAGCATTTTGAAATTCTTGTTACCATGCCTACTCAAAATGTGCACAAATGTAAGAAAAAAAAACATTTTAATTAGAATAGGCTTAAGTTCAGCCATGTTTTTAGCGTTAATTTTTAAAAATTCCTTGACACTTCACACATGAAAACAATTTATTTATGTCATTTAAAAATTTTTTTATTTATTTATTCAATTGTGCGTGTGTGTGTGTGTATGGTGGTGTTGTGCTGTGTGTGGTGTGTGTGTGGTGTGTGTAGAACCACGGGCGGAATTCGGGGGGAACCCACCATGGCCGCCTCCACCTCCTCCTTTCCACTCTGCCCGGGGATTCACAGGGCTCCGCCCCTACCAGGCCCAGAAAAGCAGGCCGCCCCTGCTTCTCCGGGCTTCTATACTGGGGGCTAGGATCTGAACTCAGGACCTTCTGCCTGCAAGGCAGAGGCTTAAGCCCTGAGCCACCTCTCAGCCCTATTTATGTCATTTTTATGACACAGTTTCACCCACTTCCATTTCCATAGCATACTTTCTCCTTTTCAGCCAGTTTCCTTCCTACATTCACTTTTTTTTTTTTTACATGCAGTCCTTTAGTTTTATCTGATATGTCTGTACTAGCAAGAACCTGAGTACTTGCTGTAATGTGGATGAGTAAGCAGTAGGCAAATCACTGAGAAATATAGCTTTGCTTTCTCCTGCCTGGCATTAACTTTCTATAGTCTCTCAGAGACATGTGTTGCCTTCCTTCCTTCCTTCCTTCCTTCCTTCCTTCCTTCCTTCCTTCCTTCCTTCCTTCCTTCCTTCCTTCCTTCCTTCCTTCCTTCCTTCCTTCCTTCCTTCCCTCCCTCCCTCCCTCCTTCCCTCCCTCCCTCCCTCCTTCTTTCCTTCCTTCCTTCCTTTTTCCCTCCCTCCCTCCCTCCTTTCTTTCCTCCTTCCTTCCTTCTTTCTCTTTCCTTACTTATTTGTAAGAGAGATTGAGAGAGAGAGAGAGAGAAGAAAAATATATATAAATACATACCATAACATATGAGTGGAAATCAGAAAACAATTTTCAGAACTTTCAAAATTTCTTGCCTTCCACTATATAGGCTTTCAGGGATTGAGCTCATTTTACCAGGTTTTCCATCAGGTATCTTACCACTGAGCTATCTCTCCAACTCATAAATTGTGGTGTTTCTTAAGATCTTTCTTCTTCCATGGTAAAATGTTAGGCCAAATATTGTGTAGGCCTTTTTGATTCATAAAATATCATAATAACATTTTAAGAGACATTTATTAATGTGACACACTACGGAGGTAATCTTTCATACATAACGCACATATTAGCAAAGATTATAATATAGTGTTAAAAGTGGGAAAATCAGACAGTGCACATTTGAAAACAAAACTTCTCTTAAAATACATTACTAGAAACTGATAGAGATAGCGGTCACTGGGGAATTTGAGACATGTAACCAATACAGTGAACAGACTTGTAAATGTTATAGTTGGTTACTTTGTGCTTTCTGCTACCTTTAAGATGAGCCTTTTAAAAGTAGATTCACACAGATGCAATAAATTAATTTTAATCCTCAATACCCTCCCTCACAACAAGCAGACTGTCTTTCACCTTTGCAATAGAGCCTGGTGCTGAAGATCATTTGTACTTATAATCAGTTGGCTGAATGTCACAGATTAAAAAGACTGACATCCATCTGCAGAATCTAGATTTTTAAAAAAGAAGACATGAATGTTGAAGAGTAACTATTTGAGAAAAGGAAAGGATCAATGGGAGGTAGGAGGGGGGGAAAAGAGGTCAAGAAGAGATGAAAATGATTGAAATACATTATAGACGTACATGAAAATGTCAAAGTGAACGCTATTATATCGTGCATTAAAAATGAATGAATTTGGATAGTTTGAAAAATTGGGATATGGGGAAAGGAAAACTAGACTTGGATGAAATCAGAGGCTTTGAAATTGCGCTAGTGCTATGTAAACAATCTTTCATTTATATTTATATTATTGTGAGTTACAAAAGTGTATATAAATGCACTTTGAACATATCTCTCTGCATTCTGGGGTGCTACTTTTTTATGCATGCATGTGTGTGTGTGTGTGTGTGTGTGTGTGTGCATGTATGTATATATGGGTGTGTGCAATTGGAGGGCATTTGAGTGTGTATGCTTATAGAAGCCCAGGGTTGACATTGGAAATCATCCTGGATTGCTCTACTTTTTTAACACTTTTCTCTGGGGTTTCTCAGGCTTTGTCTTCAAGGACTGAAATTATAGACCACTGTTATTTCTGCTTCACATTTTTATGTGGGATTTGGGTTTCTGATCTCAGGTCCTTGTGCTTAAGATGCAAAGGCTTTAACTCCTGGACCATGTCCCCAGCCCAAGACTCTTCCTTTCCCTGTACCTTCCCCTCCCATTAGTCTATTTTGTTCCCCTGGGCAGTTTGACTTTTACTTTCATGTCATATGTGCATGACATTTGACATAACCATATGAAATTTAGGACTCACAAATGAGAGAAAGTACAAGACCTTTGTCTTCCTGAGACTGACTTAATTCTCTTAAAATGATTATATCCAGCTACATCCATCCTCCTGAAAATGATATAACTTCATTCTTTAGGGCTGAAAAATATCCCTTTGTGTATATAAATCCCATTTTCTTTATCCATTCCTCTATTGATGGACATATAGAAGAATTAGACTAGATTCCTATCTTTCATGAAAATAGACTCTAAATGGATCAGTCTTCAATATAAGACCTGGATATCTAAAACAGATAAAGGAAAAGTAAGCAAGATACTTCAAGTTGTTGATGTTGGTAGACATTCTCTGAATAGGACTCCAGTCACTCAAGAATCAGTGCCAACAATTGACAATGTGGACTTCATGGAATTAGATAGCTTTTGCACAGCAAGGAAACACTTAACTGAGTGAAAAGACAGTTTATATAACAGGTGAAAATATTTTTCACCATAAGTCTGACAGAGGATTAATCAACTGAATAGTAAGGATTCTTTATGTACTCAATGATTAGTAAAAAGAAATCAAGGAAAACAAGAGGTAGGATTGACAGAAGAGCAGAAACCAGAAGTGAGAGGACAAAGCAAATGTCAAGGAATGATGCTAAACATGGATGAAGAGGCACTTTAAACAGTGACTGTGTAAATCTGAAAACAAAGTTTCAGGGAATGGGGGTCGGATACTTAAATTCATAAGTATCTAGTTTGGGTAATTTCTGACATGCACTATCTGTTAACTGGTAAACAATAAAGAATGAACTGAAACTATCTGTTGTAAAACCAAATTGTGAGAGATTAAAAGGTTGAAAATGGCAAAGGGTTGGAGTAGCCATTCTTAACAAACGAACCAGAAGCAGCAGCGTTAGCAAAAGGTGGGCAGAAATTACATTTAGTCTCCACTGTGTCTTAGTTGAGGATTTTTACTGACATGCAAGTTTTTAATTGGTTACAATAAAAATTTTTAATATTTCCCTACTTTTACACATATGAAGTACACTCTTTTTGCCCTAAATATAATTCTTTTGGGCTATAGCATAGACAAAATTGGCTTTACAATATGTAAAACTACCACTTAGTCAGTTTTAACTCAAATACTTTTTCTCTAATTATGCAACTGAATGACTATCATGTCATAAGAGCAATAACTTTATATGAGCTCTATTTTTTAAGTAATTTACTTCCATTTTGAAAGTTTCAAAAATTATTCTCCTAAATTCCATGAAGTGTGCCTTTCAGTTAATCTTAACACTGAAATTTAGAAATAGTCTATATTTTAAAATTGCTGACCTGGTGATCCAGCATATGAAGTCTTCCAAATTAGATGCTGTGCCAGGTTATCTTTTCTAAATATGGTTGTAAAAAGACAATTCACATGGATTTCTCAAGCCTTTTAACTAGAACTCAAGTGGAATCTTCTTCCTGTGGATTTTAGTCAATTTATGACTTGCTCATAAATAAAAAAATGAGTAGAATGAAGTTATATTAAAAAATAAGGTCTAGTTCCACTCAAGGCAGGACTGCTGCATCCAGGAATTTCCTACAGTGAGACTTGTCCTTACCAGACCTGCATAATGACTGACATACCAACATGCCCCCATAGACTACCTAGGAACTCAAGAAAGATAAAAACATACAGTGAAAACCTTGGGGACCAAAGCTGGATGAGTGAAGGGAAATGCCCATATCAGTGGGGTGGTCCAAAGAGAGGCAACTTGGTATGCCACAGAACCTCCACAAGAGTAGACAAGCCAGAGGGAAACCCTGCGATCCAGGAGGGTGGGAGTAGGAGGGATTGATTAAGGGAAGAGAGGGAACGGGAGGGAGGGCGATAGAGGAAAGCAAGGATGAGTACATGATATGCTTGTAAAAGTAAGAAAATTTTTAAAAAGTACATACAAAATTTAAATAAAATAAAATAAGGTTTGAACAACTTTTGCACCATTTATGTGGAATCTTAGTTCTGGAACTTCAACCTATCACATAAATAGCTCTACAGTTCTGAGGTTGCCATAGTGTGAGGAAATCCAGCATTGTTTATAAAGAGAGAAAACACAGACACGACCTGAAACTTCATGAAAAGACATTTCTAGTGTGATGATTAATTTTGCATGTCAATCGGAATGGGCTAAGGAATAGCCTGATTGCGGGTAAGACATTATTTCTGAGTGTATCTGTGAGGACATTTCAGAAGAGATTAGCATTTAAATCAGCAAAATGTACCTTGACTAATGTATGCTGACATCTTCTAATCTGTGGAAGGCCAGAATAGAATAAAAAGATAAAAGAATGGTACAGTAGCTGTTCCCTTAAGCTCAGAGACTTTTGTGCTATTGGTCCGTAACTCCTGGTTCTTGGACATCTAATTTTAGAACTTACACCCTCAACAGGCCTGTAGACTTCGACTAAAATAAAACACTTTCCTAGGTCTTTCTTAGGGCAGCATATTCTGATAATTTCCTTAAACAAACTTTCTTTAACAGTCTCTAGCTTACTATGGTTTGACCTATGAATTTTTTAAACTTTATGATAGTTCCAAAATACACATGATGTAGAAACTATGCTTAGAATTCTAAATTTTGAGCTTTTACAAGTCAGTAATAGCAGTACACATTACAGTACTACATTAAGATGCTGGACAGTGGCAGCGAGTATCAGTCAGAGAGTCATGAAGGTAACTACAATGTATTGTTTGGCCAATAATTTTTGGACAGAGGCTCAAATTACATGACGTACATGACACTTTACTACAAAACAGATTTGTGTTGATTTTATTTGGCTATGAAAAATTGCAAGTGTTCCAAGCATGTTTTAGGTAGGCTAAGTTATGATGCTCAGTAGTTCAGATGTATTAAAATATAGTTTCAATTTGTAATTTTTTAATTAATTTTTTTAGTTTTACAAGCTTATTGAGTAATAATCCCTGTTTTCCTCTATCTCCTTCTCTCCTCTCCCTCTTCCTTTCCCTTAGCAATCCATCCCACTTCCTTCTGCCCTGGCCAATTTTATGGACCCCGGGGTCCCTCTGTCTTATCTACTGTTGTGGGGGTTCAGGCCTCTGTGGCATACCAGTTAACCCCTCCTTGGGACACTCCACTGATAGGGACATTTTCATTCACTCACTCATCCATCTCTAGTCTCTAGGGTTTTCCTGTGTGATCTTCCATTCTCCATACTCCATGGAGGCATGTTGGTATCCCAATTTATCCCCAAAACTTAGCATGGGGAAGGATTAGGATGGCCTGATTCTGGGAGAGCATTGCAGGGTTACCTGTAATCTGCATAGTGGCTGGCCAGTTCAATTTACAATATTTTCAACATATGACAGGTTTAGTGAGTATAATAACCTTATCATCTTATCTCTGGAATAGGGGAGATGCTAAGAAATGTGTGCCTCTTGGGGGATTTGTCCCACTAGCAGAATTGGGACACCACTTTGGCAAGAATTGGATAGCACTAATAACTTTGCGAACTTAGTAGCTGAGAGGAATTAATCTAGAAGCCTTGTGACTTTTATAGAGAGTGGTTCCAGATGAGTAGCTCCTGGGGGCAGCTGCAGTATTTTGTCTTCCAAATGATGGTAATGATGTAATCTATATCTTCCCAGCTCACATTGCAGTTTCCTAGCTGCTCATATCTGCAAACCTTCAGCATTAACCCTGCAGATGAAGAAAACTTTGAGCTGGCCTCCATCATCATCAGATAGGAATCTCAAGGGAGATGTGAAGCCACAGTCACTCCTTTAAGTCACTTCCAAAGCCCATAACTACACAAATCAAGAGAAATAATAACCGTTTTTGACCACTAAGTTTTGATGTGGGGGAGGTAGTTATGCAACAGTGGACACCTAGAACTGGAACATTATTTACACTGGTGCCCGTCAATTCCTGTTATGAGAAGGATAATTTTGCCAGATATTTCTAGCTCTTTCTACAATCATGTAAATATTTATCACTACTTCACAGAACTGAAATTGAACCTTAGGGAGATTACACAGTTTTTCCAAGGTTACAGAGCTTGGAGTTGAAAATATTGGATTCACAAACCAATGTATATTATTTTTACTATATCAACATATCCTAATTCTGTGAAGTGTTTTTAAAATAGTTCTGGGTTTGTGACGTGTTTGCTAATAGCTTAGAGCACTATCCACCTTGTAAAATAGGGAGAGAATGCATCTCTTTCTAGAATGACTGCCTCCTTCAGTCATTTCAGTATTGCTTAGTATTGCTGCTTAGTGCATACTTGGCATCCACTTGAAGAGACTCTGTAGAAAAAGCTGAGACTAAGGATAATATTCCCATTAATAGAAGGTATCAGGGCTGCATGGTTTACAGTAAAATTTAAGATAAGGAAGCAGATGCGTGCATGCATGCTACACACACACACACACACACACACACACACACACACACACACACACAGGAAAGGCATTGTGAATAGCATAGTTTGCCGATGAAACAAATCAGTTTCCAATTTGTTGGGAAGGAAGGCAATCAGTGCAACTGTGTAACATCTGCACAGTTGGAAATAAGAAAGATGAGTCAATTGATGTACTTCAGCAGCAGACAGGGCCATCTCCTGAAAAAGAACCTGCCACTTCATTCCGGAAACTCACATCCACAGACAAAAATACATTTTCATATCCTGCTTCCCATTTATCTGAACCACGGAATTATATTTTCTACTATTTTAATTTTATTTTCACAAACTCTGTATATAAGAGAACTGGTGACTGAGTCCAGACATAAAGTATCTTTTGGAAATTCCTGCATGTTTTGGTCAATATTATGTGCTAAAAAAACTGATTTGATGAACATCTCTCATTTTTCTTTACTGTTGTGCAGGGAACGCTCAAGCCCGAGATTTCCATTTCTTGTAGATGGATGCAGTCTCAGTTGCAGTGTGCCTCCTATGCCAGTTTAGCTAGCCTATGCCGGTATGGTCCTGTTGACCTTCCCGCAAGGGGCAGGGATGGATCTTGTCCTGTCTCAATTGGGTTCAAGGGCAGAGGTGTTTTTACATATTCCTTCCTGTTCTTTGGAAGCTGGCTAGACATTAATTAGCGCGGGCTGGTGCAGAGCTTTATCATTATAATTGTATCACCATGTTCCTGACTTCTTCTTCTTCCACCCTGTATGGGGCCATTAAGGCCTATTAACATGTCTAAGGATTGGCAGGGCTGTATTGTTGGTGGTGGTCTCACCTGTTATGGACTTTGCATCTGCAGTCTGTCACTATTGGTGTCATCACTCTGCACAATGTACAAACTTCACCACCCTGTTTCATGGTATATAAGGGACTGGGCTCCATAATAAACTGGACTTGTTTTTTTTTGCTTTTCCAAGATCCCTTCTTGACCCAGCCTGACTTAATTCTTGCTGATCCAACTCTGGTACCTATCAGGGTTACGAGGTAAACGTGCTGGTCATGGGACCCTGCACTGTTGTGTTCATTAAACTTTTATATAAATAGTTCAGGTTTTTTTGCTCTTGTTTGACACCTAGAACAACAGAATCAAAATCTTTACAACCACCTCTGGTTTGAAAATTTTTGTATTTCTTATTTTTTTATACTTATATAATACATGAAAAACAATTTGTTTCTAGACCATATATTATACTTAGTATTCTCCTACAGGTCTGACTTTTTTCTGAAGCAAACTTAATTTAAATTTAAATTAGGGTGAGACTGCATCTCTCTCTAGTCTGGTCACCTCTCTTGGTCATGTCCATCTGCTTAGTGCACAGATGGAATCAACTTTATCCCATAAAATTTACAATTATTATATTTCAATTTAAATTAGATTGAATCCTAAACTTTTTTAAAATTAAGACACTGATTTGGCTAGTTGTGGTATCACTGCTTGACATTGCCACTGACTTCCCAGAAAATAGAGGCCAGAACATGTTGGTCTCAGTAGCAGTGAGTAGGTAGGGTTCTTTTCCATTCATGGCCTTGTGTTTGCAAGTATATACTTTAGGCAATCTTCATCTCTACCGTCTACAAGCTCATATTTTTATCCACAAAGTGTCACTTTATTTTCATCAATTCGAGTTGATATATTTTGAATAGAATTTTTCTCCTAATTTTAATCATCATTTATAAACAAGAAATTGGTGTCAGAGGGAAGCAGCTCCTTATTGGAAATATTGTCCCTGTGGAACTCAGGTTCCCGCTGTGAAGCCCAAGTTCCCACCAGCAAGAAATTCAAATCTCCCACCAGCGGCAAACTCTCCTGCAGGCGCCAACTCACCACGGGTGGGCTGACCAGAGCCTGCCTGCATATCTCACCTTTTGGACTTCTTTGAACTTCTCCCCCTGGGCGTGCCGGGAACCGCCCTGGGCGAGGTTATCGGCTGGAACATCTGTGAACCGACTCAACCTCCCTGTGTGTAGTGGAATTTTTACTGCATGTATTTGCTCAAATGTAGTTGCTTTCCTATAAAAACCCTGCCCCAAATTCAGTCGGGGCCGTTCTCTTTTGCCTGAGCAGGGAGACGGTCCTGGCACGCGCCAGTTTAATAAATCTTGCCTCATGTCTTTACAGCAGCCTAGTGGTTCTCGTGTCTCCTTCGGGGTCTGGGTAAGGGGCCTGAAAGGAACTTCGGTTCCAACAGTCCCAAGATGAAATTTTAAGACAATCTAAGAGCAAAGTAAAAATTATTACCCTGTTCTCAGGATATATTCTTTCAGAACCTCCAGTTATTTACCTACTAACTGAAAGGATTAGCTTCTCCCTAAATTAAGTGGTGAATATATGGAAGTCTGTCTAAGGATCATTGCAATTTAGCATTCTAGAAGTCATGGACTATTTTGGATTGATGAAAATTTCTGTTTACAAATCCATTGCCTTGCTTTAGAAAAACATTCACAGAAAGCAGCACACCAAACTGAAGTGTTACACGTTTCTAGTTTCATCCTTGGTTTTGGGTCCCAGTAACGCATGCATTTCAGTTTGAGCTCATCATGTCTAAGTAGGTACTTCTGACACTGGGCTAGATGAGAAGTAAGAGAAAGTGAGAGGCAAGCTTTTTCCTTTTCTCTGTGACTTTATCTTGGTCTCTCTCTCACTATGAAGTTTACAAGGGTTTTGAATTTCTGTACTCAAGTAATCTACCTATGTTTCCCTCAAGTGTGTTTAAAAACAAGCCACCAAACCTAGCCCATTTTTTCTCTTCCTGCAAGATTTTAAATAGCACATGGGGACAAATGGCAGTGAATCTATCTTAAAATTAGTTTCTAACCCATGCCTATAATCAAGATCTTCTTTCAAGATATCTGGTATCAATAATAAGCTTTAACTACCTCAGTTGGGTAGTCAAATGCCTTTCTCATTTATATCTATTAGGGCTCAGTTGAGTTGTTATGCATTGTTATGCACACCAAGTATATATTGTATGCTGCAATCTGAATCAATTCATTCTAGGATTTCTTTTAGGAACAAAAGGGCAGTTTTGGGAAAGGTTCTGAATAGGCCTTTGTTTCATTCCTTTAATCAATTTGATCAACAAATGCCTCGAGGGAGGGTTTTCCCATTGGAAGACACAGAAAATAAAATCATTCATTAGAGAATTCTGTGTTACAAAAAAGAAAGAGAGACCAGTAGGAAAAGTATGGATGTGCCAAGAAAGAGACAGTTGGATGTTTTAATACAATGGAAACAAAGGAAGTCTATTTAGTTAGATGAAAGGTGGATGCAGACTTGAGAATAAGGGGGGAAGACAGTGTGTCTGGCAGGAAAAGTAATCCTGGAAAAGAGGTCTGTTCTGGATAAGCCATAGGAGAGCAGATTAGGAGCCATGTGGTCAGCGTGTCTTGAGTGGGTATTGGCTTTGACTCTTAAAAAACTGGAAAGTACTTGGAAAGTTGTGGACAGAAGGAAGCCATGGTTTTCTTTTTATTAATGTTTTAGAGAGGTCAGCCAGAATTCTGTGTTGCCAAAAAACTTCAGAGAAGATGATGGCAGAAATTAGATAGAGTGTGCCAGGCAAGCAAGATGGCTATATAGGATGAAAGTCCTCAGAAGTTTAGATCACATGGTGGCAGAAGTGGATGTGCTGAGAAGTGGTAACTTCTCATATACAGGGTAACGTTGACAGTTATTAACTAGTTTTGGAATGTAAGGGGAAGAAGGCAAGAGTAGGGTTGGGTTCATATTTTTGTTTTTCAATCCAAAGGTGTGAACTTCTCTAACCCTACTTACTGATAGGACTGGAGAAAATCAGATGCTGAGTTAATAAAAGATGGATCTGATGATAATCTGGATTGGAGAGTTGGGTTGAAGCAGGTATTACCATTGATTTAAGGTGGATTTGGTTTCTTAACTTGTTCTGTAATGTCCAAATGTCATGACTGCTGTTTCAGTGGTGCATTTTGAGAAAGAGAGCAAAAGTTGTTGATCAGGAAAACCAGAGATTTGTTATATTGAAAGAAAGAATGTAGAAGAAATTTCCTAGGCAAGCAAGAATGGCCAGAATATGATGAGCTAGTCTCAGAATCACGCTACCTCACCCCAAGCCCAACCCAAGAATTCCCAAAAAAGGCAAAGGACGTGTGTGTCCAGGCCAGATACTGGGACTCCCCCCCACCCTGGGAATTCCAAGGAAACGCACTCATCTCTGAAAGACCCCCGTCTTTCAGTCAGGAACGAGGCCACCGAGAGAAAGACCAAGACGCTTCTCGCTGCAATAGCATGAGGTTTTATTTAACGACGCGCCGGGGCGGCTCCAGCAACCTCTCACGCAGGAGAGACTGAAGCGGCCCCCAGCGACTGAAGCAAGGGGTTTTGGGGGTGGGGGGGGTCTCGTTGGTTAGCAAGAGTCCAGGCCTTTGTGATTGATGCAGTCTACCTGCTTAACTGCAGGAAGTTTGCTCCAGATGGCAATTATGCTATTAACAGAATTTTCTTGCAAGACTTGTTTTCCCTAGGGCTAGTCATCTTGAGGTTACAGCCTGTTTTCCCATCACTAAGGGTTACAACTCCTTTTCCCATCACCAGGGGTTTCAGGGCAGGGAGGGAAGTAGCAAGGTGCATAGTTTTAGACAATAGCTAGCAGTAGCTACGTTTGAATAGCTATGAGCAATAGCTAACTGTAGCTATGCCTGATCAGCTATGAGCAAATATCTATACTGTGGGCCTGGACTGGCCCGTTCTGTGAATTTTAGGGCGAGGGTCTCAGGGTCCCACAATCTCCAGGTTTCCGGGTAAAGCCGCGAGTACGTGCTGCTATGCTCATCGCCACTGAACTCCGCCCCATTCCCTTGGTGCCTAAACTTGCACCAATGAGTTTAAAAGTTAAGTGTATAAGCCAATTATTTGGTAACACCTCACTACCTCAACACATCCTTACAAAAAACTGTATAAAAAGTCTGTGTTCTTTGTGCTCAGGGTCACCTCCTTCATTCCCGTATGGAGCGGCCCCAGCACACTGGACAATAAAATCTCTTGCTGTTTGCATCGATCTCCTTGTCAGTGTGGTCTCCTGAGTCGAGTCGCCTCCTGAGTGGGGTTCTGTCCCAACAATATCACTTGTGAATAGGGCTAAGAAAGAACCACATGGGATTGGCAAGATAACTCAGGGGATAAGGCATCTATTTCCTAACCTAAGTTTGCTCCCTAGAAGTTCACATGCTTGACAGAACTGACTTTCAGAAGTTGTCCTGTGATTTTCACCAATGTGCCATGGCATACATGTACATGCCTTTTCTCTTACTCTTTATTACTGTCCCATAAATAAATAAAAAATTATTTTTTAAAATATCTATTTATTTAAGATGTGTGTGTATATCAGATGGCACTGTGTGTGGTAGGGAAGCATAAGGGTGATCTCAGATATTATCTTGGATTGTTTCTCTCTCCCTTTGCTTGAAATTCCCAGGCTGCACATTCCAGTGTGGGAAGCAGGCCACCACTATTTTGGCCAAGCATTTTTACTTGGGATCTGGGATCTGAACTCAGGTCACTCTGCTTGTAAGGCAGAGGCTTAACCTCTGAACTATCTCTCCATTCTTAAATAACTATAATATTATTTTTACAAAGAATTACATAGAAGAATAAAAAACCAGAAGAGGTTATCTTTTTTTTTTAAGAACACAAGGACTATTTTTAGTATTGTTTCCCATGTATCATAGGAAACTTTATAATTAGCCTATCATAGACATTATTATTTCAGAGTTCTGTAGCTTTTTTAATTTTTTAATTTTTTTAAATTTTTTTTTATTTATTCAACTGTATGCATGTGCGCGTGTATGTGCGTGCACGCGCGCGTGTGTCTGTGTGTGTGTGTGTCTGTGTACGTGTAGAACCACGGACGAATTCGCGAACCACCATGGACGCCTCCACCTCCTTCTGCCCCGGGATTCACAGGCTCCGCCCTACCAGGACCAGAAGCGCAAGCGCCCCCGCTTCCGCCTGGCGTCTATACGTGGGATCTGGGATCCGAACTCAGGACCTTCCGCCTGCAAGGCGGAGGCTTAACCCCTGAGCCACCTCTCCAGCCCCCAGAGTTCTGTAGCTTTTTAAATGAAGACAAAATTACATATTATATAGAATAAAGATTCTAGATTTACATACACTGTTGTTTGAATTTATGTATGTATCTTAGTACGGCTGTATGCACATTCATATACTCATGCATATATCTCTAAAATAAATATATAAAAATTTCCAGCATACAACTTTTTACTTTGAAGCTTTTTTAATCAACTCACTACCACTTCCTAGAATAATATGTATATTCTTGTATATTGTTTGACTTGCTCAAGATAAAGTCTATCAATTATTCATTATTTTTATTATTGTGTAGTTTTTCATTACTGGGAATATTGGTTTGCTTGTTTATTGTTTTAGTTGATGGGCATCTGTGGGTTTTTTTTCTTTTTGTTTTGGGCTCTTATGACTAGTGCTGCCACGTATTCACTGTGCATGCTTGTCTTGATGAATGTATGCCTTCAAATCTATAAGGCATATACATAAATGTAGACTGACTGGCTGTGAATTATGAAATTGACTTTAATAGTTATGGCCATTTTTTTCCCTAAAGCATATTTACACAACTTGAAGTAGCAGTACCTGAAGATTACTGGTCCTTCAGATTTTGACCAAAGCATTAGAATTGTGAAATTAAAAAAGAATAAGCTTTTCCAATGCATATGCTTTTATTATTTGAAAAATGTTATTTTTCATTTACCAATGACTAGTGATGAGTACTTTTGAGTATGTTCATTGATTATTTCCAAATCACTATTTATAAGGTGTCTGAAGCCCTTTATGGGATTTTTAAAAAATATATTCTGATATTTAGCTCTTTGTCACTCCTGTGCTTTGTAAATATCTTCTCTTCTCTCACTTGGCACCCTTTTCCTCTGTCCTCTTTATAAACATCTTTTGATAAGAAGCAGTTCTTATCTTTACAAAGGTTATAGTTTTTTTAGTAGTTAGAGTTCTTTTGTTTCTGTTTAATAATATACTTGATTCTAAAGTATTAAAACATTCTGCCTTTATTCCAGAAACTTTACTGTATTCTCTTTTCATTTTTGCCTGTTAATATTCTGGGATATTTGTGTGTATAGCATAAAATGTAGTGAATATACATTGCCAATTCTTCTGTGTCATAAATTAGGTTTTTAATATATAATGATTGTTAAACTTTGGTTTAAGTTTTCCAATATTGTTATTATCCAAGCATATCTTGGCTAGATTCCTTTGTAGGAGGAATCTGTATTGTCTGTGTTGGCCGCATGCGTGAATGCAACTTTCTCAAGCTAGAACCTGCCACTGTGCCTGGTGCTGACGTCAAACCGCCTGGCTGAGAGGACCAACACCGACAGGACAACACAGCAAAAACCTCACGCTGGGACTTATGGGATGTTGGGTGGGGTATATAGGCAGCCTCATACTTATAATAAACCAGCCTGCCTGCAAGCCTGCGAGCCTGCTGTTGCCACTGGCCTGTCTCCGGGAGTCTGTGTGGTTGACTTCGCTCCTGCTTATCCCTGCCCCCAAGGATCTCCGTGGGACTCCGAGACAGCTACATTCCTTAATATGTTTTCCTATAAATTTAAAAATCAACTACACTTATTTTTTGTTTTTTATTTGTGATCTTAAGTATTGTGGATGTTGGAAAAAATAATAGAAAGAAATAGAAGTTAGCTAGTTGTGAGGTTGTATTTCCAAAAGACACATGTCAATTTGGGTGACATTTCCAAATATATCTGCAATCGTTTTATAGTGGGGCATACATTAGGTATTCACTATTTTTTCAACAAATGTAATTTGTTAGGCTGCCTACTTATTCAGATATATTTTTCATATCCCAGGGTATAGGGAAAGATAGGTAATATTTATTACATAGACTCTAGAAATTTTGGCAATACAGAAAGAAAAAAATGAATGTTTACAATGTGCTCTTTAGGCATTTAAATCTTTTTTGGATACCAAAGAGGAAGAAACAGTCACTAAAACAAATAGCTCTGTATGTGTGAGCAAGCACACCATGACTGTGTGTGGCTTCCTTCTGTGCCTATGCTGTGCGGCCTCACTAATCAATCATAAGTAATTCTTTGTCTCTCCATGCGGCTGAGACAGCATAGGGGCAGGGAACATGTCTACTGTTCCGTTTAAAGTAAGTCAATGATGAGATTTAAACATGTAGAAGTATTACTTGAGTTAACTTTATTTTGTTGGGTTTGACTAAGGTTACCTTCCAACTTTAATAAGAGGTTACTAGCTATCTTTCTTTCTGGTATTTAAAGGTGAGTTTTCTTGATTAAGGGTCTTCTTGCTGCCCATCAACATTAATCAGACTTGGCTCCTAGGAGTTCTGTCCTGGCACCCTGGAAGCCGCCCTGATTTCAAATGTTTGATGTTCTTGTTTCTTTCTAGGGTCTCTGGGCACTCGGAGAGAGGCAGCACCTGTCAGGGAGTTCTGACTGGGCTGCCTGGTTGCTGTCACATTTCCTGGATGTCCTGTCTCGGGATGTAGATTCAGAAGTAAGCATACAGCAGTGCAACGTTTTGTGTTGTCAAGTTAGTTGACAGGCCTTAGTCAGCAGAGGAGACTTGGTTCACTAGGGACAAAACCAAAGAGAAAATAAATGACTCCTTTAGACTCTCAGGTAATGAGCATTTACATGAATATATTAATCAGAAAATGGATAATATTTCTTGATTATCAAATATTCCCAAGATATAATTCTAGTGAAGAAAGGAGACCAAATAGGGAAGCACTATTTGAGTTGCCTAAAATCTCTATGGACATAAGAAGTAAAGTGATTGACTATGTTTAAGGTGTAAGGGATCCATGAGAGTTGAAGAGAAAAACTGAAGACATTAGTGAAGTCTTCATGGCCTTAGGGTTTTCTTGAGTTTTTTCTTCATCAGGCTGTTCAAGTACACTCACAGAATGACCGAGCTCTGACTGACTTAAAAGAGATTGATAACATATTTTTACTCATATAACTGAAATGTTCAGGGATCGATGGAATGGGTTGCAGGTGTGACTTTATAAAGATATCATCTCCATTTTTCTGTGTTTATTTCACATATTTTAAAAAAGAAAAAGAATTCAGCTTTCAGGAACTGAGGTGTGATGATATGTTTAGAGATACATTGAGATTCCAATGGCAAAGGAAGGATGGTGGTGCTTTGGACATGAATGAATCATGAATGTGGTAGAGTCCACATGAATACGATAAGTACCCTTCTTTTTTTTTTTTTAAATGGCTTTTTTTTATTATTATTTCAGCTCATACAAACTTATTAGGTACACCAGTTCCCTCCCTTCCTCCTCCTCCCCCCGTACCTCCTGCTCCCCTCCCCACCCCTCTCCCTCCTCATCCCCCAGTGCCTCCCACCCCAATTCCCAGAGAGTCCTTTCTTGTGCATGTCTGATTTTCCTCTGGGCCCTCCTCTCCGATGACGTACAAGGACCCAGTGGCCTTTCCCTGAACCCTTTCCCGTGTTCCCCTTAGGTATAGGAACACTGCTGTGGCTGCCAATCCTTTGCCTCCAAGGATCTTGGTGCCTTTAGCAGATGCTAGACTTTGTGAGGTCAACAGTGTGTTGGACAATGCGCAGGGCATGCAAAGTCTAATTATGACTGCTTCAGCCCTAACTAGTATAGAGTATCTTACATACCATTGCTCCTCCCATCCTTTTGCTCTTACACTCTTACCACCCCCTCTTCCGCAAATTTCCCTGAGCTTCAAGATGGGGAGAGACTAAGCTGGCCTAGTTCTAGGTGGTTGATATAGAGTCTCTGAAGTTCTGGATTGTGGTTTGTTGATTTTCTTTTGCAGTTTTGCTGCTCCTGCAATGCCCTTCACTCCATCCTGGTGGGCATTGTATGTTACCCCCTGGCCAGAGACAAAAAGCTGTTAGAGCCTTGTGATAAAAGCACATTCAAAGGTAGATGTAATAAAAGTGGGAAACCACAGTAAGGGAGGGGTCTATCACCCATTTGCAAAATGGTTACTTTTTATCTGCCAGACTATATGCCCTCCTCTTCTGGTGAGATCACATCCCCTCAGTAGTAAATGATCAGGAACAAAAGTCTGTGAACTTCATCAGATGTCTCATTACTTATTTGGGTCCTTGGTGGAGGCCTATTTTCCCTGCTGTAACATGGTCCCTTCTCTCCTTGTTTCTGGTGTGGCCCTCCTACCCCATCCCTCCTGTTTATAATCCTTGGAATTACTGTCTCTAGGTGGGCTGGGTGGGTTTGGTACTAGGAGCCATCTATTAGGGAGTACATACGGTGCTTAATTTTCTGGGTTTGGGATACTTCACTTAATATAATTGTTTCTAATGACATCCATTTCCCGGCAAATTCCAGTAATTCATCATTTTTGATGGCTGAGTAGTACTCCATTGTATAGATGTACCACTTTTCCTTATCCACTCGTCAACTGTTGGACATTTGGGCTGATTCCATGACTTTGCTATTGTAAACAGTGCTGCTATGAACATGGTCGTGCTTGTGCTATTGAGGTGAACCTCTGCTATATGGGGGGTTATTCCCAAAAGTGGAATCGCAGGGTCATATGGCATTTCAATCTTTAATTTCTTTAAGAATCTCCAGACGGCTCGCCAGAGTGGCTGTATGAGCCTGCATTCCCACCAGCAATGTAGGAGAGTTCCCCTCTCTCCACATCCTCTCCAACATTTGTTGTTGTTTGTATTGTGGATTTTTGCCATCCTGACCGGGGTGAGATGATATCTCAGGGAAGTTTTGATTTGCATTTCCCTGATGGCTAAGGAAGTGGAGCATTTTTTCAGATATTTGTTAGACATTTTAATTTCATCCCTGGTAAAGGTTCTTTTAAGTTCCAGGGCCCATTTTTTAATTGGGCCATTGGTTTCCTTGGTGTTTAGTTTTCTAAGTTCTTTGTGCACTCTGGACAGTAGAGTTCTATCAGATGTGTGGTTAGTGAAGATTTTCTCCCATTCTGCGGGTTGCCTTTGAGCTCGCGTTACAATCTCTTTATCTGAACAGTAGCTCTTTAATTTCACAAGATCCCAACTGTTGAGAGTTGGTAGCAGTGACTGTGCCATTGGATGTCTGTTTAGGAACTGTTGGCCTAGCCCAATCAGCTCGAGGGAGTTCCCTATCCTTTCAACTATGGTTTTTATAGTCTCTGGCCTGATATCAAGGTCCTTGATCCATTTGGAATTAAGTCTTGCACATGGTGACAAGTACGGGTCCAGCTTTAATCTTCTGCATGTGGAGATCCAGTTTTGCCAGCACCATTTGTTGAAGATGCTGTTCTTTTTCCATTGGATTCTTTGGGCCCCTTTGTCAAAGACCAAATGGTTGTAATGTTGTGGGCTTATATCTGGGTCTTCAATCCTTATCCATTGATCTGTGTGTCTATTTTGGAGCCAGTACCAGGTTGTCTTTATAACTATGGATTTGTAGTATAGACTAAGGTTTGGTATGGCAATACCTCCAGCAGTGTTTTTGTTACTCAGGATTGTTTTTGCTATCCTGGGTCTTTTGTGCCTCCATATGAACTTTGAGATTGTTTGGTCAACTTCTTTGAAGAATTGCTTTGGGATTTTGATTGGTATAGCATTGAATTTGTATATTGCCTTTGGTAGGATGGTCATTTTTACAATGTTGATTCTGCCAATCCAGGAACATGGGAGGTCTTTCCATCTTCTGGTGTCTTCTGCTATTTCTTTCTTTAGGGTTTTCAAGTTTTCATTGTAAAGGTCTTTTACCTCCTTAGTTAGGTTTATACCAAGGTATTTCATTTTTTTAGGGGCTATAGTAAATTGGATTGTTTCTCTCAAGGCTTTTTCACTTCTTTCATTCTAGGCATATAGGAAGGCCTCTGATTTTTGCACATTTATTTTGTATCCTGCCACCCTGCTGAACTTCTCAATTAGTTCCAGGAGCTTCCTGGTGGAGTTTTTGGGATCACTCAGGTATAAGATCATGTCATCTGCAAATAGGGATAGCTTGACTTCTTCCTTGCCGATTTGAATCCCTCTTATGTCCCTTTCTTGACTTATGCCTTTAGCTAAGACTTCAAGTATAATATTAAATAGAAGTGGTGAGAGTGGACAGCCTTGTCTAGTTCCTGATCGAAGTGGGAATGCTTCCAATTGTTCCCCATTGAGCATAATCCTTGCTGTGGGCTTGTTGTATATAGCTTTTATTATATTGATAAAGGTTCCTTCCATTCCTACTGTCTCTAGCGTTTTGATCATAAAAGGCTGTTGGATCTTGTCAAAAGCTTTTTCTGCATCTATCGAGAGTATCATGTGGTCTTGGACTTTGGACTGGTTTACATGATGAATTACATTTATTGATTTGCGTATGTTGAACCAACCTTGTGTGCCGGGGATGAAGCCTACTTGGTCCCTGTGAATGATCTTTTTAATATGTTTTTGAATCCGATTTGCTAAGACTTTGTTGAGAATCTTTGCGTCTGTGTTCATCAGGGAGATCGGCCTATAGTTTTCTTTTTTAAGTGAATCTTTATTAGGTTTTGGGATTAAAACGATATTAGCTTCATAGAAGGAATTTGGTAGTGTTCCTTCCTTTGCTATTTGATGGAACAGTTTAAGGAGTATTGGTGTTATTAACTCCTTAAATGTCACAATAAGTACCCTTCTACAAGAGGTTAGAGAGCACTTCCTCACATCTTCCACTATCTGATGACATCATGAGGAGAAGGCGCTATAAACAAGAAAGCATTTGTCAGTACCTTGATCTTGCCCTTTTGTTATAGCAGCACAAATGGTCTGGGGCAGCATTAAGTGAAAATAACATACATGCAAAGTAAGTAAATAATAAATAAGCAATAAAGCTTATTATCAATTTATAATATATTTAAAATAACCATTTTACTATTCATAATTGTTTTACTTTCCTGTCTTTCTGATCAGTTAATTTTAAGAAAAAGACTACGAATCATAATAGTGCAGTTTAAAAAATGTAAAGCAATAGAAATTTACAAGAAAATTAGTAATAGAAACAATCTATTAGTTCAAATTATTATAGTGATTTCCACTTTGAGGAAGCATGTGCATATGTATATTTATTATATTGGCTTGGCTATATTCTTAACATTTTTAGTAATAATCATTTGCTAAGAATTCTTAGAATAATACTTTCTTCTGTTGTTCTTTGTAGTAGGAATGCTAACCCTGACCTAACTCTTAGCCAACAAGAGAGTAAACTTGAAAACAAAATAGTTACAACCTTGGAAATAAAGTCAAAGGAAGGGATGATAGGACTTCAATTCATCTTTGTAATAATAAAATTCATGATAAAAGTAAATATCGTGGATATTTTTCTTGTAAGGGGCAATATTTCTGTTTATCCTTATTTGAAACTTGGAGACTTACTATATTTAAGAATAATCCGTGGAGATAATAAGAAAGAATTGGATTCCAATATTTCAACTATACACAAGCATAAATGAAGATAAATAACCTCATGATTTCATCAAAACCTTTTCCCCTTATATAATAAATTTTACTTTAAAATAATTTCCAAATTAATATTACTAGCTCCAGTTCAAAATAAGTCTTCAGCAAATAATTTCCAGAGTTGTGTGTCTCTGGACCAATCATTTCTGTTTTCCTATTCTCAGACTGCAGTTTGTATAATTGAGTCTTTTATCCTTTGGTTTGAGAAGTCCAGATCACCAGTCCTTGTATGGAAGCTGCAAGATGGTAATGCCACTAGCAGCCCATCAGTAGCTGGAGGAGTTCAAGCTAAGGAATTTCTCTTCTTTTGTTCCTTACTGTTCACTTCAGCAGCATCACCTTCTGTGGTTTCAGAAGTAATTGATCTTGAATATGGATTTTTTTGCCTTCCTCTTTTAATCTGCTCTGAAAACAATTACATCATTTTAGGTTATTTACCTGTTACCGATTCTGGTAATTCCCTATGTCTTAGTTTTGCCTGCAGGTTGCTAATAATTTCACAGCCAAGGAGCTCAGGGAAATGAGGGTTTTTTTATTAATTCTTAAGATTCTTGGCTACAGTTCTGAATCTAGCTTGGTAGGAAAATTCACACCAATGCTAGGGGCTGAGGGAACTGGCCACACCATAGCCTGAAGGATTGCTGAGAAAGGGACAATCACTTGCTAGACAATCAGAATACCAACGTATACTGAAGAATGCCACCTTATGAACCACCTCTCCTATTGTATCCACCTACCCAGGGAATGGTCTTGCCATCTATGTTTTGGGTCTTCCTACATCAACCAGACAGTCTCTTTCACAGAGTCTTAATCTCTTTCACAGAGTGTTGAAACAAAGAGGAATCCAGGAGGTCAGGACACAGAGATGAAGCATCAGCAAGACATTTTATAACAATAACATGTTCTAGATTGCTTTATAGTAAACAAATTCACAAATATCTTTGTATAGCACTGCAATTAAGTAGCAAGATGCATATTTTACCCAGGTGTAAAGCCTAGAAAAGAAAATTTAAGAGAATCTGTTGAACCCACCTAAAGTTGTACATGCTGGGATTCCAGCATGGGCTTTAATGTATAGGAAAGATAAAAATCACTTACCAGATACTTATGCAGATGGACAAATCTGACTACTTTCACAAGACTAGCTTGTCTTGTAACAGACATGTGTTACATTGAAAACAGAAAGAAAAAAATACTAGAACTTATACAGACATTTCTTCGAGTTAGGGATGGAAATAGTGAGATGGGTTTCATTTCATCAATCTGAGTTCATATCAAAATAATTTTACAATTCTGGTTATAAAACAAGAGCTTAGAGCAAACATATAGAGGAAAGAGTAATGCTTATGTATAAATCAAAATTTTCTAAAAATTTGTAAAATTTTAGAATGTTTTTACTCTCAGGAATGAAGTGGCCAAAATAATCCCTTCAGCATCCAAAAATCACTGAAGCAGAGCCTTTTCAGCAATCACAGTCATTTTCTCACTGAACACAAACTCAAGATGATGGCAAGAAACTTCAAGATGGATTGAGAGGGGGGTGTACAGCTTCCTGCAGCTCACAAACTCTTTCATTATTTATGGATTTCTGATTGTAATCCGTGTAGCAAATATTACAATCTCCACTTTATAGAAGCAGAACTAAGTACTGAATTTAGTGATTTGGCCAAGTTTAGATTTAATGGGAGAGTCTGTTGTTGAAGAAATGGTCATAGTTTTCATTAAGTCCTGTAAACTCCTAATCACATATTCAGTACCTCACCTATGAGATCTTCCAAAATCTGTTCTCTTTCAAAAAGGATCCTAAACTATGTGGAAACTATGTGGAAAGGGTTTGGAGGAACTGGGATGTACTTCTGTGAAGAGTTAATAAATCACAAAATTTCAGCTTGAAAATGATCCACTATATGTTATTGTTTTAAAGATATAAAGATAATAAATTAAAATGTTCAGAAAATCAAAGTTAAATTAGAGGGAGTAGGATTGTGTAGAACATAATACCATACCTAGAAAAGAGTTTTTCCAGAAATGTTTAGAAAAATTTTAATTGGCTTAGTCTGGCTATTATATCTTTCTGATTTTGATTCCCTCACTCTCAATGAGTTTGAAGTCATAGTTGGACTATTTTGACTCACTATGCACTTTTCCAAAATTCAGAGACCTGTGCTTCTGTTAATACACATACAATATACAACACACTTGCTTAATAAAATTTAAATGTGATATGCCAGTTTCCCAAGCAAGCAAAAATCTCTACATGAAATAAGGATTCAGAGCTCCATTATTACTGATTCTAAATGACCTTGACATTTGGCAGGTGTGGTATCATTCTACTGGTAAATAGAAAGAAGGAGACTAATTGGAGAACAATCACAATAGCCTAAGTAGAGTTTAGTTTTGTTTTGATTTGGGCAGGTTTGGGAAATCTTTTGCCAACCTTTGAAACACATATTTCTTTGACCAAGCTTTGGAAAATGTTATTGAATGCTCTCAAGATATCACAATATCTCAAAATATCAGTGGCAGTTCTGGATAATCTATAAGTTGGGAGTGTATAGAAGTCTTACTGGCTATACAGAGAGCACTTGCACCTCACAAAGCAGGTATTTGGAAAGACACAGAGGAAGGGTGATCAGAATAAGGAATAAAGAAATAAGAATATGTAGAAATGGTATAAGGTTAGAAAGGTACTAGAAGGCAAGACAGTGTAAAGAGGAAGGAGGAAGCTAGGGTGCTAAGGAATTCAGAGCATTTGTACAGTGTCAGTGGCTGGAGGCAAGGGTTGTCCACAGCCAGTCTCTACCCAGGGCCAGTCTGTCCTATTGCCTGGCACGATAGGTATCATGATCAGACTCTTGTCTTAGGGCCTCCTGCATAAGTCCTTAGGAACCTGGTCCCTTGGCTTTAAGCACTGGGTTATGAGCACCCTCTCCTTAAGCAATGAAAATCCCCAAAGGTCCCATTGTCTGTCCTGTCAGCAGAGCTCAATTTTCAATTCTACCCCATTAAAGACAATAAGTCACAGAAAACTAAATTATTAGTTAAAAGCTGTATGGCACTCTGTTAATAATATGGAACCATATTGTCATAGTTAAGCACAGGTGTCAACTTGACTCTTGAGGGTTTGAGCTCTGGGCACAGGTGTAGAGAGTTGATGGTTGAGTTAAGCCCAGAGCAAACCTGAAGGAGATTGTCTGGCTGCTGGGGAAGACCCAGCTCATGGTGGGTGGGATTAGGCCCTGGATAAATCACAGAGAGCTGGTTGAGAGAGTTGGCATCCTTCTGTTCACTTGGCCAGACATGCTGGTCTGGCAAGTAAGGATTGTCCATCTCTCAGCCGTTATGGTGACCAGTTCCCTCGGCCCTGGTGTTGGTGTGTGCTCTCCTGTCAAGCTGGACTATGAATTGTAACCGGACTGTCGTAAGAAAGTAAACTCCTTGTCCCCTTAAACTGTGTTCTGGTCATTTATCAGCAACCATGCCGGCGGACTGCAACACATATGGATTTGCTGGAATTTAATAGTGATAATCTATTGGCTTTAGAAGCAAGTCACATTTAAGAGGAATTTGGGTGCTGCCTAATATCTTCTAATACATAAGGATGTTATGTGACGTGTTTCATGTGTAAAAACACTTGCTAAATAATTTTTATTAAACAACGAAATTACAAAAATACCTTTTGTAATGAAACAGTAGAGGAAAGTCTAATATAATATTAATGGGTCATTTCTCTCCATATAAAGCATTAGACTTTGTGCATCACAGAATTATGAAAACAGAAAGACTAAGACAGCTGTTTTTTGAACAGATTATTTTAATGGGGGAATAGGTATGCTATGTCCACATTTTAAGTCTGACTAGTATCAGAAGAGGGATGTAAGTAAAATGCCATGAAAGCTCTTATAAGAGCAATAAATATGAGGAAAAACTTCACATGAAAGGTATTATTTAAGATTAACTAGAAGAGGCACTGTTTTAAGCATGAACTTAAAATTTTAGGCTGATAATAAGCAAAGATATGATTCTAAGATATTGCAGGGTAGTATTAAAGAATAGGGAAGAGCTTACTCATTCTAGAGTTTAGAATACATAAGATTTTACTTCAATTATTTAAGTTTCATGTTTCAGGTTCCTTTTATATGTTGTTTATTTTTGATTAGCTCCATGCTTATTGTCTGACTTGCAAGCACAAGTGAACATTTTTAATGTGGGTAAAAATACCGAGATTATGAAGGAACCAGCGTTCACCCGTTCACATCCTGGGAAAAATAAGTTGAAGAGCAAGAATAAGTTATATTATTCATTTTGATTTGATTTGATTCATTTATCAAATATATATATATATATATAAATGAAAATAAATACTTTTAACATTTGCCCACAGTTAGCAAAGTAGAATGGATATGAAATCATTCTCTCTGTCTCTCTCTCCCTCTTTTAGATTTGGCATCCCTTTGATCCTAGACAGTATAGAAAATATTAGGAGATGGCTGGAATTTCCACAGTAGGTATTTATATTGTTAAGTTTGAAATTTTTCAATAAGCCAGCAACCAAAAGCCACTAAGAGTTGCTGATCTGGATGTGTAATATACTTACATGCTAGAAGATACAAAGATAAATAGGGTAGAGTTTCATCTCTCCCCATGGAAATGAATACATGAATGACAATAAGAAAAGAATGTATTATATGACAATCAGAGAGAAATTTCTTGTTTTCAGGTTTTGCATAAATATTTCTATTTTGTTTTTTTTGAGCTTGTCTACCCCTTTATAGTTGAGTAAGAATACAAAAATTGTACACAATTTTAAGTGTGAAGCACACTATAATTTTTTCCAGAATAGATTTGAATAAAAGAGAAACTAGGACTGAGAAGAATTAAAAGGTTACTCCAAAAGAGTAGGGTAGATATTTTGATTTCAATTCAAGTAGTCGCTGTTTATGAATTATTCCAATGGAGATATCACATAAGGCGTTTTCAGTATAAGTAGGATGATACTGAATTGGTATTATGGATGACTTAATTGAAAATTTGAAGTGCTGATTTTTACAGTCTAAACTTCATTCAACAACAACAAAAAACTTGTGCTGGTAAAGGAAACACAGCAAGGTTCTCAGCATGGGGCCTGGGTATCTGAATTCAGCAGATGGATGATGCAATAGCAAACAAGAGAATGAGGTTTCAGGTTCAATCTCTTTACATGTCTTTTATCTTTGTTTCCTGCTCAAAACCTGATTCTGGGGCTGGAGAGGTGGTTCAGGGGTTAAGCCTCTGCCTTGCAGGCAGAAGGTCCGGAATTCGGATCCTAGACCCCACGTATAGATGCCAGGCGGCACACACGCGATGAATAAATAATATTTTTTTTAAAAACCCACCTGGTTCTGAGAACAGGTACCTGTCTTTAAGTGACCTGCAGGAATGAGCACATAATCTCTATGCTCAGGGAAAAGTCACCCAAGTCCCCAAATGGTGGATGGTGTCAACTGCAGCCTTTCACTGATCACCAGAATTCTATGTAGGACCCAGAACTCGAGTATGAATTTTTACTGTGCTCGTCAAGTATGAATATAAACATACGTTATTCCTCAGTTACAGATTAAGGGGACAGACAGGCTCAGATAAATGGAGGTAAGACAATATTGGCTTCATAGTTGAAATATAGCAGGAATTACTTTCTGGGACTTCCATATATTCCACCCTATCTTTTATTATGGTTAGTTATGTGTTTATTTCTCTCAGCAGGCTGTGAGTCCTCAGAGTGCAGAGATTTGATCTTATTTATCTTTCCATCTCCCAAAATGTCTAGCACAATACTACGCAAGTGATGATTTTCAATAAAGGTTTTTGGTGATGTGCACATAATTAAACACACAAATCACTTAGTTGTCTGTAAAACTTGTCCGTGATGCCTCATATTGGGTTCTTTATAAGGAAGAAAGAATATGAGAAGGGCATCTAAGAACTGTTGCCATGTTGCTGCAAACAATAATCACAATGATTCTGTCTAGTCATCTCTTTATTGGTACCTGACGAGGAAAATGAGCTCCAAATGTTGCAAGCAGCTCTCAGAAGGATGTCCAGGTGACATCACCAGGGTCTACACCTAAGCGTAGTCCCAGGTGGTGCAGTCTGAACTACTTTGCTCCTGTGGATTCTATCAACCTGACTTTTCAGACTGTAGCAACAAAAAATTCCTTTATCTGTGAGGCAGTTCTGAGTTCATGAAGACTTTCTGTGTTATCTAATTGCTATCCGCAAACAACTGTGAAAGGTCAACCAGGCAAGTAGCATCTCTATATTATAGGTAAAGTTACTGAAGCTCAGAGAGGGTGTGATTTCCCCAGAGTCACGGAACTCATAACTGAAAGGGCTTGTACTTGAATCCTACTTTCATGATTATGGCTCAACTTGGTTTCCTCATTTGTGATCTGGGAATAATAATACCTTCACTGCTGTATTGTGTGAGTAATCAAAGTAATGTACCTTGCCATAAAATATACATTGAGTAAGTCTTTTCTTCACAAAGACTATTATGCCTGGCTACTTTTACATTACACAATGTACAATATTGAAACCGTCTCTTCAAAACAAGAGCAAATTTGTCTTTGAGGATTTAGCGTGGCATTGTGTAATATTTCCATCTTGGTGCTTCAGTTTTCTTCATCACCATCCATTTCTTTTTCTTCTCTTGTTTGATTAAGCTTATTAACACTTCTGTTTGATCATTGTATTGAGAGATAAATAAAAATTACAAAACTGACATTTGTAACTGCTTATTTATGTCTTGCTTTTATTATGCTCTGAGCTTAACTTTTGTAGTAACTGAAACATCTTCATTAATTTATTTTCTGATGTAGTTCATAGATACTTTGCTTTCATTGTTTTTGTACAATACTTGTTCTTCGAGTTATGAAATTCTGAAAACTTATTTAAATTGAATTCTAAAGTTTCACTTATTCATGTTACTTATAGAATTTTACCAATATTAACTACAGTCTTGGGCAAATATTGGGGTCAAATTCTTAAAATTTTGTCTGACTTAATGTGTTTACAGAAAACTTTAGAGACCATTGACCAGATCAAAAGCATTAGAAATTGGTGTGAATTTTTCCCTAAAGGACTGAATATCACAGGCAACATTATATTACTTGATAATTGCCATAAGGAACAGAGAGTGCTTTATTAATTTTGTTAATGGACAATTACTAAAATTTGCCTTGACTTAATTACTTTTTAGCCTACTTCTTCAGTTTTAAAATGAGCATGCAAGCACATATTCATTTTTGATAAATATTTATTAGTTGGCTTCTAAGTGCTAGGTATTAAACCAATTGTTGAATAATAATAACATAGCAAACCAACATTAACAGCAATAATAGCACCTTTTATATATCTCCTAGTGGAATTAAATTATTTGAGATATTTGACAGTGCATGGCATAGTACACCATAAATGCCTAATCAATTTTAGATTATTAGTAGTACATTTTAATTCATTAAGAAAGGAATTTCACTCAGAGTCATTTCATTTGGACAAGCTCTTGCTTCGTTATACTTCTTAGAAATGTTTGATAATTATGTGTGAATATTCTTCTTGAGGTTCAAGCTCCCCATGAGCTTTGATTCATTGTAATGACTTGGTGATGCATATATCTTTGAGAATCTCAGTGCATAAAAACCAAAAATAAATGTGTATCTTCATCAAATATATATAAAAATTTTACTGAAAAGATAATGACCATACTTCTTTAGGATTCTGAATTTTATGCTTTAATATTCTGTTAGTTTTAAAATATAATTTTAATATTCATGAATCATATTAGCATAAAAAATTGGTTTATTATGACAATACTTTGCACATATATCATTGCACCTTGCTCATATTTTATCCCTATACATACTACCTTCCACTGCCTACAAGTTTCCCAAAATACACCTGGTTTGTTGACACATAAGAGCATTAAACTGAATTTATTAATTGTATAAAATGTGTTTTTTGATAAATGCTTACTTAAATGTATTTTTATGAGTAAAACTTGTAATTCCTTATTCTAGCATTTTAGAATGAGCAGTATATTATTGGTATGTTTCATTATCTCACTGTGCAACAATGCAGAGAAATTTCTTGTTTTTATTCAACCACAACTTTGTATCTGTGGACCAAGCTCACACCTACCAAGACCCCTTGTTTTCCTCAAACTCTAGGAATCACCATTCTATTTTTAATGCCTATGTGAAAAATTAGTTTAGATTCTACATACTAGTGAAATCATACTTCCATTACTGTGCCTGCTTAATTTCACTCAATATGATAATCCCCATTTCTATATATGAATATTATTTAGATAAACCTTAATAATACAATTTCAAACATTCCCATAGCCCATGAAGATGCATTTCCTCAACAATTTCTTAAACTCTACTCAGGTATTTGTCTATGTGTATAAATACACTATTTCAATTTAGTTAAATTATAATATCCAATTCTTCACTAAAATCTTCAATATTTCTCTCCATGGTGACCAGGTTTATGGAACAAAGATGTATAGTGTGTTTAGCAATACTGTTTTACCATCTAGCTCTGGAATGGTAAGATCCTGTATTGTTTAGGGAGCCTCTGAGGCCTCCCTAATAATTCATAAGAGGTATCTCACACTTACTACTGAGACTTTTTAAAAAATATATATATATATATGATTTCTTACAGAAGCTTTGCCCAGTCATGAAAAGTATCTCTTTTTCAATTACGCTTTTAATTATTATTGATTTAACTATAAAGTATACTTTTTACTTAGCTCCATAAGGCTTCTACATATACCCTTCATTCTGGTTAACTCTTCCTCACTCATCATCTTTCCCATCCCTATGCCCCCTTCTGTGTTTAAACCTCTAATTAGAAATTAAAAACATGGCAGAAAAAATGGAGCTTATTATTCATCTTCGTAAAGGGGAGTGCACTTTATTTGTGAAGACGGCTCATTTTCATGGTTTTATTTTTTTTATCCTTGGTGGAACTACTTTTCAATTAAAATATGTAGTGAATATGATAACACAAAACTCATGAAAGGAAAAATTAGGGTAAACTTTGTGTAGTTCATTAGTAGATCTCTCTTTCATTTACATCTTTAGAACCAATAGGGTCACAGAATTTGGCTGTTAGTGGCTAAGTATACAGTATTTCATATACTGGTATAAATAATTTTACATGGTTATTTTTGTATTGTTAAAACCACACACAAACACATGTATAAACATAGACATACTCATGTGCCTTACTGAAATGTTTTCACACCCAACAGTAAATGACCACTAACAAATCAGAACATCTTGTTTCTGTAGTTACCTCCTTATGCATGTGTCATCTCAGATTTTTTGTGAAATATTACTGGTAACTTTAGATTTTAAAAACATACACTAGTGCTGCTGATGTAGCTAGGTCAGTGATAATACATGCACGAGGCTCTGGGCTTGATCCATTGCTTTGCAAAAAATGAACAAACAAAAAATAAATTATTAGGATATATCCAGTGTGTATATTTGACTCTTGAACAACATGGTTTCAAATTGAGTGACTCCATTTCTATAAAATTTTAAGGGGAGATTTTTTTAAAAAATTGAGAAAACTGAGTGTACTTGTGGAGTCCCAAGGGTCACTTTGGGAGTCACCCTGGACTTTACTATATTCTTTTTGCTTTCCTCTGGAGTTTCCCAAGCCTTCCCAGGGCCAGAAGTACATTTCCACCTGTTCTTTTTTCACTGGATATGGGATCCACACTCATGGCTTTCTGCTTTTTTGAGGCAAAGGCTTAACCCCTGAGCCATCTCTCCAGCTGTGGGGATTGATTTTTATCAGGACCAAAAAGCAGATTCCAGAGTTCTGAGCAGCCCCACTGTCTCTGTTATACCATTTACCATTTACCATGACAGCCCAAGAGAAATCACAACTGTCACAGCGACTCCACTCACAAGGTGGGTGCCCTCTGCCTGCACACTTAATGCTGCCATACCTGAAGACCACCAAGGATAGAGGCACGGAGTGGCCATCACAAAAGAGGCTTTGTTAGTGGTAAAAAAAAGTTTCTGCCTGATAGATAAATATATATTTATTATTATGGATAAAACTGAAAGAGATGTGTTGTCACTAGTCATAAAGAATGTTAGAAAGTGCCATTGAAGTATAGAAATGGAGAGACTGGAGTCAGATGTCCGTTAACAGAATGAGAACACAAAATGTGACACAGCAAATGCTACAGGTCCTGGTGGAGTTCCAGTTCAGAGAAGGGGCATACGGCAGATAGCAGCCATCACAGAAGTTGTGCTACCCACCTGTAGGGCCCCAATGCCCAGTTAGCAGTAGGACTGCAGAACAGGTAGGTTGGAGTAGAGAATAAGGGGATAGAGAGCATTCCCAAAGCCCTGACTCTACACAGGGCACTGGTCACAGTTTTCCAACACTTCTGTGCAGGGAAAAGTAACAGAAGGTGCTGACATGTAAGACAACAAGGTGGATTGGTGAGACAGAATGTGTTTGAGGTGGTCATGGGAAACTATCCTGCAGGAACCTCCACGACAAAGTATGTACATTAATAATTAAGTATTAATCATCATTAATGATAAAGTATTGATAAACAATTGAAAGATATCCTAGAGAGGATGATAGAAAGAGCAAGGAAAATCAAGAAAATGAACCCCAAGGTTCTTAGCTATCTCAACACAGGAAGCACCTCAACTTTAATTACTGACACAGATACCCACAACACCCCACACTTCAAGGTGGCAATGGAGCAAAAGCAGCAGATCTATCAGCTCAGAGCATGTCTGACTCTGAGTAGCACAGGGTGGTCATGTCTTACATTTCCACCCTCCCCAATAATGTACCGTCAAGAAATTAACATGGACGTCCAACAACAAGGAAAAAGAAAAGATTGAAGCTGAAGAAGTTGTCTGGTTTTATATGTATTGACCAGATTACTAATACTGTTTGGGATTATGTTATTATTATTATCAGGGTTTTATCACTTGTGGTCTAGGCATGTCTATTTTTGTTAAAGACAGATGTATTTTTCTAAAAAGTATTTTTGAATACACCCTTTGGAAGTTTTAAACTTGTTTTTTATTTAGTCATATTGGGATTTCTGTAAAATAATTTCAGTTTTAATTTATAACTTGATTTTTCAAAAGTCAACAAATTTTAAACATGTTGATAAGTATGTACATTAATAATTAAGTATTAATCATTACTAATGATAAAGTATTGATAAATAATTGAAAAAATTACATGTAGTTATCACCTGGCAGTGATGACTTGTATTCCAGGCTTTCTTGCGTTCCTTCCGGGTCAATTGCATTTTAATGTTTTATTAATGATATTTCAGTTTCTTTCTTTATCTTTTGTATGTGACATTTGCCAGCTTCTGTGTGAAGAGACCCTTGGTCTTTATTAAACAACCAATGAGTTTTGTGTGTGTGTGTGTGTGTATGTGTGTGTGTGTGTGTGTGTTGGGTTGTATTTTCATTCCTGTATATCTGCATTGCTGCAATTAATTTTTGCCTGTTGATAGACCCTGTGCTCATGACTCTTTCCTGAGCCAAACACAAGTTTGAGTTGGATATAAGCCCTCATAATGAGTACGTAAACTCTGCCGGCTCCTGCCCACATGTTTCCATTCAGCTTGACCTTTTGAAGGGTTCCTGGAGAAAATGATGAGACACAGCACAGCCTTTCACTCTTGAGTAATGGAAAGCCCCAAATGGGAATTAGGGTTCCCTGGGCATCTAAGTGCACAATTTCCTTGTCATCACGACGTATCACTTTATACATGGTACTGCCAAACTCGCATATCCTGGTTTCTCTTCCACCATTTTAATTAGTTATTGAAAAGAAAAGGGATTAAGAAAGACTCTTCCACTTGCCAGAGCCAGATTCAGCATCTTTTTATATCTGGCATCATGTTTGAAAACAAATAATGGATTTAAGTACTACAGTGCTCTGGGCCCCAGATATTCCTGTACATTCCCAGATATTGTGCAGATTGTGCCCTATCCTTCCTCTCCTTTACTTCTCTGTTCTGCCTTCTTTTGCTCCATGTTCTTTTGTTAAATTTTGTTTTATTGTTAAGATTGAATTCTCAACCTTGTAAAGAGAAGGTGGCCTCACACGTACACACCTATTTTCTTTTTTTCTTTCTGGAGAGTGGTCATAGCATGGATTTTCACTCTGTTGCACTTGGCAGCCAATCCTGAATGGCAGATGAGTTCTTTCTAATTGTATTGTACCATGTAGCTAGCTAGTGTTGTGTCCAAAAGAAGAAAGCTAATTGCTTTTTTAAACTTTATTTGTATTTATTTATTCATTGTGTGTGTGTGTGTGTGTGTGTGTGTGTGTGTGTGTGTGTGTGTGTGTAAAACAGAGGGCACTGTGAGTCCCTGTGGAAGACCAGTGGTGAGCAGCCAGCTTGAGCTGGAGGGATGAATCAAGGGCTAAGACTCTGCCTTACAAGCAGAAGTTCCTGAGTTCGGATCCCAAGTCCCATGTAAAACTGGCAGTGGCCTGCATTTCCAGCCCTTGTGGACAGAAGCTGGGAAATCCCAGAGTAAAGCAAAAAGGAGATAGAAGCAATCTAGGATGATTCCCAAAGTCACCCTTAGAACTCCACAGAGACACACAGTGCCCCCTCCCACATCATAAATGCTAAATTCAAAAAAAATATTAGAAGTAATGATAATGTTAATAAAACTATTTTAAAAGAGCCATGGTTTAGGAAAAACCTCACCTCATGTATTTCAAATGTGTTGTCTAAAGTTAGCACGGCCCTTATGATGATGTGATGAATTAATTATGTAAATTTAACCTTGATTATAGATTCCAAACAGCCTGAAATGGCACCAACTATAAGGTGAGAATTGAAGAAACTTGGAACTCAAGTGGCTGCAGAGCTGAAGAATACCAGAAAGACCAAGGCAGAGATGCAGTAGTCAACTGTGTGGCAGAGTTTCTAATAGAGATAAGCTAGTATATCTTGAACACATCTTATAACCTTGGGTATTGGTGCAAATCAAATTCATTTTGTGTGTTTTATTGTAATTGGAGTGTAAAGATCTTGTGCTTTGGTGTTAGAAATAGCAGTTTGTATCATGGCTCAGTTCCTTCTCTGCTATGTAACCTGTTTCTTCCAGTGTAAAGTTGGGTGATGACTACTTGTCACAGGACTAGGAGTTCTGATAGGATGCAGACAAATGGAAGATGCCTGTATACCTGTGGTTATAATGCAAGCAGTAGCTGATCTAAGAAACTGAATGGACTCTGTGTATTTCAAATTTATCTTTACAAGTCAAACATTTAAGTCTTTTGTTTAATACTTCTATAAATATTTTGTAAATTTGTTGTTCTTACTTTCTTGATGAGTTTATTACAAATCAAAAATGAAGTCTTCTCATAGATAAACTAAGGGAATATATTATGTGCAGCCAGAGGCAGAGTAAAGCAATTTTGGAGGTGAGATCTGTGAATTGTAACTTCCAAGCCATCTCTGTATGGTTCTTTTTCTCTTTAGGTCAAAGTGGCTCTTATTTACTGATGAGACTCAGTGGTTATGGAAAATCAAAGCATAGCCAGCTGGTCTTTCTTACGGGGTGCTTGATGACCCAATGCACTGAAGAGCATATATGCTCAAATGAACTCGTAGGTAGTGAGGTGTGAGGACAGAATGAGGGAGATATGGAGGTAGTGGGCTGGGAGGGAAGCTATAAAAGGAAACCAAAGCAGTGGATATTGCAGCACTTAGAACCTTTAAAAAATGCCAAGACTGGGCCTCCACATTCATAGATTCTGATGTAACCATTCTGGATAGGACCTGGGTGTTACTGTTTCTTAACAGTTTCCTGCAAAGATGTAGAATAGGCAGAGCCAAGACTCATGAGACTAATGACTATTAGTTTAAATTTGGTCCAAAGTAAACATTTTTCATATTTAATGCAAACCTAAGGGTTGATAAAACCTTAACACATGAACAAATGCTCACACTCACATGCACAGGGTATTTCTCTTCTAGTTGGCAGAAATGCCTTGAAAATTGTGATAATTCACATATCTAAACCTTTCCCTTTCCACAGACTGAAGAATAAAAAGTAAACACTCTAAAATAGAATTCAAAGCTGTTTTCCAAACATCTTGACAGATAGTCTGTAATAAGCAGACTATTGTGTAAGTCATATTGGGTATTAAGTGGAATGATAAACAGGAACCGACTAATCAAGGCATTACTCACATCAACAATGTAAAATAATGGTTTCAAAATCAATAAAAAGAATATGAGAAACATGACATAACAAAGAGAATTCTTTGGTAATAATTTCAGCTAAATTAGGGGAGATTTTACATATTTGTTTCTTGGAAATTAAAAACACGAAATTTTAAAAAACTTTCAAAAGATGGAATAATAAGATTAAAGAGGGGGGATAAAAGAATAGCCAAAAGAATTTTACACAGTGCAAGGCCCAAGTTCAAAAGAAGTAAACAGAAAAACTGAGATGGAAATAAGATATTCAAACATCTTTAAATTAGGTAGAGAGAACAAACAAAGAAGAAATAGTTAATAGAATAGTGAAACATGATTTCCCAGTATGGAAAAAAAGGCACCTGAAAGAACTTGCTAAGAATGCAATAAAATGAGTGAGGGAAAATGATTCTTAACAAAATGTGGTTAAATGTCGAAATATTAAAGAGAGAAATAAAATGTGAAGATGTTAGAATGAATAAGCAGAACTTAGGTAAAAAAGTGAGCTCAGCATTGTAGTAATCCCAGTGCTAGAGGGTGGAATCCAGCATAGCTCTGGGCTTGATGGCCAGTTAGGCCAGGTGGTTTACAAAGCTCCAGCTTCAGTGAAAGACCTTGTCTCAAAAAATAAGAGCTCAAAAAAAAAAAAAAATAAGAACTCCTTCAAAGAGGATACCCAGTGCTGATCTCTAGTCCCCACACAATCGTGTGCATATATTATGCATGTTCATCTGTACATACACACACACACACACACACTGTTCATCTGTACACACACACACAATGTTCATCTGTACACAACACACACACACACACAATGTTCATCTGTATACACAAACACACACACACACATTCAATCACATATGCATTGACACAAGCCTAACAAAATCCATTATGGCATTGTGTGAATTTCTATCAAAGTAGGATTAGATTGTCATTTCCTTTGTCTAGTAAGATGAGGTTTTAAGACAAAGCAAACCAAAAGGTTTCTAAATGTAGTCCCTAGTGAAATGCATATAATGGACATTGTACGTGGTTCCAAGATATTTTTACTAATTTGAATTTCTATTATCAGCAAGTGGTATTCCCATCATTTCAAATTACCAGCAGAATTAGTTGATTTCAATCTTGGCCACTTTGCTATGGTTAGTATTATCTTTGATATTGACACCTAGGAGGCTAGCCTTTGGGCACATATAGGAGGGATCATCTAGATTAAGATCAGACTTTAAGAATGTCTGTAAAGGCAGAGGGGGGGGGCGGCCTGCGGTTCTGGTCCTGGTAGGGTGGAGCCTGTGAATCCCGGGGCAGAGTAAATAAGGAGGTGGAGGAGGTGTCCATGGGGGTTCCCGAATTCGTCCGTGGTTCTACACACACACACACACACACACACACACACACACACACACACATACACACACACACACACACACACATGCATACACATGCATACATGCACAATTGAATAAATAATAATAAAAAAATTAAAAAAAAGAATGTAAAGTATTACCTTGATTGTCTTAATTGATGTAGAAAGAACCAGGTTAATTATGGACTATATAAAATGAAGAAAACAAGCTGTCTGCTAATATTAATTCATCCCTTTCTGTTTTCTGGTTATATACTATATGGAACTGGTTGCTTTAAGTTCTTTGACTATTACCCTTAACCAGATATACTAAGCCCTTTCCTCTTTAATTACTTTTGTTAAGAGTATTTTGTTACAGCCACAGGAAGAGAAACTGGGATGGTAGTGTTATCAGTGTCTCCTGGTGCCAGGCAGGTTCTTTTGGGAAATGCTTAATCAGTGTTCTAGTCACTCATGTTGCCGATACAAATACAGAACCAAAACACCTTGGGGGAACAAGGGTTTACTTTTGCTCATGCTTCTTGGGTATAATGCCACATCATAGCAGGAGTGTTTATACCAATATCAGTAGTCAGAGAAACGGCCACACCACATTCACACAAGAACTGAAAAAGGGACATGCTTTCTCATTTACCAGAATGGCTGTATATTGAACCACCAAGTCAACTCCCTCTATCTTATTTACCTGCGTGGGAATGGAAATAACCACAGTCTTCCTATATCAGTTAGATAATTTTTGACAGGCTTGCCTAGGGCTTACCTTGAGTATTAATTCTTCACACAAATGCTCTACTAATGAACTACATCCACTGTGCCGTTCTTTTCTTTTATATTTATTTTTCTTCAAGTCTTACTTAAAAACTATTGATACAATGAAAATCAAAAAGATATTTTTCAGTTTTACCATTTGCAAATATCATTGTATTACATGTCATGTTGACATCTTCCATCTCCCAGAATTAACTTGTAAAGGCTGTGCAAATACATACTGTAGATCTGACACAACTCATGAACCCACAACAGCTGTGACTGCCAGAACTGGGCCCACTCAATAGTCAACCATGCATGGGGGAACCTTGTTCCAAACTGATGCGCTAGTGACTGCTGATAGATTCCTACAGAGGACCACCGACCAGCCAGGGTCGGTGCTGGTCACTGGCCCTGGCAGAGAAGGTTGATAGGTTTATGACAGTGAATTTCCTAATGATTAAACATGTGTAAAGTTACTATAAATACTGATTTTCTTGTGATATAACAGGTGTGTAGAGGTTTGTGAACCTTTCTAAAAAGCATATAATTAGAATTTAACATTTTTTTGTAAATGGAAATGTTACATTTTTAAAAAATTTTAATTTTTTGTGTATATGCACAAGTGTAAATGTGAATGTTTCATATATTGTTTAAAAATGCTTACTTTGTAATTATTAAGAGTTACACACACTCACACATTTTTTTTTTCAAGACAGTATCTCACTCTGTATCCCAGGCTGGTCTTTTTTTTTAACATTTTTCATTATTATTTCCACTCATACAAACTTAATAGGTACACCAGTTCCCTCCCTCCCTTCCCCCTCCCCAAACCCCCTGCTCCCCCTCCCCTAACCCTTCCCGCCCCATCCCCCAGTGCCTCCCCCCCAATTCCCAGAGAGTCCTTTAATGTGCATGCCAGACTCTCCTCTGGGCCCTCCTCTCCGAAGACATACAAGGACCCAGTGGCATTTCCCTGAACCCTTTCCCGTGTTCCCCTTAAGCATAGGAACACTACTGTGGCTGTCAATCCCTTGCCTCCAAGGATCTTGGTGCCTTTAGCAGATGCTAGACTTTGTGAGGTCAATAGTGTGTTGGACATTGCGCAGGGCATGCAAAGTCCAATTATGAGTGCTTTGGCCCTAACTTGTGTGGAGTATTGTTGGGCCTGCCCATGAATAACAGTCTGGGAGGGAGTGAGCAGGGCATGGCTTAGCATATGGGGCCAAAGATGGTGCTGGGAGCTGGTGTCCTAGGCATGACCCTGATCACATTACAGAGAGTCTTAATTGGCTTATAGGAGCCAACATAGATATATGTTTAGTCTGACCTATGCAGAGTATGTACTATACTGACTATACTATACTGGCTGCCTGTTTTGCATGCTTTGAGTCTTTGTCTATATAAGCTGATTTGTTACCCCCAATAAACTGAGATCTTGCTTTGACAAACTCCCCATCCTTGGCCAAGTCTCTGGAAGGCAGAGGCGGAGGTGCAGGCAGTCAGGCTTTACTTATCTTTGTCCTTACAGCCAGGAGCTGTGTAACTGAGTGAGTGAATGAGTGAGTGACTGAGTGTTGCCTTGACAGACTCCCTGCTGTGTCCAGAGTCCCCTGGATTTGGGTGGGAGTAAAAGGCCTGCAGCATATTCGCCTTTCTCCCCCCCACGGCCTAGAGCCATCACAGTGTGTGCCTGGAAGAATCTTCCCAGCAGAGTATCTTGCAAATCATTGCTCCTCCCATCCTTGTGCTCTTACAATCTTAGCGCCCCCTCTTCCACAAATTTCCCTGAGCTTCAGGATGAGGAGAGATTAGGCTGGCCTAGTTCTAGGTGGTTGATATAGAGTCTCTGAAGTTCTGGATTGTGGTTTGTTGATTTTCTTTTGCAGTTTTGCTGCTCCTGCAATGCCCTTCACTCCATCCTGATGGGCATTGTATGTCACCCCCTGGCCAGAGACAAAAAGCTGTTAAACTGGAGTCTTGTTATAAGAGCACATTCAAGGGTAGATGTAATAAAAGTAGGAAACCTCAGTGAGGGAGGGGTCAATCACCCATTTGCAAAATGGTTATTTTTTTTTCTGCCAGACTATGTATGCCCTCCTCTTCTGGTGAGATCATACCCCCTCAGTTATAAATGATCAGAAACGAAAGTCTGTGAACTTAACCAGGTGTCTCATTACTTTCTTGCAGTCCTTGATGGAGGCCTATTTTCTCTGCTGTAACATGGTCCCCTCTCTCCTTGTTTCTGGTGTGGCCCTCCTACCCCATCCCTCCTGTTCATAATCCTTGCAATTACTGTAGGTATTACATAGATTTACCTATAAGTGTCTCAAGGTGGGCTGGGTGGGTTTGTAATTAGGAGCCACCTATTAGGGAGTACATATGGTGCTTAATTTTCTGGGTTTGGGATACTTCACTTAATATAATTGTTTCTAATGACATCCATTTCCTGGCAAATTCCAGTAATTCATCATTTTTGATGCCTGAATAGTACTCCATTGTATAGATGTACCACTTTTCCTTATCCACTCGTCAACTGTTGGACATTTAGGTTGATTCCATGACTTCGCTATTGTAAACAGTGCTGCTATGAACATGGTCGTGCTTGTGCTATTGAAGTGAACTTCTGCTGCATGCGGGGTTATTCCCAAAAGTGGAATTGCAGGGTCATATGGCATTTCAATCTTTAATTTCTTTAAGAATCTCCAGATGGCTTACCAGAGTGGCTGTATGAGCCTGCATTCCCACCAGCAATGTAGGAGAGTGCCCTTCTCTCCATATCCTCTCCAGGATTTGTTGTTGTTTGTATTGTGGATTTTTGCCATCCTGACTGGGGTGAGATGATATCTCAGGGAAGTTTTGATTTGCATTTCCCTGATGGCTAAGGAAGTGGAGCATTTGTTAAGATATTTGTTAGACATTTTAATTTCATCCCTGGTAAAGTTTCTTTGAAGTTCCAGGGCCCATTTTTAATTGGGCCATTGGTTTCCTTGATGTTTAGTTTTCTAAGTTCTTTGTGCACTTTGTGAAATATGATGTTATAATTCTCTGGATTTCTTGGGTATCAGTAGTGATAACTCCATGTTCATTTCTAATTTTGTTAATTTGGGTTTTCTCTCTCTTGCTTTTGGTTAATTTAGCTAGGGGTGTATCAATCTTATTGATTTTTTCAAAGAACCAGCTTTTTGACTGGTTGATTTTTTCTATCGTTTTCTTAATCTCGATTTCAGATATTTCTCCCCTTATTTTGCTAATCTCCTCTCTTCTACTGCTTTTGGGATCAGATCACTCTAGTTTTTCTAAAGCTTTAAGCTGCATTGTTAAGTTGTTTATTTCTGATGGTTCCATTTTTTTGATGTAGGCATTAAGAGCTATGAACTTACCTCTTAGGACAGCTTTCATTATGTCCCAGAGATTTTTGTAAGTTGTATTTTCATTATCATTCACTTTCAGGAAATTTTGAATTTCCTTTTTAATTTCTTCCTGAGTCCAGTTCTCATTCAGCATCATATTGTTAAGTTTCCAGTAGTTAGTGTATTTTCTGTCTTTTGTTGTGTTGTGGATGTCCAGCTTTAGGCCGTGGTGGTCTGATAGGGCACAGGCTAGAATTTCAACTTTCCTGTATATGTGTAGATTTGTTTTGTGGCCCAATATGTGATCTATTTTGGAGAAAGTTCTGTGTGCTGCTGAGAAAAATGTATATTCTTTGGTGTGTGGATGAAAAGTTTGATAGAGATCTATAAGGTTCATTTCTTTAAGGGTTTGATTAAGTTCCAAAGAGTCTCTGTTAAGCTTTTGACCTGTTGCTCTATCCCATGAGGGCGGTGTTGAAATCCCCAAGAATTATTGTTTGGGGGTTGATTTCTCGCTTTAGACGCTGTAGGGTTTTCTTAATGAATGTGGAGGGGCCCATATTGGGTGCATATATGTTCAGTATTGTGAAGTCTTCCTGGTGAATTGTACCTGTGACTAAAATGTAGTATCCATCTGTGTCTCTTATGATTTTTTTGGGTTTGAAGTCTACTTTGTCCGACAGCATAATTGCTACCCCTGCCTGTTTCCTGGTTCCATTAGCTTGCAGAATTTTGGACCAGCCTTTCACTTTCAGGATGTGCCTATCTTTTGTGGTGAGATGAGTTTCCTGAAGGCAGCAGATTGATGGGTTGTGATTTTTTAATCCAAGTTTGTAATCTGTGTCTCTTAACTGGTGAGTTAATCCCATTGATACTTAATGTTATAATGGAGAAATTCTTTTTAATTCTGTACATTTTTTATGTTTAGTGGATTTTGTAAGCTTATTGTTTTACATTTATATTTTTGTGGTATTATACTTCCCTTCTGTCCTCCTGGATACGCTTGTTCTTTTCTTCAAGTTTGCATATCATTTCTAGCATTTTTTGAAGGCCTGGTTTGGTAGACATGTATCCCTTCAAGGTGTCTTTGTGCTGGAAAATTTTTCTTTCTCCTTCGATCATGACAGATAGTTTTGCCGGGTATATCAGTCTGGGTTGGCATTTTTGCTCATTTAATACTTGAAGTACGTCACTCCAAGCTCTTCTTGCTTTTACTGTTTCCATTGAGAAGTCATTTGTTATTTTAATAGGTTTGCCTTTAAAAATGACTTGCTTTTTTTCTCTTGAAGCTCTCAGCACCTTTTCTTTGTCTTCAATTTGGAGTGTTTTGACGATTATTTGCCATGGAAATTTTCTATTTTGGTCATATCTGTTTGGAGTGTGAAATGCCTCTTGTATTTGGATGGGCCTCTCATTCTTCAGCTGAGGGAAGTTTTCATTTATGATAGTTTGAAATATTTCCTTAAGTGTGCTATTTTGAGATTATTGCTCTGGTATTCCATGAATGCGCATGTTAGGCTTCTTCAGGGTGTTCCATATCTCTTGAATGTTCCTCTCAAGTATTTTTTTGGCTTTAACAATCTCTTCTTTTGAGCTGGTTAATTCTCCCACTTTGTCTTCAAGATCTGAAATTCTATTTTCTGCTTCGTTAGTTCTGCTGATAAGACTCTCTGTTGAGCTTTGGGTTGAAGACAGCTTGTCTTTTAGTTCAATTTTAAACTCTGCCTGAGACTGTTTTAACTGCTCTATGCTTATTTTTGTTTCTTGAACTGTTTGTCTCAACTCCTCTAAATGCCTGTTGTGTTCCTGTTCAAAGTGGTTGATTCTGTTGTTTAACTCCTCTTGGATTTCCTCTTTCATAGTATTAATCATGGTAATGATCATACTTTGAAAGTCGTTGTATTGGGTCTGGCTTTCTTCGCTGTTTTCTGTGAATTTGTTCTGGTTGGAATCCATCATTAAGGGGTTAATTCTTTCAATGGGAGATTGGTCTTCTTGGGTTTTGTTTCTCATGGATCTGCACTTTGACTTGGGCATTGTTGTTTTGTCTTCTAAGGCTTTTCAGTTTCTGACTGATTTAGTTGGTATTATTACACTTGGGCAGTTATTACTAGTGCTTGCCTTGGGGGTTGTGTATGTTTGTCTTTTGTTATTGTAATTTCCTAGTTGAGGCTGTTAGGCTGTTAGTATATCAGTTAAGTCAGGTTAAGTAGATAAGGAGTGATATTAGTATGGTAGTGTACTTTTAGATGTAGTATCTTGGTGATATGTGAGGGTGAGTGGTATGATCCCCGGAGTTGTATATGTTTTTGGGGTGGCTTTCTGGAAAAGTTAATCTATAGTGATTAATATTAGAAAGGAACAGTAAGGTGAAAAAAAGGAGGTTTACTCATCTTTGGGGTGGATGTGAAGAATCTCTCCCATGTGATAGGATGATTGTAGAGGTTTACAGATGTGTGGCCTTTGACCCTTAGAACTTTGCTTGAGTTTTCTTTGGATTCTATTGAATTCTGAGTAGCAGTGTGTCTTCTGTAGACCACGTGTGTGGGTCCCCGGTGGGCCAGAGAGGCAGAGGGGCTGATGTTGATGGCAGAATTCTTCATCCAGGTCCTGGGACTTGGCTTAGTGTCCTATCCAAGATCCAGGAATGGAGGAAAGCAAGCAGGTCCTGTCCAGTTGGGCGGACAGGCAAGCAGAAGGGAGAAAGAGGCGACCTGGGAGGAGCTGGGGGGATTCACCTGGGGGGGGAGTGGGAGGGGCTTTCGGGTTGACAAAGGTGGCACGGGAGGGAGAAGGGGGGCTGGGGTCCCAGCCAGGCTGGTCTTGAACTTGTGATAATCTCCTTGTCTTAGTTCTTATAAGTGTTGGGATTACAGACATGAGTCACCATGCCCAGGTATTCTCAATTGTTGATGTTGTCTGTCTTTTGTGTGAATTTGTGCTAATTAATCTTTGTGTAAATTTATTTTTATTTTTTGTAATGTGCTTATTTATTCTTTTCTCTTCTTCTTCAAAGGTATCTATTCTTCTGTCTTTCTTTCAATGTTGTGGTCTGGACGTATTATGAGAAGAAAGACTTTAGAACTCAGTCTGTCTCTACTGAGCTATATATATATAGAGTCTGGAGAAGCCAACACATAATTGTGAACCTGACCATATCATTTTTCTTAATTTATTTCTTGTATTGTCCCTTATTTCGTGTTATCTTGGCTGACTGCTACCATTAGTTTGAACTGAGAATTTCTTCTACTTAAAGCAGGATATAGAACTGAACTTGCTCAAACCTGCCACTTTGCCAGCAGTCTTTGCAATGATATATTCTACAATAATTACATCTATTTCATTTGTAAAGTTTTGATAATATTTAATGCTTAATTTGACAGTATTTAAATTTATTGCTTCCTGTCTATTTCAAGTTCACTAAACCAGTCTGTTTTGAATAACTTTTACATTGTTTTACTGAAAATTTGAGTTGATTTTTTCATCTATCTATATATCTATGTATCTATGTATCTATGTATCTATATATCTATCTATCTAGAAGAAGCTACTTAAAAGGGAATAGACAAATATATCAAGTGGTGACACTTTCCATAATATGACTAAAATTTAATTGTATATTTTTCTTTGCATGCATTTGCAGTTGAAAGTATTATGAGAAGAAATGAGATTGAATGAATTGATTCATTGTTTTCAGACATGCTGTATTTAGCTCAGAACATTTTTTTTAGTTGACAAGTGCACACTTTTTTGTGGGAACAGAAATTGATTTTATTCCTCATATTTTTCAATTTTAGAAAAGTTAGAATTATACAAAAAGCAACCTACTTTCATTAATAACCTGCTATAAATTTATCATACAAAAATGCATAGAGAACTGTTTTTTGGCCATCCTACCAGAGAGGGGAATAAGTTTCCTGAGCTTGCTGCCTGCTGTGTAAATTCATACTTTACTTTGGTTGTTTTGTAACTACAGCTTTTAGGCTACCTGGGGAGCTCTTTAGTTCTGGCATTTTAGAATTTGGTGAATGAGATTACAGGGGATGAATATAACTTTTTGGATTCTGAACATATGAGGAAATTGCCACGTAGTTGTTCAGAAATGTTAGTCTACTGCATTTAAGTTCATACTTAAATTTCTGGAGAAGGTAGGACTATGTTGTAATTTTTATTTCATTTGGTAAGTGGTCAGTTTTGTATACCACAGACATGTTGAGCTGATGACTTTAGCAGAAGAGGAACTGTTTCCAAAGTGAAATATATTTACTAAAAGTAGTGCTAGGGAGAAGCCAGATACAAGAAAGGCATAGGAGACATGACCCCAACACACATAGTGGTGGTAGAGACTCCTTCCTGCACCTTGTCCAGGGAATCTTAAGGGATCTGAAGTGCAATGAGAAGAATACTAGTGATGACTTGTGCCACCTTAAGGCAAGACCCTCCATTCAGGTTTGGTCTTTAGGGCTACTTCACCAGACCACACTTGACCCCTTAATTCTCTACAGTCCTGATGTCTCACTGCCCCCATCACTCCCCACTTGGAGACAGGCATTTCTGCTTTGCTCTCTTAGATTTGTTTCCATTTCTTTTGACTCTTTCCTCTTTCTGTCTGGACTCCAGTTTATATGTGTTTCTATTCCCACCCAAAATATCATCTCTTGGAAAGATGTCTCACACAAATTTCACTTACAGTGAACACCTCTCTCCTGTTTCCTTCCTTCCATATTCAATTTAGATTCCATATCCCATATTCAGCATGGATACTCTCAAAATTACTTCGCTCCACTTCCATAAACTCTGATTTTGTTCCAAGTATCTACCTTTACCACACTTATAACAGGACAGCTGAATTTTCTGGAGGAAGGAAACAAAATATCAACAACCAAGAATAACTAAGTAGTACTTTAATCACTATAAATTTGAATAGCTCTTATTAGTGCTTATCAATAATTTATGGTTTCCAAAGTAAATCTACTTTACCATTCTTTGAAAAAAAAAACAATTAAATCATTGCCTCTTATCCTTACTTTATTCTTATGTATCCCCAACATTCTAAATTGATAGCCTTCTTCATTCATCAATCCAATTAAAGCAGAAGCCAAATGTTTCATTCTTCTACCATTAAATAATTGCACTTATCTGCCTCTTTATCCATCTCCTGCATTTTCTCTTCCTTTTTATAACTGAATAGCTGTCCTTGTGCTTTTCCTGTAGTTCCTCTACTTGTGTTCTGTTGTTTCCTGTTTCTCTTATGCTTGGCCCTCATCCCATTGTCTCATTACCGATCTATTTCTCATGTGTTTTTCAAGGCAAAGTGTTCTCGGTCCTTTGTCATCTTCAACCCATGTCAGCTTTTCTTTCCATCCTGTCTACTGCCGGAGTCCAATAATCATCTCTTACTGTATTTTGAGGACAGTTTTCTATCTTCATCTCAGTATTTGAGGGAAATTTAACTTCTCCCACTGTGTTCCTATTTTGGAAAAACTTTCTTGACTTCCATGAAACTGTTTTCTCCTGAAACTATGTTCAACATTCTTTTCATTTGGCAGCTTTTTCTAAGTTTAGGCCTTTCACTTGTATCTCTGCTCTGAATGCTGTGTATCTGCTGTGTGGCTGGTGGGTGGTTGCTGGGTCTCCACAGAATGTCCTTTCTATATTCTACTTAAGCATGTTGTTCATGGTTGGAAACAGTCTACAATCAATTTCTCTCATGTTTGTTTCTTAAATGCTTTTCTGTTCTCAGATTCACATATTCACCTGTCTGGTTGATATGCTTGAATTTCTCCAATCGGCACCATGAGTCTAAGCATCACAGGTGCTCTTTCATAGTTTCTTACTATTCTCTCATTTCTTTCTGGGTTTCTCAGTCCTAATCAAATCAATACTACGTATTTCATGCTGAAACACTCAATGCATCATTGATTCTCACGCTGTGATCCAAGCTGGCTTCAAACTCAGTGATTCTCCTGCCTCAGTTTCCCAAGTACTGAACTTATAAGCATGAGCTACTGCAACTGGCCTAGCAGTCCTTTTTGATGGAAATGGAGAGTATCTTCATGTTCTGAAAGTGGCGATCACGTGAACACACTGACTGGACATATTCATTATTCTTACCAGCATGTACCTCAGTATCAATTTGTCTATCTTTATTTCAATGATAACCTTGCATTGGGATTGCTTCTATGGCTTCTTAGTTTGCCTGGATTCCTTTTCATTTATCAAATTTCAAGGCATGTCATCATCAGCATTATCTTTCAAAAATAAAAATTGCCGCATGTCGTTCCCTTGAGTAAATCTTTCCACTGATTGGCATTAGGAGCTTTGCTTCCTTGAGGACCTTTTAAAAGTTCCTCCTCTCCCCCTTTTGCCTGCTGTGGCCTTATACATAAAGTACTCTTTCCTGTGTTCTGTGACTTTTTCTAGGATGAGAAGAACAACCGCATGCTCTTCTCACTTAAGGTACTGAGGACAGATAAAAGAAACAATTCCTCCTAAAACTAGATGGGTAAACAAAGGGAGTTTTCTTACAGGAGCATAGGTGACTCAAAGGCTACACATCACAAAAATGTACTGAACTTAGAAGTGTGAGCTACTGCAGCTGACCTAGCAGCCCACATGAGTAGGAACTTCTGAAAGCTTCTTTCCCCAGAACTCTCTGATCAACTTCCAGGAAGCTCCTTAGGAGATGGTTCCTGTGTTCAACAGCTTACAACTTCTGTAACCTTGAGAAAGGGCCTTCAGTTTTGTGAACTTCCTGAGTCTTGTAAATTCCTTTCACATCCTGGGTATCATTATCCCCCAACCTCCTTCCAGAGGGATGATTCAATTTAGAGGGAATTGCAGGGAAAATGCCGTGGCATTTTATTTAACCTTCAACCTCTTAATCATCTAGAAACCTTCTCTTCTTAAAGTGTAAACCCAAGAATTGCTTCATTTGAGTGGCAGCTCCTGCCCAGCTAATCTTAAGAAACACCTTCTTCACTCTCAAAACTTCTGCCCTGCAGAACAGTGGTAATTTCCTGGATAGCATTTATCACAGTCTTCTATTGATGTAAATACAGGTTTTTTTTCTTTACTTTCTATCTTCCACCACTGAATAAGATAAGTGCTCTGGGCATTATCTTTGACCATTTTATTTATTTATTTATTTATTTATTTATTTATTTATTTACAAGCAAACTGGTTTTATGTCTTTGCCCTGATTCCCTCCCCACCCACTTCCCTCCTCTCTCACCCTTCCCATCCACACACCCTTCTCCCACCCTCCCTTCCCTTTATCCCTTAGGTTCTGTCCTACCCTTTCCCTCTTGTCCCTTTTCTTGTGTGTAACTCCCTTTGGATGCATGTGTTGGTAAGGGAATCAGATTTCTGTTAACTTTATATGGCTCTTCAGTACATAAAGCCAGGGCATTTCCTTTTTCACCTTCTCTTCTTAACTCCAAGGTTATTGTCTAAGATAGATATTCACTAAATGTTTGTCAAATCAAGTATTTTTTAGATAAAATAATATTGCAAGTAGTCACGGAAATATCTTACTTCTTTTGGAGTTTAAATTTATCCAGCTGAGGAGATGGCTCAGGATTTAATGAGTTTGTCTCACAGGTGAAAGAACTGGATATCAGATACCAAGATCCCACATGAAAATGTAGCCTCCAAATGCTGGTGGCTTGTAATTCCAACCCTTGAAGGAAGAGCCTGGGAAACCCCACAGTAAAACAAAAAGAGGTAGAGTAATCCAGGATGACTTGGATCTCCATAGGCATACATATTCAAACACACACCAAAACTACCACTAAAAAATTTAAATTTATCAAAGTTTTGTCTCTTGTTCAGAAATATATTGCAAGATCGCCATTGACTCAGATGGAAGAGGGTAACAAGATTTCAGAGCCAGAGATTATTTTTGTTGGTGTAGGTTAGCTAGCACAATATTGAGACTAGTTAAAGTTGCCATGTTAATAGAATGATGCTGAGACTTGGAAGATTGTATAAGGTACTGACAGAACAATGGCTTATTTTAGACAGAGTATATTTAAGCTCTGTGGAAAGAAATCAATGAAGGGTTAGGAGAGGAAACCACATAGCTCAATGAGGTAAGTAACAACTGACTATGCCAGGAGATTGTACGGCTAGAAATAGAAAACATAATGCCATTTGGAGCAAAAACTGGAAGTAAAAAGAAACTGAAAGGACATGTTAGGTACTCAGGAGAGAAAATTAGTTAGGATAAGGAGGTAACAATCCAAAATGTATAAATCCAAATAATAGTAAGAATTTGGGATTTTTTAATTTTTCCCAGAGCTGAGATGAATCTAGGGGCTTGCTCATGCTAGGAAAACACTCTATCCATGAGCCATATACCCAGATATTATAGTCAAAACTTTCTTGAAGCTCTCTAAAAAAGGAACTCTGGTATCACTAGTAACTGATTTACAAAATCAAATCAGTAAAATTATTTTCAATAAAACAATAGAACTAAGGGGAGTATAACTTATTTGGATTCAATGGAAGCAGTATTGGAAAATATAGTTGAGATCCCCCTCCACACACATCAATTGGCAAGTAGATTTTGCTGATTTTGAGATCTCTAGTTTGTAAAGAAAGCCAGATAAAATCCAGGTCAAAGCAGATCTTAACGGGAACTAAAAAATCACTTAATCCTCGTAGTGCTAGTTACCAAGAAAAAAATTGTTTTCATAGAGTAGTGAATTCCTATTTATCTTTGTATTCGAATGCTTAAAAAACTTTAATTCCTGTGGACCCAATGGTTCAGATTTCAGTCAGTATAGGAACCACTGTTTTTTTATATTATATCCATTTTAATAGTCAGTTCTTTGTCTACAATGATACAACCATATCTAAATATATGGCATGCTGAAATTGTACTTTTATTAGTGTGATTGTGTTCAAAATATGACCAATAAGCACTAAGTATTCAGCTAACAATTGAGGTGCAAAGATAAGAGCCTGCCGCAGGCTGAAAGTACAATTTTGACTGATCCTTGAAAGTGGATAAGGCACATTTACTAGGTGACAAGACTAATGCTGCAGATCTCCAGCATGAGAACTTCTGATTTAGAAAGTAAATTAACTGTTTTTCATAGATGTAAAGAAGATACTCTATTTTTCAAATAAATGACATTTATTAGTTCAGGCAAATATTTGCCTCTAGCTTTAATATTGAATGCCAAACAAATCACATTTTTAAGTGACCTTTAAATAAATGAAAGAAATGTTTTAAGGACGCATTGAGTAATACTAAAATATACAGCATTATGTAGAACACCACCTAGGATCAATATACATGTGCATGATTACATACATACAATATATACATAAATTTAGTTGCAAAACAAATTAACCAATAGTGATAATGAGTTTTTCTTTAAAATTGAGCTAATTGTACTTGAAAAAAGGAAGAGGAAGATTGAAAGAACCTAAAAATGGAAAGGTCCACTGTGGGACAAGATATTCCATTCAAGGCAGAACTGCTATATTCAGGAACTCACTGCAGTGAGACTTGTCTTTATCAGACTTGCATAATGATTGAAATACCAACTTTCCCCCATAGACTATGAAAGGAACTCAAGAGAGATAAGAACACAGAGTGGAAACCTTAGGGACTAGAGGTGGATGAGTGAAGGGAAATGCCCTTATCAGTGAAGTGGTCTGAGGAGAGGCAACTTGGTATGCCACAGAGGCCTGAACCCCCACAAGAGTGATAAGCCAGGGGAACCTGGGTCCATAGAAGCTGTCAGGCAGGAGGGTGGGAGGTAGTGGAATAGATTGATGTAGGAAAGGGAAGTGCATGGGAGTGAGTGGGGGATGAAGGGAAGCAGGGATTAGTACTCAATATGCTTGTAAAACTGAAACTAAACTAAACTAAAATAAAAGATAAATAAAATTGAGCTAATGTAGAAAGTCATCTGGCTTGAATAAAGCTTTATGCACTAATATAAAACATTAGGTACATAAGCAGGGGAGAGACATGGAGAAAATATATTGCATTTTAATGCACATAATTGAAATGTTCTGAGATGATGCCTGCAATAGATGTCAGAATTAATAGGTGTAGTCTGTGTGGGAGAGAATAAAAGGAAAGAAGGGTGGCAATTTGTGACAAAATCATTAACCAGTCAGTGGTGGTCCTTCAGCAATGTGAAAAAAGCAAAAGTATCTTGAGAAAGAAGACATCCTCTGACATCTTTATATTGAATTTAGTTATCTTTGTTTTATATATGCCTTTTCCCCCCTGAGCTGGTTCTTTTGTGTGTATATGTGTGTGTTGCTTCTATGGATTCTGCAAAGGACCAAGTAGAATATCCCACAATAATATTTTACTGTTTGGAGACAGGCCAATATAAACCTAAAAAGATTCTGTGATATTCTATTTCATTTTCAGTCCATGTCCACCTTCAGCTATGCTAACTAGGCTGTTCGACTTGTTTCAGTTCTTTGCCACTTATCTTTCAAATATTCAATTTATTCTTTCAGTAGACTAGTTTCCAAATCCTTACATTTTCTTGAGTGAACTCTCTGCCTCAATTCATGTACTTTTGTATGTTGGAGATATCTTTTAGTTTTTAATTGTACCTTTAAAGCAGCCTTCATCTTACAAACACTGTACTTTTCCATGTGAACTTTTCTCTGAATCCCCTATCTCTTCCCTGATTATGTTGACTTTTCTATGTTTACTTTGATCTCATTGAATTAATGTCTAGATTATTCATCATTTGTTAATCTGGATCTTAAGAAGTAGTTGGCAGTCTGAGACTCGGTAACAGAAGCTGAGTAACAGAAGCTGAGTAAAACATGATTGTAACACTGGGTACGTGAACAAAACTGAGAAGTGAAAGAGAGAGGAAAGGAAGAGAGGGGAGAAGAGGAGAAGATTCAGTATATTTAAGCAAGTACAACAAGATTTGAAGGAGGATGACAATGTAGCTGGTAAGATTCCAACTTGTTTCTTCAACTTGTTTTTAGAAGTCAGGTTTTGTGAGTTTTAATTCATTTTATGGCACCAGTGTGATTGGTATCAACAGTCTACTTAGCAAGCATTCAGAAAATCTTCTGTGAGTGAATGAATAATGAATAAATTTATTTTCCCCATATGTTTATGAAAGAAAGTTACCATTTAAGGTAAGTGAAAAAGACCAATTCTCTTGGGAATTCCAAGTTTTTAGTCTGGCTCCTATGAAGGACATTTTTCATAGAATTATGATCATTAAAGCTTGAACAAAAGCTCATCAAATATCTTCATTTAACAAATAAGTATCTTTCAGGACTAGTGTGGCAATTAGTTGCAAGTACCAGCTTGACAACTGAAACCTAACTCTTGAGGTACATCTATGAAGAGCTACTTATTTAAGGCAATCCTCTGAGACAGCTTGTGGAAGATTATCTAATTGACATGGAAAGACACAGCACACTGGACAGTTGTATAAGACAGAGAGGGAGCTTGTTGGAATTGGCAAGCTATACAATATGATTGGGTTTTTGACCCTCTCAATCAGTTTTATTGGCCCCTGATGGAACTTCTCTGCCATAATGGATTGTAACCTGAAAACTTAAGCTCAAAACAAAACAAAACAAAACAGAACAAAATAAAACAAAACACAAAAATAAAAACCATGGTTGAAAGGGTAGGGAACTCCCTCCAGCTATTTGGGCTAGGCCAACAGTTCCTAAACAGACATCCAATGGCACAGTCACTGCTACCAACTCTCAACAGTTGGGATCTTGTGAAATTAAAGAGCTTCTGTTCAGATAAAGATATTGTAACGCGAGCTCAAAGGCAACCCACAGAATGGGAGAAAATCTTCACTAACCACATATCTGATAGAGCTCTACTGCCCAGAGTGCACAAAGAACTTAGAAAATTAAACACCAAGGAAACCAATGGCCCAATTAAAAAATGGGCCCTGGAACTTAAAAGAAACTTTACCAGGGATGAAATTAAAATGTCTAACAAATATCTTAAAAAATGCTCCACTTCCTTAGCCATCAGGGAAATGCAAATCAAAACTTCCCTGAGATATCATCTCACCTAGGTCAGGATGGCAAAAATCCACAATACAAACAACAACAAATGCTAGAGAGGATGTGGAGAGAGGGGAACTCTCCTACATTGCTGGTTGGGAATGCAGACTCATACAACCACTCTGGCGAGCCATCTGGAGATTCTGAAAGAAATTAAAAATTGAAATGCCATATGACTCTGTGATTCCACTTTTAGAAATAATAATCGCTTCTCGGCCTTTTGGCTAAGATCAAGTGTAGGAATAACCTCCCATACAGCAAAAATTCACCTCAATAGCACAAGCATGACCATGCTCATAGCAGCACTGTTTACAATAGCAAAGTCATGGAATCAACCCAAATGTCCAACAGTTGACGAGTGGATAAGGAAAAGTGGTACATCTATACAATGGAGTACTACTCAGCCATCAAAAATGATGAATTACTGGAATTTGCCAGGAAATGGATGTAATCAGAAACAATTATGTTGAGTGAAGTATCTCAAACCCAGAAAATTAAGCACTGTATGTAGTCCTTAATAGGTGGCTCTTAGTACCAAAGCCACCCAGCCCAACTAGAGACACTCAAAGATTAATCTCTGTAATACCTACAGTAATTGTAAGGATTATGAACAGGAGGGATGGGGTAGGAGGGCCATACCAGAAACAAGGAGAGGGGACCATGTTACAGCAGAGAAAATAGGCCTCCATCAAGGACTGCAAGTAAGTAATGAGACATCTGGTTAAGTTCACAGACTTTCGTTCCTGATCATTTACAACGGAGGGGGTATGATCTCACCAGAAGGGGAGGGCAAATAGTCTGGCAGATAAAAAGTAACCATTTTGCAAATGGGTAATTAACCCCTCCCTCACTGTGATTTCCTACTTTTATTACATCTACCTTTAAATATACTCTTATAACAAGACTCTAGTTTAACGGCTTTTATCTCTGGCCAGGGGGTGACACCCAATACGCATCAGGATGGAGCCAAGGGCATTGCAGGAGCAGCAAAACTGAAAAAGAAAATCAACAAACCATAATCCAGAACTTCAGAGACTCTATATCAACCACCTAGAACTAGGCCAGCCTAATCTCTCCTCATCCTGAAGCTCAGGGAAATTTGCGGAAGAGGGGGCGCTAAGATTGTAAGAGCACAAGGATGGGAGGAGCAATGATTTGCAAGATACTCCACACAAGTTAGGGTGGAAGCAATCATAATTGGACTTTGCATGCCCTGCGCAATGTCCAACACACTATTGACCCCACAAAGTCTAGCATTTGCTAAAGGCACCAAGATCCTTGTAGGCAAGGGATTGACAGCCACAGTAATGTTCCTATGCTTAAGGGGAACACAGAAAAGGGTTCAGCGAAATGCAACTGGGTCCTTGTACATCATCGGAGAGGAGGGCCCAGAGGAGTGTCTGGCATGTACATTAAAGGATTCTCCGGGGATTGGGGGGGAGGCACTGGGGGATGGGGAGGGAGAGGTGAGGGGAGGGAGAAGAGGAGGGTCAGGGGGAGGAGATGGGAGGGAGGGAACCAGTGTACCTATTAAGTTTGTATGAGTGGAAATAATAATAAAAATGCAAAAAAAAATCTTGTTCTATTAGATCATTTGGGTCAAGTATTATTTAGACTAATGAAACACAAAATTGAGACATTTCGGTACCAAGAAGGGTGGTATTGCTCTAGAACTAAGACAAGCAAATGAGGAGTAGTACATCACAGGGCACATAAACCCTAAACTTAAACTAGTTCTTAATAGGCAAAGTCCTTTAGAGGCAGTTGAATCTACTGAAGGAAAGATAAAACTTAGCATATCATCACTAAGTAATTTTTGATTTGTATAGTTCTGGTACTAGCATATGAAAAAATCACATGAGAAAGCTATCACTAGATAAGTTCTTTGTAATCTTGAAAAAAGCAATGAAGAGCTTATTTTAAGATTCTGTATAGTTCTCAATGGTCCCATGAAAATTCTGGTTTGTTCAGGCATGATCTCCTCTCTCTCAGAGATTCTGTGAACTACTTGGGAATCACAGAAGATAGGTACTTCTGTAACATTTGGTCCCTGAAGAGGGAGGGACCTTGTGTTCTGGAATCGAACATTGAAACCAGAACACTTCTAAGGGTGTCTGAGAAATACAAAAATGAGAGACAAGACTGGAATTCCTTTCTCTGATTGTGGAAGTAACTTTTCTGATTCTGTTTGCTTTCTCTGACTGTGGAAGTAACTGTTTGCTGTAAGAGTGTTTGCTATTTTAGTTCCACAGCAACACCCCACTGATTGCTATCAAAATGTAGTATATTTAATTGCTGTAAATAATACTTTGCCAATACTTCATCAGAATGAAGTTTTTGCAAATGCTCATTAATAACTCAACATGTATCTGATGAGTGATTTCTAACACGATATTCTAAAATCCCATCCATGTGATTAGCAGATGAGACCTACTTTTAAGCAGAAACAGGAGGAAGATGTTCTGACAATCTCCCAGTATCTAGGAAGAATCTGAAGCAGTCATTTTGAGGAGCAGTAGTTATTTTCTAAGCAGAAATGTATTTGTAACATTACTATGGTAATAGGCAAGGGTTTCTGCAGAACTCACATGGCTCCAGGCAGTGGGCAAGGTTCTTGATAGGCTAGGTTTATTACAGACTCGGGTATACTTTGCAGAGACTTAGGAGCTCTGAGACACTGATTTTGAAAAATAAAAATATACTAGAAATATCAACAGCCACAGAAAAGCTATGACTGCTGCCAACTCACAGAAATTAAAACTTATGACAACACACCACAGCTAGAACTCTCTTGTGGTCTCTATGAGCCCCTGGTGCTTGCTCATATGATAAGACAAGTAAGGAGTTTCCACTGGTGATTTCATCCCCTTCACACATTTTATGTATTTTTTATGTTCTGGTTTGGTGAATGCCGCATGTGCACTTAGAATGTCCGTTCTTCTGTGGTTCAGTAGCACATGTCGAGTAGGTCAACTTGGATCACTGTAGTGTTTAATAAGTATGGTCTTCTTGAGTCTCCATATTGTGTCAATTTTTATTATTATTTTTCCTAGTTCATTGAATTGATATCCTTATTACTCTCTTCTCTTCCTTTACTTCCTCCCTTCCCTTCCTCTCTCCCCTCTTCTCTCTTTACCTTTCTTCCTTTCCTGGATCTAACCCACTCCCTTCAACCCTCCTGTCCATCAGTTTATATGGGTTCTGTGGGAACCAGTGCCCATTCATGCACGCATTTATTCACTCAAACACACAGCTGCTGGCTGTGATGAAAGCAGGTTCTAGCTGTCCCCACCTCCGCCTCTACTCCCAGAGACTTGGCATGGGAGGGGACTGGGGTGGGGGTGGGGTGGGGATAGGGTGGGTGGGGGGGTGGAGAAAAGGAACTTTTATAGACAAAGGCCACCAAGGCGCGAAACAGGCATCCAATTGTGTCACAAGATCAACACATCCTACAGGTCAAGTTCAATGTCAATCAGCACAGAGGGCAGGTAGATACCTGAAAGCCAATTAGGGCTCTCTGTGAAGTAATCAGGGTCATGCCCAAGACCCTTGCCCTCAGCGCCATCTTTAGTCCCATGTGCTCGGCCATGCCCTGGGGCAAATCCTGGGTGGGCCCAACAGGTTCCAAGGTTCCCACTGGATTATCTGCTCTAGTGGAGGTTCAGACCTCTGTGGCAGACCAATAAACCCTTCCTTGGGCCGACCATTGATGGGGGTACTCCACTACACCTATCTAAACCCTCACCCCTAAGGATCTTACTGCTTGAAATTATTTCTCCTGGTATCCTCACTAGTCTATGGGGGAATGTTGATATGAATTATTGAGAAGGTGTGTCAAAATCTTCAAAAGATTTTGTGCACGATATATCTCCTTTTTCCAGTCTATCACAATTTTACTTACATATTTGGAAACTTTGGTTTAGATCTATGCATTGAGGATTGCATGATTTCTAGAAAACTTGCTACCTTTATTACTTCCAAATGTTTCTTAGTAATAGGCCTTAGCCTTATACTGAAGTTTTCTTTATTTTTTTATTTATTATTTTGATATATATATATATATATATATATATAGAGAGAGAGAGAGAGAGAGAGCCTATGTATGCTATAGGGTGGACAGATAAAGATCAGAAGACAACTTTCTGGAAGTCATTTTTTTCCTTCTAACACATAGGCTTCTAGGGAACACAGTATGTTTGCAAATATGAGTTCAGGCATCTTACTTTCTGAGCCATGTCATTGGATCTAAAATTTATACATATGATAACCTACTTAGTTCAATTGCTTTCACGTTGATTTTTTTATGTCCTATATATTTTTTAATCTTTTAATTTTATATTCACATTAGGTGACAGATTTCATATTTCTGCTCTTTGAAAGTCATTTTCAGGACTGGGATTACCTTGAAGGAACACATTCTATTGATATGGAGGAATTGACTCTAACCCTTGCAGAGATGAAGTCACCAATTTCCCCCAACTCTTTGTTCTTGAAAGGATATGGAAATCAGTTCTCCACTGTAAATAAGTCAGACACAAGATCAACTGGGTTGGACCCCAATATGAACACCATGAATAGGGCTAGGCACACCTGGCATGGAACAATGATGAGGGGAAATGGGGAAATTTCTGGGAATCGACTCCCCAGCACCCCCAGTCCTAGAAGGATGCCATTCTTCTAAAGCTCTGTGTCTGGTTGCAGTCAGAGGCTTACTTGAGACCCTGAGGATCAACACTTAGCTGTCTTCCTCTCCTATTGGTCCCAAGGCACAGGAAAAAATATTGGCTGCAATGCATTTGTTTTGAATCAGACTCAGTTTTTTTCTTTTCTCATTCCAGCCTAGCAATTTTAGGCAGTTACTACAGATCCTTACAATTATCTGTTCTGCCATGGTAACTGAATAAGCTCTGATAAAATTAATTTTTTTTTCTTTTGGTTTTGCTTCTATTGTTTTCCCCCTCCTCACTCCTTGAGTTGTGAATTCTTACCAGAATTGAAAACATTATGGACTTTCAGGCCTCTTATAATGAAGTATCTTCATTTATTTTATCCCTTGAATAAATGATGCTTTTCTATCTTAAGGTACATTTGAGAAAGCAGTCACTGCTTTATTTTTGTTTTTGTTTTTTTGATTTCTGCATTAGGAAGCTTTGCTGTTTTTTTGTTTTGTTTTGTTTTGTTTTCATTTCTTCCAATCTGGTAACTAAGTTGGTTACTTTGTTGCTTTGCTCTTTGTCAAAGATTTTTGAATGAATTGGAATCTAAAAGCTTCCAGAGGTATCTTGTCAGTAACTCCTCACAGCTCTGACATATCTCTGGAGCATACTAAATACTCCACATTTCCACATTGCATTATTACTTTACATGCATTTTTGTAGGAGGTGGAAACTTGCTGGAATAAGGTATTTCACAGACTGGTGGCCTGGAGGTTTGGTAACCTGCTCCTCCTTTTGTTCCTCTGTTTTCATGAAAGCTGCAGCAACTTAAACCAGTCTCCTGCTTCTGCTTCCAGCCATGTCTTCTGTTATGTGATTCCTGGAGTAATGAACTACATACCCTTTGTGGTTATAAGCCAGAGAAATTTCTCTTTCTTCCTTAGATTATATATGAATATTGTCTCTAAGCAATAAAAGAAAAATAGCTACAACCAACTTGTTTTTGGACAAATTAAACTCGATAAGTCTCTATGATTTCCATAGCAGATAATCAAGTTGGAGGTTATGAGAACAAAATTTTGAGAGTGCAAGAAGTTGGTAGTTTTAAAGGTTTTGGTATGATAGTCATTGTGAATTTTTGAGTAAAGGATAAAACATTCTGTTTCCAGTTTGTTTTCTGAACTTGTTTTCCAAGGAACCTCTTTAGAGACCAGTGTTCTGTGGATTGTAACTTGGCAATTTTGCTCAAAGGGTAGTCAGTGAGTATTTTTTGAGGTGGTGGTGGTGACAAGAACTAAAATAAGGGTTATTTTGAAAGCAATATGATTTGAGGAGAAAGAATCTGAGGCCTATAGAACAGATGGGCTCAAGTTGATATCAGCACTTACATATTTGGGGATGAGGGTACAGATGAAGGATGACAGTGAGAAGCTGAATGAATATGTAGATATCAGAGTGAGTGTGAAGGACAAAAATTCATTAGAAATCATCATGCCTGAGTTTAAAGACATATGTGACTTAGAATATGCCATACAAAGTTTAAATAAAAAAGTACAATTTGGGTGCTACTTAATGATATATATATAAATAAACATTGCTAAAATTATAAGGGGAAAAGTTTACATTCAATCTATTTTGACATCCAAATTAGTGCCTTCATTCTACTTTCTACAAAGCAAAAATAACAGAAAGCATTGGTTGTTCCATGTAGTATGATAATGAAGATTTGCTGGGCCACAGGACTATGTCTGACAAAAAAAAAAATCAGAGACAGCTAAAAATGTTTATCATAAAATATTCATATATAATCAAAGTCTTCTGGAATGGGAATCATATAGTTAATTTAAGTGTGACTTGACATTCAAGAAAGAATTTTGAGGCAAAATTTATGACATGTATGCTGATATGATATATATAACTGCAAATGATATGATATAACCTGCTGTGATATATTTTGATAATTACAGACATAATTAAAAGCATCCATCCCCCAATATTTTACTTCTGAAAATAATGGCTGCTAAAATTAGACAATTTTTAGAGAATAAAGTAGTGGGGGAAATGAAGAATTTGTACCTATCTGGAATTCATTTAGTATCTGAGACATTGTGCATCATATCCATCCAAACAGCCAATAACAATAGTGTCCATACATTTTGTGATTCTTCTGTACTCACTGAATAAATCTTAGTTGTATATGATAAGCCAAGTATATATGTGTAGGTACCATATAAACTACATTATTTGCTGTAACACAAGAGGTTTTCACCATCTTATCTTTAAGAATTAGAGTTCAGTTCATCAGTATCACAAGTAATTGCCTGCAGGATTACAATAGCACAGTTGTTTAGAAGACTTTCAGAATGTGAAAGTACTTTATTTCAGGAGTGTGCAGCAACAATAATTTTCTTCCCTGTTGTTTGTGATTATCTAATATGTAAGCAGATTTGTAGTTTATCACAGATGATAAATCTTATTTCAATGATGAGTTACCTTTCATTAGACTTTGTCTTTAAACATTCCACATGGACACTGCCACATTGTGGATTAAACTTAAGAACATCAATCTTTGGGGGACACTGCAGACCATATCCAAATCATAGCAAATGTGTCAGATATTTTAATATTATTTTAGTTATGTTTGGTGTGAAACTGTGGGGTCTGAGACCACGGCAATAATGAGGAAAACAACAAGTGGGCTAAACAGAAACAGTTTAATGATCACAAAGAATAACTAATTGATTAGGGACACAGTCAGCCCCCAGAGCTGAAACTGGGAACCCGAGGGCATGGAGGTCATTTTAAAGGCAAAGACCACAAGCAAGTGTGTAGTCTGGGGGCGTGTAAGGAGTGCTGGTGATATTTAATGTGATTGGTTGGTGCTGGGAGAAAAAGTAACTTTGGCATAAAACATAACCATTTCAGGATGTTTGGTAGCTATCTTAACAGTGTAGTTAAGGTTCTGGTAGCTGATTGGAGGGTGCTATTCTGTGTTTTTTTTTCCCCTGGAATAGAGTGGGGAATTTTCAGTTAGGTCAGAGCAGGTCAGAGAAACAGCAAATGGACAAAATGGAGTTGCTTCTGTCCTTTCATTCCCCCCTTGAGTTTTGAAATTAAATTAAATCCTTGATTCATAGGAATCTTCAGGACCGAAGGACTAAAGTCTAATAGCTGAGATGCGTTTTTGAACAAAGATAATCAGAGCATTAATTACATAAGGGCCAAAGGTTAAAAGCAGGAAAAGCAGCATTAAGGGTCCAGCCAGGGCAGAAAGGAGAGTCAGCACAGGGTTTACCTTGGTGAGCCCTTCCAGCAGGACAGAGGTGATAAGTGTATGTCCCTAAAGTCTTGGGGTCCCATCCAGGGGAAAGCCCTAAATCTCAAGATATGGTTGGCCAGAGTTGAACTATGTCTACAAGGAAACTTGAGGAGACAGAAGAGGAGGAAGAGGATGAAAGAAGAGTTTGCTTAATAATTTTGCCTGTTTCTGACTTGGAAAGGTGTCAAAGGCACATTCAAGGAACATATGCATTGGGCGCCGAGGAACAGAAACTGAATCAGATGTGAAAGTGGTCAGTGTAGTCAAAATGATGGTGTGTGGTTCCTTCCAACAGGGCCATGGTTTTCAGTCTGGTGTCTTCGTACCCACACTAGGTTGCCAGGTCATAATTTATGAGGCTTGGCAGGTGGCAGGCAGTAGATGTAACTGGGCTATCTGTGGAGACTGAACAGATTTGAGAAAAAAATGATTACTTATCTCCATGAATATCTCAGATCAAAGTTTGGGAGGATTGGGGGTAGTCTCCCATGTATGATTTCACAGGGAGTGAGTGAAGGGTAGGAAGGATCATTCAGTCTTTGCCAGTTTCACAGGTTAATTTTGTTAAGATATCCTTGAGTGTCCAATTTATCCTCTCTACCTGTTGCGAACTTTGGGGGATGGTAAGCACAACGTAGTTTCAAATTAGTCCCCATAGATTTAATTAGTCCCTGTGTCACCTGGGATGTGAAAACTGGTCCATTGTCTGAGCTAATGACAGAAGGTAAACCATACCTTGGAAGGTATGGTTGGGAAGGCATTCATCCAACTGGAGAAAGTATCTACAAAAACTAGTAAATATTTATAACCATACTTACCTGGTTTGATTTCAGTGAAGTCCACTTCCCAGTGGACACCAGAAGAGTTCCCTTTCCTTCTTGTTGGGAGGGGGTTGAGTGTTAGAAGTCCTTGGGTTCATTATTTGACATGCAAGGCAGTTGGAGACACAGTCCTGGATTAGTTGTTCAAGACCAAAGGTTTTGTAATTTGAGGCATGAAAAAGTTCTTTCATTTTTCTTTCTCCAAGGTGGGTTTCCTAGTGAATTTGATTAATTAAAGTGTTAGTTAAGGCTCTGGGGAGGATGAGATGTCTGTCTGTGGTCAGTCTTCAGTTGTCTTTGATCTTGGTATTAGGCAAGCTGGCAAAATCTTTGTCATCTTTTTCATCATAGTGGGGTGTATCTGGTTGGTAGGGTTATTAGAGCAGTGGGGTTGGCAATAGCTGCTTTCCTGGCAGCCCGATCTGCTAGGTTGTTGCCTCTGGCTTCTGGATACCCTTCTGGTGTCAGGCAGTGGATTAAAGCCAATTTCTTGGGTAGCTAGAGAGTAGCCAGGAGTGCTGGGATTTCTTCTTTGTTTTTAATCGTCTTTCCCTCAGCTGTTAAGAGTTTCCATTCATGGTAGATGGCACCATGTACATGAGCCATGGTAAAGGCATATCAGTGTAAATATTAGCCACCTTTCCCTGGGCCCTTCTGAGAGCCTCTGTCAAGGCTATGAATTCAGCCTGTTGGGCTGAAGTACCTGTGGGCAAGGCAGAAGTCCATGTAGGGCCATCTAAAGTTACCATTGTCACCCCTGTTCCATAATTGATGAAGTTGCTGCCATCCGTGTAGTAAGGTTATATCTAGATATGGCCAGGGAACGTCTGTCAGGTTTGGGTGAGTTCCCTGAGCTTCTTGAAGAATATTGAGGCAGTCAAGGAGCACCTCAGAGTCCAGATTTGGCAGGAACATTGCTGGGTTAAAGGTAGAGCTAGGGAGGAAAGCTAGATGAGGGGAATTCAGGAGCAGTGCTTGGTAATGTGTGAGCCTTGAGTTAGTCATCCATTTATCCATGCAGACCCCTCGATGGAGTGGGGAATTAGGATTGTTAAGAGGTTATTGCAGGGTCAGTTTAATCATCGTCCTCCTTCCTTCAGATATATCCTAGATATGTTACCTCAGTGGCACAGAGTTGGGCCTTCTTGGATGAGGATGAGACCTTATATCTTAAGGCTGCTGAAGTCCTGGGTAAGTCTCTGGTTCCTTCTAGGCAGGTTGACATGTCTTTAGTGGCTAACAGAATCTCATCCACATATTGAAGGAGAGTCACATCAAGTGGAGAAAATGATACTCACATAGATCCTGGTGTAGGGCCTCATTAAAAATGTTAGGTGAATTTTTGAATCCTTGTGGGAGTTGGGTCAGTTGTCCATTGAGTCCCATATCTGAGCCTTGCCATTCAAAGGCGAGGATGGGATGGCTGTTCTTATGCAGGGGAATGCTAAAGAAGGCATCTCTAAGACAGTGTAGATTTGCCTATCTGGTAGCAAGGAACTCAGGAGGGTATAGGGCATAACAGTAGGGTGTATATCTTCCACTAACTTGTTTATTTCCCTCAGGTCTTGCATTGGTCTGTAGTCTCCCATGCCGAGTTTCTTGACAGGAAGTAATGGGGTAAGTAAGTAACTTACAAGGAACCAATATGTCAAATTTCCTTAGTCTCTTTATGTGGTATGGAGTCATCAGTATTGCCTAACCCAGACAGATTGTCCAGAGGTTTTTAAAGTCACAAGTACAGGTACCTGATATGAGGCCAACCCGAGGTGTTACTTTCTGCCCAGACATTGGGAATGTCTCTTTGTAATTGAGCTAAGAAGGTCTGAGATTGAGGAGATGGAGTGGTGGGGAAAAGCTGGTACTTGTCCTCCAAATTGAGGACACAGATGATCTCTGCAGGGGAAGATATAGTAACCCCTTCATCAGCAAAATGGATTTGGGTTCTCATGTTATGGAGGAGGTCTCTCCCCAGGAGTGGACATGGACACTCTGGGGTCATCATGAAGGAGAAGGAAACTTTGCCTGTGCCCGGGTCCACAGTGTGTTTCATGGTCTGATTGCTCCCTGAACCCAGGTTTGTTGCCCTGAGAGAGGTCCAAGAGCTGTTTTAAGCACTGAATGATGAGCTGCTGTATTTATGGAAAGTCTATTAGTTGCCCCTCCACATTCGGGGTCACCCAAGGCTCATGGTGGGGTGAGGAGCCCCAGCCCCTTCAGTTGGTAAGACTTAGGGTTTTTATGGGTCTCGGATTAGGATGGTTCTGTTGGTTGCATCTGGAGCATTCCCTTTTCCAATGTCCAAGTTTTTTTGCAGTAAGCACATTGATTTCTTAAGAAGTGGACTCCCCCCTGGGTTCCAGGTTCCCTAGGATAGCCCTCTGAGATAAAGGCGGCTTTTGGGCATGGGGGGAGTTGATACCCTTCATGTTGAACATTAGGAGGATCTTAGCCAGTCCTTTGATTTGTTTATCTTCTGTGCTCTCTCTATTGTTGTAAGTTCTGGTAGCAATTTCCATAAGTTCAGAAAAGTTCTTACCTTCAAAGCCCTCAAGACATTGCAGCTTTTTCCATGTCAGGGGCAGATTGGCCAATGAAGGCCACATTAATGGCCCTTTGATTTTCAGGTGTCTCTGGGTAAATTGGACTGTAGGTCCGATAAGCATTTAATAGTTTCTTAAGGTAGGCAGTGGGAGACTCATTTTTGTCCTGAATAATCTGGCTAACTTTTTCAATTTGTGGGGTGCCTAGTGGAGGCCCAGACACTCCCCATAAGAATCTAGCGATAGACCTTCAGATGTTCCCTACCTTCCAGAGAGTTGGGGTCCCAGTCGGGCCTGACAGGAAATTTTCATTATGGTGGCTGGATTCTATGGGCCTCGCAAGTGGCCTGGTGAGTGAAGAAAATTGTTTCTAGGAGAGAGATAAGGGCCTGGATTTTTTTTCGGAAAAAGGTCGGTTCTGAAGTTTCCAGTCATAGTAGAAAAGAGGGTATAAATAATAAATATTCAGCTTGAATTGCCAGATGGGTCTGTGGTTTATAGGAGAAGGACTGGAATGGGCCCAATAGTGCATCCAGAGTGGGTGTGTAAAGGACTGGGGTCTGGTGGTGCCAAATGGTGGTTTGACATAGGAGGAGAGAGAGAATGTTAGGGTGGTGTGGAGGGGAGAGGGAAGAGTAGTGTGGCGAGGGGTGTGCAGAGGGGAGAGGGATCGCAGGAAGGTGCTGATGATAGATGTAGATTAGGGAATTTTGTCTGGGTGCCCAGGACTGTTGAAGATGACGTCTTGGACTCGAAGGACGAGGGGAAGACTCAGGGATCCTTCTGAGGGCCAATCCAGTGTGCAGAGGATCCTCAGACGTCCAGAAGTAACAAGTGTTCTGCAGCTTTCTGAAAGTCTTTAAAATGAGAGATCATAAGATCTAGGGGAGAATTGGGCTGTGAGGAGGACTGTCCCATAGTGAGGAGGAGATAAGAAAGGAGGCTGGCCAGGAGAAGATAAAGAATAGAGAAATCGAAAAAGAGGAACCTGCGGGAAGTGAGATCACTTAAGAAAGAGGGAGGGGCACTGTGCAGCCATTCCCCTAGAAAAGGAGAGAACCTAAGACCAAATGGGTGCAGTTCAATGAACTGCTGACCCTGGGAAGAAGAAACTGCAACCCGAGGGTATGAAGGGTGGTCCTTTTAAGGCAAAGAACACAAGCAGGTGTGCAGTCTGGAATGGGAGGGAGGGGGAAGTGCTGGTGACATTTAATGTGATTGGTTGGTGCTGGGAGAAAAGGTAACTTTGGCATAAAACATAACTTTCAGAAAAAAAAAACAAAACAAAACATAGCTTTCAGGATGTTTGGTAGCTGTCCTAACAGTGAAGTTAAGGTTCTGGTAGCTGATTGGAGGGTGCTATTCTGTGGTTTTTTCCCCTGGAATAGAGTGGGGAATTTTCAGTTAGGGCAGGGTAGGTCAGAGAAGCATCAAATAGACAAAATGGAGTTAGTTGCTTTTCTCCTTTCAAAACAGATATTTTGAAATGATACTAGATAATCAGATACAACTTTCATGATTTTTAAGTCTGGTTTAATAATAAAATAAGAAATCTAAATGGAAAATAAATAGGAAAATTTTCAGTTTCTTGATGTACTTTTTTTAATTTAAATTTTTTATTATTATTATTTATTCAACTGTGCGTGTGTATGTGTGCAAAACCACGGACGAATTCGGGAACCACCACGGACGCCTCCACCTCCTTGTTTACTTTGCCCCCGGATTCACAGCCTACTTTGCCCCCGGATTCACAGCCTCTGCCCTACCAGGACCAGAAGCGCAGGCCACCCTGCTTCTGCCTGGCGTCTATAAGTGGGGTCTATAAGTGGGGTCTAGGATCCGAACTCAGGAACTTCCGCCTGCAAGGCAGAGGCTTAACCCCTAAGCCACCTCTCCAGCCCCTCTTGATGTACTTTTTTACAGTGTCTAAACTCATGTCACACATAGGAAACAAAGCAAACAGAGAAGGTAACACAAAATTTCCATAAAAATGAGAGAACTAGATAAGAAAATAAGAAATGTAGTGAGCAGGGCTAGCACAAATTGAACTTAATCCTAAGAAACTTGACGGAAAAACATGAAAGTAAGCAAAAGTGCTGTCGTTGATGGAGGATTTCATCTACAAAGGAGCCATGTTATCAGCCTTTTGTCTAAAGTAAGATATCAAAATATGTCAATAAGATGGGTATCCCCTACTTAATATTTGACACTCACCTTCTGAATATGAAGCACAAGAAAGCTCTTATTCTTTCAGTGTGTGCCATTGTGATTTACTGTTTGACTCTGTTCATCTTAATTAGTTTCATTGGCTAAGGAAGGAATCTTCAACTACACATAAAAAGGAATGTATTTGTGTTGCCTTCTGCTATAGCAAGACATGGGAATTCATAACATAAAGAGGTTCATTTGGCTTTCAGTTTGAAAGGATGAGAGCCAATTAGACAGTGACATCACTTTGGTCTCTGATATGAGCTGCACAGTGGTGTTATCACAATAGGAAAACACATGTGAAGAGTCAAATCAGGAGAAAGTAAGCCAGATGTTATCAGAAGCTGGCCTTTCTCTCTTTTTGCTTTTATGAGAACAAATACACCCTGCAATGCTACCTTTGATACTTTTGGTGGGACTCTTCCAGTGATGTAGCTATTTCACATTAGACTTTACTTGTTAAACATTCCACTCAACATTACAGATAAAGCTTTCAGACCATAAATCTTAAAGGACACATGACCATATTCAAGCCATAGCAATGATTTCAGATATTTTATTGTAGGTGTGTTCATTGTAAAATATTTCTAACAAAATGATACTATGTCATTACTATGATACTAATGGCCTTCAGATTTGTTGTTTGACTTAGTAATATGGTATGAGATGTAAAAAAAGACAAATAAAACATATAGATATTTTTATAAATAAAACAAAATAAAAATTGTGATAACTTACTAACCTGGTACCTAGGAGGTAGGTTTCCTAGCACACCTTAGAGGGACTTCCTAGGCTAAGATTGCTCTGTGAGTAATTGTCTTGATTGCCATAACTGATAGGAGAAAACCCAATTGATTGTGGGCAGGATCACTCCCTAGCCAGGTGAGAGAGAACTGTATATAAATGAAGAGAACTGAGCACTAGTAAGCATGCATGCATTCTTTCTGCTTCTTAACCATGGATGTGATATAACTGGCTGCTTCAAGTTCTTGTAATTGTGATTTCCCTGAAATGATGGACTATAACCTGTGATTGTAAGCCAATTAAGCCCCTTCTTCTCCTAAATGGCTTGGGTCAGGTATTTTGTTATAGCAACATGTAGCAAAAGGAATACACACACTGAAAAAAGTAATAAAAACAAACCTAAATGTGACATTCTTGTAACAAAGAAAAGGAACACCCCATTAACAGGCAAAATGTAGCAGTGTCTGTTCCCCTAAACAGGTTCAATCACAATTGAGATAATACAATATCAGATGAAGAAGTATAGAGAGGAGCCAAAATAGTGGTTCAACTGCTAGGACTTTTCTAAAAATGATGAGTTAAAAAAAGTCAAATAGTTTGGTAAGGAGCAACCAGGAGAAAAAATGTGTTTGAAATCACATAAAAATTGGTAACCCTAAATAAAAAGACATATCATATATTTAGCATGGTGCTAAGGACTATGCTTAAAGGCAAGTGAGTGATATCAAAGGGAAGAGAACTGAAGTATTGGTGACAAGATCATTTGAATGCTATCTATGGAGTATGCTTAGAACCATAGTTTAGGCTTATAATTTGAAATTTTGTCCTTCATAATCCTCAGCATTTCTAAGGAACTCATGTGTTCTTTTCCATTTTATTCCCTTCCTCTTATAGTTTTTCTCATTTGAACCATATGTTCTGTGCTTCTTTGTGTCAATCCATTTTATGGTTCATCTGTACATTGTTGCCTACTTAAATACTGTAGCTTCTAATATTTATGTTTTAACATTAAGCTAGCAATCATTTGCAAGCAAGGAAAACAACATTTCCTTACAAATTTACCATTCTTTAATCACAGGAATATAATATTTTTGGGTGTTACAAAATGTATTTGTTTAACCAGAATTTTTCTATGTTAGGTCTTGATAAAAGTGATTCAGAAGAAATGGTTATCAGTAAGTCATTTAAAATGTTTTATCATAACGTTGTTATTTAACTACATATTCCCTGCATAAACAAATTTGTATTAATGTGAGCTTTAAACGTAATTGGATATGAGTTATGTGTAGAGTGGAAGTAGCAAATATATAGAGAACTGCACATAAAATATTAAGGGGAATGCAACATTCTTTTATTGTGCGCCAACTGCCTTCTTTTAAAAATAGTGACATCATTTCTTTAAAGTCTTGTCATTTAAGTAGCTGGAAGAGACAAAACTGGAAAGGTTCTTCGGAAAGTCAAACAAATATCTTCGTTCCTAGTGGTAAAGACATAAATTTCCAAAGAAGATGTAATTGTGAACGATCCTTGAATTCTTTCACTAAAGCCTATATTCCAAGATCTTGAGTCCCCTTAGGATAAATGTTCTCTTAATCAACACTATGTTATTTGCAAAATCTGACTCCATTTTCAGAATGCCTGAGGAGTTGTCAAGAGAGTATTTATCTCAAAAGCATGAACACAAAAATCCATTTTTATTACTCTTATGCTTTTGATAAAGTTAAATTTATATAAGTAAATTTCTTTCTTATTACTTCATATTTCTCTTTTTCTTACTCTTGCTTTTCTGCTTTCAAATATTATGACAAAGTATGAGAAATTATCTTGCTTTCAGTAACTGAATTGTTATTATAGCTCATGTGAATCATAAGAGAGTGTGAGATTTGATATTTTTGTTAAGATGATATGCTGAGCACAGGTATTGTACCTGTGGACTTTCCTGCATTGGAAAAGGAAGGTATGGGTCTCAGTGACAGGCAGAGTTACACTATGCTGCTAATGTAAGTACTATTGAGGCTTCACCTTATGCTTCATGTGCATTTTCCATACAGAGTACTTTCAGGATATTTCAAAATCTCCTACATGTAATTACCTAGAAAGATAACCAACTGTTTCTGATTTTAGAGAAAAACTCATCTTTTATTTGTACAACAATCTCTCATCTGTGGATTCTCATCCTTTAACTAACAAATAGAGCCACTGATATTGTGTGTCAATTAACTTGCTGTGTAAGTCTGATAACAGGAGACTGATCCCTAGAATTCATGTAAAAGTAGAAGAGAGAACCAGCTCCACAAAGTTGTTCTCTGATCTCCATGTGCATGCTGGAACATATGCATCTAAAAACTTATATATTACACACACAATATAATAAAATTAAAAATTTTAAGTTGTATATATTGTGCTTATATCAACTTAGTATTACTTGATAAGAAAGTTCATCTTTGGCAATTGCTCAGTCTTGACCTGTCATTTCTAGCTTGGAACTAAGGAAAGCACAGCTGAAGCCTGGGAATATAATTTCTCATAATATTACTTTGCTTAGCTTATAGATAAGGAAAGATGAGGAATTAAAATGGGCTTGCTTAAACAATATACTTGTCATGATTTCACATGTTTTAGTGGGAATCCCTAAATTCAGTAGAAGTGTTGACTTAAGCATGTTAGTAGAAGAGAAAATGAGAAATGCACAGAAACATGCTACATTATGAATTGATGTTACATAAGCATCAGTTCCAATTTACATTTTGTAAATTTATTTTAACATACATTTATTCCATAAACACATTCGTAATTACATTTAGGTTTACTTATTTATTTTTATTTATTATTTATAGGTTTATTATATAGGATATTTAAACAATAAAATTATATGAAATCAGAAAGCTGAAACTTGATAGTCTGTGTTGTTAGTTTAATTTTGGTTTTTGTGATAAAATGTTTGATATAAGCAAATTAAAGGAATGAAAGATTTTGGCTTAGTTTCAAAGGTTTCAGCTAATTGTTTCTTGGTAATGTAAACCCACATCAAACATTATGGTGGTATAGAGGTATGTAGAAGAGGATGCTTTTCACTTCATGGTAGAAAAAAGAAGCAGCTATGAAGGGACCTGGGACCAAGCATCATCCTTAAAAATCTCCAGTGATCTACTTTTTCCAACTTGCCTCATGTCACCTTCCAGAACCTTCCCAAAGGCAAGTTAGATTAAGTAGGTCACTTTGAAAGAGCAGGCAACTGTTTCAGCTTGTACTTTCTTCTGCTAAATGAGTATGGATTTTCACAAAATGGAAACAAGACAGGTTGGTGTTCTGTCCTAATGGCATCTTATTGTCCTATGCAAAGTTCAAGGCTTTCCTCTGAGACATTAATTTCTCTAACAGCTAAAGCTCCTGGGCTCTCTGCACTCCAATTATACAAAACTTCAAGCCTGACAATACATCTCTCCACCATCAAACAAATCAGTCCATTATTTTCAAACTCATCTTCACCAAAGTCGCTGTTCCCCTGTAAAACATCATGAGCTAGGCCTAAGCAGTTCACATCTACTTTACTATTATGATTCTCTAAATCGCTTCTCAATATCTTTTCCAGCCCAAAGTTTCAAAGTCTTCAAATATTTTCACATTTCTCAGACCTAATAGTCCAAAAGGTACCAAAAAAGTAAAAAAAAAAAAAAAAATGACCACATTCTTAAATTCAAAGTAATATCCCACTCTTCTGGTTTTTAGAAACTTAGCTTCTAAAGGTTGTTAATCCGAATACTTGACACAATCAAAGAGAATAAGGGTTTCCCTGTTTCTTTTTTTATTTCATACTCATGGTTCTACACTATAATCCATTACTGTCCAGAAGAGTTAGCAGTAGGTCTGAAAGGACTGGCCACACCATGTTCAGAGGAAGAGCTGAGAGCAGCATTCTTTCTTGACTTGTCAATCTGCCAAATACTGAAAGGGTTCTCTGTCCACCTGCCTGAGGAATGGTCATACTCATTATGGAATGTCTCTTTCCACATCAATTAATTAATCCCCTAAAGGCTTGCTCAGAGATTTAATTAAATAATTTTCACTATAGATAGTTATGGACACATTTGTAAAGAATTAGTAATTGAGTTAAACTTTAAGAAAGCCTGTAGAAGACTGTCTATTTGATGGGGGGCACGCCCAGCTTATGGTGAATAGAACCATTCTCTTGGTGGGTAGATAAAATGGAGAGAGCTGTTTAAGTAAATTGACATTCTAAACATACTTATACAGGTATGCTATCTGGTAAGGGAAATTTTCTCCTCTCTGAGCAGTCCTGTAGATAAGGTGTGGTCTCTTCCCTCATTTCCTGGTATTGGTGTGTACTCTTCTGACAAGCAGAAGTAAAAACTGTAACTAGACAATTGAAACCAACTGGATAATTGCAAGCCAAGAATAAAACCCCTTGTTCCTCTAAGATGTTTGATCATGAATCCATCAACATCATACAGAGTATCTTCAACATATATCTGAAATGAACTGCTATATGCAATATAATACTTTTATCCAAGTCCCTAATTACATCCTTTCTTACAACAACTTGTTTTCTGACCCAATTTGTAATAATAAACTCAAAAGTTTAAAATACAACTGGCAAAGATATGGTTTAAATTAATTAGAATGTTGGTCCCTTTTTTGCCTACTGGACTGTTGGGAAAAACACTTTCTTGTATAGGATTAGGAGGTTCTTCTACCTTAGCATAAAGAGCTACCTTTACTTTTCCCAACCTCAAACAGACTGAGTGAAGCATTTTTCTTGGGAATAATGTTATTATGTTTATGTGGTTTTTCAGGAGAGGAAGGAAGATACACACAGATCTCAAATACTTCCACTGGCAAAGGCAATGTAAATGGGCATTATGTTTCAGACATAACTCCAATTCATTTGAATTTATTATTTACAAAAGTATCTATTTTAAGATGGCAAGTTAAATATAAGACCTTCTTATTTGAATAGGAAAAAAAAAAAAAAACTACCCTAGTCTATATCTGCAGTGGATTGTGGCACACATAGAAGTCTCCTTAAGGAAAATGCAAGCTAAGGCATTCCATTGGTACTGGGAATCAACATTCTTCTTATGGGCATTAGAATCTCTCTGTGAGTGCCTATGTATGTGTGCACATGCATGCTCACATGTGTATATGTCTGTATGTGTGTAAATGCATACATTGGTGTGTGTGGGATGTATATGCAAATATGTGTACCTATGTGTGGCACGTGTGTGTGTGTGTGTGTGTGTGTGTGTGTGTGTGTGTGTGTTCTGTGGTTCATGTATGGAGGTAGAGGACAGCCTCTGAGTATTGCTTTAAGCTTTCTGTCTTATTTGAGATTGAATTTTTTTGGGGCTGCTACTTAAGCCAGGCTGACTGTCCTAGACTTTTGAAGTTTCAGGATTCTCCACTTTCTTATTTCCATAGGCATGTGGAGATTACAGATGTTTATGACATTGTACTTTGCATTTACATGAGGTCTGGGATCCAAACTCTGATTCTCATGCCTGTGCTACAAAGGTTTTACCTGCTCAGCCATCTCCCCAGTCCCAGTTCATCTCGAAATTTTTATGGCAGTATACTACAGATATTGTATTGATTTTTTTTTGGTGTCTAAAGGAGTTGGTGTATAGTTATGTGTGGGAATGTGTAGAAAAGAGTATCATGTGAATGGGCAAATTTGGAATTCATCCGGGATTGCCTGCTTATTGCTTTTCTATGGAATATCCCTGGCTCTGTCCTTAAGGACCTAAATTTCCACTTGGAGTTCATATCCTGGAGTCTGGGATCCAAACTCATGTCTTCTATTTATGAGATAATGGCTTAACTCTTGAAACATCCTTTCAGCCCCTGTCCCAGTTTAATATTAGTTTATTGGTCTTTGTATAAGTAAAAATGAGTATCCTGTATAAACTTTCAAGACTCCTTAAGTAACCAAAGACATTACAGGAAAGAAAGTAAAAAATGTTACCCTAATAACTTTTAAAAAATTGCAAATATTCCAACTTGAAGTCAAACATGTATTTTTTCACTTTCTAGGTTTTATGTTTTAAATGAGTAAAAGTTGAAGTAGTATATTCATATTCATAAAGAGTGCTTACAAAGGACAATAGATCATTTATTTTCAAGCTATTAAAAACACGAGTCTTAGGAGTTAATTAGCATTATCCTTTTAACAAGAAAATACTCTAAATCATACTCTTCACTGAAAAATAATTTCACTCTAAACTATAAGTTTTCAGATCTTAGAAAATAATTTCCATATATTGATACTTCCAAGGATAGTATATATATACTATATATAGTATATATATATAATATATATATATATTAGTTAAGGGAAAACACATACCTTTCAAGGAGCCTCAAAGGTAACTGTATTGAAGCTACTTTAATAGCCTCATTCATGAGACTGAAAATATATAGTTATTGTAGATCTGAAGAATTTTTAAAAAGAATTCAAAAATAATCAGTGAACCAGTTTGTGGAAACCATTTAGCTGACTCTGCTTAGAATAATTCATTTATTCGGACGGTTGGTGTATTCAGTTTAAAGTCTGTTTTTCCTTTCCTTCCTCTTTGAAACTTTTGTGAACACAGATGCAAATTAGTGTAGCTCTAGCAAAGTTATAACAATCAGAATAATGATCCATATATTTAAATCTCCAAAATAAATTAGTCCTTCTTTGGGAGGGAAACATGCTGAGGCCCTAGAAGCTGAAGGCTGTGCTTCAGAAAGCTCTTGGTCAGAACGCTGTGAATCAGAAAGTTGTGAATCAAAAATCTGTGGATCGAAAAGATCTGGATCGAGAAGCTCTGGATCGAGAAGCTGTGGATCAAAAAGCTGCGGATCCAAAGTTGGTGTTTCAGTAGTCTGTGGCTTGGAAGGTTGTGGCTTCGGTGACTGTGGCTCTGTAGGCTGTTGCTCTGTAGGCTGTGGCTCCAGTGACTGTGGCTCCAGTGACTGTGGCTCTGTAGGCTGTTGTTCTGTAGACTGTGGCTCTGTAGGCTGTGACTCTGTAGACTGTTGTTCTGTAGGCTGTGGCTCGGGAGACTGTGGCTCTGAAGGCTGTGGCTCAGGAGACTGTGGCTCTGAAGGCTGTGGCTCGGGAGCCTCTGGCTGTGGACTCTGTGGCTCTGGAAGCTGTGGTTCTGGATGTTGTGGCTCAGGAAGCTGTGGTTCTGGATGCTGTAGCTCTGGAGGCTGTGGCTCTGGATGCTGTGGCTCAGGAGGCTGTGGCTCTGGATGCTGTGACTCTGGAGGCTGTGGCTGGGGAGGCTGTGGCTGAGGAGGCTGTGGCTGGGGAGTCTGTGGCTGTGGAGGCTGTGGCTGGGGAGGCTGTGGCTGGGGAGGCTGTGGCTGGGAAGGCTGTGTCTCTGAAGTCTGTGGCTGGGAAGGCTGTGTCTCTGGAGGCTGTGGTTGGGGAGTCTGTGGCTGGGGAGGCTGTGGCTGAGGAGGCTGTGGCTGGGGAGGCTGTGGCTCTGGAGGATGTGGCTCTGGAGGCTGTGGCTCTGGATTCTGTGGGTAAGGAAACTGTGGATAGGGAAACTGTGGGAAGGGAAACTGTGACTGCGGAGCCTGTTGGTAGGGAAACTGTGGAAGGGAAAACTGTGGTTTGGGAAACTGTAGCTCAGGAGTTTGTGGTTCTGGAGTCTGTTGCTCCGAAGGTGGTGGCTTGGGAGAAGGTGACACGGAAGTTTGTGGCTCGGGAGAAGTTGATTTGGAAGACTGTGGCTCAGGAGAAGGTGGCTTTGGAGACTGTGGGTTGGAAGCCTGTTGCTCAGGAGATGATGGCTCAGGAGAAGGTGTGGATGAAGGCTGCGGCTCAGGAGAAGATGGCTTTGGAGGCTGCGGCTCAGGAGAAGATGGCTTTGGAGGCTGCGGCTCAGGAGAGGCTGGCTTTGGAGGCTGAGGCTCAGGAGAGGCTGGCTTTGGAGGCTGAGGCTCAGGAGAGGCTGGCTTTGGAGGCTGAGGCTCAGGAGAGGCTGGCTTTGGAGGCTGAGGCTCAGTAGTGGATGGCTTTGGAGTATGCGGCTCAGGAGTGGTTGGCTTTGGAGTATGCGGCTCAGGAGTGGTTGGCTTTGGAGGCTGCGGCTCAGGAGTGGTTGGCTTTGGAGGCTGCGGCTCAGTAGAAGATGGCTTTGGCTCAGGAGAAGATGGCTTTGGAGAAGGTGACTTGGAAGGCTCTGGCTCAGGAGGCAGTGGTATGAGAGGCTGTGGCTCAGAAGGCTGTGGTTCAAGAAACTGTGGGTTGGTAGAAACAGACTTTGGAAGCTGTGGCTTGGGAGAAGGTGGCTCAGGAGCACTTGGTGTGGAAGAAGAAGGATTTGGTGAAGATGGGTTGGGAGAAGGAGGCTTTGGAGGCTGTGCCCTCAGAAAAAGTGGCAAGGGAGAAGGAAAAGGAAATTCTGCTGTCTGACATGTTGGAATCGGAGGCTGCCACATACTATCACTCTCACAGACAACTGTGTTACTTCCATAGAGAGAAAGACCATTATTACATTCAAATGTAACTGTGTCTTTGTATGAATAATTCCTTTTATATGCTGATTTCTGTGTTCCGTTTTTAATTTCTGGTTGTGGACATCTGACCACTTTACACTGAGGAGGTTTACTATCCCACATTTTATCACCAACACAGAAAATTCGGGCCTCTCCAATAAGCGAAAATTCATCTGGGTCTGATGAGCGATCACACTTGTAAGTCACAGATTCATTATATTCAAATTCTACCTTATTTGGGCTGTAGCTTCCACTGCTTATCATTGGAGGTGATTGACATGTAATCTTTTGACATATCGGAGGTTCACCACTCCAGTACACCTGCCATCCTCTAAGAACACACTGTAGGATTTTCCAACCAATTAAAGAAAAACCGGCATTACAAACAAATTCAATGTTTGAGTCAAACTCAGTGTTTCCATTTAGTAGCTTAACATGACCATTTAAAGGATCCTGGTGCCTTAAACATGATTTTTTGTAGCAAATATCCTTTGAAAGATTTGACCACCTGCCATTTCCACCACAAACAGCGGAGATTGTTAAAGTAGTTTTTTTCACGTATCCTGGTTTACATGTGTACTGTATTCGTTCCCCAATAATATATCGTAGTTTAGGTTTGCCAACGAGTTGCATATTTACATACTTTGGAGGCGCATAGCAGGAATGACAGGACGGAGTGTACAGGATCACAAGGATCAACAGAAAGAACTCACGGAAACACGGAGAAGAGAAATGACTCTGGCGGTGCAGGCGAGGTACCATGTTCCGCGTGGGAAAGTCACATTCTCCTTAGTCGATGTGAAAAACTGAGGACCTACCAGGCCTTCAGAAACTAGTTATTATCATACGCAACAATCCCCAAACCCACCAAGTGTCAAAGGAGATAAGACTGGTGGGCGTGGCTTGGACCACACCCAGGAGGGAAGTCACAAAAAGTATTGGAGCAGGAGAAGTAGTCCTGCATTGGGATGCGGATGTTAGCAACCTCACAGGAGAGACTATGGCTATTTGGGTCGCCGGACTGAAACTGTGCTTCTTAATCTCGTTGGAGCGCCTCACTGCCCGATGTTTTCACCTGTCTCTTGAGGAGGTATTACTAGATTTTTTCTGCGCAGATCCTCTCCCCCACAACAAATACGAAGACAAGTGTTCCCGTGCAACGACTCTGAAAGATCTCAAAATGCTCAAGTTAGGAATTAAGAATAATGATGAGGAAAGAAGAAAAACAAATTGAAAAAAAAAAAAAAAAAAAAGCTCTAATAAGGGAGCTAGTTACCCCTGAGAGCAGCAAAAGACAAACACTAAGGAGTTCCGGAAGCGGCCGTGGCCAGACTCTCGCGACCAATCTACAGACTTCAGTAACTAGAATCAGGAAGTTACTTACTGGTCTTTTCTTTCCTTGAAGATGGCTCTGGATATATAAAGCTCTCACTCCCACACCTTCAGGAATTGCCTGCTTCCGTCAGGGAATGTCTTGCAACTGAACAGGATGGAGAAGAGAGACAGGCAATGTAAGTGTAAAAATATCTGGGAAGCTGAAAATTCTGCTGCACCATTGCTCAAAGCATTTGACAATATTTCTTGTACCAGGTCAACCCTGAATCCATCTCAGTATATTGTTTTTGCGATTATGGAATTTAGGATCGCTGTTCTTTTGCTTTGGTCCACCTAAGAGTCATAAGTTATACCGACAGAGAGCTAAATAGTATCTCTGAAGTTTTTCCAAATCTTTCTCCTGGTTCTGAGTCAGCCAAAGCATGAGGGATATGGGAGAATGCAGGGCAGCTTGAATGGCTGTTTTACCAAAGGAAAAGCATAATGAGGCAGAAGAGGTTTTAAATGTGGTACCATAGATTCACTCTGAGAGTGATCATGTTGACTTAACGTTTTTGGCTCACAATATTGAAAATTCCCATATTTTTTATCCCAAATTTAAGTTGGCAGATGTCAGTATCTATTCATATATACGGTATTTTTTTTTTCATTTTCCAGTTCTTCATTTTACTTACAATAAATCAACCTAGAAATATTTGTGACTTTTTCTGTGCCTACCTTTTTATTTCTTCCTACTTAACAAACAAAACTGAAGTGATTTACACTCCTCTAAATGCAACTGTACTTCAGCAGGTGAAACTTGTGGATCCCACGGATACTGAGAAAATATTCTTATTAACAATACTCATATTGCCCAATCTAAAAGTTTTTATTTGCTCTATTTTCACATGTGAGATCATATCAAGTACAAACATTGAAAAACTGATTTTTATTTTCCAATCATGATAATACCCTCTTTTCTTTCTTTTGACAGGTTGCACGGCTAGGACTTCCAAAATATATTGGAAAGAGGTTGACATTGGGCAGCTTGGTCTTTTCTAGACATTATTGAGCTTTCATGCTTGTGTTTATTCAATACACTGTTTACTTGTGGAGTTTTTATAAATGCCCTCCATCATGATGAGGGTCCCCCCCCCCCGCCCCCGGCATCTGACTTACTCATCATTTTATCATAAAGGACAGTGAATTTATCAAATGCCTTTTGTCTATTCATTGCCATGGTCCTGTGATCTTTGTCTTTCATTCTGTTGATGTGATGTATCCAATTTACTTATCTGATTGTAGTGAACCTTCTTGATTGAGTCACTGTGATATTTGGAACTGGATCATCAGGACCTCAAGAACTATCTCTTTAATGTGCATTTGGATGTTGGTTGCTGCTGTTTTATCCCCTTGAGGATTTTTGCGTGATTATGCATCAAAAACATTAGTTTCTAGTCTTTTCTTTCTCCTATGCTGTGTTTTTCATCTATGTCATTTGCTTTTGGGTGATGCTGACCTCATAGAATAATGTAAACATTTATTAGAATTCAGCAGTGAAGCTATTAGTTCCTGGAAGTTTCTTTGAGAGCAGACTTACTACTAACCCAGTCTCCAAACTTGTATTGATTTGTTTAACTTTTCTATTTTTTCAGAAAATTATCTGGTGGTAGGTTGGAAATGTCAAGGAATTTATCCATTTAGTCTAGATTTTCAATTATTTGACTTAGAGTTCAGAATAGGTACTGTGGTTTTATATATGTCAGTGATAATAATTGTAAGATCATGTCTTACTTTTTTCATGTTTTAATTCTCTTTTACTCAGTTTTTATATTGATGTCAGAATTTATGGCTTTTCATACTATATGTCTATTTTAGTTAGTCTTCTGTTGCAGATGCAAATACATGACCAAATAGTTTTGGGAAACAAAGGGTTTATTCTTGTATTATAGTATCTGACTACAATTCTTCAGAATGGCAGAAGACAGCAGGATCTGAGTGAAGTGATTATCACAGCTACAGCAAGAACTGAAAGAGGAGCATATATTCTTACTTCCCAGTTTAAATGTCTGCCAAAATATTGAGCAAGCTATTTCCTGCTTATCTACTTGCCCAGTGAATAGTCCCATGCACCATGGGCTGGGTCTTCTCATCGTAATTACACAATGTCCCACAGGCTTTTTTAGGACTGGTCTCAACTAAATCATTCGTTTCAGGCATGCTTTCTCAGCCTTCAGTTGTCAGATTGGCAACTAGTTAACTGCCATAGCATTCACTAATATTATTGCATAAATATATCTCTTTGAACTGTTATGCTAGAGTTAAAAGGTATTACTCACCACTATTAACAATTTAGAATTTTTTCATCTTCATTTTGAATTCTGTGGCTTTTTTCCCCATATTCCAGTGGGTGTCATTTCAATATAAAAGCCTCTTTTTTTTCATTCTTTTTTGTAGGGCAGGTCCAATGGTGATGAATTCGCTGAGCTTTCTATTTGATTGACTTGATTTGATGTGGGAATCAAGCTGGAAATGGATTGTGCCATGTGTCCGTATTCTGGTGCAGAATGGGCCTAAAGCCCCTGTCTATGCTGGTCAACATACAGCTAAGGACCACAGGAAATTTCCTTAAAGACTTAATGCTAAGGACCCAATTTGATGCTTATTTCTTTGTCCTTCCACCACACAGTGTTATCTCTCTCTGTGTTCTCTGTTGCATAGACTTGGGGGAGAAGTTGGCATAGCCAATCATGCTTTTATGCCCACCAACAAGGTTACGTTATCCTACCGTGATTCCTACACTCTTGGGATGGCAGTCTTCTGCGTGGATAGCCATCTAAATGGGTGCTTTTGCTACAACATGGGATCTGGGAACTTCTGTTTACCTCTGACTCAGCATATTTTGTCTTGTTGTGACAGATTATTAGTCCCTGAGCAATTGATTTAAACAAAAATTTTGAATTTTCAGCTGGGTAGACCAAGAAATCTACCAGGTGATGGAAGAACAAAGTTCAGAGGAAAGAGAACTAAAAGAGATGAGCTTATCTTTTTATATGGGGCCCATGCCCATGTTAATGAGCCCAGCTCTAGAGCAGTGATGATTCATGACCTTGAGGGAGGAACCCTCAAGACCTTGTTGTCTCTTGGAAATTCCAATGATGAGTCCTATTACAAAATCACATAAACCTAAACAGAAGCTTGAAAAGAACAAATATTTAAACCTTAGCAACTTTCTTACTAAAATCACATGACCTCTTTTTCTTTTCTCTTCAAATGCTTCTGACATAAAGTAAATTATGCCAGCAGCACCTTATTACAAAACTCTCCTGGAGCCACTGCTGTTGTCATATGAAAATGTTGCTGCTTCTAAAGCTCATGTATTTTGCATTATAGTGAGGAGATAAAATATATGGAGATTGTGATGCTTGGTGTCCAGGATACTGGAGACAACATGACTTCTGATTCTGTTATCGTTATGGTTACTTTGCTGGAAGTGTTGTATAAACATGGTCTTCTAAGTTGTTATTCATTGTCAAAGTGTTGTCTGACCACTTATTTAATTAAATGTTTGTTAGAATTAGGGAAATCTATTTTTCTTTCAGGAAATCTCAGATATAGCCAATCTTATAGAGAACTGTGAAGTAAAATTGGAGTATCATGTTGTTTTGCCAGAAGACACTAGAAACATTTTTAAGTTCTGTTGATGATGATCCCAATAAAGATGAGGATGTGAAATGTTCTGTGGCCTGGAACAATACATTTTTTTCTGGGGGGAAGACTCACAGACACAAGAACCCCAGGGATGTGACTTGTTCTCCTGGCACATGGGAGCCATAGAATGAAATCAGTGTCATGTTATGATACTATATATGTGTGACAATTGCGATACATTATTTCTGGAGGTGAGAGTATTGACATATCATATTCCGCTCACACTCAGCAGGAAGGCCTGTGCTCACATTTGGCATCTGACTGTGGACTGTAACCTGCACCAAAGACTTACAAAATATGCCTTACATCTTATGCATATGGTGTGGCTAAACAGTTTGGCTAATGTATCAACCATATTCCTTTATGTGCCATAGATTCTACAGTTTCTTGAGACCTGACATGTTGTTCACCAAAACTTTATAGTCTCTAGAAGTTATTTTGATAATTTTCCTGTGAAATGGATTTAATTTGTGAGCAGAGGGAAGAGCCATTTACCTATATAGCTTGGTCTTGGCTGTCTAGTGCTGTCAGTGATGCCCTTGCTGTCATCTCTTACAAGGCATCATGGCTAAATTTGCTGTCCACCTCTATCCCAAACTTTTACTATGCTTATCATAACTATCTAAAATTATGTAAAAAACATCCCACTCTTTTGTATTGTCAATTTCCTTTCTGAGGACCCTTTCAAATTTAAGGTTTATGATAAAGAATATATGCTACTATGTATCCTCAGTTCTCAGTGGATTACAGATAATTAATGCCTAGTGAATATATGTCCGAGGTTAAATGAATCGACAAATCAATGAGCAGGAACAAATGCATAGCCAGTGAATGCACAAGAAAGTGAGGATGTTTTCTGCTTGTATTTCACTTTGTGCTTCCATAAGTATTTAATGGATCTGGGAAGGATCCAGGCTTTCTTCGTCTTTGTCCTCATCTTCTAATTCTCCTCTTCCTCCTCGTCCTCTTCTTCTTCCTCCTCTTCCTCCTCCTCCTCTTCTTTTTCTTTCTCTTCTTCTTCTTCCTCCTCCTCTTTCCTCTTCTTTTTGAATCCTAGAATGTATGTGAAGGTAATAGTTAGGAAAGCTCAGATGTTTTGGTGATATATTATATTTGACTTGCGCTATGGAAAGTACTTAAAGGTCTTAAACTACCTCTTTCCTTTAGGCTAAGGAAAGGGCTGGGTTAATTATATATCAAACATGCAATAAAATGACATTTTAATCATTTCTTCTCATTTTTTAAGTTGTCCTTCCCTTTTTATTTCCTCACCAAATAGTGACTAGTTGCTTAATAGTATTTTTATAAAGGCTGGATGTGGCGACTCATCCTGGATGGCACTCAGGGAGCGAGGAAAGAAAAATTGCTGAAAGTTCAAAACCAGTCTCCACTTCCTAGTGAGTTCCAGCCTACCCTGCACTACAGTGTGAGTATGTATCTGAAAAAAAAAACTAAAATAGTCATATTATATCATGTAGTGACAACTAAGAAAATTTCCATAAACAGACCGATATTTATCTCAAAACTATTCAAATAATCCAGTATTATTTCTCTTCCAATAAAATTTTTCCCTTGTCCATATAAGGAAAAAAATACAAGGAAGTGTTAGAGACTATAATTCAGTATATAAATATCTTTATCTCTATTAAGTAAATGTGGTTTTAAAGCTGCTATTAACAACAGAATTTCCCATGATCATATTGACCCAATAATTACATTATTTTAAAAATACTTAAAATATCACAAAAATAAAACATTTTACATGGTAAGTGTTGTCCAAAAAGAACTTATAAAATGTAAACAATACAGTATTTTGCACTTCTGCTTCTGAAATTCAATTATTGAATTTTTAATAAAGTGCATCAACAGTAGAAGGAGAAATGGTTCAAGGCAAAAAATGAAAGAACACCATAAACATTTGAAACCATTAAATTGTAAACATTCAAAGCTTATAAATAGAAATTATAGGAAGTCAATTTGCTTCTCACTCTTGATTTTATAGTATGAGAATTTGATGCTGCTCTTAAAAATCATATACATACTTAAGATTATGTGTACTTCAAACTAGAGAATTTAAACCATTATGTCTCTAAAGTATGAATAAGGCATAATAAATAGTGAAGGCAATACACAGACAATCCCCACTTCACAGATGAGTTCATTATTCTAAAGTTCTTGAAGCTCATTGAAAGAGTCATTTTGGTTTGGATTTCCAGTCCTGAATCACAGTTTTCTCATAGCTATAGTAAGCATATACTTTCAAAGTGTTTTGAATTGTTTCTGATAACATGTAGTGTCAGGGTGCATCCACCCCATAATGCAAGATTCATGAGTTGGGAACTGCATTTGATAGCCCTGTGTGCTGCCCAAAATGCAACAAAGAACAAGGCAGACATTAGACCTGCTCTCATAGAAATTTTTATATTATGAGAAAGAGACATAACTCACACACATGATACAAAATGATTACATTAAAATAAGAATGATAAAAAGAGAGGAAAGCATAGTAGACATGTAGAAAAAGAGAGGCTTAGAACTGTTAAGAGTTCAAACTGGCAGAAAAAGTGTGCATTGCTTCACGGGACTTACAGGAAGAGTAGGAATTGTCTAGGCAATGGAGGTGAAACAGGAGTACAGAGAGATGGCAAAGAGCACTGGTTACAGATAAGGAAATCCAGGAGAAGATGCATTTGATGTATGGATACTTTGCTAACTATCTTGCACTGGTTTCTAAGTGATGAACAGTAGAAGAATTTAGCCGGGAGCTGTTTTGACTAAGTTCATAGATTATGACAATAAATGCTGGATTGAATTGAATAGCTGTAAATGGTCCTTTTCTCCCTGATTCACTCATTCCCCTTCCCCAGGAATGAGACACAGCAATGATTTCTGGTTTGGTGACTCCTAGAAGCTGGTTTAGTTGACAGCTTTTTATTTATGACCAAGTCTTCCTCTACATAGTTTAACCATATCCTTAGGCACAGTTATTATCAAGTTCAGTTTGTTCCAATTCTCTGAGTTTCTGGAAATGTAGACCTTTTAGAGTTTACATCAGCACAGTGAAAGGCAAACCAGACTGGCCCAAGCATCAACTTTCATAGCTTTGCCAGTAGCCATACAGCCTGTTCTTGTGAAGACGATATTAAGAATAGTTCTTTAAATAGCCCATTTTGCCATTGCATTTACTTAAAAATTTACTTCTGTTGATATTAAAACAATGATGGACTAAGGGTAGATATTTTATGAAGAAGAGATAAATAAAATAATTAGAAATTGATTTTATTTCATATTTTCATATTTGTAATTAAAACAACTCTTGGACTAGAAATTTATCTCTATGTAGAAATAATACAATGGTTTTGGTTTACTTCTTGAGATCTCACAGAACAAATATCTCTGAATGAAATTTTAAAGTATGTGACTCTATTCTTGTTAGTCTGTGCTGGGTCTCTGATCTTCCTCAGACCACTTTTCCCAGGAACTTCTATCATACATGAAAACAGTGAAAAGTTTTTCTATTATAAACAAACATTTCTGTCTCTTATACACATGTTTTTATATGCACATATGTTTTAATAAGACAAACTTAAATCATATATAGGTCTTTTAACACAAATTCAATTTTTGCAGAGAATTACAAGTTTGAGTGTGCATACGCATATGTGTATATACACAAATTTATTATTTTTCATAGTTAATGTAGTAATTTGATATATAGTGTTTGCAAATTTTTAAAATGTTTTAAAATGAATTTGAAGCTTTAGTCTATGTCAAGTCTACATTTTAGTTGCCTGGTAATATTGCAGATGCTTTTAAGATATTAGTAATGACTAACTGCGTAATTTATTGCCTTGTACCTATACATGGGCAGTCACCAGAGACAATATTTATAAATTTTCTCTTCTTGATATAAAATGTTGTAGTTTTCAGATTTCAGTGTAAATACATATTCAAATTAAAACTTTTCTGATACCATGTATGTCTTATTGAAGATACATAATCAGATATTATATAAAAAGATAATGCTGGAATGTAGTATTAGAGTTCCATAGACAGGCTTGGCACAGTGGAAAGCCAGACAAATTATCATTGTTGTGTTATGTCAACTCCAGACCTTCTTTGCTGTTCTTCCTTCATTTCTTATTGGGAATTTCGACTGAGAAGGAAAAGGACTACATGTCTATATTTTGAATGGAGATACATAAGGTTAACAACTAAACTTAGAATTCTTGCTTTTTCTTGAAATTTCTTTTACATGAGATATGAAGAGCTAGTTATAGGTTTAAAAAAATTAAAGAATGGATTATATAAATATGACCAGCAATATTATACTCAACTAAAAGTAATCTAAGCCCCAGTGAGCAAACCATATTATTTCATTTTAGGAAATTACTCACTTTTTAAATTTTACTTTTCCTTAAATACACTTAAATACACTGTGCTTCATACAAACTGATACAGGTATCACTTCAGAAAATTCTTAATTCTTTGTTAAGAATTTCCTTTGCATTCCTTGATTTTGGTGAATATATTCCATATATTAATGGAATCATTGGAATTGTTTGAAGATATCTCTTTTACTTGGTATAATTTATTTAAAGGACATAATGCTAAAAATTCATGAGTAGCTTATCTAGTATTATAAGGCAATTGGCTATAAAATGGAACAAAACTCCTTGGAGATTGTGAAATATTCATAGAAACTTATATATGTTTATAGATATATACATTATATATAATGCTTAAATAATTATGTGAGAATTATAAATGTAATTCAAACTAATCATAATATGTAATATATTATAAAACAATTAAAGAAATATAAATTATATATTATGAATAATTATAATTACAATAAAAATCAACTTTATAAAATGATGCATATTTTATATATATTGTCTTTGTGTTTCTTTGTTGGTATAGAACTCAAACCTTTGGAACCACTTTCATGTGTGCAACGGGCAAGTATCCACATATATTGGAAGACTGAGACTATGTCCTGTGTTTTATCAGACCATGGATATCTACAACAAAGCAAATGGCAAAAAATATACAAATTCTTGGAAATTAAATACCATGATACTGAACAATGAGTTGATTCATGCAGAAGTCAAAATAGAAATTCAAAAAAATTCCTAGAAGTGAATGACAATACAAACAAAACATATCAAAATGTCTGGGACATGATGAAGACTTTCTTAAGAGGAATATTTATAGCACTCAACACCTATAAAAATGGAAACATTAGAAGCAAATAAGTTAACAATGTAATTTAAAACTTTAGAGACAGAACAATCCAATCTCAAAAGCAGTAGACAAACAAAGGTTAGCAAAATCAAGGGAGAAATATCCAAAATTGACATAAGAAAAGCCACACAAAAAACAGCCAAACAAAGCTTTTTTTGAAAAAATCAACAAAATTGATAAACCCTTAGCCAATTAGCCAAAAGCAAAAGAGAGAAAACCAAATTAATAAAATTTGAAATGAAAATGGAGTTATTAAAACTGATACCAAAGAAATTCAGAGAATCATAAGGTTATATTTCAAAAATGTATACTCCACAAAATCTGATAATCAGAAAGAAATGGATGACTTTCTAAGTATCTACAACATATCAAAATTGAATAAGGATGAATTATATTGCTTAAGTAGCCCTATATCAAATGATAAGTTAAAAAAGTAATTACAAATATTCTCACCAAAAAAAAAAATGCCCAAGACCAAATGGATTCAGTAGAGAATTCTATCAGATATTTAAAGAACAACTACCATAACTTCTTTTGACAAGATCCAATATCCCTTTCTGATGAAAGCCCTAGAGACAACTGAAATGAAAATAACTTATATCAACAAAATAAAAGTCATATACAACAAGCCTATAGCAAAGATTATCCCAAATGGTGAAAAACTTGAAGCATTCCTGCTTCAATAAGGAACTAGGCAAGGCTGTCCACTCTTACCATTTCTACTCAACATTGCCCTTGAACTCTAGCCATAAGACAAGAAGGGAGACAAAAGGGATACAAATAGGAAAAGAAGTCAAGTTATCTCTATTTGCAGGTGAATGATCCTATACCTGAGACACTCCAAAAACTCTACCAGGAAACTCTTAGAACTAAAACATAAGTTCAACAGAGTGGCAGGTTACAAAATTAAGCTAAAAAAATCAGTGGCTTTCTTAGACACCAAGGATGAAGAAAATGAGGAAGTTATAAGAGGAACAATTCCATTTACCATAGAATGTAAAAAAAAAAAAAAGAAATACCTTTGATTTATAATTCTAACCAAAAATGTGAGAGATCTGTACAATAAACACATTCAAACCCTAAAGAAAGAAATATCAAAAGACTCCAGAAGATGGGAAGACCTCTGATATTCCTGGACCAGTAGAATTAATATCATAAAATGACCATTCTACCAAAAGCAATATATAGATTCCATGCAATGCCAATCAAAATTTCAAGGAATTTCTTTACAAAAGTTGACAGAGCAATCTCAAAATTCATATGAACGCACAAAATGCCAAGGACAGTGAAAAAATACTGAGTAACAAAAATTCTGTTGGTGGTATCACCATAATCTTTATTACCTTATTATCCAGACCTTAATCTTTATTACAAATATGTAGTAATAAAAATAGCATAGTACTAGTTCTAAGATAGACACATACATCAATGAATAAAGCTTGAAGACCCAGACATAAGTTCATATACCTAAAGTCTTCTGATTTTTGACATAGGTGCTCAGAAAACCCAGTGAAAAAAGAACGTCTTCAACAAATGGTATTGTCAAAACTGGATATCTACATGCAGAAGATTGAAACTAAATCCTTACTTGTCACCATGCACAAAAATCAGCTCCAAATGGATCAAGGAACTTAATATAAACCCAGAGACTATAAAAATACTAGAAGAAAGAGTGGGGAATCATTTAAACGGATTGGCCTAGGCCAGCATTTTCTAAACAGGACTCTAATTATGCAGGAACTAGAACCAATACTCAACAAATGAAAACTCATAAAATTAAAGAACTTCTGTTCAGTAAAATTTATTGTTAACCAAGCAAAAAGACAATACACAGAACAGGGAAAAAAATCTTCATTAACCATTCATCTGATAGGGGACTCATCCAGAGTACACAAAGAGCTCAAAAAGTATTAAACACCAAGGAGGCAAACAGCTCAATTAGAAAAATGGGCCTTGGAACTTAAAAGAAACCTTTTCCAAGATAAAATTGAAATGTCCAACAAATATCTTAAAAAATGTTCCATCTACCTAAACATCAGGGACATGCAAATTGAAACTGCCCTGTGATATCATCTTACATCAGTCAGAATGACTAAAATCCAAAACAGAACAACAAATGCTACAGAGCCTATGGGGAGAAGGGAACACTCATACATTGCTGGTGGGAATGCAGACTTGCACAATGACTCTGGAGACCAGTATGGCAGTTTCTAAAAATGTTAAAAGTTGAGATGCTATATAACCCAAATAGACCACTACTGGGAATATTCTTGTAAAATGCTACATTTTACTTTAGTGACAAATGTATATCCATGCTCATTGCAGCATTATTCACAATAGCAAAATTAACCAAGATGCCCAACAGTGGCAAAGGATAATGAAAATTTGGTACATGTGTATAATGGAATACTGCCTAACCATCAAAAAATGAATTGATTAAATTTGCTGGTCAATGGATGGAATTGGAAGACTTTATACTGAGCAAAGTACACCAAGCACAGGAAATCAGATGCCACATATTCTTTCTTGTAAGCAGAACCAAGTACCAAGTCCTCATAAAGACATATGTAATATGTATAATATCCAATACAACCACATAGCAAGGGGGTAGGATAAAGAAGACCCCAAGAGAGTGGGGACAAAGGAACAGAGTTAAATAGATAAATGAGACAACTGTTGAGAAAAGCAGGTAAGTATTGAGCCATCTGGTTCTGTCCACTATCAGTTTCCTTCCTGTCCACTGTCATTTAAAGGACTTGACACATGCTTCCTGGCATGGGGGGTGGGGGGGAGTTAAACATTCATAGGTAGGTGGCTTACCTGGAGGCTAATCCCACTCTTTACTGTGTCCTATTCCTGTTCTTGTCTCTCTTTTAAGCCTTTACTTATCTAAAACCTTTTTTTTAAAAAAAAATTCTTTTTTTTTTTATTTCCACTCATACAAACTTAACAGGTACACCGGTCCCCCCTCCCTCCAATCCCTTATCCCCCTGTGTCCCCCTCCCCTCCCCCTTTCCTCCCCATCTGAAGTGCCTCCCCCTCCCATCCCGGAGCATCCTTTAATGTGCATGCCAAACTCTCCTCTGGGTCCTCCTCTCCGATGAGATGCAAGAACCCAGTGGCATTTCCCAGAACCCTCTCCTGTGTTCCCGTTAAGCATAGGAACACTACTGTGGCTGTCAATGCCTTGCATCCCAGGATCCTAGTGCCTTTAGCAAATGCTAGACTTTGTGAGGTCAAAGTGTGTTGGACATTGTACAGGGCATGTAAAGTCCAAATATGATTGCTTTGGCCCTAACTTGTGTTGGAGTATCTTGCAAATCATTGCTCCTCCCATCCTTGTGCTCTTACAATCTTACCGCCCCCTCTTCTGCAAATTTCCCTGAGCTTCAGGATGGGGAGAAATTAGGCAGGCCTAGTTCCAGGTGATTGATATAGAGTCTCTGATGCTCTGGATTATGGTTTGTTGATTTTTTTTTTCAGTTTTGCTGCTCCTGCAATGCCCTTGGCTCCACCTGATGGGTATTTATCTCTGACCAGGGAGTGACATCTAAAAAAAATTCTTTTTATTCTTTGGATAGGAGAGGATCTCAATACCCAGACAGGATGCAGCCTAGTGCAATGGAAGAACAATGAAATAGATTACAGCCAACCAGAATGCAGAGTACCAGAGACCCTACAATGCTCACCTGAAATCAGACCAAGCAAGGAATCTTGTGAAAGGGGGGTTGGTAAGATTGTAAGAACCTAAAGAGGGAGAGAGCTCCACACACCCTACTCAAGACAGGGCTGCTTCAGCCAGGAACTCACCTCAATGAGACTTATACTTACCAACCCTCACAATAGCTGACATGTCAACATGCTTCCATAGACTACTGAGGATCTCAGGAGAAATAATTTCAATAGGAACCTTAGAGGGTTACAGTTAGACAAGTGAATGTGGAGTGCCCCTATTAGTGGATGCACCCAAAGAAGGATCATTAGGTCTGCCACAGAGGCCTAAATCCCACTAAATCAGATTATCAGAGGTAACCCAGGGACTCATAGAAGTAGATGGGCAGGGGAATGGGAGAGAGTTGGATGGATTGACAAGTGAGGAGATAGGGAGTGAAGGGAGGAATGTAAAGGAAGGGGGAAAGGAGAGGGCAGGAATACTTATTCATTGTGCTTATAAAATGAGGAAATTAAATAAATAAAATTAAATTTAAAAAAACTTTTGGAATCAATGGATAGGATCTTTTTGTATGGTAAAGAGCTGATGTCTAGCATCTCCTAGGTAGCTTTAGGATGTCAGCATGAAGACCAATGGGGAATTAGAGGATTCTAGACTTTCAGCCCCAAGTGCAAATCTCCAGGGAGAGAAGGATAAAAGTGAATTTCCACAATAATGCTCAATATTTTAATCAATCGTGTATTTGTAAGGAAGCATCCAGAAAACACCCAAAACAGTTTTTAGAGAGCTCCTGACAGTTGAACATGCAGCCCTCCACCTACATACGGCATGAAAGATACCAGGACCTCTTTCATGCCTACATCTTGACATTGGCACCTTTTTAAGCAGTCTTTATGATAATCATGTCAAATGTGCTTTCTTGGAGTCTGTGATCCACGTGAGCAAATTATTTGATCCCTCTTAAGAAAGGAGGTATAGGAATTCTGGTTTATGGTTCATATTCCAATGCACAAATTTTCACAACATACCGTAATTAGTGATGGATTCCTGAAGTTCCAGAGTGTCAGAAATGGACTGGAGAACACCTAACTGGTGTTCTGTTGCAAAATCAATTGCTTGCTTCCCATGAGGAGGAAATCTCCCACAGCTGTTGCCAGAGTGGTCTTGCTATAAATGCTTATGGAGATATACAGCCCATGCATGGTGCTTGTTCAGTCCATCTACATTACCCACAGATTTCCTAACTACTGAGAGAAGTTGATGTTTGAGACATTGACTCCCCCATTTTTTAAAGTTCTTTCTAAGGATGGAAATTCAAGAAAGGATGGAAATGGAATTGATTAGAATCATCCAGGGAGTTTCTTCAACACAAACCTCAATGATCTCTGCTTACCAAGATTCCCAACATCAATAATATGTACCCTAAATACCACTTGATACACAAAGTTTTGATATACCTCCAGGGTAGAAAAGAAAGATGTAATTTAAAAAGTTCCCTAAGAAATTCTGACATGAACTTTACCCAGGAATATGCCCCCATAGACTATAGAGGAACTCAAAAGAGATAAGAACATACAGTGGAAACCTTGGAGACTAAAGTTGGGTGAGTGAAGAGAAATACCCCTATCAGTGGGATGGGGGTGGTCCAAAGAGAGGCAACTTGGTATGCCACAAGAGGCCAGAACCCCATAAGAGTAGACAAGCCAAAGGGAATTCTAGATTCTATAGAAGCAGACAAGCAGAAGTGTGTGGGGGAAATGGGATAGGTTGATGAAGGGAAAAGACGGAAATAGGAGAGAGAGGGGATGGAAGAAAACAGGAATAAGTACTCAATATGCATGTAAAACTAGAAAAATAAAATAATTAAAATAAAACATGTGGACTGTCATCTCATTCCATTTAGCCTGATTGTCTTTCTGACAGTGTCATCTAGACTGTGTGCTTTTATTTTGTTTGTACCTTTAAGTAGATAATAAAGATTTCCTTAATTGCCCGTTAAAAAAAGAATCATTGTATTGTGGACTTGAAAAACAAATAAACACAAAGCATTGGTCAGGCATGTATTCATGAAAAACATTGGATCAGGCTAACATTTTCAATGGTGTCAAAGTTTTTTTTCCTTTTTAAATTTAATCTACTTATGGATAAATACAAATTAGAGTTGTAAATTAGAAAACTTCAGAGCTCTCGTTAAACATTATTCAGAAACAAACCACCCATGTCCTTCTTAGGTTAACCCTCTGTTAAGAAAGAATTTCCTTATTCTAGTTCTTAACTGATTCAATGAGAAGACAGAATTGTTTTTGCTTAATTCTTTGAAATTTTCACATATAAACAAAATGAGTTTATGTCTTTCTTCCAGACGCCCTTTTTCCCTCTCTTTTCCTACCTTTCCTTCAGTTTACCAATCTAGCTATGTTCCTCCTGCTCTCATGCCCCTCTGCTTGGGTGGAACGCACAAGGGTGGTCCTGTATTAACAAGGATCCAGGCATCTGTGATGGGATACCTGGCCCTGCAGTAGGCAAATGTACAGGTGGGAAAGATATCCTCTTGTCTAACACCTCCCCCAATGATTCTCTTTGAATGTAGTTATTTCTCCTGAGATTCTTTCTCCTTAATGGTGGAATATTGATATGTCAGTAATTGCATAGAGCTGGGGGAAGTAGATCTTACTGCAGTGAGCTCCTGGATGCAGCAATCCTGTCCTGACTGGAGGGTTTGGGAAGGCAGAACACTGTCTACCTTTGGGCTCTCACAATCTTACCTTCCTTTTTTCTGTTAAGTTTCCTAAGCTTTGTGATGGGAGAGATTTTAGTGGCCTGATTAGGTCTGAGTATTCAGGGTAGTTTATATACTGCACTCTGGCCAGTTGCAGTTCTCTACATCACAAATCTTCCTTTGTAACAGAGTGTATCTTATTTGAGAGCATGTTTATCTAAGGGTATAATGAGAAGTGTTTAGATGGTAGTTTACTATCAAGTATTCATAGTTAACATCAAGACATCTGTTCTGGTCTAGTATCTATGTTCTCTTCTTCCACTGTTATTTGGATAGGTTTAATGTATCAGGCATATGACAATAATGGGGACTTAGAATCCATTCAGCAAGCAATTGGTTTTCACAAAATGGAAATAAGACAGGTTAGGATTCTGCCCTTAGGACATATTGTTCTATGCAGAAGTCTATGTTTTTCTCTAGAGACATTAATTTCTCTAACAGCTACAGCTGTTATGCTTTCTGTACTCCAATTATGCAAAACTTAAAGCCTGCCAATGTAACACTCTACCATTATTTTCACTCTATTCCACCAAAGTTGCTGTTCCCTTGAAAACATCAGGAGCTGAGCGTAAACAGTTCACATCTATCATAGCATTATAATTCTCCAAATAGACCATTAATCTCTCAATAGCTTCTTTAGCCCAAAGATACAAAGTCTCCAAATATTTTCATATCTCTTACAAAGCAGCTCAAAAGGTACCAATGATACATTATCACCAAATTCTTAGTCTCAGAGTAACAACCCACTCTTCTGGTTTGTCTTAGTTTCTTAGGTTTCTGATATGAATACTTGACAAAGGGAGTAAGGGTTTCTCTGTTTTTTGTTTTATTTTTGTTTTGTTTTATTTCATACTCATGGTTCTAGACTACAATCCATTATTGTCAGGAGAGTTAGCAGTAGGTCTGAAAGAACTGGCCACACCATGTCCAAAGGAAGAGCTGAGAGCAGCATTTTTTCCTGATTTGTCAATCTGCCAAATACTGAAAGGTTTCTCTCCATCCTGTCCACCTGCCTAGGGAATGGTCTTACTCATTATGGAATGGCTCTTCCCACATCAATTAACTAATCTTCTAAAGGCTTGCTCAAAGATTTAGCTAAGTAACTTTTCACGGGTATAGATACCTTTGGACACATTTGTAAAGAATTATAATTGAGTTAAACCCTAAGAAAGTCTGTAGGAGACTGTGTATTTGATGGGGGAGGGAGGGACACCTAGTCCATAGTAAGTGAATCACTTTCTTGGCACATGGATAAAATGGAGAGAGCTGTTTAAGTAACTTGACATTCTTGAACATATTTGGATAGGTGTGCTGTCTGGTAAGGGAAATTTGCTTCTGTGTGAGTAATCCTGTACATAGGATATGGCCAGTTACTGCATCTCTTGGTGTTGATGTGTACTCTTCTGTTAAGCAGAAGTAAAAACTATGGCTGGATAATTGAAAACCAACTGGATAATTGTAAACCAAGAATAAAACCACTTGTATGTCTAAGGTTTTTGATCAAGAATCCCTCAGCAGGGGTATGATCTCACCAGAAGGGGAGGGCATATAGGCTGGCAGATAGAAAGTAACCATTTTGCAAATGGGTGATTGACCCCTCTCTCAGTGTGGTCTACTACTTTTACTCTATCTACCTTTGAATATACTCTTATAACAAGACTCTAATTTAACAGGTTTTTATTTCTGGTCAAGGGGTGACATCCAATACCCATCAGGATAGAGCCAAGGGCATTGCAGGAGCAGCAAAACTAAAAAAACAAAAACAAAAAAATCAACAAACCATAATCCAGAACATCAAAGACTCTTCATCAACCACCAGAAACTAAGCCAGCCTAATCTCTCCCCATCCTGAAGCTCAGGGAAATTTGCAGAAGAGGGGGCGGTAAGATTGTCAGAGCACAAGGATGGGAGGAGTAATGATATGCAAGATACTCCACACAAGTTAGGACCAAAGCAATCATAATTGGACTTTGCATGACTTGCGCAATGTCCAACACATTATTGACCCCACAAAGTCTAGCATGGACTAAAGGCACTAGGATCCTTGGAGGCTAGGGACTGACAGTCACAGTAGTGTTCCCAAGTTAACTTAAGGGGAACACAGGAAAGAGTTCTGGGAAATGCCCCTGGGTCCTTACGCCTCATCAGAGAGGAGGACCCAGAGGCAAATTTGGCATGCACATTAAAGAATGCTCTGAGGATTGGAGGGGGAGTCACTGGGGGATGGGGAGGGAGGAGAGAGGGAAGGGAGGAATAGGGGGGTCAGGGGGTGGTAGAAGGAGGAAGGGGACTGGTGTACCTGTTAAGTTTGTATGAGCAGAAATAATAATAAAAATATATATATATATAAAATAAGAAAAAGAATCCATCAGCAAGAGTATCTTCATCATATACCTAAAACTTGAAATGAACTGTCAATGCAATATAATAGTTTTATCGTAAGTCCCTAATTATATCCTTTTTACAACAACTTGTTTTCTGACCCAATTTCTGATAGGCTCAAAAGTTTAAAATATGACTGATAAAAAAAGTATGGTTTAAATTAGAACATTGGTCCCTTTTTTGCCTACTGTCAATGCAATATAATAGTTTTATCGTAAGTCCCTAATTATATCCTTTTTACAACAACTTGGTTTCTGACCCAATTTCTGATAAGCTCAAAAGTTTAAAATATGACTGATAAAAAAAAGTATGGTTTAAATTAGAACATTGGTCCCTTTTTTGCCTACTGACCTATTGGGAAAGAAGCTCTATGCGTAGAATTAAGAGGTTCTTCTACATGAACATAAAGCACTATCAGAGCTCTGCTTACTTTTCCCCATTCTTTCCTGTGACCAACAACAAGTAGACTGAGTGAAGCACAAATAATGTTATTTAATTGATTTTTCAGAAGATGAGGGAAGATACCCCCAGATTTCGAATGGTTCTACTGGCAAGGGCAGTAGAGCAAATGAGCAATAAGTTTAAGATACAACTCAAACTTGTTTGAATTTATTCTTTACAAAAGATGACATGTTAAAACTAAGATCTTATTTGAATAGAAAAAGAACATCACCTCTAGTTAGTTCCTAGAGTGGACTGTGACATACATGGAGTTCTCCTTTAAGAAAAACAAAAACTAAGGTTTTCTATTGGTACTGGGAACCAATATTGTTGTGCATGTCAAAATCTCTCTGTGAATGTCTATGTGTGCATGCATGTACGTGTGTGTGTGTGTGTGTGTGTGTGTGTGTGTGTGTGTGTGTGTAGGTGAGGTAGAGGATAATCTCAGGATATTGCTCTTAACTTTCTGTCTAATTTGAGACTGGATCTCTTTTGTACTGCTATTTAAGCCCTAGAACTTTTGAAGTTTTGGAGGTCTCCACCTCCCAAATTCCATAGGCATGTGGGAATTATAGAAGTTTGTGGTATTGTACTTTGCATTTACATGGGTTCTGAGATCCAAATTTTGATTCACATGCCTGTGTTATAAAGATTTTACTTGCTCAACCATCTACGCAGTCCTACCTCATTTCTAATATTTTATAGAGATATACTACTGATATTTTATTGTATAGATGTTGGCTTATAGTTATGTGTGGGTATGTGCAGAAGACAGCCTTTGGAGGGCCATGGGAAACTTTTGGGGTCATTCTGGATTGCTTTACCTACTTACTGCTTTTCTATGGAATATCTCTGGCTCTGTCTTCCAGGACCTGAATTTCCACCTGGAGTTCATATCCTGGGATCTAGGATACAAGCTAAGGTCCTTCTACTCTTGTAAGTAGACATAAGACAATGGCTAAACTCCTGAAACATCCTTTTAGACCCTGTACTAATCTTTAATATTCATTTATTGGTCTTCGTATAAGTGAAAATGAGTATGCATTATAAACTTATAAACATTCATATTCTCTCTTTCTAGGCTTTATGTTCTGAGTGGGCAAAAGCTTATATTCATAATCATATTCATAAACAGTGCTTACAAAGAATAATAGATTATTTTCAAACTATTAAAAGCAAGAGTCTTAGGAATTAATTAGCATTGACTTTTAAGAAGAAAATATTTCAAAATCATACTCTTCACCAATGAAACATAATTCACTCTGAATTGTATTTCAGTTTTCAGATCTTATAAATAATTTCCATATATTGATACTACCAAGGAGAGTGTGTATATATACATACATATATATGTTATTTAAGGGAAAACAAATGATACATTCGTAACCTGATACATACCTTTCAAGGAGCTTCAAAGGGTAACTATACTGAAGCTACTTTGTCTTATTCTTGAGACTGAAAACATATAGTTATTGCAGATCTGAAGATTTTTTAAGAGAATTCAAAAAATAAACGATGAAGCAGTTTGTGGAAACCATTTAGCTGACTCTGCTTAGAATAATTCATTTATTCCGAAGGGTGGTGTATTCAGTTGAAAGTCTGTTTTTCTTTTCTTTCCTCTTTGAAATTTTTGTGCACACAGATGCAAATTAGTGTAGCTCTAGCAAAGTCATAACAATCAGAATAATGATCCACATACTTAAATCTCCAAAATAAAATAGTCCTTCTTTGGGAGGGGTACCTACTGAGACCCCAGAATTTGGAGGCCCTTCCTCAAAATGCTCTTGCTCATCATGCTGTGATTCGAAAGGCTCTGACTCAAAAGTCTGTGGACCAAAAAGCTGTGGATCGAGAAGTTGAGGATCAAAAACCTGTGGATCCAAAGGCTGGGGCTCAGAATCCTGGGGCTCCGAATCCTGGGACTCCGAATCCTGCGGCTCCGAATCCTGCGGCTCCAAATCCTGTGACTCAGAATCTTGTGGCTCAGAAGCTTGAGGCTGCAAAGTCTGTGGTTCAGAAGGCTGTGGTTGGAAATCCTGAGGCTCATAAGGCTGTGACTCAGAAGTCTGAGGCTTCGCAGGTTTTGTCGTGGTAGTCTGTGGTGAGAGAAACTGTAACCAGTCTGGCAGGCTAGATTGATCGTTAGACTGCCCGGGAAGCTGTGGGAAGGGGATTTGTGGCACAGGAATCTCTGGCAAGGTAACTGGTATGTTTAACCCTCCTGGCAAGGGAATGTTAATTTCTGGTGTTATAGTCGCTGGCTTGTCACTCTCTGTCTCAGGAGACTGTGGCTCGGAAAACTCTGTCTGGGGAAACTCTATCTGGGGAAACTCTGGCTCCGTTTCCTCAGAAATATCTTGTCTCTGACATTTCGGAGGGTTACCATTCCAGGACACCTGCGATCCTTTAGCAACACACTGTAGAGTTTTCATACCAACTAAACGAAAACCGGTATTACAAGCAAAAGCAATTTTTGAACCAAACTCAGTGTCTCCATTTAGGAGTCTAGAATGACCATTTAAAGGATTCCGTAGCTTTGAACATGATTTTTTGGAACAAGCAGTCCTTGAAAGAGATGACCACCTGCCACTTGCAGAACAAATAATGGAGAGTGAACTGGGAGTTTTCTTTTGGTATCCTGGTTTACATGAATACCGTACTCGGTCCCCAGCCTTATATCGTAGTTTAGGTCTGCTAACGATCTTCATATTTGAAGGCTTTGGAGGTGAACGGCAGGCATCACAGGATGAAGTGTACAGGATCACGAGGGTCACCAGAAAGACCCCATGGAAATACGGAGAAGAGAAATGACTCTGGCGGTGCAGGCGAGGTACCATATTCCCATGGAAAAGTCTCCTTAAGTCGATGTGAAAAACTGAGGACCTACCAGGCCTTCAAAAACTAGTTATTATCATACGCAACAATCCCCAAACCAAAGTGTCAAAGGAGATAAGACTAGTGGGCGTGGCTTGGACCACACCCAGGAGGGAAGTCACAAAAAGTATTGGAGCAGGAGAAGCAGTCCTGCATTGGGAAGCGGATGCTAGCAACCTCACAGGAGAGACTATGGCTACTTGGGTCGCCGGACTGAAACTGTGCTTCTTAATCTCGTTGGAGCGCCTCACTGCCCGATGTTTTCACCTGTCTCTTGAGGAGGTATTACTAGATTTTTTCTGCGCAGATCCCCTCCCCCACAACAAATACGAAGACAAGTGTTCCCGTGCAACGACTCTGAAAGATCTCATAATGCTCAAATTAGGAATTAAGAACAATGGTGAGGAAAGAAGAAAAGCAAAAAAAAAAAAAAAAAAAAAAAAAAACAACAAAAAAAAACCACACAACAACAAAAAAAACCAAAACCCCCCAAACGCTCTAATAAGGGAGCTAGTTACCCCTGAGAACAGCAAAAGACAAACACTAAGGAGTTCCGGAAGCGACCTTAGCCAGACTCTCGCGACCAGTCTACAGATTTCAGTAACTGGAATCAGGAAGTTACTTACTGGTCTTTTCTTTCCTTAAAGATGGCTCTGGATATATAAAGCTCTCACTCCCACACCTTCGGGAATTGCCTGCTTCCGTCAGGGAATGTCTTGCAACTGAACAGGATGGAGAAGAGAGACAGGCAATGTAAGTGTAAAAATATCTGGGAAGCTGAAAATTCTGCTGCACCATTGCTCAAAGCATTTGACAATATGTCCTGTACCAGGTCAACCCTGAATCCATCTCAGTATATTGTTCTTGTGATTATGCTACAGTGTAAGGCAGCTTGAATGGCTATTTTTCATTGGAAAAGAAAACATAATGAGGCAGAAAAGGGTTAGAATGTGAAAGAAAAATGACTTACCATAGGCTCACTCTATGGGTGACCTGGTTGATTTAGAGTTTTGGCTCACAGCTTTGAAAATTCCCTTTTTTCTACCCCAAATTCAAGCTGTTAGTTGTCAGTATCTATTCATATATACAGCATTTCTTTCATTTTTAAGTTCTTCATCATTTAACATAACAAATCAACCTAGAAACATTTGTGACTTTTTCTGTGTCCTCTGTTTTTGTTTTCTCTTACTTAGGAGTTCTTTTTTTTTCTTTAAAAAAAAAAAAAAACAGAACAAAACAACAAAGTGGTTCACACTCTTCTGGATGTAGTTGTATCCCAGCAGAAAAACTTGTGGGTACCACCTCTACTCAAAGTATATTCTTATTAAGTACACTCATATTGCCAAGTCTATCAGTTTTTGTTTGTTCTATTTGAGTTTACATATGAGATCATGTCATATGTAAACACTGTAATCTGATTTTATTTTCCAATCTGGATAATACCCTCTTTTCTTTCTTTTGACAGGTTGTTCAGGCTAGGACTTCCAGAATATGTTGGAAAGAAGTTGACAGTGGGCATCCTGGTCCTTTCTAGACGTTAGAAAGGTTTCATGCTTGTGTTTATTCAGCACACTGTTTACTTGTGGAGTTTTTATAAATACCCTTTGTTATGATGAGGGATGTGTTTTCTGCGTCTAACTTACTCAGCATTTTATCAAAAAGGACAGTGAACTAATTAAATGCCTTTTGTCTATCCATTGCCATGGCTCTGTGATCTTTGTCTTTCATTCTGTTGATGTATTTTGTCCAATTTACTTATCTGCTTGTAGTGAAACTTTGTGGAGCTGGATCATCAGGACCTCAACAACCATCTCTTTAATGTGCATGTAGGTTATTGCTGTTTTTTTTTCCCCTTGAGGATTTTTGCATGTACACTAATTAAAAACATTAGTTTATAGACTTCTTTCTCCTTTTCTGTGCCGTTTTCTTATCTATGTCATTTGCTTTTGGATGATGCTGATCTCATAGAATAATGAAGATATTTATTAGAATTCATCAGTGAAGCATTTAATTCCTGGACTTTTCTTTGAGTAGACATTTTAGAAGAATTCCTTTTCTTCTGTTTTTGGAAAAATCAAATGAGAATTGGCATTCATTTTGTAAGTTTTAGGTTACTAGTGGTTAAATCATCTTGCTTTGGGCTTTTATTTGTTAGCAGTCTACTCTTTACTAGTGTTTTGAATGTTTTTAGTCCTCCCGTGATACATAGTAAGGCACATTTTTAGGAAATGCATCCATTTCTTCTGTATTATTGGATTTGTTAACAGTCTCTTTCACGAATCTCTAGTAATCTTTTAATTTTCATGGTGTCAATTGTAATAACTCATTTTTCTCTTTTTTCTGTTTTTGCTTTCTGTGCCTAGCATTTTCCTCTGTGCCTAGCTTATGTGGGACCTAGGTTTTGAACTTAGTATATTCTTGTGAGCCGTATCTCCAGCCCATAACTTTTTTTTTATGTGGTTTTATATGAGCCCTTTTTCTTAGTTATTTCAGCTAACACTTTGTCTACACCTTTTTTCCTCTGGTCTTTTATGGTATGTCCTACTCTACTTATTTCTGCTAAGGTCTTTATAATTTTCTTCCCTTCTGCACATTTGAAAGTTAACCTATATTTGCTACCTAAAGTACTTTAAGATGTTAGTGGAATCAGAAATATACAACTTCTAGATATCAGCTCAAAATTAATTTTGTGAAAGAATAATACAAGTATTTATTAGAATTCAGCAGTGAAGCTATTAGTTCCTAGACTTTTATTTGAGAGCACATTTTTGGTAGTAATCCAATCTGTGTACTCACATTGGGTTTGCTAACTTTTTTATTTCTTCAGAACATTATCGTGGTGGTAGGTTGGATGTGTCAAGGAATCTATCCATTTAGTCTAGATTTTCAATTATTTGAATAATAGGTAATGTCGTCTTTTGTATGTCAGCGAAAATAATTGCAAGATCATTTTCCATTTCTAGTTTTCTTTATTTTATTTTATCTTATTTTATTTTATTTGGATCATGTCTATATTTTTTATGTTTTAAGTCTCTTCTTAGTCAGTTTTTCTATTGATGTCAGAATTTATGGCTTTTCATACTATGTATCTATTCTAGTTACTCTTCTGTTGCTGATGTATATACATGACCAAATAGTTTTGGGAAACAAGGGGTTTATTCTTGCATTATAGTATCTGACTACAATTCTTAGTATGGCAGAAGACATCAGGATCTGAGAAAATGGTTCTATCATGGCCAGAGCAAGAAGTGAGAGAGGAGCATACTTTCTCACTTCCCAGTCTAAAAGTCTGCCAAAATATTGAGCAAATTATTTCCTGATTATATACTTGCCCAGGGAATAGTTCTATGCACTGTAGGCTGGTCTTCCCATAGCAATTGTGCAATGTCTCAAAAGCTTTCTTAGGATTTAACTCAACTAAGTCATCTTTACAAGTATATCTACTCAACCTTCAATTGTCAAATTGGCAAGTGTAACTAACTGCCATAGCATCCATTAATATTATTGTAGAAATATATCTCTTTCAACTGTTATGATAGAGTTTAAAGTCACTACCATAAGCAATTTGGAATATTTTCATCTCTTGGAATTCTCTCATGTATTTTTATGTGTTTTCATGATCTTGATAAGTGTTATTTCAACATAAAAGCCTCTTTTTAGTATTACTTTTCTTTCTTTTTTATTGGTTAACTCCAGTGGTGATGAAGTCCCTGAACTTTTGATAAAACTTGATGTGAGATGAAGTCTAGAGACTTACCTGCAAAAGATAGATTGTCCATGAGCAATCTGGTGCCGAATGGACCTAAATCCCCTGTTTGTGCAGGTAAACATTAATCTAAGGGCCACTGGAACTTCTTTAGAGACCTGGTGCATGAGTCTAAGACCAAATTTAGTGTTTACTTCATTGTCCTTTCTCTACACAGTAGTATCTCTCTCTGTGTTCTCTGTTACACAGGTTTGAGGGAGAAGCTGTCAGAGGTAACATGCAATTATGCTGGATTTGATTCATGCTCCAGCAAGCATCCTACATGTGGATATACTGTTGAGGAAAACATCCTCCTTTGCTTCCCTATTAGTATTTGTTCTCAGTCTCTCAGAGAGGTATGGAGGTTTTTGAGATTTATCTGATGTTATAGTGAGACATTGGTAAGATAATTCTGTGCAATTATATAAATATACATAACTGCCATGACCATCTTCCCACTTCAGGCTCTTACAATCTTGCTGCCTCCTCTTCTGAAATGTCCCCTGAGCTTTTGGTTAGGGGTATGGGGGGTTTATTTGTCCTATTTAGGGACAAGCAGTCTACAGACACTTATTTTCTGGATTTTGGAAATCATACTTTTCAGTAATAAACATCTATTGTACAAGAAAGTTTCTAGATTCCTCTCCCTTAACTGGGTTTCTGAGGCTGTTCACTATAACTTTTAAGTAACCTTTAACTCTCTGACTATAAACCAGTGTCACCCAGCTCAAGCAGTACATGGATTTCCAGTGACAGTGTATAGTAAGAATTCCTAGTCCAGATCTGTTTGCTTCCCATGACACTGAGCCTGAGAAAACATCTGATATGCACAGAGCTACAGCCTTAAGACTACTGCATCCACCTAGGAATGTTGGGGCCATTTTATCATCAGCACTCAAAATGCTGCTATTTATTGACCATACTGTTTTATCTCTCAGAATCCATACAACTATTCATTTACTTTTTCTAGTGAAATAATCTCTATAATAGTTTCAGGCTGCTGAGAGAATATGGCTCCCTCATTTTAGCCTCAAGTGGAAGCTGGTACTTTGTTTCCTTTAGCAATCCCAAGTTCAGGCAGTTGTGGGCTTTGGGGGCAAAAATGGCATCCTCCTTGTTCCTTCCCAGTGTTTCTCCTCTTTCATCCCACACTAGAAGAGTCCCTTCTGTTCATGAAAGCAGCACATCCTTCGAATCTCAAACTACTTGCCATACCTACTTTCATACATTTGAATATTGGTTTTCTCTCCACCTCCATTTATGCTATTCAAATTCCTTTTATGAAGTGCAAGGCTTACCAAATCTGATTAATACTCAGGAGTGCTACTACTTAACATCCCTGAAACATGAACCTTAACTAAAATCTAGGACTACCTTTGTTCTTGAATTTACCCAGTAGGCTGAAATAGGCTGCTGATGGAATTCTGCCCATTCATCAGGACTCTGCCAAGCCATGATGGGATAGGAAGTAAGTATAGAATCAAAGATAATTTTAAGAGTTTAAAATTTCCACAAATTTTATCATTTGAAGTATCTTGTAAAGTATACAGAGCAGTTCTTGTTTCCACATTTTAAAGCAAAGAAAGTGGGACTGGAGAGGTGGCTCAGGGGTTAAGCCTCTACCTTGCAGGCAGAAGGTCCTGAGTTCGGATCCTAGACCCCACTTATAGATGCCAGGCAGAAGCCGGGTGGCCTGAGTTTCTGGTACTTGTAGGGCGGAGCCTGTGAATCTCCGGGCAGAGTAAACAAGGAGGAGGAGAAGGTGGTCCATGGTGGTTCCCGAATTCATCTGTGGTTCTACACACACACATACATAGACGCACATGCACATATTCATACACGCACAATTAAATAAATAATAATAAAAAAATTCTAAAAAAAAAGTAAAGCAAAGAAAGCAAGAGATTCAGATTAGGATGCCTGTCACAAGTTGCACAGTCAGAGGATAACAGAAGTGAGACTAGTATCTTGTCTTCCTCCTAATTCTCCATCTACTGTACCAAAATGTGTTAGGACAAGAAAGGGAGTGTAAATACTTTCACAAGATAGCTATAAACTCAAACTCTTATTTGTTTTTGAGCTTAAGTAACATATGAAAGAAGACAACATTAAAGTGGAAATGCTGAAGTTGACTTCCAAACTGATCTTGCATTTTGAATATTGTTTTAGAGCTTATTTAAAGGAACATGGATGGGGCAACATGACTTTCCATCTGCAATTTCTATGTGTTTTGATATGAAAGAACTAATTCATGAAACTAGCAATTAAAAGAAAGCAGAATAATAATTTCTATGCAACTGCTGTTGCAGAAGAATCTCAATGGTGGGTAATAAAATGCTGAAATGAGATATATTGTAATTAGGTAATAATATCAAGCTTTGTTTATTAACTACTCTAAGGTTCTAATGAGCTGTGAATTTCTAAGGGTTGTTTTTTTGTCAGGGAAATGAGAACATTTAACAATTTTTCCAACCTAATCTTATTATAGAGAAGTCAGCCTTGCACATGCTTATTTAAAAATGAAGGAGAAATGGAAAACTCCTTTGGCTCTTTGTCAGACACTGTGAGCATAGATGATTTTGTTGCTTATATTTCTGAAAAATATTATTTTTCCATGTAGAATGTAACAGATCAAGCTACTTTCCTGGGGTGAACCTAATTAAATTAAACCATTTTTTTAAGCAGAGAAGGGTTTCTTAATTTTTTTTTTTTTTAGTTTGAGATCAAACTGTTAGTTAGCTAGTTAGATATTTGCAGGCTTGACTGAGGCCAGACCTCCTGCTTCATAGTCAACAGCTTATAGAACAAAGGACTGGAACAGCAGTCTATTAATTACTGAGCAGAAAAATGGGATTCAAGTCATATTTCTGGTTGTAAAAGAAGATGATGCTATATTCTGGACTTTCAAGATGGCCATCAATGGATAGTGATATAAACCTGGTTCGATGAATCCTAAGACTCCTAAGGTTACTGGGCAACCAGAGGTTTACTGGTTTTAAAAAATGGTGACATGCTTCACTGATGTCTTCCCAGAAAGAGTCACCCCAAAAGATCTTCATTCCCTGAAACAGGACAAAAATACTAAGAAAGTTTTTTTTAAAATTGTTTATTGTCTCCTCTCATACAAACTTAATAGGTTCCCTCCGTCCCTCCTCCTCCCCCCAAACCCCTACTCCCCCTCCCCTCACTCCTCTTTCCCCATCCCCCAGTGCCCCCCCATTGTGCATGCTAGACTCTCCTATGGGCCCTCCTCTCCAATGACGTACAGGGACCCAGTGGCATTTCCCTGAACCCTTTCCTGTGTTCCCCTTAAGCATAGAACACTACTGTGGCTGTCAATCCCTTGCCTCCAAGGATCTTGGTGCCTTTGGCTGATGCTAGACTTTGTGAGGTCAATAGTGTGTTGGACATTGCGTCGGACATGCAATGTCCAATTATGATTGCTTCGGCCCTAACTTGTGTGGAGTATCTTGCAAATCATTGCTCCTCCCATGCTTTTGCTCTTACACTTTTACCACCCCCTCTTCTGCAAATGTCCCTGAGCTTCAGGATGGGGAGAGATTAGTCTGGCCTAGTTCTAGGTGGTTGATATAGAGTCTCTGAAGTTCTGGATAGTGGTTTGTTGATTTTCTTTTGCAGTTTTGTTGCTCCTGTAATGCCCTTCACTCCATCGTGATGGGCACTGTATGTCGCCCCCTGGCCAGAGACAGAAAGCTGTTAAACTGGAGTCTTATTATAAGAGCACATTCAAGGGTAGATGTAATACTTATACCCAAAAGTGGAATCGCAGGGTCATATGGAAATTGGCAATGGGAGGGGTCAATCACCCATTTGAAAAATGGTTACTTTTTAATCTGCCGGACTATTGCCCTTCCCTTCTGGTGAGTTCATACCCCCTAAGTTGTAAATGATCAGGAACGAATGTCTGTCAACTTAACCAGGTGTCACATTACTTTCTTGCATTCCTTGATGGAGGCCTATTTTCTCTACTGTAACATGGTCACTTCTCTCCTTGTTTCTGGTGTGGCCCTCCGACCCCATCCCTCCTGTTCATAATCCTTGCAATTACTGTAGGTAATACATAGATTTACCTATGAGTATCTCAAGATGGGCTGGGTGGGTTTGGTACTAGGAGCCATCTATTAGGGCGCTTAATTTTCTGGGTTGGGATACTTCACTTAATATAATTGTTTCTAATGACATCCATTTCCCGGCAAATTCCAGTAATTCCTCATTTTTGATGGCTGAGTAGTACTCCATTGTATAGATGTACCACTGTTTCCTTATCCACTCGTCAACTGTTGGACATTTGGGTTGATTCCATGTCTTTGCTATTGTAAACAGTGCTGCTATGAACATGGTTGTGCTTGTGCTATCGAGGTGAACCTCTGCTGTATGGGGGGTTATACCCAATAGTGGAATCGCAGGGTCATATGGCATTTCGATCTTTAATTTCTTTAAGAATCTCCAGATGGCTTGCCAGAATAGCTGTATGAGCCTGCATTCCCACCAGCAATGTGGCAGAGTTCCCCTCTCTCCCCATCCTTTCCAGCATTTGTTGTTGTTTGTATTGTGGATTTTTGCCATCCTGACCGGGGTGAGATGATATCTCAGGGAAGTTTTGATTTGCATTTCCCTGATGGCTAAAGAAGTGGAGCATTTTTTAAGATATTTTTTAGACATTTTAATTTCATCCCTGGTAAAATTTCTTTTAAGTTCCAGGGCCCATTTTTTAATTGGGCAATTGGTTTCCTTGGTGTTTAATTTTCTAAGTTCTTTGTGCACTCTGGGCAGTAGAGCTCTATCAGATATGTGGTTAGTGAAGATTTTCTCCCATTCTGTGGGTTGCCTTTGAGCTAGTGTTACAATCTCTTTATCTGAACAGAAGCTCTATAATTTCACAAGATCCCAACTGTTGAGAGTTGGTAGCAGTGACTGTGCCATTGGATGTCTGTTTAGGAAATGTTGGCCTAGCCCAATCAGCTTGTGGGAGTTCCCTATCCTTTCAACTATGGTTTTTATAGTCTCTGGCCTTATATAAAGGTCCTTGATCCTTTTGGAATTAAGTCTTGTACATGGTGACAAGTATGGGTCCAGCTTTAATCTTCTGCATGTGGAGATCCAGTTTTGCCAGCACCATTTGTTGAAGATGCTGTTCTTTTCCATTGGATTCTTTGGGCCCCTTTGTCAAAGACCAAATGGCTGTAGTTTTGTGGGCTTATATCTGGGTCTTCAAGCCTTATCCATTGATCTGGGTGTCTATTTTGGAGCCAGTACCAGGCTGTTTTTATAACTATGGATTTGTAATATAGACTAAGGTTCGGTATGGTAATACGTCCAGCAGTGTTTTTGTTACTCAGGATTGTCTTTGCTATCCTGGCTCTTTTGTGCCTCCATATGAATTTTGAGATTGTTTGGTCAACTTCTTTGAAGAATTGCTTTGGTATTTTAATTGGTATAGCATTGAAACTGTATATTGCCTTTGGTAGGATCGTCATTTTTTCGATGTTGATTCTGCCAATCCAGGATCATGGGAGGTCTTTCCACCTTCTGATGTCTTCTGCAATTTCTTTCTTTAGGGTTTTAAAGTTTTCATTGTAAAGGTTTTTTCCTCCTTGGTTAGGTTTATACAAAGGTATTTCATTTTTTTAGGGGTTATAGTAAATGGGATGGTTTCTCTCAGGGCTTTTCACTTCTTTCATTTTGGGCATATAGGAAGGCTTCTGATTTTTGCACATTTATTTTGTATCCTGCCACCCTGCTGAACTTCTCAATTAGTTCCAGGAGCTTCCTGGTGGAGTTTTTGGGATCACTCAGGTATAGAATCATGTCATCTGCAAATAGGGATAGCTTGACTTCTTCCTTGCCGATTTGAATCCCTCTTATGTCCCTTTCTTGTCTTATGGCTTCAGCTAACACTTCAAGTACAATATTGAATAGAAGTGGTGAGAGAGGACAGCCTTGTCTAGTTCCTGATCGAAGTGGGAAATGCGTCCAATTGTTCCCCATTGAGCATAATCCTTGCTGTGGGCTTGTTGTATACAGCTTTTATTATGTTGATAAAGGTTCCTTCCATTCCTACTGTCTCTAGTGTTTTGATCATAAAAGGCTGTTGGATCTTGTCAAAAGCTTTTTCTGCATCTATGGAGAGTATCATGTGGTCTTGGACTTTGGACTGGTTTACATGATGAATTACATTTATTGATTTGCATATGTTGAACCAACCTTGTGTCCCGGGGATGAAGCCTACTTGGTCCCCGGGAATAATCTTTTTAATATGTTTTTTAATCCGATTTGCTAAGACTTTGTTGAGAATCTTTGTGTCTGTGTTCATCAGAGAGATCGGCCTATATCTTTCTTTTTTAAGTGAGTCTTTATTAGGTTTTGGGATTAAAACGATATTAGCTTCATAGAAGGAATTTGGTAGTGTTCCTTCCTTTGCTATTTGATGGAACAGTTTAAGGAGTATTGGTATTATTAACTCCTTAAATGTCTGGTAGAACTTTGTGCTGAATCCATCTGGTCCAGGACATTTTTTGGTGGGAAGATTCAAGATTACTTCCTCAATTTCTTTTTTTTTTAAATATTTTATTTATTTATTCAATTGTGTGTGTGTGCTTGTGTGTATGTATGTGTGTGTGTATATGTGTGTAGAACCACTGGAGAATTCGGGAACCACCATGGATGCCTCCACCTTCTCTTTGTTTACTCTGCCCCGGGATTCACAGGCTCTGCCCTACCAGGACCAGAAACGCAGGCCGCCTTCGCTTCCGCCCGGTGTCTATACATGGGGTCTAGCATCAGAACTCGGGACCTTCCACCTGCAAGGCAGAGGCTTAACCCCTGAGCTACCTCTCCAGCCCCACTTCCTCAATTTCTTATATGTTATAGGACTATTTAAGAAATTCACAACTTCCTGATTCAATTTAGGTAAGTTGTGTTTACTTAGAAATTCATCCATCTCTTTTGTGTTGTCAAACTTCACAGAGTATAAGTTTTTGAAATATGATGTTATAATTCTCTGGATTTCTTGGGTATCAGTAGTGATAACTCCATGTTCATTTCTAATTTTGTTAATTTGGGTTTTCTCTCTCTTGCTTTTGGTTAATTTAGCTAGGGGTGTATCAATCTTATTGATTTTTTCAAAGAACTAGCTTTTTGACTGGTTGATTTTTTCTATCGTTTTCTTAATCTCGATTTCAGATATTTCTCCCCTTATTTTGCTAATCTCCTCTCTTCTACTACTTTTGGGATCAGATTGCTCTAGTTTCTCTAAAGCTTTAAGCTGCATTGTTAAGTTGTTTATTTCTGATGTTTCCATTTTTTTGACGTGGGCATTAAGAGCTATGAACTTACCTCTTAGAACAGCTTTCATTGTGTCCCAGAGACTTTCGTAAGTTGTATTTTAATTATCATTCACTTTCAGGAAATCTTGAATTTCCTTTTTAATTTCTTCCTGAATTCAGTTCTCATTCAGCATCATAGTGTTAAGTTTCCAGGAGTTAGTGTATTTTCTCTTGTTTGATGTGTTGTGGATGTCCAGCTTTAAGCCGTGGTGGTCTGATACGGCACAGGTTAGAATTTCAACTTCTTTGTACATGTGTAGATTTGTTTTGTGGCCCAATATGTGATCTATTTTGGAGAAAGTTCCGTGTGCTGCTGAGAAAAATGTGTATTCTTTGGTGTGTGGGTGAAAAGTTCGATAGAGATCTGTAAGGTCCATTTCTTTCAGGGACTGATTAAGTTCCAAAGTGTCTCTGTTAAGCTTTTGACCTGTTGATCTATCCCATGTTGAGAGGGCGGTGTTGAAGTCCCCAAGAATTATCGTTTGGGGGTTGATTTCTTGCTTTAGAAGCTGTAGGGTTTTCTTAATGAATGTGGAGGGGTCCGTATTGAGTGCATATATGTTCAGTATTGTGAAGTCTTCCTGGTGAATTGTACCTGTGACTAAAATGTAGTATCCATCTGTGTCTCTTACAATTTTCTTTGGTTTGAAGTCCACTTTGTCTGATAGCATAATGGCTACCCCTGCCTGTTTTCTGCTTCCATTAGCTTGTAGAATTGTTGACCAGCCTTTTATTTTTAGAGCGTGCCTATCTCTTGTGGTGAGATAAGTTTCCTGCAGGCAGCAGATTGATGGATTGTGATTTTTAATCCAAGTTTGTAATCTGTGTCTCTTGATTGGTGAGTTAATTCCATTAACATTTAGTGTTATAATGGTGAAACTATTTTTGATTCCAGACATTTATTATGTTTAGTAGTTTTTATAAGTATATTGCTTCGCTTTTAATGGTGTTATACTTGCCTTCTGTTCTCCTGGATATGCCTGTTTTTTTCTTCACGCTTGAGTATCATTTCTAGCATTTTTTGAAGGCCTGGTTTGGTGGACATGTATCCCTTCACGTTGTCATTGTGCTGGAAGATTTTTCTTTCTCCCTCGATCATGACTGATAGTTTTGCAGGGTAAATCAGCCTGGGTTGACATTTTTGCTCATTCAATACTTGAAGTATGTCTCTCCAAGCTCTTCTTGCTTTTACTGTTTCGACTGAGAAGTCATTTGTTATTTTAATAGGTTTACCTTTAAAAGTGACTTTTTTTTTCTTCCTTGAAGCTCTCAGCACCAGTTCTTTATCTTGAATGTGGAGTGTTTTGACTATTATTTGCCATGGCGTGCTTCTGTTTTGGTCGTGTCTGTTTGGGGTGCAGAATGCCTCTTGTATATGGATGGGCCTCTCTTTTTTTATATGAGGAAAGTTTTTCTTGATGATCGTTTGAAAAATTTCCTCAGGGGTGGTATTTTGAGATTCTTGCTCTGGTATTCCATGAATACGCATGTTAGGCTTCTTCAGGGTGTCCCATACCTCTTGGATATTTCTCTCAAGTATCTTTTTGGCTTTAACAACCTCTTCCATTGAGCTGGTTAGTACTCCCACTTTATCTTCAAGGTCTGAAATTCTGTTTTCTGCTTCGTTAGTTCTGCTGATAAGACTCTCTGTGGAGTTCTGGGTTGATGATAACTTGTCTTGTAGCTCAGTTTTAAACTCTGCTTGAGCCTGTTTAACTGCTGTATGACAGTTTTTGTTTCTTGCACTGTTTTTCTCAACTCCTCCAAGTGTCTGTTGTGTTCCTCTTCAAAGCGATTGATTCGATTATGTAATTCCTCCCGGATTTCCACTTTCATAGTATTGAACATGTTAATGATCATATTTTGAAAGTCGTTATCCTGGGTCAGGCTTTCTTTGCCATTTTCCATGGGTTTGTTCTGGTTGGAGTCTAACATTATGGGATTAATTTCTTCAGTGGGAAATTTGTTTACTTGAGTGTTGTTTCTCATAGATTTGCACTTTGACTTTGGCATTGTCCTTTTAACTCTTAAGATCTTTCAATTTCACTAAACTGAAATTATTTGGCCTGAGATTCTAGGGGCGGGCAGCGACGGAGCTTACCTAGGTTCTGGATGAGGCCCGGGTGGACCGCGCTCCCCTTCAGGCAGGCGGAGCAGGGTGGGGAAGTGAGGATGGGGGCGACGGAGTGGAGCTATTTAAGCCGAGGGGAGCTGGGGCTGGGCCCAGGCACAGGGGGAGGTCCTTCTCATCCCTCGGTCCTGCACGTGGCTCTGGCTGGATGGGGGGAGGAGCTCGGTCCCTTGGGCTGACCTGGGGTTCTGGGAGGGCGGGTGTGGGCAGAGCTTACCTAGGTCGCCGGTGAAGGCCCGGCTGGACCACGGCTGTGTCCCGGCCAGCGGAGTGGGGTGGGGAAGGGTTAAACTAGAGTCTTATGAGTATATTTAAAAGTAGATGTAATAAAAGTAGGAAACCACAGTGAGGGAGGAGTCAATCACCCATTTGCAAAATGGTTACTTGTTATCTGCCAGACTATATGCCCTCCCCTTCTGGTGAGATCATACCCCCTCAGTTGTAAATGATCAAAAACGAAAGTCTGTGAACTTGATCAGATGTCTCATTACTTACTTGCAGTCCTTGATGGAGGCCTATTTTCTCTGCTGTAACATGCTCACTTCTCTCCTTGTTCTGGTGTGGCCCTCCTACCCAATCCTTCCTGTTCATAATCCTTGCAATTACTGTAGGTATTATAGAGATTTATCTTTGAGTGTCTCAATGTGGGCTGGGTGGGTTTGGTACTAGGAGCCACCTATTAGGGAGTACATACGGCACTTAATTTTGTGGGTCTGGGATACTTCACTTAACTTGTTTATAATAACATCCATTTCCCAGCAAATTCCAGTAATTCATCATTTTTGATGGCTGAGTAGTACTCCATTGTATAGATGTACCACTTTTCCTTATCCACTCATCAACTGTTGGACATTTGGGTTGATTCCATGACTTTTGTATTGTATACAAGTGCTGCTATGAACATGGCCGTGCTTGTGCTATCAAGGTGAATTTTTGCTGTATGTGAGGTTATTCCCAAAAGTGGAATAGCAGGGTCATATGGCATTTCGATCCTTAATTTCTTTACGAATCTCCAGATGGCTCACCAGAGTGGCTGTATGAGCATGCAGTCCCACCAGCAATGTAGGAGAGTCCCTCTCTTTCCACATCCTCTCCAGCAGTTGGTTGTGTTTGTATTGTGGATTTTTGCCATCCTGATCTGGGTGAGATGATATCTCAGGGACGTTTTGATTTGCATTTCCCTGATGGCTAAGGAAGTGGAGCATTTTTAAAGTATTTGTTAGATATTTTAATTTTATCCCTGGTAAAGTTTCTTTTAAGTTCCAGGGCCCATTTTTTAATTGGGCCATTTGTTTCCTGGGTGTTTAGTTTTCTAAGTTCTTTGTGCACTTTGGATAATAGAGTTCTATCAGATATGTGGTTTGTGAAGATTTTCTCCCATTCTGTGGGTTGCCTTTGTACTTGAGTTACAATTTCTTTATCTGAACAGAAGCTCTTTAATTTCACAAGATCCCAACTGTTGAGAGGTGGTAGCAGTGACTGTGCTATTGGATGTCTGTTTAGGAAATGTTGGCCTAGCCCAATCAGCTCGTGGGAGTTCCCTACCCTTTCAACTATGGTTTTTATAGTCTCTGGCCTTAAATCAAGGTCCTTGATCCATTTGGAATTAATTCTTGCACATGATGACAAGTCCGGGTCCAGTTTTAATCTTCTGCATGTGGAGATCCAGTTTTGCCAGCACCATTTGTTGAAGATGCTGTTCTTTTTCCATTGGATTCTTTGGGCCCCTTTTTCAAAGACCAAATAGCTGTAATTTTGTGGGCTTATATCTGGGTCTTCAAGCCTTATCCATTGATCTGGGTGTCTATTTTGGAGCCAGTACCAGGCTGTTTTTACAACTATGGATTTGTAGTATAGACTAAGGTTTGGTATGGTGATATCTCCAGCAGTGTTTTTGTTACTCAGGATTGTCTTTGCTATCCTGGGTCTTTTGTGCCTCCATATGAATTTTGAGATTGTTTGGTCAACTTCTTTAAATAATTGCTTTGGTATTTTAATTGGTATAGCATTGAATTTGTATATTGCCTTTGGTAGGATGGTCATTTTTATGATGTTGATTCTACCAATCCAGGAACATGGGCGGTCTTTCCACCTTCTGTTGTCTTCTGCAATTTCTTTCTTTAGGGTTTTAAAGTTTTCATTGTAAAGGTCTTTTACCTCCTTGATTAGGTTTATTTCATTTTTTAGGGACTGAATGGGATTGTTTCTCTCAGGGCTTTTTCACTTCTTTCATTCTGGGCATATAGGAAAGCCACTGATTTTTGTATATTTATTTTTTATCCTGCCACCCTGATGAAGTTTTCAATTAGTTCCAGGAGCTTCCTGGTGGAGTTTTTGGCATCACTCAGGTATAGGATCATGTCATATGCAAATAGGAATAGCTTGACTTCTTCCTTGCTGATTTGAATCCCTTTTATACCCCTTTTTTGTCTTGTGGCTTCAGCTAAGACTTCAAGTACAATATTGAATAGAAGTGGTGAGAGTGGACAGCCTTGTCTACTTTGTGATTGAAGAGGTAATGCTTCCAGTTCTGAACAGAAACTCTTTAATTTCATAAGATCCCAACTGTTGAGTGTTGGTTGTATTGACTGTGCTATTGGATTTTCTTATGGAATATTTCTGCAAAATACAGTATATTGCTGTAGAGTTACCTGTTTAACAGGTTTGATACTGGAATGCATGGTTTAGACTATACTGAAAAATACTACTTTTCTGTTTTTATTTCTGTGTAATAGCTTTTCAGAATCTTTTTGCACAGAATCAAGGTTGTACGAAGCTGATATGGAAAAAGATTTCTAACTCTATAACATAACTGTTTCTAATATTGTTAGTGATGTAGCAGTTTACTATCAACTCTCAAATTTATGGTGAACATACACTATTTCTAAGGTGTGCGCCCAGATATTATGTACTTTTACATTAACATACTAATTTCATCCCATCTGATCATGGTATTTCTCAATATTTCATCAGTGTGGATTTTAGGTGCAATTTATCTGTGTTAAGATAATTTTTCTCAGTTTTTTTTGAAATCTCATAAATATCACATGCTGTACCTGCATAATTCTATCTATGGAAGCCTTGGGTTTCATAGGCTAATCTCTAATATTTAACGCAAATACAACAAAAAATATTCGAAAACTCTGAAAAGTTGGTTAAAATATTACTAATTTCTAATACTGTAGTTAAAAATTAAAATATGTTTGCATTTGTAAAAATTAAGTATAGAATTTTTTGTGATGTGTGTGTGTGTGTGTGTGTGTGTGTGTGTGTGTGTGTGTGTATTTGAAGACTGACAAAAAATTCTGAAAATAGCAGTGATGAATTTCCTAAAGGGTCATTTTATATTCTGTGAAATCAAATTGCTTCAATTCTAAAATTTACTATGTTTAAAATAAATATTTGACCATTTAAGGAGTTGGTCATTTTTTTCCATAATAAGATTAAGATCTAAGATTATTATTTTATCATTAAACACTAAAAAGCATGTTATCTGAAGCAGTTTTCATGTGAAAGTTGAATTCAAATTTACATATGCTAAACCAGGAGTGTTTACTTTGGTTGGTATGGAAATGATTCAGGGGTTAAAGCCTTTTCATCTAAAGCAAAAGAACATGAATTTGAACCTCAGATGCCCACGTAAAAATATTGGGCCAAAATGGTGGTGCCTGTAATTCCAACATTGAAGGGTGTAACTTGGGAAAATGCACAACAAAACAGTATGGAGACAGAGCAATCCAGGATGATTCTTGGTCACCTTTAGATCTCCACAGGCATCCTCTCCCCCCCACACACTCAAAAGCCGTCTTGTACATAAATCCACACATATGTGCATACATACACATAAACACACAAGCATGCAATAAAAATGCAGTAATAGAAAAGTTTGATTTGGGCACATCTTCTGAATCTTACATGTTAAACAAGCCTTCCACTGAATGGATTTGTTGAGGACCTGTTGCTTCTAATTTAACATGTTCAGGCCCTCTCTTGGTCAGGCTTTCTAATCCACATAATGTACATATATAAAACTGAGTTTTTCCTATGGTCGACAAAGTGACTAGTGGTATCTTTACTGTAGACCCTCGTGGCTTGATTTGAAAATATTTAAACATTTGTCTTCATGAAAATCTTAGACATTTTATATAAAATTAACTTAAAACTTTTCAGCCACAGTATCAAAACTTGAGTATACCTTGCATTGATTCACTGGTTATCAAACTTTGATTTTTTCTCTTTATTAATTATTCTTGCCCTATCCTCTCCTTTATTTCTCCATCTTTATTTCTCATCCTGTTACCTTCATCTTAATTTTAGAGCTACTTGAAAACTTGTTTCAGAAGTCAGAATGCTCATTATCTTGTATACTTTAACATGTATTTTATGTAAGAACAGGTAATGGGACAAACTGTCCAATAAGCACCTTTAAGAAATTAATTTTTTTTCTTTCTTGCCTATTAATATAGCTCCATCTCCATCTCTTCATCATAATACATTTATATATGTCTTTAGTCTTCTTAAATTGAGACCAGAACAACGATCGTTTTGCATCTTCTGGGAGTTTGCCAAGAGCGATGAAGGGTTGGAAGAGGAAAGGGAGTAGAGATACTGGGATTGGGAGGGGAGTGAAAGTGCCATAAATTCATTAAATTCATCTATGCAACACTAAAAAGTAAGTAAAAAAGAAAGCAGGCAGAGGGATCAAGAGAGCAATGAAGGAGGAAGAAAGGAGATGATCATAATTGCAGTAGCATTTTGATTCTAAATGATTTAAGTTTCTTCTTCAGGGACCCGGCTCTGACTCCCACCATCCAGCCGGAGCCCCGCGCGCGGGGCTGAGGGACGAGGAGGACCTCCCCCTGCGCCCGGGCCCCGCCCCAGCTGCCCTCGGGTTAAATAGCTCCACGCCTACGCGCCTATCGTCCCTTTTCACCCCACCCTGCTCCGCAGGTCGGGACGCGCACGCGAGGTCCAGCCGGGCCTCACCCCACGACCTAGGTAAGTCTCCGCCCGCCCCGCCCACCAGCACCCCAGGCCAAATAATTCAGTTTAGTGAAATTGAGAGATCTTAAGAGTTAAAATGACAATGCCAAAGTCAAAGTGCAAATCCATGAGAAGCAACAATCAAGTAAACAAATTTCCCACTGAAGAAATTAATCCCATAATGTTAGACTCCAACAAGAACAAACCCACGGAAAAAGGCCAAGAAAGCCCCACCCAGGATAAAGACTTTCAAAATATGATCATTACCATGTTCAATACTATGAAAGAGGAAATCAGGGAGGAATTACATAATCGAATCAATCGCTTTGAAGAGGAACACAACAGACATCTGGAGGAGTTGAGAAAAACAGTGCAAGAAACAAAAAGTGGCATAGAGCAGTTTAAAACAAACTCAAGCAGAGTTTAAAACTGAGCTACAAGACAAGTTATCTTCAACCCAGAACGCCACAGAGTCTTATCAACAGAACTAATGAAGCAGAAAACAGAATTTCAGACCTTGAAGATAAAGTGGGAGTACTAAATGATTTAAGTTTCTTCTTAACTTTAACACCAAATAGTCTCATTTAATTTTTGTTTATTTTATTTACTGTGTTTGTGTTCATGTGTGTGTACATGTATATGTGTCTGAATGTGTATTAGAGGGAATTATGTTTGTCCTTGGAGGCCCAAGGGTGACTTCATGAACCATCCTGCATTGCTTCTACCTCCTCTTTACTTTGCTCTGGGATTTCCAGAGCAAAATCTGCCTTCCAGAGACAGAAGTGCAGGCCAATATCATTTTTACCTGGCATTTTTTACATGAGATCCAAGATCCAAACTTGGGGTCTTCGGCTTATGAGGCAGAATCCTAATCCCTGAGCCATCTCTTCAGACTTAAGTGATTTAATTTTTATAACCTGCTACTAAATTATTTTCAGTGATTCTCTCGGTGGGTACCATTCTTTTCTAAGCACATCTACCTTAATTTCTGAGCTTAAATATATCAGAATTGTTTGAGGAGTGTCCAGATAGTGTTGTCTGAGCATAACTAAGCTGCTGCACTCATGGGCTTTTGGTTATGTGTGCTTCAAGGCTTGCACAAGATTCGACTCATCAACAACTCATCATAAAAGGAGGAAGATTGGAGCTGGAGAGATAGCTCAGGGGTTAAGTCTCTGGAGTTAAGCCTCTGCCTTGCAGGCAGAGGGTCCTGAGTTCGGATCCTAGATCCCATGTACAAACGCCTAGCGGAGGCTGGGCCTGCCTGCGCTTCTGGTCCTGGTGGGCGGATCCTGTGAATCCCCGGGCAGAGTAAACAACAACACCAATAACAACAACAAAAGAGGAGATAGAAGCAATTCATGATGATTCCCGAATTCACCCTTGATTCTACACACACATACACACACACACAATTGAATAAATAAAAAAAAGGGGGGGAGGTTCCATGAGGTACCTCACCTCCTAAGGAACTATTGATCATTAATATTGGCTATGTAAAGGGTAGGTGCTTTCTTCAGTGGTATAATGACTGATGATATAATCCATGCTCCCACAAGTATTCAGATACATGCCAGTACTGGCAACCTACATGAAACTCAGTGAGTCACAAATACAAAAAGACATGAAACTAGGAGGGAAAGACTAACTAGGAATGAAGAGGTTTTCATTGAGAGAAGAAATGGGGATGAGATCAGTTAATATGGAAATGACTTAATTTCATTATATTCATGTATGAAACCATTAAAAAATTAAAAAGTAGTTTAAAAGAAAAATTTCAGCAAAGTTAACAGTAGAATATCTCTCAATCTATATCTGTCTTATTCTCCAACCACTCATACTAAATAAGTAACATAATTTCTGCTGTGACCATTGGAATGTAACTTTGGTAGACATGTTGTATAAACCTTATTTGTGTCACCGAGCTTGAGAAACTTTATGATTTACTTCATTCTCTGTTACCACTATTTAACAAGTGATAGTGTTAAAAGAAGTTGTATTAAAAATATGTGGATTTTAAAAGATAAAATGTATGAACTGAAGAGCAGACTCAGAGGCTAAGACTGCCTCACAAGCAGAAGAACCCAAATTCAGATCCTGGATCCCCACATAAAAATGCCAGGCAGAAGTGACAGTAGTCCGCATTTCTGTCTCTGGAAGGAAGGCAGAGTCTGGGAAATCCCAGAGTGAAACAAAAAGTAGTAGAAGCAATTCAGGATTATTTTTGAAGTCACCATTAGGCCTTCTCAGGTACATATGCAATACACTCTGATGTACAGATACGTACACATACACACAAATAAATAAATATTTTAAAAATGTATTTTAAAAAGGTGATTTAATTCACAAAACGTAATTTACTAGATCACTAAAAGAATACTGAAACATGTTCACTAAATGTTTATTAAAAATAAACTTTTTAAATTTATTTAACTCATTAATAATTCAGTATTTGATATTGCGAATCAGAATCTTATAGTATATATTGATGTATATATATATTATGTAGAGCTAAAATTCATAATAATCCTATGTCTGCCTACTGAGTTCTGAGATTTCAGGCCCATACCACCATACTTGGCTTCGAGCAGTTATGCTAAGTGGGAGAGAAGATCCCACACGTACACACACAGTACTTAGATATAGAGTGCTCAAATACGTGAATAAAGCACTTGCAGAAATCATCTTTCTCTTGCTAAATCCAATATTTGAGATAATCAGTTTACAAAGAAAAACATCTAATATTTTGACTCAATGATTTAGGTTATGAGTATGGGCCCATAGCTTTCACAAATTCAGTGAAATAAAATATTTTTTTCAGTGTAAATTGGGGATACAGTCACCCCATGCAACACAAAGCAGTGCTTAATAATCTGTCACTCTCAATGAGGATCACTTTTTCAACATGTGTTGTGGTTTCCCTTACAAAGAAACATATATATAACATCAGTGCAACGGTGAGGTGTGTCTGAAGAGAAGGTCATCTGGCATTTGGTCAGTAGTCTTGTCAGAAGGTAAGTATTGCAACAATTTTCTTGAGATTTTGTAGAACTGCTTCTCACCAAAGTGGAAGATGAAATCTGTTCAACTCCCTCATTGTTTTGGAAATGTGAAATGCCATGAAAAGATCAGAGTGTTAGACTAAGTAATCCAGGGCACTGTGGTATTTTCACTAGATTTTAAATTGAGAGGCCATGGATAACTTGAGGGTTGCATTCTCACCTGTAAGCATAGGAATTTGTAGAATTTTCAATCATCTACTCACCAGCCTTGGGGGAGGAATCTGTCGTTCATTAGACTTCATGAAGGAAATAGTAGAGCTTTATTTATTTTTACTTTATAATTTAAATTTCTTTAGTTTTAAAAAGTGTGCAGCATATCCTAAACAGACCATCTAAATAACCCCCATCCCATGGCTCCAAGAATCTCACAGAAGGGAAATTAAAGATGCAAGAGCCTGAGAGTGGTGAGTAGTAATGTCATTTTCATGACAGTTTGATGGCTTCCATGCTGAAGAGCACACCACAACGATGTCTACTTCCATTAGACATCTACTATAGCTGACTTATTAACATTTCACCACAGAGGAAGGAAGGTCTCAAGAGATATGGGACCACCTTGAAAGAGTGTTTGGGACTGGTGTTGGACAAGAGGGGGAGCTTCTTCTGCCAAATGGTGAGCTGTTCATGCCCCTACAGGTACTCTGGCATTTGCCAATGTAGGCATCTTGGATGGAGCCTGACAAATCACATATGTAGGGGGGTACATGGGAAGAGGAGGGACACTGCCTGTAAAAGAGAATGAATTGGGTGGGAAGGGGAGGTAGCTGGGAATGAAAGCAAATTCATTGTATTTGTATATTAAAGCTTCGAAGAGTAAAAGAAAAATTAAAGTGTTCATTATGTGTCATGCATCATGGAAGTATTAGACTAAAGCAATCATGTCATTTATGGAGGACAGAAATGGACACATATTCATGTACAAACAAGAGTTCTAAGTTGAAACTCTCGAGGACTTAAGACAACAGTCTGAGAACATCCTGCCAAAAAGTTAGAAACCAGTTTTGTCTTTTCTGTGATCCCAGTGGATCTTGTCACAGCTATTATCACTTTAATAAAGAAAGGACTGTGCAATGAACCCATAATCGGAAGCTTATGAGCTATATTATAAGTAGATATGTCTTTTTTCTTTGTTGAGTATTTGAAGGAAAATAATCAGCAAACAACTGAGATGCAGATTAAGAAACATGTGCCTGTCATAGGCAGTACTACAAAATGTGTCTATTGGTAAAGTTAAGATTTTGATGCAAGATACCTAATTGTATCATGGAATCAGTTGACGAATAAATTCAAGAAAGATGCTGATGTGTGCTCATTTTTCCACTTGGATGTGGTTCTTTGGGAGAAGAGTGGATCAGAGTAAAATTTTCTACCTCATTACTTGAATAGTGATAACCCAATTAAAATAGTTAAGTCTGAAATAAACAATATGACTGTAGGGAGAGCTAAGTAGAATGCTTTATTAATATAGAACTCACAAACTCCAATTAACTTGGGGACTGCTCTAATAGATTGTTTATAATGGGGTGAAAACCTACTATGTCACAAATTCTTAAGCTGAGAAAGGAAATAAGATTTCACAAAAAAGCCCAGGATGAACATAAGGTACATATTTGCTTGATTTGAAAATGACAGGAAGAGAACCTGCCATCTAAAGATTCCTGTGATTGTCAGAAGCCTGTGCGAGAAATGGAGAGCTGATTACTGCCAAGGAAGAATCAAATGGGAGCATCATCAATTTTCAATCATTGTTCCATTTATCTTCTCTACCTACTTGTTTGTAGTCATGGGAGAAGAACAAAACAATGTTTATATGGTGGCAATAGTACATAAAAGATCAACATTTTTTAGAAAAATTTCTACTTGTTACCTCATCAATTTTGTTCAGTTATTCTTCTGAGGAATTGATCATTTGTAAAATACTTTTTGTGGATTAAAAATTAGGGCAAAATTATTAACAGTCAGACCAAGACAGAATATAATCCTGACTCTAAGAATTAAATCCTAATGGTAAAATGCTGAAGTCCTGCTCTGTTTCTAATACAGCACTTGCCTGTCATGGATGAATTTCAATCTCTGAAACCTCATGAATAAATACAATTTTCCAAAAAAACCAAGAAAACAAAATAGACAAGGTTTTACACTGAAGTTCAAACTTAAGAATGTGAATAGAATAATTATAAATTGTGAAAACTTCTGTGAAATTTGTAATGGTTGATATAGTTGATAGTGTCTACAGAATGTTGATTGTGACAGAATGAACTGTTACTTGAGAGCAGATGACATTTGAGACTTGAGCCATGAGAAGGACTCAACAGAAGGACCCTACTTTTCATAGAAACTGAAATAAACCTTTACCTAGCATGACTGTTTTTGTGATATAAGAGATAAGTACTCAGTTAACAAACTCCAATGAGCAGAAGGTAAATTCAGAGACACGACTGATAAATAATCATCAGAGTGGCTCACAAGTGTCTTGATAAATATGACAAAATGTTTCTGCCCATGTCTATAAGTGTCTGTATTCCAAGGAATTATTTCTTTATTTACAGTCTGGAATTTGCACACAGTTCTGAGACTTCCTATTCTGATATGTCCAGATACAGATTAGGTATTCTCTCATTCTAAGGATAATTTTTCCAATTTTCCTGTTACCTTGATGTTCCATATAAGGACAATTTAGTCATAGCTTATGTCTGTTATGGTTTGTTGCCAGATTCAGAAACCTCATTGTCACACTACAAGGAGCAGGCAGTCTAGGTGACTAGAGGTACAGACAGGAAATCAACTTGTATTTAACATTCTATAAATCTCTGAAAAATGTCACCCTAATATAATTGTCTTGTTTACACTGTGATATTAAGATTTCCTTTCTCTTTAACTTTGTGAACAACTATAATATGATGTGGCATTCAATGCCAAGGAAAAGTTGAAAGAAAAAAGAGAAATGCTGAGGGTTTAAGAACAGGACATATATAGTGTATTACAGAGCATGACTAGATATATGTTCTTCAACATTTCATTATCACTGAAACTGTCCAAATTTGACCTTGTATCTTGGCTATCTTCTCTTTTCCTTTTGAATAAAAATCTTTTTAACAAAATTGTTATTAAGAATTTTTTTTACATACAAATTGTGTTTCTGCCCATATTACCTCTCCTTTTTCCCCTCCCCTCTGACCTCATCCCCTCCCACCTTTCTCTCCCTTTACCAATCCATCCCTGTTCCTCCTGTCCTCATGTCTCTCTGCATATGTGGACCACAGGGTTCCCTTCAGGGCATCTGTACTAGTAAAGGACCAGGTCTCTGTGATCCTTCAGTGGGTAAACTCACAAGTAGAACAGCTCTACTTCACTTGTCCAGTATCTGCCCCTGTGAGTCCCACCAAGGTCAGTTGTTTCTCCTGAAGTATTATTAAGTGTTCTTTTAAGATATTCTTGCTGGTCCATGTGGGAATGTTGATATGTCAGCCTTTGTGTGGATCTGGTGGCTGTAGATTTCTTTGTAGTATGCTCCTGGATACAGCAGTCCTATCATGACTGGAGTTTACTGGCCTGAAGAACATTTCCCCACCTTTCAGCTCTTACAGTCTTACTACCCCCCTCTTCCACAAGGTTCCCTGAGCCTTGTGAGGGAAGAGATTTGGATGGCCTCATTAAGACTGAGCATTCTAGGGCACAGACACTGTGCTCTGGTCAGCTTCTACCTCACTAACCTTCCATTGCAATATGTATGTTGTTGAGATGGAATTGGTCGGTTTTGAGATTGAATAAAAATCTCAAATTCACTTTCCCTCTCATTTCTCTAACTGCTAGGAATCTCTTTTCCATAGCTTTGTGCTCTTTATTACTCTTGCCAATTCTATTACTCTCCTCCTCACCTTCTCTCCAGACCTTTTATGCTGCAGTAAAGTGGTCTCAAGGGTCAAGGAAGCAATACATCAAGCTGATGCAGCCCTTCAATTCAATTTTTAAAAATTTTATTTCACTAGTACAAATTTTGTAACTCTCATATAACTTAGGGACATTTGAAAAACAAAATATTTTTATTGTTTTTTAAAATTAGCATAGAAAACAATTGTTTTTATTATGAAATTTTTCACACATACATTTCTATTTTAAAAATAATAAACATAACAATGTATAGAAATATGCCATAATGAAATCTGTTTTCTTCTAAGTGCTGTCCTCTAAGCATGATATGACCATGGTACTTATGAATGTACAACAGTTACAGTAATAGCTAGTCCAGCTTATTATTCATGGTTTGTAGAAGATGGAGCCTATAAACATCAAATCGTAGTTAAGGGGAGGACCTCATGGTGCCCCTCTCCACTCGGTAAAGTATTGTCAGTGGAGGGTTGTAGGAGAAAGTCATTATCTCTAGTGATGCAGCCACTGTTGAGTTTACTTATGCTCCAGGGCACACCTTCACACACATACCCACATGAATGGGCTCTGTTTAAATTAAGTAGGTCATAAAGCAACACCAAAAAAACCATGAACACAAAATGGGGATTAAATGTGAAGCGGGGAGAGAGTACAGTGGGGGTGGGGAGAAAATAAGAAAAAGAGGAATGATTGTAACCAGAATGCACTGTAAACACTTTTTATTAATGGCATCTAGATAAGTCTCATCAATGATGAAAATTCTTTTTTATTATTATTTATTCAACTGTGTGCATATGTGTGTGTATGTGCGAGCGCACGTGTGTGTCTCTGTGTATGTGTAGAACCACAGACGAATTCGCGAACCATCATGGACGCCTCCACCTCCTTCTGCCCCGGGATTCATAGGCTCCACCTTACCAGGACCAGAAGCGCAGGCCACCCCCGCTTCTGCCCGGCGTCTATACGTGGGATCTGGGATCCGAACTCAGGGCCTTCCGCCTGCAAGGTGGAGGCTTAACCCCTGAGCCACCTCTCCAGCCCTAATGATGAAAATTCTTGACACTCAATATTCAATAGAGTTTCTAATTTCCTTCTTAGCCTATGCAAGATAAATCAAACTCTCTTGACGTTTTTACTCTTAAAGCAATCTTTCATTTCATTCTGAACAAGAGGAAATCAAACCACGACAGAGTCTGCTTTCCTTCCGTCAACCACTGCAGAAGGATCACATGGATGGAATGGTACTCATAAGACCAAAGCAAGTTAGTAATATCCCTTGCTGTAAGAGACAGCAGAGTCAGTTGCTGAGATTGGCACATGTAAGTACATTAGGTATATGACTTGAGTCTGGGCTTATTCATAATTATCCCTACAAAAGAACAGGGTCAAATTTTAGCAGATATCTTCTATGAACCAAAATTCTTTGTGTGTACATTCTGTCTCAAAGAATAGTAAGGCTTTGTGCTCTTATGTTCATAATATCAGGTACTGGAAAAAAAGACTTGTACCAGACATGTAAAAACTCCATCCACTATCTCTGAAATATTGTGTCAAACCAAGATTACTTCCTCAGTCTTCTCTATTCCTATATTGAGATTAGCATTTTCCTTCCTTCCCATTTCATATTTTTATGAAGGACCTTTGAAAAAATGGTAGTTAAACATTTAAGTTTTTAGTAGCTAACTGTTTAGTTTGTGTGGTTTTCATACTTGTGGCACTGTGGGGGTTCCCTGGGGATTGCAGCTCTGTCCTGCAGGCCGATCCCGCGGGTCCTCCACAAGGGGGATCGGAGAAAGGTGAGTGTGCTGTCCGCCCCCTCCCAGCCATCCTTCCCAAGGACAATCAGATGTGACAGAGTCTAGTCAAGCAGGATCTCATTTATTGCAAGTCTGTAGCCATCTTATAGAGGTAGAAACAGTAAGGGAATTGCAGGGTGGGGAAATGGGCAACCAGTCATCTTAAAGGTCAAGCCAGCATACAGGCAGTATGTAGCGAAATTTCTTCTGAGCTACTGCCCTCTTGACTTCCTCCATCAAAACATCCTTAGCCGCCCCTTCCTGACTTCCTCCATCAAAACATCCTGAACTATTCAGAACATCCTGAGCCCTCCCCTGACTTCCACCATCAAAACATCTTTGTCTAAACTTGCCAGATTATTGAGGCAATATGTCCCCCCTTTTTGTTTTGTAATGAGGTGGCCTCAAAGGGTTGTTACTTGTGCAAGCCCCAGGGGAGCACCTCATGAAGGTGGCTACACCCTTACAGTAGTTGTCTCTATCCAGGAACCCGAGCAATCTCTTGGAGGGCCAATTGTATCTGAGAGTCCTGACAGCCTCCAGCAGGTGTCTCCTCTAGGATGTGTGCAAGAATAACCATTTTTTGTTGTGTAGTATGATTGCTCTGTATTATCTTTCTTATCACGTATATAATCTATAGCAAAGCAAGCCCAACAATATAGGCTATGGGCCAGAAGAATAAGTCCCAACCCATTGGTAGCAGCATACCGGGTTTAATTACATAGCTCCAAAGTAGTCCCTCCCCCACAAGCTCTACTGGTAGCAGTAGCAAGAGCATCACAAGTCCATAGCCTTTAAGCCTTCTCTGATGATTCATGAGCATAGCAGTAAGTATGTCCAGGTGAGGAACACTGCCAAGATGATTTCAGTCTTTCAAAGGGTTGACTTGATCCCTCTAAGCCGATGGATTAGGTCAGAAGTAGTCAGCAACAGGATCAAGGTAAGTCCCATGATGATGGCCCCTCTGATGAGGATCAATGCAATGATGCATTCTGCATTCACCATGTCCTATGGGGAGATAATCAAATCTATCTGGTTAGGTCTGTTTTTCTTATTTCTCTTCTTCCCCCTTTTATGAGTATTAGTCAAGAGCTGCTGAGACTGTTGCATAGCCACCATGCTTTTGGCAGTGTCTGACTCTGGTTGGTCAGGGTCATCTTCCCCTGACAATAGAATTTAAGATTTCTAGCAGGCACCCATATGGAGTTTGAGTCTCCTATAGGGTAGACACACCTGAAGCCTCGACCCATTGTTAATAATGGGTCTGGGCCTCTCCATTGTCCTGTGATGGGGTCTTTCTATCTTACCTGCATTTCAGGGCTGTTCCTATCACCCCCAGTGTTTTTGGAAGTGAGACTCTATTTGATTTTTTTTATTATTATTATTTATTCAACTGTGCGCATGTGCGTGTGTCTGTGCGCGCGCGTGTCTGTCTGTGTGTGTGTGTGTAGAACCACGGACGAATTCGCGAACCACCATGGACGCCTCCTCCTCCTTCTGTCCTGGGATTCACAGGCTCCGCCCTACCAGGACCAGAAGGGCAGGCTGCCCCTGCTTCCGCCTGGCGTCTATAGGTGGGATCTGGGATACGAACTCAGGACCTTCCGCCTGCAAGGCGGAGGCTTAACCCCTGAGCCACCTCTCCAGCCCCTCTATTTGATTTTTTTGAAAATTGATAATGTTATTTAATTGTTGGTGGGAGCTTATTCCCCCCTTTTTGTTTTTGTAATTGGGCCTTAATATTTTGATGATTGTGTTCTACAATAGGTTGGCCCTGTGGGTTGTAAGGAATTCCTGTAGTGTGTTGAATCCCCCATAATGTGAAGAAGTCCTATAGGCCTTTGTTTATAAAGCGTGGCCCATTATTAGTTTTTATTTTTTGTGGTAGTCCTAGTGTAGCGAAACATTGTAAAAAATGAGATTGAGCATGTTTAGACCTTTCTCCTGTGTGTGCTGGAATCTAACAGGCCTGGGAGAATGTGTAAGCTTACCAAATGGAGAATGTGTGACATCAGTCTGCCATAGAGAAGTGGGCCTCACTCCACAGGGATTATTGTAATGGTGGCATCTGTGAGAATGGCTAACAAGACTTGTAGGTGTGCACAAGTTTCTTTAGGTTTTTGATAGGAATTTGAGGAATTTCTTGTGAAGCCCCCTCTAATTAATATGAGTGAGGTCATACAGACCTTGGGCCCCTTCCAAACTGGTGGATAAAATATGGGCAGAGGCCATTTTATCCGCTTCAGCATTACCTTGCGATAAAAACCCAGGTAGTCCTTGATGTCCCCTAAGGTGCTGTAAGAAGATTGGGTGTTTTCTCTCCATGAGGAGAGTTTGGGTCTGAATCATTAAGGGTATGATGGGGTTTTTGTCTAGGCAAATATGAGAATTTAGCAGCCCAGGAAGGAGATTAATTACATAAAGGCTGTCTGAAAACAGATCAGAATTATTTTTTCTTATTTTTAAGTATGTATAAATGTATTAAAAAATGGCATGCCAAAAATTATAATATTAGCATGCAACAGAAATGAAAAAAAATTGAAGTGTCCACAGGTTTTTTGTTGAAACAAGGCACACAACATGTAAACACAGAACATAAAAACATACAAGCACATGAATATTTTACCAACAACTGTACAATTTACCAGAAACTATCTTAAAATTACTCTTGAAAGCTTTATCAAAGGAGATTAGTATTTAGGAAAACCATATTTAAAACAAGACCTCATATTAGTTAAGTCCAGCAGCTTAGCTTAATTTTAAAAAGCATCTAGCAAGGAAAAGCATCCTCATCCATAGGTCTGGTTCCCACATTTTCTCTGGGGGATCCAAGGCGCTAAAACCACAGCCTCATTTGAAATTCCTCTAGGCCAGCAGTCTTAATCTTGAGGCCTCTAGTCGCTAGGAGATATTTTAAGACACATATTTGTGGCTACTTACAGTGTGAGGGGAGGTTGTCCGTTTTTTTAAAGAACAGAGAACCGGGGCTGGAGAGGTGGCTCAGGGATTAACCCTCTGCATTTCAGGCGGAAGGTCCTGAGTTCGGATCCTAGACCCCACGTATGGACGCTGGGCAGAAGCGGGGGCAGCCTGCCGTTTCTGGTAGGGCAGAGCCTGTGAATTCCAGGGCAGAGTAAACAAGGAGGAGGAGGTGGTCCATGGTGGTTCCCGAATTCCTCCGTGGTTCTACACACACACACACACACACACACAATTGAATAAATAATAAAAAAAATTAAAAAAAAAAAAGAACAGAGAACCCTCTACTCTTAAGCATATATCCTCTCTTGAGGTCTTACTCACTTCACCAACTGCTTGGTCCGATCAAATTTTTCAACACTCCATGAGCTCTTCGTGCCCCACATTGGGCACCAGATGTGGGGGGTACCCTGGGATCGCAGCTCTGTCCAGCGGACCGGCTCTCCAAAAGGGGGATTGGGGAAAGGTGAGTGCGTTGTCCGCCCCCCTCCCAGCCCTCCTTCCAGAGGACAATCAAACACAACAGGGAGTCTAATCAAACAGGAACTCATTTATTGCAAGTCTGTAGCCATTTTATAGAGGTAGAAAACAGTAAGGGAATTCCAGGGTGGGGAAATGGGCAACCAATCATCTTAAAGGTCAAGCCAGCATGCAGGCAGCATGCAGCTGACTTCCTCCATCAAAACATCCTCAGCCACCCCTCCTGACTTCCTTCATCAAAACATCCTGAGCTGTTCAGAACATCCTGAGTCCCGCCCCTTCTGATTTTCTCCATCAAAACATCTTTGTCTAAGCTTGCCAGATTATTGAGATCACCTAGACTGAGGCCCCCACATGGCACAATACTTTGTCGTCCTGATTTATATAAAGATATATGGTGAAGCAGTCATACACAGAAAAACAAATACAATGAAGATAGCTTACCAAGATAAAAGGTCTAACCCAAATTGAGATGTACTACAGACATTAATAGTTATTTGGATATATTTATCATATTTAGTTTTTTTCAGGCAAAATTAAAGAGTCTCAAATGAGAAGGAAGTGACATTGTCATATATACATGGCACTTCAAGACATTTTCAAGAAATAAGCAGCTCTATGAAGATACTGGAAGCATAAGAAGAAATGGCATAACAATGCAACCAGGGAACAATTAACCCCATGAAGCTACAATTAAAATGGTGAAGGACTGCATGTGTTGCTGCCTGACATGAGTAAATCCTCCTCCTCTGAGGAATCCATTTACATATTGAAGACAAAAGCATCAGGAAACTTAAAGATGACATCCTAAAGGTCAGGAGAAGGAAGGGAACCAAGAAACTGCCCAAATAGCTAACTCAAACCTGTGAGTGGAAAGCAGCCAAAAACCAGAGATAAGTACACTCAGGTGCTGCTTTTGAAAAATGCATCTGCAAGTGATTTTGTCATCATTGGGAACATTATAAAGGATACTTACATGAGTTGAGATTGTGAAGCCTTAGCTATATGGTTTCTTACTGTCAATGTACACATTGGAATGTCTGCACCTAGGGACCATGATGAGTAAAACAGCATGAGATCGAATTGATCACAGGAAAGAATGATGCTGCCAAAGATGAGAGGACAAACTTCTGCTGGCATGACATGGTATACTTTTACAGCAAGAGAACAATTTAAAGTAATAATAAGCAGTAAGGTAAAAATGTATTGAGAACCATAGGGTGTCTCAAAAAAAATCAGCTCTGTGAATTTTATAATTTTATTACCTGATTGTATCCTCAGCTGTGTTTTGTTCAATCATCAGGAATTTTGCAGTGTGAGAATTCAGTGCTCATAAACAAATCAGGCAATTGGGAGATTTCCTAGAGCCAAGCATAAACATAGATGCTTATTATCATTGTTCTATATTAAATACAATATATATTTCTATTTGTGATGTTTTATATGACTAACAGCATACTAGGTTCACTTATACCTGAACTGCCACAGAGTAATACATTTCCTGAGGAGGAAGCCATACAGATGTCTCTTTTCCTCATACAGGAATCTAATAGCAGGCCAAAATAATAATTATGCTAAGGTCCAACTTGATGAACCAATGAGTTTGTTGGGTAACTTACAGTGTGGGTTACTTAGTATGGGTGGGTGTTACTTACAGAAGCAAGAATGACTCCATGGCAACTTTGTCACCAAAAAGCCCACCCTTAGTCTTGGTGTGGACACAGAGAAGTCTTTCTACAGGACTCCATAGTCAGCAAAGATTGTGGCAATGTCTCCTCCAGAATGCTTCGCTCGTGGGAAATCTTCAGCAATTGTTTACTGCTTTTCTTCTCTTTAGGGAGGGAGACCTCTGTTGGATTCCCATAATCTGAGGAACTTTTTGAGTTTTATTGAATATCTTTCCAAAATGTAATGTTTCAAATTGCTACAGAAGAGTGAAAGAACTCATTCCCTACTGAGGTTAGAATGGGGAATAGTGCAAGATGGTATCATGCTATGCTTGGAGAAAAAAAAAGGATCCCATATGGGAATAATGCACTGCATTGCATGACTATGATGCCTGCAATAACTCTAAGAAATAGCAGATTTCAGCCCCCCTTTTATCTTTCCTTGTACATGTGGTCTGTCCATGACCAAATTTCAACATATGCCACATGATTTTATACTCCTGAACCATATAGGGTGTCTCAAAATCAGCTCTGTGAATTTTACAACTTTATTACCTGATTGTATCCTCAGCTGTGTTTTGTTCAATCATCAGAAATATTGCAGTGTGAGAATTCAGTGCTCATAAGCAAAGCAGTCAATTGGAGATTGGGAGATTTCCTAGAGCCAAAAGAACAACCGAAAATGTGAACACCACATTCTGGCAAAATTTCCAACAGACCAACAAGTTTAACAAGCATGGGATGACTTCTAGAAAGCCAGGCTAACAACAAGACAGGGAGCAAAGTGAGAATAAAGATGTGGTGACAGTTACTCTGCTGGGCTGTAGGCTGGAGTTTAGGAAAGAGGGCAACAGACAACTTCATTGCAGACAAGAGGCTATTCACAAAAATGGAACAATCCTAGAATCAGAAGAGAACCTTTTTTTTTTTTTTTGGTTAGTATTTGTAACATCTATTTCATTTTTTTTTCAGTTTTTAACATAGAGTCATAGGTGAGTATTGATAAAGAAAGTGAAACTTATTTAGATAAATGAAAATGGTAATCTAGCCATTAAAAATAGTTATTATGAATTTTCCACATATATTCAATGAAAAATAAAAATAATGTTTCTTATATAATTGAAGAAATATTGATGACTCACGCAGTTGGAATCAGAAGAGAACTTTGTGTTTTCATAATACATTCTCCATTAAGTCTGGGCTTTCAACAACAACAAAATGGCATCCTGAGAAAAGTTAGATGTGAAAACAACCAAGAAAATAAAGGCAAAATGAGGTGTATTTACTAGAAATGAATTGGACAATAAATTTGGGAGACCTGAACTTCAAAGTTATATGAATACATTAAAAAAAATAAAGGATAATATCTTTAAAAATAGTAAATAACATTATGACATTCATGAGCAAATATACAGGACCTTCCCAAAGAAATAGAAGTTAATTAAAATATGAATTATAAAATAGAAAAGTGGAATTAATGAGATAAAATCCATACTGGCTAAATGGTAGATGATAGCTGTTAGAATTAAGGATCAGTGAAGTCAGAGATGGAAGCTAGACAATTTGAGGACGGAACAAAGAAAACAACCATGCTTTCAAAGAGTCATAGAAACACCTGAAACAGTCCAACATATACATTATTGAAATCTTAGAGAGAAAAAAATATTTGGAAGAATAAAGACATAAAGATGAAAGACATTCCAAATTTTATGGTGGGAACAATCTGTAAACATTAAAAAATTAAATGTAGATTAAACTCAAAATGTTTTAAAACAAATATCACTTTCAAAGAGTTTGAAAGCTAAGATAAAGAGAAAATCTTGGTAGCATCTAAAAAAAAACACAGGACAACCTAGGGAACTATATTTAAATTAATACCTTCTATTACTAATGAAGCTCATTAAAAGTTCTGAGTTAAATTTTTTAAAAAGGAAATATCTATTATCTAACAAAACTCTCCTTTAAAAAAATTGAAATAGCATTTCATATTAAAAACTCAGAAAATTTATTATTCTTTTCTCTCTATTGCAAAAGGTTTTCTAAAGAAGTTTCCAGATTTCAAAAGGAATATTCCCAGATAACAATGTGGATCTTCAAGAAAGATGTAATCTCAGAAGCACGTACACAAGATTCATAAACAAAAAACCCTTCCTGTAAAAGTTGGTTAATTCCACTTAGTTATTAGCTTGCAGTGAGTAATAATAAAAACTAAACCTTTGTGACTTAAGTGTTCTAAGCTGGGATGAATGAGATATGAGCATTTTTGGCCATAAAAATTGAATTTGATAACATCGAATGCACATTTGTTGAAAGTTATAGAATTATATTCTTAAAATAAATGATCTTTTTTTAAAATTTTTTGTTATTTATTCAACTGTGCATGTGTGTGTGTGTGTGTGTGTGTGTGTGTGTGTGTGTGTGTGTGTGTGTGTAGAACCACGGGCGAATTCGGGAACCAGCATGGACTGGCCTCCATCTCCTCCTTGTTTACTCTGCCCCGGGACTCACAGGCTCCGCCCTACCAGGACCAGAAACGCAGGCCGCCCCGCTTCTGCCTGGCGTCTATACGTGGGGGCTAGGATCCGAACTCAGGACCTTCTGCCTGCAAGGCAGCGGCTTAACCCCTGAGCCACTTCTCCAGCCCCAAAATAAATGATCTTAATGTAAAAATCATGGGAAATATAAAGCATATATTATTAAGAGCCTTGCTAGGTCACAAGCATAACTCAGTATTAGCAGCTCTAAAATGTAACTGAAAATATTTATCACATTTAATACTTATCAATTATAATTTGCATCATTTATTTAATCATTTATTTAATTTAATAGGAATATTAAAACCTTCACAACTGTTCATGAGGTTTGGGATGTTTGTCATGAGATATTTACACTTACATGTGAACATAGCATTGTTAATTTAATGTCTGCTAATAATAAAATCGAATCAACATTTAGTGGCATAAGTGAAAAGGATGGGCATTGGTAGCAGGAGCCTTCCATCCAAATCCTGATTCCCTTCTTTAGTTGCTACACGAGTTTGTGTAAATATCCAGCTCATACATTGAACTCAGATATTATTAACTGTTTTAAAAACATGTTGTGAGGAAGAATAGGAAAAAAAGTGTGGAAATTGTTTTAGTACACTGACTGAAATGACACCAATGTGTAGTTTTCCCTCTTTTAATAATTGACTGTGCCAAAATATTCTGGATGAAACAGTGGTTAACATTTGAAGAATAGATTTGGTTTACTTAATTTTTATTGAGGGTCTTCAAAAAGCAGTATGTCTTTCCTGACTCTGGTCTATGTAATGTAACACTGTGTATTTAACCTTGTGTCTCTTTCCCTGCACTCTCTCTGTCTCTTTCAATTTCTTTCTTTTCCCTGACATATATTATTACTCTTTTTATCTTTTAATCAATAACTGTTTCTTTTAGCTAGAGATGTTATATCTTGACTAGTCTCTATAAATGATCTTTTATCCTCTGGGTGTCTGTGATAACTTACTAATAATATCCTTTTATTTTAGTTCTTTCTTGTGGTTTTCTTTTTATTCTCTCTCTAAATTGTCCTGATGTTGTAGTTAATCTGTAAATACATCACTTTCTCACTTCACTCCAAAGGGCAAGCTAAAGGTCAAGGTCAAATTTGCTTGAGAAGAAATGAAAAGTAATAGCTACATAAACACTGGAAAAGAAAATGTTCCGGCTGGTCCTAGGGCTGATTATAGGAGGTTGAAACATTCTTCCAGGGAAGGAGAGATACCATTGAGAAGAAATCAATTGATTTTGGTAGTCTTTCTAAAAGTAGAACAGTTATTAAGAGAAAATGGTTAAAGGGTAGCAGCTAGTTCAAAACAAGATGTCTGAAATCCTCAACTTTCTCTTGCAGCATTAGTAGATGAGGACAAGAAGTCAGAGAACAAGACCTCCTTGTCTGAATGGAACACATTACTGTTAACTATATCAAGTACCTTGAAAAAGAAAGTAGATCAGTAGGGAAAAACAGCCAATAAACCTATAAGTAGGAAGACAGTACAACAAACTGCTCTGTAAATAGCCATAGATTTGAAGAACACTTAATACTCAGCCTAGAAATCTTCTATAAGAGAAGAGGATCGCAATACCCTGACAGGTTGTAGCCTAGGGTAGTAGAAGAGCAATGAAGTGGACAATAATGGTCAGCGATAATGCAGAGTACTAGCAACCCAGCAAGGATCATCAGAATCCTAGGACTTTGGAAACCTTGAGGAAAAGGGGGCAGTGAGACTTTAAGAAGCTAAAGATGGGAAGATTCACCATTGGACAAGACATTTCATTCAAGGCAGAACTGCTACATCTAGGAATTGACTTCAGTGAGACTTGTCCTTACCAGACCTGCATAATAATTGATATACCATCATGGCTCATAGACTTTCACATAGACTACTGAGAAACTCGAGAGAGATAAGAACATACAATGGAAACCTTGGGGACTAAAGCTGGATGAGTGAAGAGAAATGCCCCTGACAATGGGGTGGCCTGAAGACAGGCAACTTGGTATGCCACAAGAGGCCAGAACACCCATAAACAGTAAACAAGTCAGAGGGAAAGCTATGGGGTCCATAGAAACAGACATGAAGAAGGGTGGGAAGGAGTGGAATGGATTGATGAAAGGAAGAGAAGGAAATGACAGGGAGGGGGGGGTAGAAGGAAGCAGGGATAAGTACTCAATATGCTTGTAAAAGTACAAAAATAAGTTTGAAAAAGAAAAAATATTAAGAAAAAAATAGCTTCCAAGTATAAAGCTAGAATCACTACTGGTATCATTAATGAAACAGAAAATTCTGAATTTTTACCAAAGTAAAGATGGTAGTAGTTATACCATTCAAAATTTATTAAGTGCTAAGTGTTTGCAAAATAATCATAAACCTGGAATCTACAACTTAGTTATAAAATGTCAGCCTAACGTGGGAAAAAAAAAGGAAAGCAGAGAAGGGCAGATTGTGTTGTAGGGCATTGTATGGGGCCAGGGTAGCAAAGATTAACCATCTTTTCACTTGCCAATGACTTGGAGACTCTTACTAATGAAAAGAGTGTGCAGGACTTTGAGGATAACTGCTTTTTTATGTAGATAGGATTTAGTTCTAAAGACTACATAGGAATAAAAAGAAAGAAAACCGTGTTCTTTGGCATTCAGACTATCAAGACAAAGAAGGATGGATGGAGGATGAAAGTGGATCTTTTTCAGTTTTTAAACATGTCATGGACTAACAAAGTCACATTTGATTATGAATGCATGACACTTGCACAATGTGATTTTCCTCCAATGGGGCAGTATGTGCTGACACTTAATAGCAATCTACCTTGTTCCTGTTTTACTTTTTTCATATCTTCTTTGTCTGCAATCTTAATATTTTCTACCACAAAATATATTTCAGTCATATTATACTCCATTATAATAAAATCTGCTTCAAACAAAATGAATTTTAATTTTTTCCTTCGAAATGAGAAGGGAGTGGCCCTTCACAATTCACAATAAACTCACCTCTGAGATGAATGTTACAATTGGCCCCAGGAAGTGTGCACACTGCAGGAATAGCAAGCAAATAAGTGCCATTTGTTTTACAATCAAGGTCAAGAGAATGTCTCAAATGTTTCAAATGGATTAAAGTTGTTTTTAAAGTCTGCTGTACCATTATCTCTTCATCTAACCAACATTTTTTCCTTAAGAATATCCCAGAGCAGAACATTTCCTTCCTGCTTTCAATCCAGTGTCTTTCTCCCTTTTCCTCAGTCTCTTTATTCTTTTCTCTGTATTCCTATCTCCCGCTTGTATCAAACCTACTCCTGATCCAGGAAGTACTATTTTGCTTCTAAAACTAACTACTGCTCTAACCATTTTTTATTTAGGTTAATAAAACCCCATTCACTTTTTTCATGTCTCCCATTTCTTTGTGTTCCTTCATGTCTTTCCTCCTTCAGTATTTGAACTATATATCAATTTTTTTCTGTACTCTGTCATTTTCAAAGAGTGATATTGAAAAATTTCTTACTCTTTTAAGATTCTACTATCTTTCTCAATGTTTGTACTTCATCTCAAGATTAAACATCTCTCTCAGCACTGATATAACATCAGGATCTGAAGTTAGAGTCAACTGATGACCTTAAGAAATGTCTGTCATTATAGAACACATGAGAAAAGTTAAAGGGTTATTGTAATAATAAATGGAATGGACCTCGGCCAGCTGGAGACAAATCTGCAAAGCATTTGAAATGTGCTTTTCCATGCTAAACTTTGCTGCTTCTGCAAAGTTTAGCATGGACTAAAGGCACTAGGATCCTTGGAGGCTAGGGACTGACAGTCACAGCAGTGTTCCTAAGCTTAAGGGGAACACAGGAAAGGGTTCTGGGAAATACCCCTGGGTCCTTGCACCTCACTGAAGAGGAGGACCCAGAGGAGAGTTTGGCATGCACATTAAAGGATGCTCCGGAAATAGGAGGGAGGCACTAGGCGATGGGTAGGGAAGGGGAGAGGGGAGGGAGAGCAGGGGAGGTCCTGGGGAGGTGGATGGAAGGAGGGGACCAGTGTACCTGTTAAGTTTGTATGAGCATAGTTATAAAAACAGCCTGGTACTGGCTCCAAAATAGACACACAGATCATTGGATAAGGATTGAAGACCCAGATATAAGACCACACAACTACAGCCATTTGATCTTTGACAAAGGGGCCCAAATAATGCAATGGAAAAAGAACAGTATCTTCAACAAATGGTGCTGGCAAAACTGGATTTCTACATGCAGAAGATTAAAACTGGACCCATACTTGTCATCATGTACAAGAATTAATTCCAAATGGATCAAGGACCTCGATATAAGGTCAGAGACTATAAAAACCATAGTTGAAAGGGTAAGGAACTCCTTCAAGGTGATTGGGCTAGGCCAACAGTTCATAAACAGACATCCAATGGCACAGTCACTGCTACCAACTCTCAACAGTTGGGATCTTGTGAAATTAAAGAGCTTCTGTTCAGATAAAGAGATTGTAACTCAAGCACAAAGGCAACCCACAGAATGGAAGAAAATCTTCACAAACCACATATCTGATAGAACTCTATTATCCAGAGCGCACAAAGAACTTAGAAAACTAAACACCCAGGAAACCAATGGCCCAATTAAAAAATGGGCTCTGGAACTTAAAAGAAACTTTACCAGGGATGAAATTAAAATGTCTAACAAATATCTTTAAAAATACTCCACATCCTTAGCCATCAGGGAGGGAAATGCAAATCAAAACTTCCCTGAGATATCATCTCACCCAGATCAGGATGGCAAAAATCCACAATACAAACAACACCAAATGTTGGAGAGAATGTGGAGAGAGGGGAACTCTGCCACATTGCTGGTGGGAATGCAGGCTCATACAGCTATTCTGGCGAGCCATCTGGAGATTCTGAAAGAAATTAAAAATTGAAATGCCATATGACCCTGCGATTCCACTTTTGGGAATAAACCCCCATACAGCAAAAATTCACCTTGATAGCACAAGCACGACCATATTCATAGCAGCACTGTTTACAATAGCAAAGTCATGGAATCAACCAAATGTCCAACAGCTGACGAGTGGATAAGGAAAGGTGGTACATCTACACAATGGAGTACTACTCAGCCATCAAAAATGATGAATTAATAGAATTTGCTAGGAAATGGATGTTATTAGAAACAATTACATTAAGTGAAGTATCTCAGACACAGAAAATTAAGCACCGTATATACTCCCTAATAGGTGGAACTTAGTACCAAACCCACTTTAGAGACACTCAAGGATAAATCTATGTAATACCTACAGTAACCAAAAACAAGGAGAGAGGGGTCATGCTACAGCAGAGAAAATAAGCCACCATCAATGACTGCAAGTAAGTAATGAGACATCTGGTTAAGTTCACAGACCTTCCTGATCATTTGCAACTGATGGGGCATGATTTTTCCAGAAGGGATGGGCATATAGTCTGGCAGATAGAATGCAAATGGGTGATTGACCCCACCCTCACCACGGTTTCCTACTCTTATTACATCTACCTTTGAATATACTCTTATAACAAGACTCTAGTTTAACAGGTTTTTATTTCTGGTGACATCCAATGCCCATCAGGATGGAGTGAAGGGCAGCAAACTGAAAAAAAAATCAACAAACCATAATCTAGAACATCAGAGACTCTATATCAACCACCTAGAACTAGGCCAGCCTATTCTCTCCCCATCCTGAAGCTCAGGGAAATTTGTGGAAGAAGGGGCGGTAAGATTGTAAGAGGACAAGGATGGGAGGAGTAATGATATGCAAGATACTCCACACAAGTAAGGGCCAAAGCAATCATAATTGGACTTAGCATGCAATGCCCAATGTCCAACACATTATTTACCCCACAAAGTCTAGAGCATGGGCTAAAGGCACCAAGATCCTTGTAGGCAAGGGATTGACAGCCACAGTAGTGTTCCTATGCTTAAGGGGAACACAAGAAAGGGTTCTGGGAAATGCCACGGGGTCCTTGCACCTCATTGGAGAGGAAGACCCAGAGGAGAGTTTGGCATGCACATTAAAGGATGCTCCAGGGATGGGGGGAAGCATTATGGGATGGGGAGGGAGGGCGGAGGGGAGGGGGGCAGAGGGGAGTGGAGGTTGGAGGGAGAAGTTTGTATGAGTGGAAATAATAATTAAAAAAAAGCAAAAAAAAAAAAAAAGAAATGTGCTTTTCCTCTGTCTCTTCACTATTGGCTGTCTCAGAGCTTATACTTTCCCATGCCATAGGGGTCTTATTACAAAGAACTCTATATATACAAACACTCTATATATACAAACTCTATATATACAAACTCTATATATACAAATATGTTTATACATATTTGTCTGGTTCCTGTGATGGCTCTCTATTCAGTAAAATTGTATAGGAAGTATGCATCTTACATGACAACTTTCCATTTAAGTGCTCCTAAAGAATAAGACAGCATCAGGATCTAGGGATCTTTTCATTTTAAAAGTTGGGCACATCAAGTTCTAGATCACTGGGCTGGAGAGGTGGCTCAGGAGTTAAGCCTCTGCCTTGCAGGTGGAAAGTCCTGAGTTCAGATCCTAGACTCCACGTATAGACGTATAGACGCTGGGCGGCAGCGGGGGTGGCCTGCATTTCCGGTCCTGGTAGGGCAGAGCCTGTGAATCCCTGGGCAGAGTATATAAGGAGGAGGTGGAGGCGTCCATGTGGTTCCCTAATGTGCCTGTGGTTCTACACACATACACACATACATACATACACGCACATACACGCATACATGCACAATTGAATAAAAAAAAGATCTAGATCATTGTGTAAATGGTAAGCTTAAGTTTTAACTGTTCTAGAGAATATTAGTTGGAGATAAAAGGAACATTTTGCTGTCCCAAATAATAGTTCTGTCTGTGCATTGGTAAACAACATTAGGAGCATAGAAATCTCACAAGAGAGTAACTAAGAACTAGTATACTTCTACAGGGTGTTTACAAGGATGTGAAAATAGACATGTAATGATCTCTTTGGAGATAAACATGAGGGTAATAACTGATGCAAGACAAGCATGCAGGGTGCAGGTATACCAACTACCACGTGCACATCTGATGGCTGATGCTGCCCAGTTCTCACAAAACAGTCTAACTGACATTGGCCACGTTTTCCTTCATCAGCTCTACACTATTTCTCTTGTAAGTCTGATTTAAGGGGTTTTCCTTCTTTTGCAATGGAAGAAGAGAAGAAATGAATGAGGGAGAAATCCTTCATTCCTTTACCCCATTTTTCTATCTCTTCCTTTATCCTTCCCTTCCTTCTTTGCCTTTTGTTTTCTTTCTTCCCCTTTCATCTTATCAAAGGGAAAATTTCAGTTTTGATAAAGAATCCTAAATTAGTTTTAAAAAGGTATACTTTGAATCCTTGGCTAGAATAGTGTGGGTGGTATAAGCTGACTTTGCGTGCGCCGTGTTGATTTAATTGGGGCTATTCAGTACTGAAGATGTGCTTTATTTCAAATTGTGTCTGTAACTTGTTGCACTCTTTTTAGCTTTTAAAACCATAGACCTCTAGGTATGGGAACTTTCTTATGTTTTCACGGGAAGGTACATGCTCAACTTTGTGTCCTGCACGTGTGCTTGTATGCTATGACTATTTTGAAGATCAGTTAGGTAAATGCTGTGTTCATAGTTTCTGGCCCTGCAACTTATTCACTCTTTTTAGAGTTTCCTGTTTAAAAGACATAAAAATGCTTAGCAAACTTATTGCAATGTTCATCAGAAGACACAACTCTCATAATGGCTTTTCTATGGTGCATGATAAATCATAGTTTCATATTTAACCCTGTTTTACCTATGTAGAAAAAGAACTTTCTTTCTATTATAAAGTTCAGAAAGTATAAGTGAATAGGAAATCCACAAAGTGAAGCACAAAGCGCTTGTGTGTAAGACAACTAAGTTAAGTCCTTTCACCATAATGTTGAAGGAGTTGCGCATATCCAAAGGAGTTGACACAGCTCCTCTGAGCTCTTCATTTTGCAGACAGGACAACTCAGTTCTAGAGAGACTTAGCTGCCTGTTCAGAATTCTCCAGGGATCTATGTCAACACTGAAGATAGAAATCACATGATTTTCAGTTCAGGTGTTCTGAACTGAGTCTAACTTGTATTGGATTTGAATTAAACTATAATTATAAAATTAAAAATACAATCATATCATCTGTCAGATTTCCAACTAAGATGTCTGCTGTGATAATGCAGTTCACGTTTCATTTGAAAGAATAGGTTCGGTCACAAAAACTTTTAGTTTATAAACTTATTAAAAGAGCAAAGTTTACTTCTTTTGTGATATGAAAATGAATCAGATACTTAGGTTTAAATCAACATATTTCCCTTAAACTTCTACCTTCCTTCCTTTTATTTATTATAAATGAAACTAAATATACTAATAACCCCTAAGTCCTCTTTCTCCTTGTCAGTTAATTTAGACTAGATCTGATTTTATATGAATTAAATATAACCAAGAAATTGAAAATGAAATGCTTTCAGCTCTAATGCTACAAACATTTTCACCTTAATCTTTCAAGCTTTATATTGCTTTTAATATATCAACACAGTTGAAATTCAGAAACAGAAATACACATGTTGCCAGACCTAGACTTTTATTCCACTAGGGACTTCATTAGTAGATATCTTCTCTTCAAATTTGACACTTGAGGGTTTTAAGGCTCTCCAGTTTACTAATTAGCTCATCCCCAAGGAGCATGTTTCGCATTGCTTAAACCTTTTTAGCTTTTATTGATAAGGGTATTTGCACATAACTGTGCTCAGTTCCATGTAACTAAATCCCTAGTCACATTTGAGGACAAGCACTTTAGGACACATTAGAAACCCTGTTTAATGATTCCTTTCTCATATTTTTGTGTATTTCCTTATGTGTAGACAATTTGTCTTATTTTGTCTTTTATCCAGCTAAGCATATTATGTTAAGTGCTCCCTTCAGTCTTCACCTTAACTACATAAAAATAAACTCAATTGTGCTTGATAAATTCTCAACTTAACCTTACCTATCGGCATATTAATTACTATAGAAATCTTGGACAGGGACCTTCAGTCATCAGATGATAGTCTAGGAATAAGTGAGCTTCAAAGTTAAGTAAACACAATTAATTTTATAAATTCGGTTTCCCTTCTCTTTTTTCTGTGAGCTAATATGGTACTATGTTTCATTTGAATTGTTTTTATATAGTTATTGCCAAAGTCATATCTTTAATGAAGAGCAACTGATGTTGAATTCACAGTAAAACACTATATTAGGTGCTTTCCAGAGCTGCATGTTTGCTTTACTCTCTTCTGTCACCAGCTGATCCCACTGAAACTGTGTCAGAGATGAGCTACTATGGGGTATCACTATCCCTTTCTTCTCTGTTACTTATGCCGACTCTCCGCATTTCTCCTCTCTTTTCTCAGAAGCATAGGAAATTTATTTTTCTATGAATTGGTTTGGGCCATGTCCCTTTTATAAAAACCTTCAAAAATTTTCCATTGTATTTATGGAAGAACCAAAATCTTTTATATACTGCTATATCAATTTAAATGTGACCTGAGATTGTCTCACAATATCAATTGGCAACCTAAGTTAGGATACAAATAAACCAAAACCAAATTTAAGATTATAATAAATAGTAGTGCAGTCAAGCCTCAGAAACCGATGCATTTGACCATGCTCAGGTAAAGCAACTGTCTCACCACACCATGCTCCAATAAGGAAGACATCTGGGACTGACTGTTTAGGTGACTAATCTGCTTTGATTATGTAGCTCATCTGTGGAAGCTTACTGAGCCTTCTGCTGGTGGATCTTACTAAACTCTTCTGGTTCTGAATGCTATCTAGTTCATGACTCCTATTTGTTCAGACAAGCTCATCAAAATTAATTCCTCTGAAGCTTTGCTTTTAAAATGTCCTATGAACCTTCAGTTGTTCCTCTTTGTCTCCTCTTCTTCATCATTAATGAAGAAATTGCCCCACTACCTACCTCTTAATGCCTTGAACATATGAGAAAGCTTTCCATATTACAGACCTTTGTGCAGATTGCTTTCTCTGCTGTAGTTGTCACACACACATAAAGTCCTAATCATTTTGCAGAACTCAGATGAAGTATTTTTGTCTTCTCAATCTAAATTTTAGTTTACATTTCAAAGAACTTTATCTTTTCATTAAAGAATTGGTCAGACTATTGACCATATATTCACTTGTGAAATGTAGCTTAAAATTTACTTCTTGCATAAGGATATAAACTCTGTAAGTCCATTGTACCTTTGAATAACTTTGGCATATCAATATAGAATACATAGACTGATAAGTCACAATCCAACACACTGAGTGTCACATAATTTATCAATCTATTTGGTATTTAAATCTATTTGGTATTTAAACCAGAGATTAACCTATGGTTATTTACAAATCATTTTAGCTATTTTATAATTTATTTGTTCCTCTACCAATCCAGAGTTTGTAACAAGAATGCCTTACCTGTATTATCAAAAGTTTCTAGCTATTCATTTCACATTTTTTAAAAAATGTATCTATGCAGCAAAAGAACATGACTAGTGAATCATATTCATGATCTCATATGACAGAAGATATATTTAACTAGTAAGACTGATGGAAAATATTTTTGTCAAACATTCTCTTTGCATGACACAAGATATGATCCTAAGAAAGGACATTCAGGCTCATTACCTTCCTGCTGTTCTTCAGATAGTTTCACACCATACTAAAAAGGTAGTTCATTGGGATCTTGAGACTCTATGATTTCCTGCTCCAAAATATTTTTTCTATATTTTTATAGCTTTATACATTAATTTAAAGGCTTCTTTTTTGTACCATCAGAAAGGGACCGATTATACCCTTGGAATTCAAATCTTTGTGAATTCTGACACTCAAGTTGTGGAATCAATTTCTTTGTATGGACACTTTCTCTTAAAATGGAATTTTAAAATAATGTCTGATTGAAGCTTTAGTAATACATAAAAAAGTGCTTAAATGATAAGTTGGGTTGAAGAAAATGAATTATTTACTCATAATTCTTAAAAACGCTGATTTTCAGTTCTGTTCCCAGGCAATTTCCCTCATTGTCTAAGATAAATATTCTGAGGAAAAAGACATTATTAATGACTAAAAACAACAGCAAAAATCTGTCAGATGTTTTAGGACTTTTGACATTGTTCATTTTTTTCTAAGTAATATATCATCAGGACATGACTGGCTGCACTTTCTTATTGAAGATTTTGACTGTATGGTGTTGCCAGCCAGCTTCCCTTTTCACATAGGTTATTTTGATTCTGCCAATCCCATTCCAAGAAAATTACCTATTGCTTTTGGTATCCATTTACTGGCCTTATGGATTGCATTTGTGGTTGATAGTCTATTAAATTACTGTGCAGATTGGATTCAGGCCAGTGGTTAAAATATTTCTATTAGACTCCAGCAGTATACGTGTATCTCTTACAAATTCACACACCTTTCTTATCATTCCGTTTCATTCTGGCTGGGGAGGCAGAATTGGGCGCACACTCAATTTCACAGGTGCACATCAGCTGGCAATTTTTAAGAGCTGAATGTTTAGGAACAGAGAATTGCAGCTATGGTCAGTATTAAGGTTTGTGTATCACTTGATTGCCATCAACGGAGACTACATTTCACTTTGATACAAATTGCAATAGAGAAGTTCCCACCTGTTTAAATATTGAAATGCATATTTTTGTTATTCATTATGGAGATTTTAGTGTGATTATTTATTTTGTACTTTCTTTTGGCTTCTTTGAAAAGGAAACATGAAATTCTCCCTCCTACATTTACACCAAATAGCTCACTATTCTATCAGAAGTAGCTATCATATTATTGTTTTGAGAGTCAACCTTCGGTTATGGGCACAAAAGTCATTTCTACTTATAAGTGACGTGTCTAAGTCTGATTATGTACTCGTACTTTTGATTTCCTGAAAATCTTGTTTTCCCACTGTGAGAAATACCTGATGGTCACTATAAGTCCATCTCTTCTGTTATTTCATTGCAAATCATATTTGGTGTTGAAATACCTCCTAGTGATATTTTACTGACTCCTTAATTTGTCTTGTGATTTCCCAGGGATGTAATCACTGTGATGAATGTGTATGCAATATAAATCATTAAATTGTTGCTATTGAAAATAGTGACAACTTGATATTCAAGAATTAAAAATGTATCACAGCTGAACCTTTCACCATTTGGCTACTCTTGGCTCCATCATAAGGTCTTTTCCCCTTAGAAATTATACGAAAAATTGTCCGTGCCACCTTCACCATATTAAGGTATGTCCACATAATTGATAAAATATCACTTCTGAATGTGTCTATGAAGATGAAACCAAAATTGATTATGAAGCCAATCTAGTGACATTGGGCATCATCGAATCTGTTGAGGATTAAAAAAAAGAGCAAAAAGATGGAAGAAAGGCGAGTCTGTCCTCTTCTGACTTCAGACATTGAAGCTTTTAAATTTTAGACCGTTGGGCTATGGATATTGCAGTATAACTATATTAAGAAATCTCTTGAGTATGGTGCACATCTATAATCCCAACACTCAAAAAGGCTGAAGTGAGAGGATCATGAATTTAAGGCAAGGGCATGCTTTGTAGAGTAAGATCTTGCTTCAAGCAACCAAATAAACAGAAAAGAAATTGTATTAAGAAAAAAGAAGGCTTGAATTGTTCTACTTAGAACCCAGGGACAAAATTGTACTGGAAATAACAGGAATGTGGTACTACCTGATAAAATGTTGGTTGGAGAGGTCTTAAAGGCCCCAAAACTTTATAGGCTTTTGTGAAATTGTCACTAAGACCCTATTACTGAATAGGCAACACAAATTGGTTACAGTACGTGGGTTAAATATATCAGCTGAAACTGGTCTGAGGACTTTCTACTTGCTGTATAGTTTACACAGCACCAAGGAATACTGTAGAAGCTGCTGGCGAAGAGAAATAAGCACAAGCCCCATAAAGGGCATGAGATATGTAAGATGCAATACAAATCATCATGGCAACAGGTAAGTACCAGTGTAATAGTGGCATGAGCACCAAAGAGACAATCAACAGCTTTCTGATTGGACTCCAGACCTGCTTGTCAGAATGGTACCCATCCCTGTGACTCAATGAACAAAAACCTAAAAATGTAAGGAAAATAGATTAGTAGGGAAGACAGCCAATAAACCTATAGGAAAACAATATATCAAACTGTTCTGTAGCTATTATTATACCCATAAAATGGAAACTCACAGTGGAAACCTTTGGGTCTAAAACTGGATAAGTGAAGGAAAAATGCACATATAAGTGGGGTGGCCTGAAGAGAAGTAACTTGTTATATTTTGGAGGCCTGAGCCCCCACAAGAGTAGACAAGCCAGAATGAACTCTGAGGTTCATAGAAATATAGAGGTTGAAGGGTGGGAGGGTGCGAGAGGGAATGGTGAAGGTAAGCGAGGGAATGGAAGGGAGGAGAGAGGGAGGAAAGTTAGGATGAATACTCAATATGCTTGTAAAAGTAGAAAAAATTAAAAAAAAAGACAAAGACAAAAACAATTTTTGGCAGTATATCTCAAGAAATTTTAACAAAGACCTCTGAGATTTATTTATATATTTTTTATTAACTCCGCTAATACAAACTTAATAGGTACACAGGTTCCCTCCCTTCCTCGTCCTCCCCCCACCCCTCTGCTCACCCTCCCCTCACCCCTCCCTCCCCACCCCCCAGTGCTTCCCCTCCCCCAAACCCTGGAGAATCCTTTAATGTGCATGCCTGACTGTCCTCTGGGTCCTCCTCTCCGATGACATACAAGGACCCAGCGGCATTTCCCTGAACCCTTTCCTGTGTTCCCCTTAAGCATAGGAACACTACTGTGGCTGTCAATCCCTTGCCTCCAAGGATCTTGGTGCTTTTAGCAAATGCTAGACTTTGTGGGGACAATAGAGTGTTGGACATTGCTCAGGGCATGTAAAGTCCAATTATGATTGCTTCGGCCCAAACTTGTGTGGAGTGTCTTGCATATCATTGCTCCTCCCATCCTTGTGCTCTTACACTCTTACCGCCCCCTCTTCCGCAAATTTCCCTGAGCTTCAGGATGGGGAGAGATTAGGCTGGCCTAGTTCTAGGTGGTTGATATAGAGTCTCTGAAGTTCTGGATTATGGTTTGTTGATTTTCTTTTGCAGTTTTGCTGCTCCTGCAATGCCCTTCACTCCATCCTGATGGGCACTGTATGTCACCCCCTGGCCAGAGACAAAAAGCAGTTAAACTGGAGTCTTGTTATAATAGCACATTCAAGGGTAGATGTAATAAAAGTAGGAAACTTCAGTGAGGGAGGGGTCAATCACCCATTTGCAAAATGGTTACTTATTATCTGCCAGACTATATGCCCTCCCCTTCTGGTGAGAACACATCCCCTCAGTTGTAGATGATCAGGAATGAAAAGTCTGTGAACTTAACCAGATGTCTCATTGCTTACTCGCAGTCTTTGATGGAGGCCTACTTTCTCTACTGTTACATGGTCCCCTCTCTCCTTGTTTCTGGTGTGGCCCTCCTACCCCATCCCACCTGTTCATACTCCTTGCAATTACTGTATTAAAGAGATTTATCGTTGAGTGTCTCTAGGTGAGCTGGGTGGGTTTGGTACTAGGAGCCACTTATGAGAGAGTACATATGGTGCTTAATTTTCTGGGTCTGGGATACTTCACTCAATATAATTGTCTCTAATGACATCCATTTCCCAGCAAATTCCAGTACTTCATCATTTTTTATGGCTAAGTAGTACTCCATTGTATAGATGTACCACATTTTTCTTATCCACTCGTCAACTGTTGGACATTAGGGTTGATTTCATGACTTTGCTATTGTAAACAGTGCTGCTATGAACATGGTCGCACTTGTACTATTGAGGTGGACCTCTGCTGCATGGGGGGTTATTCCCAAAAGTGGAATTGCAGGGTCACATGGCATTTCTTTAAGAATCTCCAGACAGCTTGCCAGAGTGGGTGTATGAGCCAGCATTCCCACCACCAATGGAGGAGAGTTCCACTCTCTCCACATCCTCTCCAGCATTTGGTGTTGTTTGATTGTGGATTTTTGCCATAATGACCAGGGTGAGATGATATCTCAGGAAAGTTTTGATTTGCATTTCCCTGATGGCTAAGCAAATGGGGCATTTTGTAAGATATTTGTTAGACATTTTAATTTCATCCCTGGTAAAGTTTCTTTTAAGTTCCAGGGCCCATTTTTTAATTGGGCTATTAGTTTCCTTGGTATTTAGTTTTCTAAGTTCTTTGTGCACTTTGGATAATAGAGCTCTATCAGATACATGGTTAGTGAAGATTTTCTCCCATTCTGTGGGTTGCCTTTGAGCTAGTGTTACAATCTCTTTATCTGAACAGAAGCTCTTTAATTTCGCAATATCCTAACTGTTGAGAGTTGGTAGCAGTGACTGAGCCATTGGATGTCTGTTTAGGAACTGTTGGCCTAGCCCAATCAGCTCAAGGGAATTCCCTACCCTTTCAACTATGGTTTTTATAGACTCTGGCCTTATATCAAGGTCCTTTATCCATTTGGAATTAAATCTTGTACAAGGTGACAAGTCCGGGTCCAGTTTTAATCTTCTGCATGTGGAGATCCAGTTTTGCCAGAACCATTTATTGAAGATGCTGTTCTTTTTCCATTGGATTCTTTGGGCCCCTTTGTCAAAGACCAAATGGCTGTAGTTTTGTGGGCTTATATCTGGGTCTTCAACCCTTATCCATTGATCTGTGTGTCTATTTTGGAGCCAGTATCAGGCTGTTTTTACAACTATGGATTTGTAGTATAGACTAAGATTTGGTATGGTGATACCTCCAGCAGTGTTTTTGTTACTCAGGATTGTCTTTGCTATCCTGGGTCTTTTTGCCTCCATATGAATTTTGAGATTGTTTGGTCAACTTCTTTGAAGAATTGCTTTGGGATTTTAATTGGTATAGCATTGAATTTGTATATTGCCTTTGGTAGGATGGTCATTTTCACGATGTTGATTCTGCCAATCCAGGAACAAGGGAGGTCTTTCCAGCTTCTGGTGTCTTCTGCAATTTCTTTAGGGTTTTAAAGTTTTCATTGTAAAGGTCTTTTACCTCCTTGGTTAGGTTTATACCAAGATATTTCATTTTTTTAGGGGCTATAGCAAATGGGATTGTTTCTCTTAGGGCTTTTTCACTTCTTTCATTCTGGTCATATAGGAAGGCCTCTGATTTTTGCACATTTATTTTGTATCCTGCCACCCTGCTGAACTTCTCAATTAGTTCCAGGAGCTTCCTGGTGGAGTTTTTTGGATCACTCAGGTATAACATCATGTCATCTGCAAATAGGGATAGCTTGACTTCTTCCTTGCCAATTTGAATCCCTCTTATGTCCCTTTCTTGTCTTATGGCTTCAGCTAAGACTTCAAGTACAATATTGAATAGAAGTGGTGAGAGTGGACAGCCTTGTCTAGTTCCTGATCGAAGTGGGAATGCTTCCAGTTTTTCCCCATTGAGTATAATCCTTGCTTTAGGCTTGTTCTATACAGCTTTTATTATATTGATAAAGGTTCCTTCCATTCCTACTGTCTCTAGCGTTTTGAAAGGCTATTAAAAGGCTGTTGGATCTTGTCAAAAGCTTTTTCTGCATCCATCAAGAGTATCATGTGGTCTTGGGCTTTGGACTGGTTTATATTATGAATGACATTCATTGATTTGCGCATGTTGAACCAACCTTGTGTGCCGCGGATAAAGCCTACTTGGTCCCCGTGAATGATCTTTTTGATATGTTTTTGAATGCGATTTGCTAAGACTTTGTTGAGAATCTTTGCATCTGTGTTCATCAGAGAGATCGGCCTATAGTTTTCTTTTTTAAGTGAACCTTTATTAGGTTTTTTGATTGAAACGATATTAGCTTCATAGAAGGAATTTGGTAGTGTTCCTTCCTTTGCTATTTGATGGAACAGTTTGTGTTCCTTCCTTTGCTATTTGATGGAACAGTTTAAGCAGTATTGGTGTTATTAACTCCTTAAATGTCTGGTAGAACTCTGTGCTGAATCCATCTAGTCCAGGACATTTTTTGGTAGGACTTTTCGAGATTACTTCCTCAATTTCCTCATATGTTATAGGACTATTTAAATAATTCACAACTTTTTGATTCAATTTAGGTCTGTTGTGTTTACTTAGAAATTCATCCATCTCTTTTGTGCTGTCATATTTCACAGAATACAAGTTTTTGAAATATGATGTTATAATTCTCTGGATTTCTTGGGTATCAGTAGTGATAACTCCATTTTCATTTCTAATTTTATTAATTTGGGTTTTCTCTCTCTTGCTTTTGGTTAATTTAACTAGGGGTGTATCAATCTTATTGATTTTTTCAAAGAACCAGCTTTTTGACTGGTTAATTTTCTCTATCGTTTTCCTAATCTCGATTTCAGATATGTCTCCCCTTATTTTGCTAATCTCGTCTCTTCTACTGCTTTTGGGATCAGATTGCTCTAGTTTTTCTAAAGCTTTAAGCTGCATTGTTAAGTTGTTTATTTCTGATGTTTCCATATTTTTGATGTAGGCATTAAGAGCTATGAACTTATCTCTTAGGACAGCTTTCATTGTGTCCCAGAGATTTTTGTAAGTTGTATTTTCATTATCATTCACTTTCAGGAAATCTTGAATTTCCTTTTTAATTTCTTCCTGAATCCAGTTCTCATTCAGCATCATATTGTTAAGTTTCCAGGAGTTAGTGTATTTTCTGTCTTTTGTTGTGTTGTGAATGTCCAGCTTTAGGCCGTCGTGGTCTGATAGGGCACAGGTTAGAATTTCAACTTTTTTGTATATGTGGAGATTCATTTTGTGGCCCAATATGTGATCTATTTTGGAGAAAGTTCTGTGTGCTGCTGCGAAAAATGTGTATTCTTTGGTGCGTGGATGAAAATTTCGATAGAGATCTGTAAGGCCCATTTAAGGGTTTGATTAAGTTCCAAAGAGTCTCTGTTTATCTTTTGACCTGTTGATCAATCTCATGTAGAGAGGGCAGTGTTGAAATCACCAAGAATTTTCTTTTGGGTGTTGATTTCTCCCTTTAGACACTGTAGGATTTTCTTAATGAATGTGGAGGGGCCCGTATTGGGTGCATATATGTTTAGTATTCTGAAGTCTTCCTGGTGAATTGTACCTGTGACTAAAATGTAGTATCTATCTGTGTCTCTTATGATTTTTTGGGTTTGAAGTCCACATTGTCCGACAGCATAATTGCTACCCCTGCCTGTTTCCTAGTTCCATTAGATTGCAGAATTTTGGACTAGCCTTTCATTCTTAGGATGTGCCTATCTTTTGTGGTGAGATGAGTTTCCTGAAGGCAGCAGATTGATGGGTTGTGATTTTTAATCCAAGTTTGTAATCTGTGTCTCTTAATTGGTGAGTTAAGCCCATTGACATTTAACGTTACAATGGAAAAGTTATTTTTTATGTTTAGTGGATTTTGTAAGCTTATTGTTTTACATTTATATTGTTGTGGTATTATACTTCCCTTCTGTCCTCCTGGATACACTTGTTCTTTTCTTCAAGTTTGCGTATCATTTCTAGCATTTTTGAAGGCTTGGTTTGGTAGACATGTATCCCTTCAAGGTGTCTTGCCCTGGAAAATTTTTCTTTTTCCCTTGATCATGACAGATAGTTTTGCCGGGTATATCAGTCTGGGTTGGCATTTTTGCTCATTTAATACTTGAAGTATGTCTCTCCAAGCTCTTCTTGCTTTTACTGCTTGCATTGAGAAGTCATTTGTTATTCTAATAGGTTTACTTTTAAAAGTGACTTGCTTTTTTTCTCTTGAAGCTCTCAGCACCTTTTCTTTGTCTTCAATGTGGAGTGTTTTGACGATTATTTGCTGTGGCGATTTTCTATTTTGGTCATATCTGTTTGGAGTGTGAAATGCCTCTTGTATTTGGATGGGCCTCTCATTCTTCAGTTGAGGGAAGTTTTCATTTATGATAATTTGAAAAATTTCCTCAGGTGTGGTATTTTGAGATTCTTGCTTTGGTATTCCATGAATGGGCAAGTTAGGCTTCTTCAGGGTGTCCCATATCTCTTGAATGTTCCTCTCAAATATCTTTTTGGCTTTAACAATCTCTTCCAGTGAGCTGGTTATTTCTCCCATTTTGTCTTCAAGATCTGAAATTCTATTTTCTGCTTCGTTAGTTCCGCTGATAAGACTCTCTGTTGAGTTTTGGTTTAAATATAGCTTGTCTTTTAGTTCAGTTTTAAACTCTGCTTGAGTCTGTTTTACCTGCTCTATGCCTATTTTTGTTTCTTGAACTGTTTTTCTCAACTCCTCCAAATGCCTGTTGTGTTCCTGTTCAAAGTGGTTGATTCTGTTGTTTAACTCCTCTTGGATTTCCTCTTTCATAGTATTAATCATGGTAATGATCATACTTTGAAAGTCGTTGTCTTGGGTCTGGCTTTCTTGGCTGTTTTCTGTGAATTTGTTCTGGTTGGAATCCATCATCAAGGGGTTAATTCTTTCAGTGGGAGATTGGACTTCTTGGGTTTTGTTTCTCATGAATCTGCACTTTGACTTGGGCATTGTTGTTTTGTCTTCTAGGGCTTTTCAGTTTCTGTGTGTTTTTGACTGATTTAGTTTGTATTCCTACATTTGGGTAGTTATTACTAGAGCTTGCCTTGGGGTTGGGTATGTTTGTCTTTTATTATTGTTATTTACTAGTTGAAGCTGTTAGGTTGTTAGTACATCAATTAAGTCAGGTTAAGTAGACAAGGGGTGAATATTATTATGATAGTGCACTTTTACGATGTAGTATCTTGGTGATATGTGAGGGTGAGTGGTATGATCCCTGGAGTTGTGTTTTTGGGGTGGCTTTATGGAAAAGTTAATCTATAGTGATTAATATTAGAAAGGAACAGTAAGGTGAAAAAAAAGGAGGTACTTATCTTTGGGGTGGATGTGAAGAATCTCTCCCATGTGATAGGATGATTGTAGAGGTTTACAGATGTATGGCCTTTGACCCTTAGAACTTTGCTTGAGTTTTCCTTGGACTCTATTGAATTCTGAGTATCAGTGTGTCTTCTGTAGACCACGTGCATGGGTACCCGGTGGGCAAGAGAGCAGAGGGGCTGATGTTGATGGCAGACTTCTTCACCCAGGACCTGGGACTTGGCTTATTGCCCCACCAAACTCCAGGGATGGAGGAAAGTGAGCATGTCCTGTCCAATTGGGCAGACAGGCAGGCAGGAGGGAGAAAGGGGCCTCGGGCCTGGGGCGTGGCCCAGTCCAAAACCGGACAGGAGGGCGACCTGGGCGGGGACTCACCTGGGGGCCTGGCAGAGGGAGGCATGGTAGGGTGGACAAAGGTGGCGCCGGAAGGAGAAGGGGTTCCGGGGTCCCGGGGTCCCGGGGTCCTCGGGGTCCCGGGGTCCCGGGCTAAAGCCCGAGGCAGCCTGGGTGCCGCGGGGACGAGGGGCAAATTGGGCAGGGCGAGGCTGGGCGGAGATTCACCTGGGGGCCTGGCGGAGCGGGGAGCGGGGAGCAGGTGGGGCGGTCGCGTGGACAAAGGCGCGGGGGAGGGAGAAGGGGTCCTAGGTTCCCGGGCGTGGCCCAAGCCAAAGCCCCGATTTATTTATATCTTAAGTTTGAATTTGTTTTCAAGTTTTTTTAGGAAAAATCTAAAATTTCTTTTTCTAAAAGCCTTTAGAACAAAGAATTCGGTAATACTTATTTTTTAACCTTTTTTTTTAATGTTGCATACATGAATATAGTAACTTTATAATATTTTCAACCCTTAGTACCAAAACCCAACCCCCTCCTTTTCCCTTTACAAACCTTCATCTCCCCTACCAGACTCCCTTCTATATTCAAATCTTTTCTCTTGTGCAGTCCACTGTGTTTCATCAAATCTGTGATGACTTATGCCTAACCGATTCATGCCCCAGTAAGCATCCTAGATCATTAGGTACACCTTGAGGAAAGCATCCTCCTTTTATTCCCCATCAGCATTAATCCTCATCAGTCTCTCAGAGAGGTGAGGCGCTAGAGATCTTTCTCACATTATGATGAGATGTTGATAAGACAGCTTTCATGCAATTCTTGTGTAAGTACACTTACCTGCCATGACGTCTTGTATATTACGACTAGTTCATGTCCAGGAAGTAATGCATGGCCCACCACCTTCCATTTAAGATCTTGCAATCTTGCTGTCCACTCTTCTGTGATATTCCCTGACTCTTAGGGTGGGTGTGGATGAGGTTTATATGTCCTGTTAGGGACAAGCAGTCTTCAGATCGTTATTTTTTGTATTTTTGCAAGTCATACTTTTCAATAATAAACACGTTCTGTTGTAGAAGAGGGTTTCTAGGTTGAGTGCTGAGTTCTTGCCAATCTATGAATATAAAAGCTATTTACAGAGAAGTTTGGTGTACTGTCTTCCTATCCAAAGATTCATCGTTTCTTCTTCCCTGGTGACCTATTTTCTTCCCTTTTATAGGTTCTTGTTCTAGTTAACAGTAACAGGAATGAATTTCATTATGACAAATGGGCCTTATCTGTAAAATCAGAAAGTTGTTGGTTGTTTCCTTGATGTCGTGTCTTTATTACACTGGTGGTTACCTGTTGCCATGGTGATTTTTTATTGTAATTTACAGATCTCACAAACTTATGAGACCTTTGATTATTTTTCTCTCCCAGTAGATTATACAGCATCCTTGGCACTGTGTAAACTATCCAGCAAGGAGCAAGCTCTCAAACCAGTTTCAGTTGGTATATTTTACCCATGTCCTGTGATCCATTTGTGTTGCATCTTCAGTAATAGGTTCTTACTGTCAGTATTTTGGAGGGCAACCAAGAGCAGTGGCAAAATCCCATAATGTTTGCAGGGGTGGAGTGGGGGACTTTGAGACCTCTATGACCAAGAACTTATCAGAAATGTCACATTCTTACTACTTATAGTTTTAATAGTCACTTGGTTCTAAGTAGACCAACTCCAGGGCATTTTTTGTTTTGCTTTGTTTTCTTTTCTCTGTGCTCCTCTGCATAGGGACTGTCCACTCTTGTCCCTTTTCTAAAAGGATTTATTTTGACATATTGATAACAAGGGATGTTCCTATTGAGTTCCATTCCACAATCTTAGGATTTTTCTTTAAGTCTCTCAACCCCTTCTATATTCCATCCCCTCATGTCACACCCTAGGTATTTTTCCCACTATTCCCTCTCTCACACTGGTTGCCATAGTATCCTATATCACCCACTTCAAAGGTTTTACCTAACCATTTCTTCCCACTTTCCTACTCATTGATACCTTTCTAATTTTCTGACTCTTATAGTACTTCCAAACCAAGTCCTTTTTTCAGGAGATCAATGATAGCATCTATATACAAGACAGAGCATGTTGCATTTGTCTTTGTGTGTCTGAAATACCTAACTCAATATTATATTTTTGAGTTCCATCCATTTACCAGCAAATTCTATAAAATCTTTCCTGATGGTAGAATACCATTGTGTATATGTACCACATTTTCATGAACCATTCCTCTGTTGATGAGCATGTTGAGTGATGCCATTTCCTCACTGTTGAATGACTATAGATGAACAAGTGTGTTTGTAGTAAGATGTACAGTCTTTTGGGAATATTCCTGGAAGTGGTAAAGGTGAGTCATATGGTAGTTCTATTTGTAGTTTTTATGGAACCTTCATACTAATCTCCAAGGGGCTGCACTAGATTAAATAAAATAAAAACAAAACACTGCTGAAAGAAATTAAAGCAGATACTAGAAGGTGGAAAGACCTTGCATGCTCATGGATCTATAGGCTCAATATTGTGAAAATGACCATCCTACCAAAGGCAATATACAGATTCAATACAATCCCCTTCCAAATTCTGAAGTAATTCTTCAGAGAACTGGAAAAAGCAATCTCAAATTTCATATGGAAAGTCATGAGAATGCAGGTTTATACAACCACTCTGGCAAGCTGTCTGGCAATTTTTAAAAAAGTTAAAGATTCAAATGCCATATGACCCTGCTATTCCACTTTTGGGAATAATCCCCCATGCATCAAAAATTCAACTCGATAGCACAAGCATGACCATGTTCATAGCAGCACTGTTTACAATAGCAAAGTCATGGAATCAGCCCAAATGCCCAACAGTTGATGAGTGAATAAGGAAAATGTGGTACATTTATATAATGGAATACTACTCAGCTATGAATTAATGAAAATTTCCAGAAAATGGATGGAATTAGAAAATATTATATTGAGTGAAGTATCCCAGACACAGAAAATTAAGCACTATATGTATTCTCTAATAGGGTGGATCCTAGTACTAAATCCACTTAGAGACACACTCAAAGATGGATCTCTGTAATATCTACAGTAATTGCAAAGATTATAGACGGGAGGGAAGGGTTAGAAGGGTCCCTGCCAACAATGGGGAGAGAGAGGATCATGCTACAGTGGAGAAAATAGGCCACCATCAAAGACTGCAAGTAAGTAATGAGATATCTGGTTAAGCTCACAGACTTTCCTTCCTGGTCACTTGCAACTGTTGTGGTGTGATCTCACCAGAAAAGGAAGGCATACAGTCTGGCAGATAGAAGGTAACCATTTTGCAAATGGGAGACAGACCTCTCCACTCACTGCAGTCTCCTACTTTTATTCCATCTACCTTTGAATCTACTCTTATAATAAGAATCTATTTTAATAGCCTTTTATCTCTGGCCACGGGGCGACATCCAGTACCCATCAGGATGGAGCTAAGGGTGGTGCAGGAGCAGCAAAACTGAAAAAAATCAACAAACCACAATTGAGAACATCAGAGACTCTATATCAACCACCTGGAACCAGGCCAGCCTAATCTCTCCCCATCCTAATGCTCAGGGAAATTTGCGGAAGAGGGGTAAGATTGTAAGAGCCTAAAAATGGGGAAGAGTTACAACATGCAAGATACTCCATGCAAGTTAGGGCTGAACTAATCATAATAGCACTTTGCATGACCTGCCCAATAACCAACATATCATTGACCCCCGCCAAAGTCTAGCATGGATCACAGGCACTAGGATCCTTAGATGCAAGGGATTAACAGCCACAATAGTGTTTCTATACTAAAGGGGAACACAAAAAAGTACTCTAAGCAATGCTACTGAGTCCTTATACCTCATCAGAGAGGAGGACCCAGAGGGAATTTTGACATGCACACTAAAAAATGCTCTAGCGATGGGGGGGGGCGGGGAGGCACATTGGGGAAGGAGGGAGGGAGGAAAGGGGAAAAGGGGCAAAGAAACAAGGGGATCCACGGAGGGGTGGAGGGAGGGAGGGGAATGGGGTACCTATCAAGATTGTATGAGTGGAAAAAAATAAATATTAAAAAAGACACAAATTATCCAAAACATTCTTGAGAAATAAAATATTGGAGAGATATTATTACACCAGATTTTTTTATTTTAAATAATGTATTTTTTTTCCACTCGTATAAACTTAGTAGGTACCCTGATCCCCTCCCTCCTCCCCCCCCTTTTCCCCTTCCTTTCCCCTCTCCCTCTTTCTCCCAGTGCCCCTTCCCCCATCCCTGGAGCATCCTTTAATGCATTACACCATTTTTAAACTATACAACAGAAGTATAGTAATAAAAACAGATTGGAACTGACACAAAAACATACATCAACCAATGTATTAAAACAGAAGCCTAGATATAAGCTCCCACACATATGTGTAATCATATTCACTTGATTTTTAACAAAGGTGCCAAACAGAAAACATAGCATCTTCAGCCAAAGTATTTTATTTTCTTTGAGGCTATAATGAATGGGATTGATTCCCTCATTTCTTTCTCAACTTGTATGTCTGTGGTATATAAGAAGGCTGCTGACTTTTGATTGCTGATTTTGTAGCCTAACACTCTACTGCAAGTGTTTTCTCACTGTTGTTATTGGAGGTGAAAGTAAATCTGGAATAAAACTTCAATTATTTCTAGCCTGAATCAAATTTAATTCATACAGTAGTATTATCTACCTTGAAGTTTTCCAGCACTTTCCAGCTTAGCAATCTAATTAGGTCAATTATATTGAAAGGAGTCCATTTTAACTCCAGATTTTAGCATAGAATTATAGTGCTATGAAATCAGCCAATAAAATTAAAAATGGATATGATGAATATTGTGTGACTGTGTTTTTGATATAATTTTAATTGTGACTATGGGTTATTTGAAGAAAGATGAATTTTTAAAGATGTACTTTATCAGTATTCAAGAAAAATGAGAAATAACTCGTTTGTCCAATATTCTGGGTTTGTTGTTAACACATTAAAAATTGACTTTCTTTAGTACAGCCTCCAGTAATTAGTTACAGGTATGTGGATGATGAATAACCAGTAATTGTCTACTTAGATATGACAAGGAGTTTTATATACATTGTGCATCTTGGCAAAGAAAAAGTCTTATTCATTTTGGATTTTGGCAATGAAGATGTTTAAGAGGGAAAACTCAATGAATATTGAAATGCGGTACTTGTAAATATTTGATTGACAAATTAAAATTTCCTTATTGCTATATAGTTTCATCAGTTTGGCCACATTTTTAAAAGGCCCTATTCTAACATGATGTAGAATTTCAAAAGTACCTTTAAGAATTTTTGTATTATTTTTCTTATAGCAAATTAAAACATTACATGAAGAAAAAGCACTTCAATTCATATCTTACCAACCTCCAGGTATATTCCATATTAAGTACATTTCATTTTTTTCAGATTTATAACATGTTTTCCTTTCCTCTTTTCACCTTTTTTTCCACATATGGTGGTGGGGTATAGTTAGTAGATTCAGAAATCCAAAAAGAGAATTGAAAGACTTTTAAATAACCTTAATATCTGTGAAGAATGCATGAATATATATCAACTGTCATGGTGTTCTGAAACACTGATGTGAGTAGCAAAGTTTAGCAGCAAAAACAAAAACAAGAAACAAACAAATAAACAAAAACCCAACAGGTAAATTACATCAAAGTATTAAATGCCCTCTTTCAATCAAACGACAGAGAGACTTAAGTTGAGAAAACCATATTCTAGAAGTGTAAAGAGGAAATGTCAATACTGTTATTTGTATAAATACAAGAAAAACGAGAAAAGCAGTTAGTATTTGTTACATATTTTCCTCTCTTTTAAGCACTTCACATACCTTATTTCATGGAATGCTTATCTTATCTATATAATTAGTATCATAGTAAGAACAGATAGTTGCAGATCTGACATGAATAAATTTCTTTGAAATCCAAAATAAGGTGCTGAGGTGAGACCAGCTTGCATTTGAAAAAGAATGCTTCTGAATGCTTCCATCCAACTCAGAGTAATACTTACTGTGAAGAGTAGTTTCTTCCTCTTTCAAAAGAATCACTTAGAATTACTTGAATAATGAAAACATCTTATCATAGATACTTTTGTAATTCACTAATGTTTATGGTAATGCATTACTGATTATAGTCATGCATTCTAATTCCATGTAAAATTTTATTAGTTTGTTTAAAACTTTGACAAGAATGGGTTGTGAATTTTTTCCACTTTGAATTTCACTGATTCACAACATCTTTTGTTCCATTAAAAAGTCATTGCAGAATCTCTTTTAAAACACAAGCCATATCACTCTTACTCGGTTTTATTTATGTAGGTCATTGTAGAATAAATAATATTTCAGTGAGGTTTGTTCTGGCCTGATTTCTAATCTTGATCTTGCTGTATCTGCAAGTCACTCTGTTTCCTATTGTTTAGTGTAGTTATCTGCAAAATAAAGATTTTGATTAAAGACCTCTAAGGCACATTATCAACTCTGAATGGGACCCTGTGGTTCTTCTTTTAAAATAAGACAAAAAGTAGAAAAATTAAAAGGGGATATGTCTTCCCTAAGTTTCCACTCAGATAAATAAGATTAGAGTTGCACTGAGCATAAACACCTCTAAGTCATGTGTTTGAAAGCTATTATTCTTTCAGTTCTCTCTCTCTTTCTCTCTCTCTCTCCACCTGCTTTCTCATTGTGTGTGTGTGTATGAAGTTGAAACATTTGTTTTCATTTATGTATTTCCCTACTAAATATTTTAATGTGAAAGTACTTAATATGGTTGTTAAGAGAAACTCACTTAAAATGACTAGCTTTATTTATTACGTATCTAGGTGATAGAGAAACATATCAGGTTTGTTTTAAATTAATAATTCTTAATAGTTACTGAGTATCATCACTATATTAATTGTTTGGCATGAATGAGATCACTGATTCATAATAGTACCTCTTTGAAGTTCCTAATGAATAAATTGAGAGTATAGAACATTCACAGGCAACACTGACAGCAGAACCATGGCTGACTAAATCATGAGCCCCACTGTTATAATAAATTGTGTCTCCTATCTGAAGAGATCTTTCCTCCTTTTGCCATAATGGCCCTTGAGAATCCACTATGAAGTAAACCTCGTTATTTGCTCAATTACATTTTAAATATGCTTGGAAAGTGGATTTATTAAAATGACTAAATAAAAGTTATGATCTGAGGAATATCATTTTAAGATGAATCAGTCAAGAATCTGTCACTCATTTTTAGACAACTAGCTTCACAAATTCCCTACTTGCTTCCAACTTCATCTGTTGGGATAGCTGTTTTCGATCTACCATTTTCCAGGTCAAATATTATATCACAATCCAAAAGATCTTTTTTGACTCTATAATGATGCTTATCAGAATGTAGCAGGAAATGTTCTGTGAGCCATCTATTGCTTGAGGTTTGTAGGACAAAGATCACTGTGAGATTCTGGACTCAATGATACTGAAAAAAATAGCAAACATTTCAAACTATTTCTCAGGTACACATATTTTCAAAGTATGGTTTCTAAGTCACTCCATGGTATTTTCCAACTTTACCAAATCATGGCATAAAATGCAAGATCTATAAGTAAAACAGTTTCATAGACTGCATCTATGGGGGAAATTTTTGTGCCAAAGGAGGAAAGTATCCAATCCTCCAAATCTAAGTTAGATTCTAATTTAGCTTTACTGAACATGTTCTCCAATGATTTCACAGAGTAATCTGTTTGAATACACATCAGGAACAAATACCTTTCTCTTATTAGCACCTTCAAAACAATAATGAAGTTGAATATACTCTGCAGTTTGTTTTTCTGTGGGGGAAAGGCACACTTGAATATGAAAAATACTGTTGCAGTTTAATTTTGTAAAGGAAGCAATCACTTTTGTTTAGAATTGCAATAAATCTGTGATAGTTGCATAAAGTATTCTAAATTTTGGTTAAAGTAAAACACTGAAGACATCTGATTGAGAGCATAGGCATAAGCATAGGTATATTATACCTTAAGGAATGCAGAATCCCCTATCAAGAGGTAACTGACTTTTACCCAGTGTAACAAACCAAGGCTATTCAGCTACATTTTGGAGGAAGAAGAATTTTGCTTTCTCTATTGATATTTCATTTTGATTTTCTTCTTAAGGAATAATTCTAGCTCTAACTCAGAATTTGGAGTCCCTAGACTCCTGTAGTTATTGTCTATTCTTTTTTTAATACATTTTTTATTATTTCCCCTCATACAAACTTAATAGGTAGACCAGTTCCCTCCCTCCCTCCTCCTCCTCCTGAACGCCCTGCTCCCCCTCCCCTCCTTCCCCATCCCTCAGTGCCTCCCCCACAATTCCCAGAGAGTCCTTTATTGTGTATGCCTAACTCTCCTCTGGGTCTTCCTCTCCGATAATGTACAAGGACCCAGTGGTATTTCCCTGAACCCTTTCTCGTGTTCCCCTTAAGCATAGGAACACTACTGTGGCTGTCAATCCCTTGCCTCCAAGGATCTTGGTGCCTTTAGTTGATGCTAGATTTTGTGAGGTCAATAGTGTGCTGGACATTGCGCAGGGCATGCAAAGTCCAATTATGATTGCTTTGGCCCTAACTAGTGTAGAGAATCTTGCAAATCATTGCTCCTCCCATCCTTTTGCTCTTACAATCTTACTGCCCCCTCTTCCGCAAATGTCCCTGAGCTTCAGGATGGGGAGAGATTAGTCTGGCCTAGTTCTAGGTGGTTGATATAGAGTCTCTGAAGTTCTGGATTGTGGTTTGTTGATTTTCTTTTGCAGTTTTGCTGCTCCTGCAATACCCTTCACTCCATCCTGATGGGCACTGTATGTCACCCCCTGGCCAGAGACAAAAAGTAGTTAAACTGGAGTCTTGTTATAAGAGCACATTCAAGGGTAGATGTAATAAAAGTAGGAAACCTCAGTGAGGGAGGGGTCAATCACCCATTTGCAAAATGATTACTTTTTATATATCTGCCAGACTATATGCCCTCCCCTTCTAGTGAGCTCATACCCCCTCAGTTGTAGATGATCAGGAACGAACGTCTGTGAACTTAACCAGGTGTCACATTACTTTCTTGCATTCCTTGATGGAGGCCTATTTTCTCTGCTGTAACATGGTCCCCTCTCTCCTTGTGTCTGGTGTGGTCCTCCAACCCCATCCCTCCTGTTCATAATCCTTGCAATTACTGTATTACATAGGTTTACCTTTGAGTGTCTCAATGTGGGCTGGGTGAGTTTGGTACTAGGAGCCACCTATTAGGGAGTACATATGGTGCTTAATTTTCTGGGTTTGGGATACTTTACTTAATATAATTGTTTCTAATGACATCCATTTCCCAGCAAATTCCAGTAATTCATCATTTTTGATGGCTGAGTAGTACTCCATTGTAGAGATGTACCACTGTTTCCTTATCCACTCGTCAACTGTTGGACATTTGGGTTGATTCCATGACTTTGCTATTGTAATCTGTGCTGCTAGGAACATGGTCGTGCTTGTGCTATCAAGGTGAACCTCTGCTGTGTGGGGAGTTATTCCCAAAAGTGGGATAGCAGGGTCATATGGCATTTCAATCTTTAATTTCTTTATGAATCTCCAGACGGCTCGCCAGAATGGCTGTATGAGCCTGCATTCCCACCAGCAATGTAGGAGAGTTCCCCTCTCTCCACATCCTCTCCAGCATTTGTTGTTGTTTGTTTTGTGGATTTTTGCCATCCTGACCGGGGTGAGATGATATCTCAGGGAAGTTTTGATTTTCCATTTCCCTGATGGCTAAGGAAGTTTAGCATTTTTTAAGATATTTGTTAATCATTTTAATTTCATCCCTGGTAAAATTTCTTTTAAGTTCCAAGGCCCATTTTTTAATTGGGCTATTGTTTTCCTTGGAGTTTATTTTTCTAAGTTCTTTGTGCACTCTGGACAGTAGAGCTCTATCAGATATGTGGTTAGTGAAGATTTTCTCCCATTCTGTGGGTTGCCTTTGAGCTAGTGTTACAATCTCTTTATCTGAACAAAAGCTCTTTAATTTCACAAGGTCCCAACTTTTGAGAGTTGGTAGCAAGACTGTGCCATTGGATGTCTGTTTAGGAAATGTTGGCCTAGCCCAATCAGCTCGAGGGAGTTCCCTATCCTTTCAACTATGGTTAAGCCCATTGACATTTAATGTTATAATGGAGAAATTATTTTTAATTCTGGACATTTTTTATGTTTAGTAGATTTTGTAAGCATGTTTTTTTATATTTATGTTTTGGTGGTATTATACTTCCCTTCTGTCCTCCTGGATACGCTTGTTCTTTTCTTCAAGTTTGCATATCATTTCTAGCATTTTTTGAAGGCCTGGTTCGGTATCCCTTCAAGTTGTCTTTGTGCTGGAAAACTTTTCTTTCTCCCTCAATCATGACAGATAGTTTTGCCGGGTATATCAGTCTGGGTTGGCATTTTTGCTCATTTAATACTTGAAGTACGTCTCTCCAAGCTCTTCTTGCTTTTACTGTTTCCATTGAGAAGTCATTTGTTATTTTAATAGGTTTACCTTTAAAAGTGACTTCCTTTTTTTCTCTTGAAGCTCTCAGCACCTTTTCTTTGTCTTGAATGTGGAGTGTTTTGACTATTATTTGCCGTGGCCATTTTCTATTTCGGTCATATCTGTTTGGAGTGCGAAATGCCTCTTGTTTTGGATAGGCCTCTCATTCTTTAGTTGTGGGAAGTTTTCATTTATGATGAATTGAAATATTTCCTCAGGTGTGGTATTTTGAGATTCTTGTTCTGGTATTCCATGAATGCGCATGTTAGGCTTCTTCAGGGTGTCCCATATTTCTTGAATGTTCCTCTCCAGTATCTTTTTGTCTTTAACAATCTCTTCCATTGAGCTGGTTAATTCTCCCACTTTGTCTTCAAGGTCTAAATTCTATATTCTGCCTCATTTGTTCTGCTGATAAGACTCTCTGTTGAGTTTTGGGTTGAAGATCACTTGTCTTTTAGTTCAATTTTAAACTCTGCCTGAGACTGTTTTAACTGCTCTATACCTATTTTTCTTGAACTGTTTCTTGAACTGTTTTTCTCAACTCCTCCAGGTGCCTGTTGTGTTCCTGTTCAAAGTGGCTGATACGGTTGTTTAACTCTTCTCGGATTTCCTCTTTCATAGTATTAATCATGGTAATGATCATACTCTGAAAGTCGTTATGTTGGGTCTGGCTTTCATAGCTATTTTCTGTGGATTTGTTCTGGTCGGAATCCATCGCTATGGGATTGATTCTTTCGGTGGGAGATTGGTCTTCTTGGGTTTTGTTTCTTGTGGATCTGCACTTTGACTTGGGCATTGTTGTTTTGTTTTTTAGGACCTTTCAGTTTCTGTGTGTTTTTCACTGAACCGATGTAGTTGATATTGTTACACTTGCCAGTTATTACTAGTGCTTGCCTTGGATTGGGTATGTTTGTGTATTGTTATGGTTATATCCTAGATGAGGCTACTGGGCTGTTAGTACGTCAGTTAAGTAACCAGGGGGTGAATATTAGTATGGTAGTGCACTTTTACGATTAGTGTCTTGGTGAAATGTGAGGGTGAGTGATGTACTCCCTGGAGTGGTATGTTTTTGGGGTGGCTGTATGAGGAAGTTGATCTACAGCATTGATACTAGAAAGGATCAGTAAGGTGAAGAAAAAAAAAAAGGAAGTTCACTTATCTTTGGGCTGGATGTGAAGAATCTCGCCCATGTGATATAATGGTTGTAGTGGCCTGTGTTCCCTTTGTTCCTTAGAGTTTTGCTTGAGTTTCCTTTGGACTCTATTGAATTCTGAGTAGCAGTGTGTCTTCCGTGGCCAACGTGCGTAGGTCCCCGGTGGGCCAGAGTGGCAGAGGATCTGATGTTGATGGCAGAATTCTTCACCTGCAACCTGGGGGGGGGGTGGAGGCGCCTGGGGGAGGGAGGGCGTGAGCGGCTGGGGTCCAGGGCAGGGTCCGGGGGGCAAAGTCGGCGGCCGTGGGGGTGCTGCTGGCCGGCCGGGCAGCTCCGGGGTGGGGGGCTGGGCTGGGAGGGGCTCTCTCACTCGCTCTACTGTCTATTCTTATATGAGGCTAAAGGTGTCTTCTAAGACAGAAGCAGCTAATTTCTTAACCTGGTCACTCAGGTGAAATGACCAAGGCATAGCTCTCAGGTTTCCAGGAGCAGGAATTCCTTCTGATAGTGAAACTAGAGAGGATTGAGCCTAGAACCAGAAACTGGCACATCGACCCTAGGCCTAGTTCAGGAGGCCTCCACCTGCAATTTCGATGGTTCTTCTTCCAAGAGGCTACTGATGTCCTGGAAGGCCTAAGTAGAATCCAACTGATTTTACACTGAGGGCTATAGTCAAGGATGCACACCATGACTAGAGCTACTGGCCTTGGAGCAATTCTTGACTAGCTCATCCCATGGGATCCAGAGCAGGGTGAGTTGCTTCACCCAGAGAGCTGTGAAGAATCAGTGACACCCCTTCCCCCATTGCTGGCATGAAGAGAGAGCTAGGGAAACTGAGGCATTAGCTCACAAATAGAAGTTCTCTTTCTTATAATTCATGGGGCCCATAAAGTGTAGAAGTAACACTGAAAGTTCAATTATTGGGAAAAACTACTGGCAGGACACATACCTTTCCAGGCATTGACATATGCATACAGGAGGAAAACCATATGCATATACCCTTTGTAGGGAAAACTGTCATAACTTAAAAAGGCTCCAAAAGATTTATTAAAAAGAAACCCCTTTATCTGTCATCATTGCAGAGACAGCTTCCTCTTATTCTAGCCACCACCTCATCTCTATAGAAAAGAGGGTCTATGTAAACATTCTAAATGTGAAGGAAGCATCTTTTAGAGTTCATGCTTTATAAGTCATCAAAGAACAGACTTTGTTGAGAAGCAGTGAAATTTCAGTTTGAAACACTTTAAGTAGCAAAAGTTTGCTTAATGAAGAACTGGTGTGCTTTGTCCTGCTGACATAATAGGACTTGTGTTTTTCAAGAAATTATATATATATATATATATATATATATATATATATATGAAATGGTTTTTTATTTCAATGGAGATGCAAGGGTAATGGATCAACTTAAAACTGAAAAGAAGTTCAGTTTGTAGTAGTAAGGAAGCAAGTTCTTTGAGGTAACCTGACAGGACCTCTTTTATGGTAACTCTATCATGTCTCTAGGTGTACTAGCCTTCTTGTTGGTTTTATACAAAGAAAGGTTTTAGTGCCACACTGTGTCCAAAGTTTAATCCCCAAAATTCTGAGAATATGAATGATCTTTTACTGTCCTCCTCTGAGATGTTTAGCAGGAGGTTAGGACTTTCAAGGCCTATGAGAACAGACGACTGGAGACATACTTCTTGGTGAGCCATCTAGAGATCAAGAAGACTGGTAATAAGTTGCATTCTTTCCAGTGCCCTGGCTGGAAGGCATGAGCAGTCTAGGTCACCCACTATTGAACTCTTTTCTACTGTTTGTTAGGTATACTCATTAGCATATATTTTTGACCTTAGACCAGAAGAAATCAAAAGGATGGGGAAGATGTCACAGTGGCTAAAATGCTTGCTACACAATCATAGGGAATGGAATTCAGATTCTTAGTGGTGTCCCATGTGCAATTTCAGCCTCAGAAGGCAGAAACCACTCATCTCCAGAGCAAGCTGACTAGCCAACCTAACCCTTTTTGTGAGTTCTGGAATTGAACAGATGCCCAGCCTCAAAAGAATAAGGGAGAAGAACAATTGAGGATGATTGCCAATATCAACTTCTTCATGTACATGTGAACTTTTCCCCCAAATTATTTTGGATTTTTTAAAAAATTTGTTCATGTCTGGATCTGCAATGTGTGTGAATATGCATACACCAACTTGCTCCTCCTTACATATGCATGAAAATTAAATTAGTAAAAAAAAACCATGAAACTTAATGGAAATTATATGGTAGAATTTTCAGATGAGCCCAGAAACTGATAGATTAACTGGGCATGTAGATATTGTCTAGCTTTCCAGAGATTGTGACTGTCTTCCACATGTCAAAAGATACACAAAGCTCTGATGTCTTGTTTCTGGGTGGAGAGTTCCATGAAACATGAATTCATTAGCAAACATTGAGAGCTGATTATAGAGGACATATGAATCACGTCTTTCTCTTTCTAAAAATGTTTGGATGCCAATAGCTATCTTCAGGAAACATGAAAAAAGTAGAGTTTTTAAATTTGAATCCCAATTAAACTAGCAGAGCCATTAATAAATCTATGGAAAAGGATCCTAGTAAATTTGCTAACAAAATTCTTTGAAGGTAAAATTTTTCAGGAGCTAGTATAACTTGTAAACAGCCTATATAAGGAGTCACCAGAGTTCTTTCCCTATCCCTTTTAGAAGTAATTTCCATCCCTTTGTAGCCCCCTATGCTGTTGGTCTAGGAAGACCCAGTGTATGTTACCACCACATTCCATTGAGGGTAAATCACATAAGATAAAGCTAGCCACTGAGTGAAACAAGGCCATGCATTTCTTTCAAACTGGCCCTACTTTCTTTCAATCCTTTTCATGCATGTGCATCGCTATTCCATAAGGTAGACTTAAGGAATTAAGATGATTGAGGCTGCACAATCAGACTAAAGACAGATTTAAGCAAATCATCTTTTCTTCTAGCTAAAGCCTGGATTAGTGAGCAAAGCCATGATGTCATATTATACAATTAAAATGTTGAAATAGTTCCTTACTCTGGACCTTTCATTTCAATTTCAGGGCTTATACTACCTTTAAACCTCTCTTAGTCATTTTAACCCCTTCATACTTAAAAGACAACCCCAAATGTGTTTCAAAAGAATATTAAGGATCTGCAGCAACAGAGCCCTCTGCTCCTTATGTCTACTCATCTAGGAAAGTAATTCCTTTAAAGTTCTGGGAGTGATGTGCCCTTCTGAGCTCCTGTGCTCTCAGTCCTTCAGCCCTCTACCTTGGCACCCCATCTCATTGTGTTTGGATCTTTTTTCTCCCTCCTCATTTCAGAATGGTTCTCGCCTCATGTCTTTCAGCAAGTTCATACATAATGTTATAGGTATGTGTTCTAAAACCAAATCAAGAGACAAATAAAAAAGAATAAAAATGGGAAGCTCTCGCTGTCAATTCTGAAGGCTGTTTTTTCTTTTTTACCTGAGTTTTATTTTTCTTCATTTCCAAACCAAGCAGTTTGAGTGAATTGCCTGAGCTCATTGGTTCCATTTTTGTAAGCCTGTTACTCCATTGAAGAACATACATTTTTAAGCATACAGCTTGATGGTCTTTGAAAAAAGAAATGTGTGTATGTGTATATATATGAAGCTACACTATATAAATATATATATATATGAAGCTACACTTCATTCATGATATAAAACATTTCTATCTCTTCTGAAGATTTCCTTTTGCTTTCAGAAAAAAAATCTCACCCTGCTTTTTTTTCTGCTCTTTCTGATTTTTGTAGATACGTTGCATATATTCAGTTCTTTATTACTTCATTTTTTTAAAGAAAATCTAAAATCTAAAAAATGTCTTCTGTAAGTACCATACCCATCTTACACCAAACCACGCAAAATTAGCAGCCTGTGTCCCATCATGTCTGAATATTTTAGCATAGTTTTCTTTCAGGGAAAAAGTTCCCAATGCAGCTATCAGAAACAGGAAATTAGTATTGAAGCATCACAAACATTAGCTCTGAAGATGCAGTTCAGAACATAGAGTCTACTACATATTGCGTTTGTTATGCATCTTTCTAGTCTGGGACCATTCTGCTGTTTGCTTGAATTTCCTTGAATTGTACCTTTGAAACATAGAGGCAAATTGTGTTAGAAAAATGTCTCTGAATTTGCTTTGGCTGGAATAGTCTCATGAGTATCTTCAGTTACAGGTCTTAGGCAAGACACTTTCAGAAATGATACTTCCCATCAGCTGGCTCATGCCATTAATTTGTCTTATTACGGATGATGCTCACATCCATCGTTTGGTTATGATGCTATCTTCCAGACTCTTCCACTGTAAATTATTTTTGGTCCCTTCACAATTAATAGATATTTCATGAGGAAGTAATCTAAGTCTATATAAATATCATATTCCTCATCAAACTTTCAAATCATAGAGTGAAATATTTCTTTCTTTCTTTTGTGTGTGCATCTGTACAGGTCTATGTATGACCTGTATCATGTGCATGTGTACATGTGTGTGGAAGTCAAAAGACAAACTTGGTACTGTTCCTTGTTTTCTCCCTTGTTTGATGCAGGATCTTTTTGCCCTTATGGCTCTGTGCTGCATATGCCAGGCAAGCTGGAACCAAGGATCCTCCTGTCTCCATTTTACAGCTCACTGCTGGAACTAGAATACAGAAGTGTGCTAGGACCATGCTCATATTTATATGAGTTCAGAGGATTTAAACTCAGGGTCTCACACCTGCCAAAATAGTCCTTTTCATACGAGTCCTCTCCTGATCCCTGAAATATTTCTTGTTTCTATCTGTATGAACTCTGGTTTTGTATTTTATTCAAAGGATTAAAGTACTTTATGAGCATTTTATCATTAGTGTTCAAACTGGCAGAGTTGGCTAACAAAAAGATCATTAAGGTTTTGTTCTTTTAAGTATGTTGTCAATCTTTTGATATGTCTTTCATAACTGAAGATTTAGACTCATCTTTTTCTTTATTGCCATAGACCTAGAGTTAGTCAGTTTCCCAAGGAACTTGGTCCTTTCAGAGGATAATATTATTTATTAAGACATAGCTAGTTATGCTCATGGCTAATAGCATATCACAACTTCTAGGCACTTTTAATAGACAGGAATATGGGTTGTACAAATTTACACATATATATTTAATCCATCTGCATACATTGGGTACAATAAAAGTACTAAATTTTCAATGTTTAATAAACATTCCAGAATTCACACTAGTTTTCTCCCTTTTCATGTTTGCAATCCCCTTCTCTGATAGTAAGAAACAGGTTTTCTCTATTCTTATTTTTAGTTATTTGAAAATTTTCCTATTACTTATTTTCTTGCTGAAGCAAGGGATTGTAAGGGAGATGTTCTTGCCTCAGCTAGACTGAACTCAGAAGTTGAGGTTCTAAACATTCAGTTACCAGGAACTTCCACTGAGTTCAGAATCAGATTCTTGTCTCATGAACTCAGAGAATAAATTTCACAGACAGTACAACTCAGGTTCGAAAGTTTTTTTTTTAATTAGAGAGGGGAAGCTAAAAGAAGAAGGATTTAAAGACTGACTATAGAAAGCAAACAAGCATAGCCGTCAGAGAACCTGAAATTGGTGGGGATTGTCAGAAAGTCTGAGACTTCTGGATAGAATATGTCATCAAACAGCCTACACAGGGACGATTTACAGGGTTTACGGCAGAAAATGAACATATTCTTAAGTAACTTCATTTGAGATTGGTTAATTCTCTTGGGTGAACACATGTTGGAAGCCCCTGTTGTTGTAGTCAGTATTGCTTATTTTAAACCTTTAGGTACTGCTGCTTTCTGAACTTAGCTGGATCTGTAAATTATTAATGAAACTAGGTTCTCTTTGTTTCTAGGTTATGCGACCAATTTCTAGTTTTTCCATTGGCCTTTTTATTGCCTTACAGAAAGTTAGCACCACAGCTACCAAGATTTTGCTACTTGTCTCTGGGGAAGTTTACATAAGCGGAGTGGGAAGGTCTCATTCCTAGAATAAGTAGAGACTTTTTCAAAACCATAATTACTCATAATGAAGAATATATGAAACAGTATCTTGTGTGTTCCTCAGATTGAGCTTTGTGGGAGACAGTTGGAGCCTACAGAGATTGGCCTACTGGTCAGTCTTTCTTCTTATCTGGTCATTTTGTATATTTCTTACTCAGATGCAAGATTTACTCTTATTTCCCTCCCATAGGGTTCTCAATTTTGCCATTTTAACCTTAACGTTCTTTTTTATCCTGAATGTGTTTTTAACCTTACCAAGACTACTGTGACATCCCCTCCCTTGTAAAGATTCTTCCCAATGTCTGTCATACCCTGGCAACCTGGAACAGTTGGCCACAGCATACTTTCTCACTCAAGAGGGTTCTGTTACTCCATGGAAGGGACACAGTTCTCCTTCCTATTGTGTTTGACCTCCAACATGGATGCAGTCACCCTTCTTGAATGAATGCTGTACTTACAGAACCTGAACTGTGACTACAACTGGGACACCCCACTGTGGTAACCCCTTCTCACTGCTTTATCCTTGGGCTGTTACATACAGGGCTGGACCACTGCAATCCACCTTCATGGAAACCTTGGGTTGATGCTCCTCTCAGTTGACACTGATCACAAGCTTTGGAACAAATTTATCTCCCCTCACCTTCATTCATATGCAGAAACCCAAAATACAAATGTGAAAAATTTGAATCTTTGAAGAAATAAGCAAGGCTATATGTGTTCTAAGGATGGGCCTTTAATCCAACAGGACTGTCCTTTCATGTGAAGAAGAAGAGACACCAGAGAAGTATTCTCAGAAACAAAACCCAACTTGAAGATGCAATGAGGAAATAAGCCAGAAGTAAACAATACCTTGAGTCGGGACAATCAGTGCCCTTCCCCCAAAAAGAAGCAAGCTATAATCAGTGGTCCCAATAGAGGTATAAATGGAAGGAAAAGAAACAGTATTCTGTGATTTTCATGCCATGCTCAATGCTACTTCGCTGCCCATGATGTATTGACCTGTATTTGTGAAGGACATAGAAAAATTTCAAATGCAAGTGGACACTATTGGTTCTTTCTTCTTCCTTAACTGCACAGAACTTGTCAACAGAACTTGTCATCTCAGCATGAAATACATTAGTACTTCAAAGAGCCCTTGCTCCTTCCACCTGTCTGCTTCATATATCACCAACATTTTTATGTTCAGCTTTCTAGTGTGGGGAGGTTATCTTAGATGACTAAATCCATTCTTTTCATTAGATATAAAAAGGAACACTTTAATAAATGCATCAAGAAAGAGAGATCTTGGATTCTGAAAGTTAGTTCATTTTTTTGTTTTGTTTTGCATGTGAGGCATCTTTTATGAAGTAGGGCCATATTTTTGATTGCCAAATGTATCCTCCTCTGACTTCGATACATCTGTGGTGCCTGTGAAGACAACAGGAGATTCCTCTTTGGTTCTCTTTGTAGTTACAGCAAGCAAGGGACCCAGAAAATTACTGGCACAAACAGAAATTGGTTCCTAATTACTCATAGAACTTAAACAAGAGAAGCATAGCAGCATCTCTCTTTAAAATCATCTGGCTAGAAGTAATTTCAGTTTACTGACAGATGAGGTTAGAAGTATGGCACTACTGTTAGGTTTCATTTATAAAGACACAGAGGCCCCAGGCTTTTCAATAGAATTCTTTTATTTCCTCCTGAACAAAGCAGCATTCCAAAGAACATCAGAGCAGCTTAGCTCACTGGTCTTACTGAAGGTTTTTTTTTTCTCTTTCTCTCCAAGAGACTAGTTCATGGCACACTGATATTCAGATAGAATTTTTTTTTCTTTTACCTACTTCCTCTCTCAAACTCTCTAGCTCAATTAATACCACAAATATTTACCCAGATGCTCAAATTTTGAATTTTTTTCTCTTTTTCATTTGTACGAGGTCTGTAACTGTCATGTTGACTATATCTTCATAATATATCTCTGTCAGTCACATTACTTCTGCTCTGATTTCTAGCCACTTTCGTTTAGATTTCCATCTTTTCTAAGTAGGATTATTGCAATATCTTATTAGCTGCCTTCTCTATTCCAAGAGCCATGATCTAGGTGCAAAGAAATATTATCAAGGAATTTACACAGTCACATGCAGTATAATGTTGAAGATGAGAGCTAACATTTGCTAACACTATCATCAAATCTCTTACCACACCCAACAACATCATGTAAAGACTTAAATAGATCAGAATGAGGTAGTAACAATGCAGTAAAGCTGTATCTGTTACCTGAATTGTTTTATTTGTACTGTGATTCCCAACAGCTTTTTTTCATTTAGAATTTAATTATACAGAAACACTATAATATGAACAGTTCTAATAGTACTGAGTTTAGCTATTTGTGTTCCCAAAATATTCCCTAAAATTCAGGACCATGGTGACCCATCTGAATACAGATTTTACAGACTTTGTAGAATTTACAGCCAAAAGACTTTGACATGTATGGATTCTTTGTATCTTGCTGCCTCATAGAATGGTATCTGTTTGTGTCTATATCTTGGTGGGGAACCTCTATGCATAGGTCTCTGCCTACTCTTCTGCAAGAAGAATATCAATACAGGTGAGGTCTCTACAGGCAAGAAACCACATATTGAACATGCTATCTGGCAAAAAGAGCACTCTGAAACTCAGATATGCTTGCATATTCTTAGAGAAAGACATTATTCACATTCTCATGTAGGGCAGAAAGGAACGGGTGAATAGTTATTTAAAAATATTGCATAAATAGGTCTTTCCCTAGCATGTTGGATAGATGGTATATGGGCATAGGCAGTATATGAGGCCAGGCAGGTGAGAACTCTGTCAGGTATCTTTTTTGTCCACAAGTACTTAATTCATATGGCATCTAGTTGAAAGTATTTGCACATTTATGTTGTTCATTGACTATATTGGAAATACAAATTTCTTTGTCATTATTTTTCTACTGACTGGAGCTTGAATTCACTTTAAGTCTTTACTATCTATTCCTCATTGGATGGAAATATGATTCATACATTTCTATTCCTGCATGAGATAAGTCCTTAGTGTAGCGATATTCAGAATAAGATGTTTGGCCTGGATTCATCCTGTAAGCCAGGTTTTTACTTTCACCTGAAGTCCGTCTCAGGGAAGTCAGTCTTAGGATTCAACTAGCTATTCGAGGCCCTGATGGCATCATTCTCAAACTAAGTTTTCTTCTCCTTCCCAGTATATTTGGCAAGTGTTGAAGAGCAGTGATAAAGAAGAATTTGGGCTCCTCATTTGGACCAGATGAATGACATGTTGGTAAAGGTCTTGCACGTATCATTTTATGACACTTAAGCCCCGAGGCAAGGAAGCAACCAGTTTCCCCTGCAGATTCCTCACTATCTGAGCAGATGGGTGTGATCTTAAGCAGCCAACAGTGCACATATGTTCCTCATGTTGCAGGGAAGAGATCAGAGCCAAGAATGACTGCAAAAGCCTGTCTTCTCATACCTTCTCTCTCAGGTAGCAGCAATAAATAAGGCCTTCTCCAGGACTAATTAAATATAATAAAAAGCACAGTCAAGCATTAAGGAATGAAGTGGAAGATACTTATGAAAAAAAAAAAGAAGTCCAATGTGATTTGATCTCAGTGGGAAATACTGCCTAAAACGCCTGACACAGTTTTCATTAGGACATTATCAACTTGGCCAGCATGTGTTTGCACCTATGCCTTAGTTAGTAAAGAAATTGTGAACTGTAAAATGAACACATGACGAAACCTTGGGCCTACAGACGCAGATGCTAAAAATAATGCTTGTGAAATGTCAACTTTTTCTCTGCACATTACGAACTTTACTTAAATTATTAAAAGGGCTTTACTGTAATTGACAATTTTCCCTTAACAAATTTTAAATAGCATCTACTTTCTGTAGCTTTTACTGACTGCATTGACTTCGCCCCAGTTGGAACACAATTCCTCCTTTTAGAACTTGGGATCTGGGCTGATAATCTTAAATATATAACGATATCATTAAAAATATTTTTGTGATTAGAAGAGTCTCTATGGTATACTCACACAAACATGATCTAAATAACTTTTTCATTTTTAAAAATTTTACTATTTTCACAAGCATATTGAGTACATATCCCTTCTTCCTTTCATTCCCCTTCCACCTATTTGTTTCCCTTCTCTTTGGTAATCTATCCCACTCCCTTCCACCTTTCTGCCTATCTGCTTCTATGGACCTCAGGTTTCATTCTGGCTTGTCTAAACTTTTTAAAAAATTTTTTCTACTTTTACAAGCTAGTGGAAGTGTAAACTAGTACAGCCTCTTGGAGATCAGTATAGACGTTTCTCAGAAAATTAAAAATGAAACTGCCATCTAACCTAGTTATACCACTCCTAAAAAACTACATCTTATTACAAAGACACTTGTTTATCTATGTTCATTGCTACTCTACTCACAATAACAAAAAAATAGAATCTGCCAACATGTTCATTCACAGAGGAATGAATAATGAAAATGTAGTACATCTACATAGTGGAGTATTTACTCAGCCATGAGAAAGGATGAGATTATGAAATTTGCTGATAAATGGATGGAAAACTTAATATTGAGTGAGGTATCTCAGACACAGAAAGTTAAGCACCACATGTTCTCTCTTATATGTGGATGCTAGCATTGATATCCTTGTCAATGTATTTGGACTGGAATTACTGTAAAAGCCAATAGGCTTGAAAGAGACCAGTGAGTGAGAGGAGGAAGGAATGGTTAAGGTGAAACTTTTAAAGAGGATATTTAATGATGTCATGACAAGTAGAATGAGGGAGAGAATGATTGGCAACTTTTTCATTTTTGAATATAGCAATGATAACAATTATGTGGATGGGTTCCTCATACAGTGATAAGCAGATAGATACTCTCATTTCTCCTAGAGAGGGAAAAGAAGGGATTTAATAATAGATTTCACTTTTTCAGAAACTTGGTTTACACTTGAAAAACAAAATGAATTAGATTAAATTGATATGAGTATTAGTATTTTGCCCATGCCTAATGTTGGGAAAACATTGTAGCTGTGTGCAGATTCAAGCACAGTTGCTACTGTCAGCATACTCCTGTTCTGCATTGTGCTGAGCTCACCCAGAGTCTGAGCTTCATTCATACCATGGAAAATACCCACTAGAGTTTTCATGTGATTGAAAATTCAAGTCCTACTTTCTATTTGTGATGCTGCATCTAGGATAATCAATACACTAATTATAGCTATACTTCCATAGCCCACTTGAACATGCAATTGTGTTCATTGGTAGATCAAAATATGCAGAAGGTTCATATACCAGACCAAGTGTCAGCTAGTCAGCTCTTCTCTGTACATTTCCCTGGTGCTGTACATATGTAGTGCACATATGAACCATGTAGCTGCTTCATATTCTTAATCTTTAAACTGAAAGGCATCAGTATTTTTATCTAGTGAGAAAATGTTGTGGATACACACATTGAAAGTTCTTCATGTGTTGTTTCACGGTTAAGAGACAGGACACAGGTGGACATGATATTCAAACTTCTGTCTGGAGCAGCATCTCTGACTGCCTTGTCTTCTTGAAAGTCCATGACATCTGCTTTTTAGCATCAAAGGAGGGGCTAAAATGAACATTACACAAATCTCTACCTATAAAACTCATGTGGGTGCTAATCTGCTGCTTCAATTCAGGTTGCACTGCCATCTCTTATATCCTTTATGATGTAATGATACTTCCCCAAATTCTTTTGTCAATGTGCTTAGCAACATTAGGCTCGAATGCCCAGATAAGTGTTTGTTGCAAGCAGCAAGGTTTAAAAATGGAAGGAATTTTTAAAGTCCATTTCTAGGCAAAGTCCTAGAGTTACTGAAGTAAACCCTCTGTCAGGTAGGCAAAATGAAAACTCAAGAACTGTAATGAGCAAACAGTTTACTATTATCAGTACTTTATATGTAAAACTAAATATTGTACTAATACATAAAAGTGACTGTAACATTGCATTAATCTTCACTTAGGGCATTTGCTCTGATCACCAGTGAGTAGGTGGGCTAGCAGCAGCTATTGCCATCTTTATCAGGATGCAGTTGAGTGACTAATGTTCATGATTTTAACATAATGATTCAGGATAATTGCAATGATGCTGGGTTCCAGATACAGTAAAAAAGCTGTTCTTTATATCTAGCACATGCACTCTGCAGGGTAAATGCCCTGGCCATTTCTGTTTTTTATGGAAATTGTAAAAGAAAGTTCTACTGATTCATAATATGGGGCTTTGATCAAGTTCTAAAAAAGATTTTTGATTCTCAATTATTGTAACTAAGTATGTGAAACTAACTAGGATCATTGGACTCTTCACTTACCTTTGAACCTGTATGGTTGCATACATTTAATGATTTCTGAGTCTTCAGTTTTCAGTTATGAGAGCATGTTCTCTGGTTATTATATCCATGCACAAGAATCATATTTTTCTACTCCTATATAAGCATGATCTGACACACACTCATATTAACAACACAAAGAGATACATGCACTTCTATATTGTACATTTTTATAGCTTCTTGAAAACAGTGGTTCATTCGATTTATGGATTTGTTAATTTTCAATGAATTGACGAGTCTCAAAAAGTTGGCACTTTCTAGAAGTCTTTTTCTACAACACAGGGAGAGGATCCCAACACCCTGACAGGATTCAGTTTAGAGCAGAAGATCAGTGAAGTAGACAAAAATGGCCAGTTATAATGCAGAGTACTGGCAACCTGACAAGACTCAAGAATCAGGCCAACTTAACCTCTTTCCATCCTAAGGCTTAGTGAACCTTGCAGGATAGGTGTGGTAAGATTGTAAGAACCTAAAGATGGGAAGATCCACTGTTGGACAAGACATTTCATTCAAAACAGGAACTCACTGCAGTGAGACTTCTCCTTATGAGAACTGCATAATGACTGGCATACTGACATGCCCCCATAGACTATTGAGGAACTCATGAAAACATATAGTGAAGCCTTGGAGACTGGAGTTGGATGAGTAAAGGGAAATGTCCCTATCAGTGGGGTATTTGGTAAGAGTATCTCCCAAAGGTTCCATATCTTTTTTTCCCAAACAGTGCCACCTGCTGGGGACCAATTATTCAAACATTTGAGCCAGTAGAAGATGATTTACATTCAAATCATGACAACTTGGACTCCTTTCCCATCTGTAGATTTACCACATCTAGATTTTTTTTGCATGAAGTTCTACTGGCATGCCACCTGGGCCTTTGGCCTACTGGTTATTGGATTAAGGCAGATTCCTGATTTGGACCTATTAAGGGCAGCTCTTAGCTTTTGGAACTCAATGTTGCTTTTAACAATGACTACTGAATTTGGTGGTGCATATTTGTAGTGTCAGCACTTAAGAATCTGTGGTAGGTGATTCTCAAGTTGGAGGTCAGTTTGAGCTATACAGGAAAGCTTATCTTATAACAGAAGACTGATAGAATATATGAAGAAATCTTCCAGGCTTGCCTTTATATATTATTTAGATGCCCTCTGGGTTTCAATAAATGAATATAAATATAAATCCTAATGGATGCCAAAGGCGTCACCAGGTATTCCAGTGAGAGTACTGTTTGGACTCATTGCTGCAGTTATACAGCAGCCAACTTCTACTGAAAAAATATAGGTGTAAGGTTAAAATTTCTTAGAGCACATGAAGAAGTCAGATAAAGACTAAATGAAATATTTAGTTATGAAAATACTTTGACTTGGGACTGAAATGTCTCAGGATTAGCTGGCTGTTTGCATCCTTCCTTGAAATATGTGAAATCCTTTTGATGACATATGAGTAACTTCTCTACAGTGGTCAGAGCTCTTTAAAGGAATGGAACCAACATAAGGAATACATAAAGTAGGAATTTACTGGATTGACTCATGAAATAAGCTCCAGGAAATCCAGCAATGGCTGCCAGTAGCTGCTCAGTCAGAAGCTGAATATCTCAGTCTGTTACTAAAGACCAGAGGATTCGTGAAGAGTCTCTGGACTTCAGTTATGTTAGAAGTCAAAGAAGCTAGTTTCTGATGGTGACAGGGAAGATGAGTTTGACATATGGGCAAGAGAGTCTCCCAATGCTCTTCTATCTTGTGATTCCTTTTATCTGGGGTTGCAAAAATATTGATCCAGATAATCTCTTCTGCTAGTCTAGCAGTTAATGTGTTAATCCCAGGTGTAGTCAAATTGACAATCAAGATCACAAGTCTACCTTTTGTCAACCTGATCACCATAAGATCATAATTCTGCCTAACACAATATAATTATCTGACCTGTAACCTCACACACATTTTTCCCAATATAGGTGATAATGTCCCTTGAGAAAAAATAAGTCTTTAGTGTCCCGTAACACTGTATCATACTATAAATTTCAGCATTTCACCATATAATACGTTGACATTATATTATAAAACAAACATCTGCTTAATATTTGTGTATATGTACAAACTTATTCCTAACAGAAGAGAACAGAAGCCTTCATGACAGTTATAATCTTAATTTCTGCAACTGTTCCATAGTTTTAATTAGGTATTTATAACTGTTTTTCTCTACTAACAATATCGTACTTCCTCAGCCCTCAACAAACACTTCAACAGTTCTTGACTCTTTACCTGAAAGGGCTGCCCATACTTTTATTCTTGAAGTTTTCACACCATCCACTATCCAGCCTGTATTGGGGTTGCAATTTCTCATTGACCTTAATCACAGGACATAACACCAGGTGGATTTCTTCATTCTAGACATACTGTTCTTTACCTCCATTTCAGAGAACAAGTCCAATTTCCCCCTGGTAGTCTGGATCAATCATCCCTCCTAACAATGTTCTTTTCTTAGTCTGCTGATTTAAGGGCATCAGGAACCCAAATAAGCCAAGGGAAGCCTTAGTTTCCAGTTCAAAGGAATGTTTGTTGTGCCTACTAGCAGAAACATCCCCTGCTTTGGAATCAAAACTTTGCAGGTGAGCAGATCACAAGTTCCTGGGAATCAGAAGAAAAAAATTTCCTAACTAGTTACTAGGGTTGATAGTAAAGAGCTCCATTCTTGTTTGCATCCCATGATTTCTGCACCTATGAATCTTGGCCACAGGAGACAGAATATCATATATTAAATGTTGATTCAAGACATTTGCCACCTTTTGAAGGATCTTGTCCCAACCCTACAAAGTCTATTACCACCTAATTTTTTCTATAATTGTGTCTTTAAAAGGCCATTTCCCCCATTCTATCAAACAGACTGCTTCAGGATAGTGGGGAACATGATAAGATCAGTGAATCCCATGAGCATGCTCCCATTACCATACTTCTTTAACTGTAAAATTAATGGAAAAACTAGTATAGTGGACTATAGTGGAGGAATGTTTAGTCCCCTGAGAACTGCACCTACCTCTAGTCTTTACTACCTCACTTCTCTAGTAACCTCTCAGCCACTCCTTAACAATGTCCAACCGTAAAGGGATTATAGTTCCACCTGTCCACTCTCTTTTTTCTTCCTGTGGTCATACCATATAGTAGCTCTGTCCTCTCCTAGCCATGTGCTTATGGCAGCTCTCTCCCTGTTCACTCTCATCTTAAGCTATCTCCTCGGCTTACGGCCATTACTTCCTCCTTGTCTCTCTCACAGAGCATCCAAGAGTTTCTTCCCTTTTCTCTCATTTTCAATGAAATCCCTGTTAACCTCTCAACACGTTCTGGTTTCTATCTTCAGCTTTTGAACACAACACCTCCAAAGCAAACCTTCTTGATCAGAAGCGATGCTGTGTAAAATATTATTTTGGTGGACTCACTCTGTGAGTTCATGAATGGTAGTTTTGGCAGAAGCATGATGTGCAAGAAAGGCCAAAGCATACCCAGAACAAGTATCTATTCCAGTAAGGACAAAACATTGCCCTTTCCATGATGGAAGTGGGCCAGTGTAGTCAGCTAAAGGCCAGAGGATTGGTTCCAAATGGGGATGTCGTTGGTCTCTGCTGATAGCAGATTTGGCACTCAGCCAAGTCAGCCTTGGTAAATGGAAGTCTATGTTGTTGAGCCCATGTATAACTTTCATCTCTTCCACCATGCTCACTGTGTTCATAGGCTCACTGGGCAATGACAAAGTTGACTGCAGAAAGAGGCTGACTATCTACAGAGTGAGTCATATAATCAGCTGATTTTTGAATATCAATTCTGCTGATATCATCCCTTGATAAGCATTTATATGGAACAAATAGTTTTCCATTACTTGCCAGTTTGGAGAGATCTATCCATGCTTCTTCAAATGTCTTTCTCACCAATTTTCCATGCTTCCTTCAAGTCCATGACCAAACAACAAGCTAATGACTGCAGCCCATGAGTCAATATATAATGACACATTTGTCAAGAATTTCAGGCACTATATATGGTCATATACTTGAAGGAAATGTATGACCATATATACTGCCTAAAATTCTGCCTATTGTGAAGATTTCCCTTCAGATGTCCTTCAAGGTTGTTCCAAAAAAAAAAAAAAAGGTTATAATGCTGTCTTTCTAGGTAACACCTGAGTAGTGTTAAGAACCACCAGTCCCTATCTTTTCTTCCTCAGTCAGCTGATCATAGGGGCACACCCTAAGAATCCATAGGTTCATGCTTGGGACAGACATCATATTATGCATAAGAAGCATAGGCATTTGGGAAACTTCTTCATGTAACTTTGCTTGTATCATTAGGACCTGCTCAGGCCCAGTCTCATATAGACCTTGCTCAGTCAATGCTTTTCAGTGCACTTAGAATTGATGTATACCAGAGGAATCTGTCTGGTTAATTAAAACAAAACATTGTGAAAATGCACGGTGCATAGTAACATGATGCGATTTCTTCCAAATGCTTCAGTATGCTGAAGAATTCAACCTTACTTAACCTGTTCTCTCCATTTTATCTACAGACTCAGGAAATTAGTTCCACCAGCATGGGCTGGGCCCTCCCCACCAATGAGACAATCTCCTGCAGGCTTACTTAAGGCTTAACTCAACTGATACTCCTTTACAAAAATGCCCAGAGCCAAAGGCTTCAATTGCCAAGTTAATACCAGTAACTGTCTACCACATCTTCATTACTGCCTTGAACACCTGTGATTTCTCTACACTGCACCTTGTTAATTAGCAAGTGTATCCTCATGAGGCAAGAACACATGATGAAATAGAGCAGTCAGTAAAGATTCTATTGAAAGAGGATCATTGTCCATGGACCATCCTTGCAAAAGTTTCTTAGCTCTGTATGTAACACTGAGGTGTGGGAACACCAGAAAAGTCAATAGAATAAAATTGTGTATGTTGCTAATTCATTGTTTTCCTACATAGAACATGGATATTTAAAGAAAATGATAGCCACACAGCAGGAGTTCAAACTCTGCTCTTTCTTGGTCAGTATAAATGTAATTAAAACCTCTTTTCCTCTTTGTGACAAAATACATAAGACATGTGCTACCATGTCTAAATCAAAAGGATAAGGTTTATGTCATATTTCAGAATTGATCTAATGGTTACAGGATTTAAAACTGATAGCTGATGATTCGCGTTTTCAGATAAATTCTTTCAAAATAAGGGAAAGAATCTTTTTCTGATTCTGTTCTTTGCTTGGAAGTATTCCTTGTCAAAGTTTTCATTCCTTCCACGTTCCTAGCCTCAGCCAGAACATGGCGTGCTACGAGGCATTTCTTTTCATACCCTGGTAAAAGTTAATGCAGTGTATAATAGAGTCCGGATGGTTTGACTTGAGCCATTTTCATTCACTTACGGACAGGACATTTGATTTGGAGAGAGGTTGCTTTGAAAAAAGAATGTGCTGGCTTGAGACCTAATGATTTACTTTAGGCTATCATCCCAATATATTTCCTGCTGAAACTTTTTGCCTAAGTGGAGAGCAAGAAATAGTGAGAGACAGAGAAGGGAAAAGACTTAAAAAGAAAGAGAGAGAGAGAGAGATTTTAAGTTTCATTTTATTGTATTTTATCACTCGTGGGCCTTACTTTCTTTCCAAACATGGTTCTGTCATGTTCCCTGATGGTGAGTTCCAGTGGACTCCGTGACACTTCAGCTCTGTACCAGTACTCTCACAGGTTCACTTTAATTCATACTCTACATTGTGACATGTGTTATTTTGGCTTTTTTGGTAGTGCATTGTGAGAAAAATTATGGAGCAAAGGCATGCTCATTTCATGATCATTCTTGTTTCTGTTTGTTCTAGTATCCCCTGTCCCTTCCTTTTAAATCACTTCTGATTAAAAAAAAGAAAAAAAAAACTAGTCTCCCAGGGAAGGCCAACCCCTGGATCATCTGGATGGTTTTCCTCCTTATAGCTAACAACCACTGTGCTCTTGTTTCCAGGCCCTGTCCACTATTTCATGACAGCAAAAGAGTAGTCAAAGAACCTGGGGTACTGTGGATTGATGTTTCCCTTTCTCAGATGATCAGGTGATTTTAATTCCTTGATTCATCCAAAAGCACATACTCAAAACACCCTGCGGGATGCATGTGGACTGAGAAATTAGCGCTAATCGTGCTTTATTTGTTATCCCATAGGCCTAATTAGCTTTCACAAATACTACTCAGTAATGAGAAAGATCAGAGGATGTGAACCAATTTCCACAATGAGGAGGAGAGCTTTGCTTTCTATGTCTGGATGAGGGGATAACACAAAAGACTGATCTCCAGTCTTCTGTGCACATTTTTCTTTCTTCTTTTCCCCAAACGTTTCATACATTAAAAAAAAAAACATTAGTATGATTTAGAGCATATATGCCATTATCGTTTTATTGAGTATCAAAGAAAGTGATTAGTTGGAGCTTTATTGAATGACATAATTAAATCATGTTTTTATGTTAATAATATTGGTTTGATCAGGCAGGGGGGAATGGCTCAGAGAGTAAAGTGCTTGCTATGTAAACATGAGGACCTGAGTTTGAATCCACAGTATCTATTAAAGCTGGGTACAGCCTAAAACATAATTGTCTAGTTGATCCGTAGCTGATATCCTGCCTGAAAATCTGTGAGACTGTATGCTTACTTTACATGCTACCAATTCCGTAGTTATTTGTCACACAACAATAGATGGCAAGCCTCAAGGCAAACTTGGTCAACCTGCCCTCAAGGAATCCAAAGCAGGTTTACAGAAAATATCCTGTTTATTACTTTATTACCTTTCCACATAGTTTTCTAAGCTATGTCCATGAACTATTTTAACCTGACACTTCACAGATTATTTTTCTAGCATCCATCCATTTTTTCCCTTGGGTTTCTGGGCATATAGAATATTTTCTTTTGAAAACATACTTCCTTATTTTGTCTTACTAGCCATATTCCCGGAACCTGAGCATGAGTGATGTTAGGATGTCTGGTCCATCTCCATGGAAGAAAACTGTAGTCTGCCTGTGGTTCTTGATGCTCAGATGATATGGTACTCATTTAAGGATCACAAAGGCTGAGCAAGCCATGTTTTTGTTCCTTCTGTGATTGCTTTTGGAGTTTAAGATTTTGTGCTGCTTTTGATCTTGAAATCAGTCATAACTGAAACAAACAGATTGCTATTTTTAAATCTTATACAAAAATGCACATGTGCATATAGATTATGGTCTTAATTTATTTATATGTAAATAATTTTCAATGTATCATGTGTATTATTTCATATGTAAAAATTAAACAACCTCATTTTAATTATTGTATAGTGCTTCATAATTTATGGAACATTTAAGTCATCATTTTTCTTACTTTTTCTGTGACAATGCATAAGTGAATATGTTCTTCACAGAATTTTATAGTGTCATACATTTGATAGAGTAAAGTCTTATTCATTCAATAGAAACTCTCCATTTCTTGGTACTGTATTCATCACAGCTGTGTTTCTTAAAGTCATTCTGTCCCTATCTTTCTATGCATAATATAAAAGCTATGAATTTAAATTGCTCCTGTATTTGATATCATTGATTATAGGCCTTGTCAAGAGTCTTATTTTTGTCCAGTCAAATCATTTGGAGTAAATTGGAAACAATCAAAGTTTTCTCAATGCACTGTATTTTACTGAAAGAATTACTTTCCCAAATATAGTCACTAATAAGATGTCCAGTGAACACTTATCATTGTTCTTTGTGCAGAGGAAAATAGAGGATTATATGAGACTATTTACAAGCTTAGAGATTTCTTTTTGGTGGGCACTGTGACTCTTACAGAATAAATAAATAGTAAGGCAGCTATTATAATGGATGAATGATCAAAGTCTATGGATTACTGACCTCTTATTCATAAGACAAATATTGAATCTGTGGTGTCATGACTGTTCTAGTTAACTTTCAGGTATCAGTTTGGCACTTGGGATGAAGACCTGTGGGAATATCTATGAGCAAACATATTAAGTTAAGGTTGGCCTCTGAAAAAGCCTGCGAGAGTTGTTTTTTTTTAATTGTGTAATTGAAGTGGGAAGACTTGCCCATTGTGGGTGAGACCATTCCCTAGGCAGTTGGATAAAAAGGAGAAAGCAAGTTGACATTTGGAAAACCAGCAAGTTGATATGTTTTGGTTCTTGCATTTTGTTCTTGAATTTGGATAGGGTACGTATGGGCCAGTTGCCTGGACTCCTGCTGGTAACTGTTCTGTTATGATGGGCTGTGACCTGGAACTTTGTTCCAGAATAAAATTCCCATGTTCCCTATGACGATTAGGTTAAAGGTATAAAACTAACACATGGCATATGGTATGAGGTCTTAATTAAAATTAAGATTTGACTTAGACCTATGTCAGGCAAGGACATAACAGTTTTAGTATAAGGTTCTAGAGGATTAGCACTAAAGTAGGATCACTCATGTCATCCTAACAGACATGAAATTTTGAGACATTGCTTCAAAGTGTGGAGTCCTAATAAATTAAGGCAGTTAAAATTATTTTGGGCTAAAGTTAGAAATAAAGTAGACTTCTAAAAAACTACCAAATTATTGTGCATTGATATTAAATTTCCTCAATGTTATATGGCCATGATGGCATTGCAAATGTTTTTAAAATCCTTTACTTATTAAAACTGACTTGATATTATTATGCATAACTTCCATTCTACTATAATTTAGACTTCTTTTTTCCAAAGGGTTCACATACAAATAAGAACCAAGGTTTATTTTGAAACACAATTTCTACCGTAGCTTATGAATATAAATAAAATTTATTATAATGTCCCGAAGTTCATTACCTAAAAACAAATTGCTCCATCTTAATGGGTATCAGTGTGTACTTATGACATCTAGGTTTAATATGTTTACAAGCTTCCTGAATAAAAACAGTGTTAAACATAATGTCTCCTTAAACATATGCAGATATATTGACCTCAGCTGAAATTGTTTTCAATATCCATTGTGTTTGCTTTAACAATCTCACAAACTCCATAATGGATTTTAGCACTTTGAAAATGTTTCTGCATTCTTCATTCTGAGTTTCTCTAGACTGTCAAAGAGTCCTTTTTTGTTCCAATTACTGGAATTGATGTAAAGAAATGGGTTCACTAACTCATTTTCTTATAGATAAAAATTTAATTCTCATTGATCTTGCAATGGTAGTTCATGTTTTTATTCAAAGTGAAAAGTGTTAAAGAGGACTGTTATTATTAAGACTACTAATCAAGTCATTTTTTATTTGCAGTTATTACATTATTTAGGAATGATGCTAACCACCAGAGAAAGGGTAGCAATTTTGTTCATATTCCAAATAGTTTTTTGGACAGTGAGAGAAGAAATAAGTTTATGTACATTAATACTATTCTTGACAATTAACTACTTTTTCAAATTTCATACAGTTTCTAGTTTTGAGACATAGAAATTGCTAGTATATTTGTAGTGAGGCCAATCATGTATGGCTTCATGAGAGTTTTGTTATTTTGTGACAATTTTATATCCACAATTTTATAAAATATATTAATTTCATTTTTATAAGAAATCTTCAAGGTAGAAATGAAGTTGACTGCCTCTTTCTGGTCTGTGGTAGACGTGCAGTGGTCATGTTTTTTTAATCTGGGGCTTTAGGAAATGCCTTGGATTGTGTCTACTGGGTTTAATTCTGCACGTATATTGTGGAAATGAAGAAATCAATTAAATAGCAAAAGGTATATGATAGTGTTGTGTTAAAAAGAAATATAAACTCCACTTGAGTTTTAGACACTAGGAAGATAAAAGTTTCCAGTAATAAATACATTAATTAAATCAAAATACAGTAGTCATTTTTCTGCTGGAATCTTTTTTTTTAAACTTTGTGTGTGTGTGTGTGTGTGTATTGGAGGGCACTATGTGTCCTTGTGGAGGACCAAATGTGACTTCAGTAATCTTCCTAGATTGCTTCTACTTCCTTTTTGCTTGACTCTGGGATTTCTCAGGCTCCGCCCACCAGGGCCGGAAACGCAGGCTGCCAACATTTCCCCCTGGCCGTTTTTTTTTTTCTCCCATATATTTTTTTTTTCTAATCATACAAGCTCAATAGGTACCCCCATCCTCTCCCTCCCTCCTCCCCTCTCCAATTGTCTCCCTTTCACTTCCCTCCTTTTCTCCCAGTGCCTCCCCCTACCTCCCTCCCATTCCCTGGATCATCTGTTTATGTGGGCGCCCAACCTCCCTCTGAGTCCTCCACCCTAGTGAGGGTTCAGGACTCAGTGGCATAGCCTAGTGCCCCTTCTTGGGTTCCCAGTTAGTATGGAAACTCTATTGGGATCATTGAGATGTCAACCATTGTGCAAGTCATGCAAGTCCGATTATGGGTACTGCAGCCCTAACCAGTTAGGAGTATCTTGCATATCATTTGTCCTCCCTATCTTTAGGCTCTTACAATCTTGCTGCCCCCTCTTGAGCAAGATTTCCTGAGCTTTAGGATGGAGAGATTTGGCTGGTCTCATTCCAGGTGATTAATGTAGGGTCTTTGGTGTTCTGAATTATGGTTTGTTGTTGTTTTCAGTTTTGCTTTTCCTGCACCGCCCTTGGCTGCATCCTGATTGGTATCAAGGTCACTTCCTGAAGAGCAGGGAGTCTGCCCTGGACCAAGTCCTAGGCAGAAAAGCCCCCTTGGCCTTTATATGTGGGGCCTGGGATCTGAAGTCAAGACCTTCTGATTTCAAGACAGAGTCTTAACACCTGTGCCATCTCTCCAGCCCTCTGTTGGAATGTTGAAGAAAAAGGTAAGCCTACATACGATATTTGGCCCCACATGTGAAAAATGATAAGATAAATGAAATAAAGTAATTTTAAATTGCTTACATCTTTTCCTTGTTAGATAGAAGACTCACATTCAAAAAATTCAAAAGCTTGTTGGTAAGAAAGAACTGGGAGCATGTTGTCAAAGAAAAGGCAAATGGACCCATGATTATTCGGAGTGAATTCCTCTTTTATGGATGAGAGTGATTGCATACTAGTTTTCTAAATGAATTCATGAATGAAAAATCATTGAACAGTCATGAGAGATTTAAAATGTCATAGAACAAGGGATAAATGATAGACTGTTAGACATCAGCAGCAAGAACATACCATTCATAACCTTTAGTTAAAAAATGACCAGAATTGCAAGAAACTTTCTCTATGAATAATTTAAAGAATAGATTATGAGTGCTTAGTACAAGTAACCATGATTGGTAGAAACCAGCGTAAGTTCACACATTGTGTGGTATTACACATATTATTGGTTGGCTTAAGTTTAACTTTTGTTAATACCTTTCTTCTTCTTACTATATTTTCAAGGAAAATTGTATGCAGAATATTTTATTTTGAGCTATTTTGGAGGTGCACAGTGGACATATTTCTTTTTATTTCCACTCATACAAACTTAACAGGTACACGGTTCCCCCCTTCAATCCCCTCTACCTCTATGCCCCCCTCACCTCCCCCTTTCCTCCCCATCCCTCAGTGCCTTCCCCTCTCATCCCTGGAGCATCCTTTAATGTGCATGCCAAACTCTCCTCTGGGTCCTCCTCTCTGATGAGGTGCGAGGACCCAGTGGCATTTCCCAGAACCCTTTCCTGTGTTCCCCTTAAGCATAGGAACACTACTGTGGCTGTCAATCCCTTGCCTCCAAGGATCCTAGTGCCTTTAGCAAATGCTAGACTTTGTGAGGTCAATAGTGTGTTGGACATTGCGCAGGGCATGCAAAGTCCAATTATGATTGCTTCGGCCCTAACTTGTGTGGAGTATCTTGCAAATCATTGCTCCTCCCATCCTTTTGCTCTTACACTTTTACCGCCCCTTCTTCCACAAATTTCCTTGAGCTTCAGGATGGGGAGAGATTAGGCTGGCCTAGTTCCAGGTGATTGATATAGAGTCTCTGATGTTCTGGATTATGGTTTGTTGATTTTTTTTTTCAGTTTTGCTGCTCCTGCAATGCCCTTGGCTCCACCCTGATGGGTATTGGATGTCACCCCCTGTTAAACCTGTTAAACTAGAGTCTTGTTATAAGAGTATATTCAAAGGTAGATGTAATAAAAGTAGGAAACTGCGATGAGGGAGGGGTCAATCACCCATCTGCGAAATGGTTACTTTCTATCTGCCAGACTATACGCCCTCCCCTTCTGGTAAGATCTTACCCCATCAGTTGTAAATGATCAGGAAGGAAAGTCTGTGAACTTAACCAGGTATCTCATTACTTACTTGCAGTCCTTGATGGTGGCCTATTTTCTCTGCTGTAACATGGTCTCCTCTCTCCTTGTTACTGGTGTGGCCCTCCTTCCCTATCCCTTCTGTTCATAATCTTAGCAATTACTGTAGTTATTACAGAGATTTATCTTTGAGTATCTCTAAGTGGGTTTCGTACTGGGGGCCACCTATTAGGGAGTACATATGGTGCTTAATTTTCTGTGTCTGGGATACTTCACTCAATATAATTGTTTCTAATTCCATCTATTTCCTGGAAAATTCCATTAATTCATCATTTTTGATGGCTGAGTAGTACTCCATTGTATAGCTGTATCACATTTTCCTTATCCACTTGTCAAATGTTGGACATTTATTTTTAATCAATGAAACACAGGGAAAATTTAATATTGTCACTCTACTTTCTTTGGTATGTTTCTTATGTTATTAAAATAAAATATAATTCTTGGTAATGTAGCTGCTATGTATCATTATAGTCTTGCAAATCAACAAATTAAGCATGCATATGTCAAGTTTACATTAACAGTTGCAAAAATCTGGGAATTGGTTACCGATGTTATAGCTGAATGTATATTATGTGTAGAGACAAAGCTTAAGAAAAGTATATTTGAAAATTTTCTTTATTTTATTGAGTTTGTAGCATAATTCAAAGCAAGACAGTATTACTTCCAAAAGTCCCCGCCATGTTTTAGATATACTAAATGTATTTAAGTTTATTCTAAAATTAGACTTGACCATTTCTAAGCCAAGCTAATTGACACTGAAAACTGTCATGATAGCCTAAATTAGCTACTTGTTTCATTAATGGGATAAAATAATTGACAACAGAAGCTAAAGGAAAGAAGGATTTAAAGTATAGTCCATCATGATGTAGAAGTCATGGCTATAAAAGCAGCAGGTCATGAGGTATCCTCAGTCAGGAAGAAGATAATGCTAAAAGCTAGCACTCAACTCACTTCTCCATTTATTCCTTATAGGACCCTGACTCATAGCACCCATATTCAGGATGGGTCTTCCTATTTCAAACTATCTATATAATACTTCAAAGACATACTCAGAAGCTAACTAAAATAGATAATTCCTTCCAGGCATGCAAGCTAAAATAATCAATCATGAGCTGGAGAAATGGCTCAGGGGTTAAGCCTCTGCCTTGCAGGCAGAAGCTCCTGAGTTTGGATCCTAGACCCCACGTATAGACTCAGGGCAGAAGCGGGGGCGGCCTGCGCTTTCATAAAGGTGACCATAAAGCTGAGAAGGAATGTTAGCTATCACACGATCTAAATCTGTGACTGTACATGATTGGTTGTTTATTTTTTAATTTTTTATTATTTATTCAATTGTGCATGTATGCGTGTGTGTGTGTGTATGTGTGTGTGTGTGTGTGTGTGTGTGTAGAACCACTGATGAATTCGGGAACCACCATGGACGCCTCCACCTCCTCCTTGTTTACTCTGCCCCGGGATTCACAGGCTCCGCCCTACCAGCCCCCCTCCCCGCCCCCTGCTTCCGCCAGGCATCTATACGTGGGGTCCAGGATCCAAACTCAGGAGCTTCTGCCTGCAGCCATCTCTCCAGCCCATGATTGGTTATTTTAGCTTGCAGAAGAGGAGATTTAGGGAGATAATGCGGCAATCATTAAAACATCATTAATTATAGAGGCAACTGTCTTCATTTTAGTGACTTGTGCATAACTAAGACTGGACACAAGAACTTAAGAAACAGTTTGCTTTAATTAGCAAAAGTAGATAAAATAACCACTTATGTATATAGTTTCTGATTTGGAATATATTAACAGAGGTTAGACAACCATTTGGAATAGACAATATAAACTAGTGAATCTGATGGGATTAGTAATGTAAGTTGTAATATCTCCATCAAACATTCTTATAATTATTATACTTACACAACATTATCCTCTACATGTAGAGTAGTACTTGCTCTTGTAGATGTTTAAAGTTGACTTCATTTAAATATGTTTCAACATTTCTGTCACTTAATAATTCTACCTCAGTTGATACATAATTATTTTAGCCTAAAATTCAGGGATGTCATGACAAGATATTTTTATTATTTATTTCTTATTTTTACAAGCATATTGAGTACTAATCCCTCTTTCCCTCCATATCCCTTACCTCCCATTCCCCTTCCTTGCTCTAATCAGTCCATTCTCCTCCCTCCCACCCTCCTACCTGGCTACTGCTATGGACTCCAGGATTCCCTCTGGCTTGTCTACTCTTGTGAGAGTTCAGGCCTCTGTGGCATACCAAGTTGCTCCTCCTTGGGCCACCCTACTGATCCTTCATTCATCCAGCTCTAGTCCCTAAGGTTTTCCCTGTGTGTTCTTATATCTCTTCAGTTTGACAAGATTTTTTTTAATGCTTCACCATATTCTAAAATGAAAGTTTATAAAGTTAGAGCTACTAAAGGATAAAGCTAATTGTTTGGGATATTAAATTCAGTCTGCTTTGTGATTATGCCTTAAAGGTGAAGATTATGTGTTGGACTTGGTTGAAAAAAGCAAATGAAAACACTGCTAGCAGCAATCTGCATCTCTGAGTACTCAATCAGTGTCTAGACAGTGCATTCAGTTTGTAGATTATAGAGAAGTGGCGAATGGTCAGAACAATAGTGGAAACATTTGATTGACTCCTTAAATTCTACTATATGGGAAATACTAAAAAAGGTGGAATGGTGCATTTCCTAGAGTCTGTTCTAGAGGGAAATTATCTGCATGAATTGGATTCATTTGTGTGCTTATTGCAAAGTGGGAGTGAGGTCAGAACCACCTTCCAAGTTGAAATAAGTTGTCACTGGCAGGTATGGCTGCAGAATTGTTCCTGTAGCCACATAGATGGGTGCCCCTTCAGAGGCCTGCCGTGGAAGCGTTGTTGATTCACCAATGCTCCAGAAGCATCTTCATAAAAAGAAATTCTGTAATTTTATGGGGCATTTCAGGAGGTCAGATCTTTGATTTTTTGTTTCAATCTTTCCAACATTCTAAAACCCATTAATTTGTTTTCTATTCCCTTCCTGATTAAGATACCTGGAATGCCTCCTACATTGCACTGTGATGGCTTCTCAGAATGAAACAAGGCCAAGTTAAAAATGATGAGCCAGTACTTAGACTGCTTGCTAGCTCATTATGAGTGCTTGAGTTGCATTAAGATCTCAAAACTAGGTCTTGCTGTATAGTTTTCATTCAGTGCCTTAGGACATGCTCCTCCTGGGCCTAGAATATGCTATTATGTTTCTCCTGCTTCACTCTAGGCCATCATTAAGTTTTCTGAGAATAAAATACTCCTCTATGTATACTCCCTTTTAAGTATCTGATTTCTGGGGTCCCTTTACAATCTGCCTTTTCTTTACCTCTGTCATCACAAACCTAATTTTGCCAATAAACTGTGAGCTGTTTGGGTCCCAGTGTTGGATCTATTACATCTGTGCTTAGTATAATATCAAATTGAAAGATCATGATAATGTTTATGAGATGAGTCAGTGTATAATTAGTATACAACTGACTAGACAATAAAAAAACTCATGATTTTGGAAATAAGGCTTTAAAAATATGGAGGAAACACACGAAATATTGTGAAATTATGAGTTATCGTACCTACAACTTCTTTAAAATGGCTCACAAAACAAAATAACAAATGTGGTAAAAGCAACAGCTGTTATACAATCATGTTTCAGTGGAAAGATTTATTCTGAAAAATGTGCAAAGCATATTAGACATGCTTACAGAATCCTAAGAGATGTAGTTTGTCAAATATCTCCTCCATGTTTAGGCCACTGATCCTGACTATCACCAGTATGCACAAGCTCCTACAGCATGCTGCAAAAAGTTTTACACAATGATAAATATCTGTGTGTTTAAACATAGAGAGAACTATACACACAATTCAGCATATATAATGAATGGGGCTCATATGAGTATAGTTGCCCAGAAAGAAACAGAACAGTGGATAAATGGGGAATTCTAAGACATTATGCTTTGCTACTGCCAACTTTGCAAATGTGTTGTGCTATGCAATTCTAAACTCATGGAATACTTTCTTTTCTCCAATTATAGAATATAACTCATATTCATTTGTATATATGTAGTCCAAGGGTGAAACTTCATTGTTGTGTTGGATGGCTTTCTTGATCATTCTTCCTCTTCTTGTTTTCTGAGATGGGATCTCTCCCTGAGCCTTTAGTTCAATGTCTGGTTAGACTGACTGGCCAGACAGTTCAAGTAATTTTTCTGTCTCAACCATGAATGCTGGGATTACAGGCACGCATCACAACTCCTGACTTCTTATGTGGGTGCTAGAGATTTAAATTAGATCCTCATGCTTGTGCACCATTTTGTTGAGTGAGCCCTTCCCTCATCTAAACATTATGAGGCTAGTATGCTGTATATGACTTATCACTGGGTGAAAAATAACTGTGTAATAGTTTCTAAGAAAACCTGTATGATGTTCTAAGTTTCTTTCAATTTTTTTAAATACATGAAGTTTTTCATAAGAATTGGTATGAAACAAAATATATCAAAAACCATATTTACTTATCACACACATAAACTCTGATCTATTTGGTAAAATCTATGTGTAACATTAACAAAAGTTACGTTTGTGTGTGGATGTCTATGTGTGCTTATGAGTATATGCATGTGTGTGTGTCTGTGTATGTATGCATGACTGTGGTGTGTGTGTATGTATGTCTGTTTATGTGTGTGTTTATCTTTATGTCTGTGTGTGTATATATCTGTTTATGAGACTATATGTCTGTGTATGCCTGTGTCTTTTTGTGTGAGTGTATGTGTTTGTATGTGTGCTTCTATGTGTATGTTTGTGTGTGTGTAGTGGAGGGAAATGTTGGCTGTGAATCTAAATAACTTAGGTGAATATCATCAGTGTAAAGTTGTTCTACAACAAAGGGAATATTTTTGAATGTTCAAAAGTAAACATTGCTTTGAAAAATCATTATTATCAGTTACATTTATGTACATTCTGATTATGGGTCAGAATTAAGATCATAAAGTTGTTTTAGATCTTTTGCAAATATTTAGAGATTGAAAAATTGTACTAAATGTTCCAGTTACCATACCATTGAGAAGCCAGATAATCTAGAAACTGATTCAGCATACCCCTTCCTCCTGAGTCGCCTACAGTCAGGCCCAGCCCAGTTGCCTTTGCAGAATGACATGTGTGCTGCTTTCTCCTGCTATATTAAAATTAGAGAAGTTTATTCTTGGGGGAGGGCAAATAGAACAGAAGTGAAAAGATAGTATTTTTGTGGAAATTAATGTTGTCCTTGTTCATTTAAGAGGTCAAAGTGTCTGTTTTTTAAAAAAAAGGCACCACCTGACATATTATTTCAAATTGTCTGCCTTAACTCTACAGGAACTAGAGAGAGAGAGAGAGAGAGAGAGAGAGAGAACACAAGGGATTATCTACAAATATCTTACTGGTATTTCTGTAGAAATATCTGTCTCTTGGTGTTGGTGGCCAGTAGTTATGATTGTCAACTTGACAATTGAGAATTGAGTATACTATGAGAAGTTATCTAATTAAGGCAAGTCTGTAGTAGATTGTCCAATTGCATAATTGATATGGAAAGACTAAGACCATAATAGGTGGGATCGATTATCTTTCTAGGAGATGGACAAAATGCAAAGAGAGAACTAATTTGTTTTGGCAGAGCAGCAAGTTTCAAAGTGTGTCCCTTTCTCAATTATTCCTGTGGATTTGGTGTAGCCAGTTCCCTCAGTTCCCGATAATGCTGTGATGTTCCCCCGTCACCATGGACTATGATATAAAAAACCTCGAGGAATTAAAAATCCCTTTGTTTCCCTATATTCTCTGAGTCAAGTATTTATTATAGTAATGGAATATTGAAACTAAGATCCTGGGAAGTCAAGATTTCAGTATGTTTTCAGTTCTCAACTTCCTTTCCCATATATCTATACATAGTTTGATTGAAAAACAGCAGTCACAATTTCAAAGGTGAAGCTATCTTGAAATGTTAATTTCTAAGGCACCATCCTCACTGATCTTACTCATGCTTATTGAATATTCAGCCAAGGACATAGAATTTCCTCATATTCCTAGATCAATTATTTTCATTGATATCCACAAGGTAAATCCCTTTGAAAATTTTTATCATTAATGAGTAAACAAAAAAATCCCTTTTTGCTTTTGTCTTTTAGAAAGTTCTGTTGATACCATGCTTACAGAATATTGCTTTTTTACAGTGGAAGAAATTGCAGGTCAATCTTTAAATATCATTTTATGCTTTTTTAGTCAAATATTACTTTATATGAAGTATAAAGTAATTCTCTGAAGTGAGGAGTTTAAGGCAAAAGGAGACTCATGTCTTCTTCATGCCAAGTATGAAACCATTGCCTGAATCATTATGATGAAAATCACCTAGCTGGAAACACAGTTAAAAAGCCAGGCCTTCATACAAGGGGTTCACACCATTTAGTTAAACGAAAAGATTGTAAAAATCTAGAGCCAAGCCTTGGGTCCTTTAATGACTTGTTACCATCAAAGGGTTAATATTTCAGAATCACCAACATAAGGACACTTCAAGTTACGGAGCAAATTTATAATTCCATTAGCATTCTCAATGAGTAGGGGGCAGATTCTGCTGAATTTTAAAACCAATTGATTGTCTCGTATCTTTCCTAAAATTGCTATTTATCAAATCATCAAATTATTATATATATGTATAAATATAGCTAAATACTGGAGTTTCAACTTTTACAAGCACTGTGTAGTCATTGTGTGTACAGAATTTTTGGAGAAAGTGTTGCTTGAAATCGCCCTGGTCTATTGCTGCAGACAAGTTAAGATTCTAGACTTTTTTAATGGAATTGGAAAATTTTCTTCCCTATTGTGATTAGAATTTTTCTCTCCTAACTTTTAGAGGGAATAGTCTTTATCCAATCCAAAGTAAAATACACATTTTTTAGCTCCATGGTGAATCAGTTAATTTAGAATGTAGAATGAAAAACTTGAATGTTTAATGTATGCAATCATTGTTGTGACAAATTTTACTGTTTTTAAAGAACAAATTGGTCATAGTTAGGCACAGGTGTCAACTTGATAGTTGAAGGTTTGAGCTGTGGTCACATTTATAGAGAATTAATGGTTGAGTTAAGCCCAGAGCAAACCTAAAAGAAATTGTGTAGTTGATAAGGAAGATCCAGCCCATGGTGGGTGGGACTAGGCCCTGGAATAAAATACAGAGAGCTGATTGAGAAAGTTGGCATCCTTGTATATACTTGGCCAGACATGCTGATCTAGGCAAGTAAGGATCGTCCTTCTCTCAGGGACGTGGTGATAGTATGACCAGTTCTCTCAGCCCTGAAGTTGGTGCATGCTCTCTTGTCAAGCTGGACTGAGAATTGTAACCAGAAAATCAAAAAAAAAAAAAAAAACCAAAAAAACCCAATAAAGCCCTTGTTCCCTTAAGCCATTTGATGATGATTTATCAGCAACCATGCAGGCAAAATGCAACAAAATTTTAAATATCAAATATTTTGCTTTGCCTGGGGAAAGTGACTGGCCTTTGAAAATAATTCACAGTTGCCTTATTGTGGCATGATGCGTGAATGTGATGTAAGGCCACTTTGGATAACATCCAGGTAAAAATGGATACTGATAATGTAAACTATCTTATTACCAATGTTTATGCCCAGCCTGAGTCTAGTCCTTCTCATTTCTGTTCTTTTCATCCATCCTTTATTACAATACTCCATATAATTGACATATCTTGTCCATTTTCTCCTTTTATGTCTCATTTTCTTGCTTGAGGACCAAAGCCACAGCTAAGTGAACATTTCATTTTTCTTTTATTTCAGAAGGATGAAATGGAAATAGATTTCCAGTAATAAAGAAACAAATATTCCCTATTAGAGTAAATGAATTAAAAGTGTAGAACTTGAAATATCTCCAAAGGTCATGCCTAAGTGCACACATAAAGGCAGGTAAAATAATTAGCACCACATGGGGGTGAACAGGTGCTTTGAAGACATAGAACAAATTTGCCTTTCTTCTCTGTCACTTCCTGTGTGCTTTGAGTGAATTCCTAAATTTTGATCATATCAGTTTTCTTGCTTTTAATAATAAAATGTAAAATTATGAGATCATCTTTAGATTAGGTGTGGTAAAGTTATCTTTATCACTTTTGAAGAATGAAAGTTATCTTACAATTCCTCCCATTTTCCTAAAACGTACCCTATAATTGATATCTTTATAAAAGAGACAATCAGGGCTGGAGAAGTGGCTCAGGGGTTAAGCCTCCGCCTTGCAGGCAGAAGGTTCTGGGTTCGGATCCCAGATCCCACGTATAGACGCCAGGCGGAAGCGGGGGCGGCCTGCTTTTCTGGCCCTGGTAGGGCGGAGCCTGTGAATCCCGGGGCGGAGGAGGTGGAGGCGTCCATGGTGGTTCCAGAATTCGTCCGTGGTTCTACACACACACAGACACGCGCGCGCACATATACATACACACACACTCACAATTGAATAAATAAAAATTAAAAAAAAAAACCTGACAACTGAAGTTGTCTTAAAAAAAAAAGAGACAATCAAGCAATTCACACAAATTATGTGCACCAGGTATTTTGAAAGTAAGTGTGTGTTTTCAATATTCTGTTAAAATATTGCTGTACACAAACATTATTCTTCCTAAGGAGAGCAGTTCGAGTCCAGATTTTATTAACAGATTTTCTATTTTGCATTTTTAGATGAGAAATTACCCTTCTGCCCAACCTAAATTTTGTATATTTTGATATCAACCGTACTCCTTTTTGCTTTATAATTCTGAAGAATGAAACCAGTACTAAGTATAGGTTTTGCAAACTAGAATTAAATTATCTTCTCTATATGCTTCTCTTCTTCAGGTTTTTCAACATTTGCATTCATTTGCATGCCAGTATAGATAGCTACAGTCTTCTTTACCTCTAGAGTGAAGTGAATAAAAAAAATGTTAAGCCCCTAAGGCCTCCATCTAAATTTTCTCTATCAACTTGCCCTCTTTATTCTAAAATTTCTTGTGGAATGATGAAGTATTTATATTCCATGAATTTTCTCCTGTATCTCAACATCCCCTCATATTGTTGTTTTGTTATTGAGACATAATTGTTTGCTGTTCAGTGAAAGTTGGCTGAGTTCAGGAAAAATATGGTGAACTTTAAATCTGACTTTCAATTAGTTTCATCTTCCATGTAAATCTAACATCCCTAGAGTTTGGTCAATGCTTTTGGAATTTTTAGCTCATGGCTTAATTTCTTTGAATATATATATATTCTTTGTTATTCTTTCCAAAGAAGCCCCTTCCTTTTCTTTTGTCATTTGTACAAAATCTCTATAAAAATTGAGACATGTAGAAAGAATGTTGATAGAAGACAGCATCCTCTCCTTGCAGTGCATCTAGTGGGGAAGAAGGAGTTACTTTCATGATCAGCAACTAGCCATGACTTTCAGTGGATGCTAAAGGACAGTGTCCTTGCCAGACAATTTTTAAAATTAGAATCTTTGGTTTTTTTTGTCTCTTTTTCTTTTTGTTTAATTTAACCTTGTCCCTTAAAAAAAATCAAAACTGGGGAATGAATACATGGTCCTTTCATATCCTCCAGTGCTTGAGAAACATTAACATAGCCATTTCTCTTCTAAATAGATCTTCTGGAATAACTTGTGCAGGATTGGTGTGAATGGAAACTCCTTTGTTTTAATTACACAGTCTGTGAGAAAGAAGTCCTAACATGTCCTTTATGCATTGCTTCAAGTTATAAATGAGATGCGCATCCAATGCAGTTGCTTTCATATTTCAATTACAAGGTGATAATGCTCCGTTTTCAGATTTCATGTCTCCCTTGATTCCCTTTTCACCTATAGATTTCTTATAGTATATGCCAAAAATATATTAATTCTCACCTCTACAGGTATCATTAACTGCAATTCTACTGTGATCATTTGAAAGCTCATGACCCTTCCAGCTCTAATTAAGAAAAGTAACATACTTAATCAGATTGAAGACAATGGAAGAAAATTATAGCATGAACCAGTTACAGAAACGTTTTCTACAGTCCATGCCATCCTAAGGTCGTTATGCCCAGCAAGCACAGAAGGCCCTCCAGGGGCTCAGAAGTCCATGCAGTAGATGGACAAGAATGTTGACAATTAAGATGAATGTGGTGCTGGAAAGTCTGTTTTCTTTTCATAATTTCACCCATGCTGAGACCCCTCATTGCCCATGAGTAGGCTGTACATCTGAGACTACTTGTTTCCTTTTATTTAATTTGTTATTCAAATCCACCTTTCTAAAACTTATGGAACCTGAGAAGAATCATCTTGTGAGTTCTTAGGAGTCAGGGACATGCCTTTTTGTGAACCAACTACAATGCCTCCTACAGACTTAGACCTCAGAAACTTGATTTTCCCTGATATCGATTACATTAGGAGTGAATAACCTCTAAGCTAAACTCTTTTTTTAAGAGTTAATATCTTTTTTGTTTTAGCTTTTTTAATTAGTATTTTTGTAGTTGGTATACCTAAAAATGTATATATATATATATATAATGTATAAATTGCCTGAATATTATTTCCTACATGTTTATACTACATGCTATATGCTGATCATCTCAAACATACATTAACCTTTCTTATTCTTCCAACTCCTTGTGATTTCCTTTCTCTTCATAACTACTCCACTATGAATGTGTGTGTGTGTGTGTGTGCATGTATTTGTGATTTGGTTATAATGACTTACTGGAACATGATGAGATTCAAGTTATACTCTTGACAGAACACAGTTAGTCTTTACTTTTCTGTTTTTCTTTCTTCATTTGTATACATCACATTTTGTAGAACCTGCAACAACATAATGGACTCCAGGTATCTGGGGTTCCCAATGTCCTATTCTCCATCCTCTTGTCCCCTAGGCCTCCTCAGGCATAGTCCAGCTAAATCATTTAATGAGGTCCTTTGAAGATACTGTAGTAGAGACTAATATTGAACTTTATTTCTTATCCCAACAATATGGGAGTTCCATTGTACTTTCATGTCTAAGGATACACTTGAAGCATTTGATCTATAAGTGACAGCAACATCAGCAATATCAATAAGTGAATGTCATCAATTCAGCAGTAGTTTATTAAATGATTTTTACTCATCTTGTTTACAATCATTCTGCAAGTTAGCAAAACTAAGCAATACAATTACAATATATCACATAGTCATAGTGAAAGTTGGGTAATGGGGTCAAGATTTATAGTGACAAGGAGACAAACTTTTACCAGTAACCCTTCCTCTATCCCTCTAACAAAGCAGCAAAGATACAGAAATTAAAAATAAAACATATCTTAATTCATTAGGGGGTTCATACTTTAAGACTTAACAGACCCTGAGAGATTTTTGAAGTAGAATGGCAATGTTGTAAAGCTGATGTTTCTATTAGTTGTAATTTTCTTTAAATAGTCTCTTATTTAATTTCCTCTCTTCTGCATGAGCAGTAATTCAATGATAACTTATGTGCTCTGCACAGGTATATTTAGACATACTGAGTTATGCTCATAGTACAGGCACAGGTATATTTAGACATACTGCCTTTTGCTCATAGTACAGGCTTCAAGAAGTTCCTTAGCCCTGAGCTTCTTTCAAAATTTACTTTTCAATTAATAAGTTCTTTCACATCATGAGCATCAGACAGAGGTTTGTAAAGAAAGCCTTTTTTTTCTTGCAAAAGAGTCTAAATCTAGAACATCTATGGAAGATTAGATAAATGGTCTGAATCAGAGCTGCATGAGATATTTGTTAAAGTAAATCAGCTTAGTTGGAGTTTCCTTCCCTTATGGATTAAACTTCTTTGAGCATTTTTTTCCTTTCATCCATCAACATTTCTTTAGTTCATATATTTTCAGCGTTGCTTTCTGTTTGGGGGAAAGAAAGCTCATTTCTTGCCTACCATATTTATTTTCACTTTGTTGTTCGCATTCTGTTCATTGATTTAAGAAAAGATGGGAGACAAGGGAGTAGCATATTGAGACTTTCTCTGGATCAATGTTAGCACACATCAAGAATTAAGGAAAATCGAGGTGATGAGGCATTTATTAGTTTTCATTCATTCATTCATTCATTCATTCATTCATTCATTCATTCATTCTTTCACAGGCAACCCTGTGGAGGAAATATTTAATGTGCTAAGATTGCAGAGATAAAGAAGACCTCTCTACCCACCACCCAGGGAAGCTTCGTGCTTGACTGGGCAGCTAATTGGTTGGATGCCTTTGAAAAGATTAGTCTCATTGAGTGTCAGTTTCCTCAAATGTAATGAGAAAGTTTATTAAGTGACCTCATTTTTTGACTCCACATCTTGACAGTACCGTCTGTATGGCCAACAAGTCTGAAATTGACCTTTTCAAACCCATACTGTCAAGAATACAGTGAAAACATAATCCTTATGCACTGTTGGCAGAAATGTAATTAGAAAAGCCACTACGGAAAACCGTATGTTCCTTCCTCCTAAAATGAAGCAGAACTTCCAAATGGTCACTGTCTCCTGGTGTTTGTTTTGAGACAGGCAGGTCTCAGTATGTGTGTTGCCTCAGCTTGCCTGAAATGTGCTTTGTAGATCAGACCATCCTTTGAACTTCCAGTGGTCTTTGCACCTCTGCTTCCAAAGTATTGGAATTATAGGAGTGTGTATTATTCCTGACTTGGTGAATAACTTTAATTGCATGTTTAAAAAGAATTCTTAAATACAACAAAATCCAAAGTGAGCTCACTTTTCTACTGCCCAATCTTCCTCCTCCATTACTCAGAGAATGAAATTTCATTTTTTCTAGTTCTATAAGATTTCTGTCTGTCCTTGCATTCACATCATCTTTATTAACAAAGCTTGTCATCTCATCAAGCCAATTTATTCTACCCTCTTCATTCAGCACTATAGGCTTCCAAACAAGATGCTATGACTTTATCTTGGAATTCGTTTTATAAATTAAGAATCTTTTGTTGGTATAAAGGATTTGGCTTATTTGTATTATTATAGTTATAATATGTTTTGATAAATAATTGAGTGGTTGTAAGGTTTAGTACAATAAATCAGACTTTCTGTTCATTAATATCTTCTTTTACTCCTTAGTATTATTTTCTTATATAAATCATTTAAATTTTCTTTTGAAATTCTTCTTTGTGTTTCACTGTCAAAACAGCATATCTGTCTCATCTGTAAAGATATTATTGGTATTTCAGTGTTCAAGATTATTTTATATCCTTCATATGTTAACCAAAGAAATATTTATCCACTAATCATCTCTAAAAGGGGCGTTTGGTGGAATAGTTAGATGTTGATCATAAGTTTTGGCAGTAATTTCTATTTATGTTGCTCATAAACAATTTTACAAATAATGTATTAAAATTAATACTCCAGTTTCTTTTTCCATTTAAAATTTATTAATAGTTTAATCAATTAATTGTGTGTGTGTGTTTGTGTGTGTGTGTGTGTGTGTGTGCATGTGCCTAAGGAGGTCCAAGGATAATTTCGGGAATCATCCTGGATTTCTTCTACTTCTTTTTTGCTTTACTCTAGGATGTCCCAGGCTCTGCCTGCACAGAGCCAGAAGTACAGGTCACAGCCATTTACACCTGGCATTTTTACAAGGGATCCAGAATCTAAGCTCAAATTCTTCTATTTACTAGGCCGATTCTTAACCCCTGAGTCATCTCTCTAGCCCCTCCCCCACCCCCCGCTCCTATAGTTTCTTTTCTCAATTAATGATGTGTGCTGGCTCATATAATCCAGCTGATTTTCATTAACATTGTGTAAGGGTGAAGCTGCATACATTCTAACTTGCCATATTGCTGCAATAAAGAAGGCAGAAAAAACATTCTCTAGAGAGGCACAGCATAATACATTTATCCCTATGAACATCTTCAGCTCCACAACACACTCTGAGAAAGAAGTTATTCTTGTTCTGAGCACAATTTTTTAGTATTCCAGAGTTTAATCAAACTTTCACTCCTGCTTCTCAAGTCTTGTACTTTTCTGTCCTCTAAATTCAATGCCAGCCCCTGATAATTTAATAAGCAGCATGACTTTTATCATATCATGGGTTCTCCAGATGAGCTGTTCTCCACCATGATTGCTTTAAACATTTGTGTGTATAAAACTTTAGAGAAGAGTCCTTCAGAGATTATTCAAATTCCTACTTTCTTGAAATTTTCCCAACTGGATCAAATGAAGTTTTCAAGACATTAAGTTTTAGAATGATCATCAACCTTTGACTGGTTTTCCAACCTCTGAAAGTCCTTCATTAAGGTATTTATTTTGTCTTTTATAAGTGAATGTTAGCATTGAGTTTCTTTTTATGTGCTTAATTTAGAATTTTTGGAATATCCTAAAACTAGAAAGGGACTTTTAAGTGTTTAAGTGTTGCAGGAGGGAGGGATGAGGTAAAAACCTTAAAGGAGGAGATATAAAAAGACACAAGTGGTATGGTAGAAAGAGAAGAATATTCATAAGTACTTAAGGGGGGAGGATGAGGGGATAGGGAATAACACAGGACTAATGTTGCAAGATACAAACACATAGAAACCTCCTATATTATTCGTGTATCAAACATATGTTTTTTATTGAGAATAGATGTATCCTTATAAGAGAACACAAAACTGGAAAATCCCCTATAGTGCTCCAAACAGAACTGATAAACAATTAAGCAATTGTTACAGTTACTCTGCACATGGCTGATAAATTCACAACCAAATGGCTAAAAATGGATTGAAGGGCTTTATTCTGTCTTAGAATAGTCTGGTTACAGTTTCTTGTCTAGTGCAGTGGGGAGAACCAACGCCAGCACCAAGAATCAAGGGAACTAGTCACCCCAAATCCACAGCATCGTGAAGAGGACAATCCTCATTTGACAGACCAGCATGTCTGCTCAAGTGTACAGAAGGATGTTAACAATCTCAACCAATTCTCTCAATTTTATTCACCTACCCAGAGACTAATCCTGCCTACCAGGAACTAGGTATTCCCTATAAATTAGATGATGTTCTGCAAATTTGAGGCTTAACTCAACTGCTAATGCTCTACAAATGTGCCCATAACTCGAACCCTCAACTCTTAAGTTGACTCCTGTATCCAACTATTACAACAATATTCAAATTACATGTTGTTGGTCAGGGACATCTCCAAGTCCCCCCACCCCAAATATTGTGGAGCTATTGTTATTGCTCTTGGATACTCTCTGGAAATATATGTTGATCACAGTATATAGATAAAATACCAGCTGGAACTGATCTGGAAGCTTTCTCCTTGCTGGACAGCTTTAATACTACAAGAAAGCACTATGTAAGCTTCTGAGGGAAAGAATCAATCAACACTCTCCTCAATCTTTGAAAGCCGAAAGCTGCTCTGATAAATACTGTGACAGAGGTGACCCTCAGTGTTAACAGTGGCATAGATATTGAGGGGGTAACCAATAGGTTTCTGATTGCATTTAAGGCCCACTTTCCAGTAGAGATCACATTCCTGATACTGAAAATTAGGACAAGAACCTATGAAAGGGGAGGACATAGGCCCTACATGGTACAAACTATTAAGTTTTAGTTATAAAGATGCTATGTCAAAGTGCCTTTTAATCACTTGTCATTATACCCGAAGATTGGAGAAGCACTCAGAACTCATCCTAGAAACTTCCTTTTGAACTGGAAAGTGTTTATTACAGAAAACACAATTGGAAAAAGTATAGATAATAAGAGACTGTGGACTTGGCTGAACAGGACATTTAAACAGTCATCCCCCAAGGCTGACAGAAAGTGTCTGAAGAGGTGGCAGTAAGATTTTAAGAGCCTGGCAAGAGCAGGGGTACAACCAGACATTATCTTGTAGTCAGGACAGGGCTGTGCATCCATGAATTCACAGCAGTTATACGTATTTCCACAAGATCTGCATAAGATTTGTACTATCAACATTTAACCATGGAAGACTGAAAGATCTCAAGAGGTTCTAAATGTCCCTGTGAGACTGAAGAGGGTTAATTCTGATGATGAGGGAGGAACAATGCTTTCTTTAGTGATGTACCTATGCCACAGAGATACATGCCTTCAAAGGCAATCCTGATGAACTTAGTAGGCCGCTCATGTGAAAAGACATGAAAATTGGAGGACTGGCAGGAAAGAAGGACCGTAATGGGAAAAAGATACAGATAGTATTGGAGAATAAGGTGTGAAAATATTATAAATTCGTTATATTCATGTATGAAACTCAGATAAGAATAAAAAACAAAAAATGAAATAGATATTTGTGTTGGCTCCATTGATATCTAATTTATTCATGCAATTTAAAAATATTTATTTATGTATACATATATTTATATTTATCTCATCTATCTATCTATAACTATCTATATAGATATATGTGTAGCGAGCAAGACAGAGAGATTGAGAGAGAGAAAGCAAACATGCATGCCACAATAAGTGTGTTAAGGTCTGTATTTATTATGAATATACAAAATATACCTCCTTTATGTATATTTTCTTATACATGTAGTGAGTTAACATCCTGGATATCAGATGCATAATTTATAAATTCTTTTGGCAATTTTTATTTCTAGAAACTTGTATTTGCACAGCTGCTATATCAGATCTCAGAATGGGCAATCCCAACAGCCATTCAGGACTCCTCAACCTCAGTAAATTACATAGTGCCACACTTGCCACAGTCTCACTTTACCAACATTACTATTGCCATGTTAAGTATTAGAAACCACACTGAAAATGGCCTTTACAATTTTATATATATATATATATATATATATATATATATATATGAATGTATGGTATGCTTAACACTTTTAAAGATACAATATTTAATTTATACTGAAACTAAAGCATCACTTCTAAAATTTACTTAAAACCAAAGATCACACTTTATACTATTTATTCCCGTGAAATAGGACATTGAAAATTGTTCATAAATTATAAAACATTGGTTAACCTAAATGCTTAAAATGAGAAAAGGTAGCTATTAGTCTATTGAATGTTAACCTTATATCCCATAATTAATCCATTTTGGAGAGTTTTAATTTTATTTTAGGATGATTTAATTCTCTTACCTCTGTTGAAGCTAAGAGAATCATATAGGGTTCAAGATAGAGAATTAGGACAGCAAAAACTCAGTTACTGTTCAGAACCTACACTATGTATGTCACATATTTGGCTATTTTTATGCAAAATACATAAAAAAACCTTTATGTTGAGACTAAAAGAGAAGGAAAGTTCTCTTAACAAAAGTAAGACTAAACTGAATTTTGATAGTACTTTCTTGATACAAAACTGAACTGGACTGATTTTATTTTGTTGCGTTGAGTGACTGCAAGTACAATTAGTACACGTGTGTGAGTGGAAACACATATATTTAAGTTGAGCACAAACCCAGCTAGAAATCTGCCCCTAGTGTCCCATGGTCAGTGACTCTGTTTGACTTTGGGTTTCACTAAAACAGATACCTCTACCTCAGAGAACTCACAGCAATAACATGTGCCTTCTTCTAAACTGCAGTATTTTACCATGAGGCCCATCCACCTTTCCAATATGTGGTATTACATGTAGGCCTGGGCCCATTGTTCAGAGGGGTCGTAGGTGTTGCAAAGATACACCATTAGAGTGCATTAGAGTGACATGTCAACGATGTTCAGGTAGGCAACATGTTTATTAATTTAAGATTGTTGAGATTGTGCCAATTTGGAGGTGAAGTGTGATTATTAGATTCAAAGCAGAATATATTATGATCAAGCCAGAATAGTTAATATGATTGTTAATCCTGAGTGTCAACTTGACCACACCTGGAATTAACTAAAATCAGCTGTGAGACCACCTGAAGAGATTATCTGGATCAATACATTTACAATACAAAGACCAGCCCTGGATCTGATTGGAACCTCTGTAGATCTGTTTGGAACCTCTCAGTAGTGGACCAGATCAAAGGAACCACAGAATAGAAGACTGAGAAGAAAGACTCTCCAATGATGTTTGCAATGACTTAACTTCAGCCACCAGCCAGCCATGTCACCTGCTCCATGAAAGACTGCTTCTCTCCTCTGGAATTGTAAGCTGAATAAATCTCCCTTTCTCCCTTAAATTGTTTGACTTTGGGTGTTCTCTCATAGCAAACAGGTAAGAGTAACCATTAAACAGTTAATATTTCTTCACCCATTAAAGATTAAATTTATTGATCAACAAGTAATAATTATATAAATTCATGGTGTGTAGTGTGGTATTTTAGACATTTGCCTATGTTTTTTTAAGTTTTTAATTTATTTGAGGCACAGAGAGAAAGAGAGAGAGAGAAAGAGAGAGAGAAATGGTGCCAGCACCTTACCCGCTGAGCTATCTCACCAGCCCATGCCTACATTTTAATAGTAAATATCAGAGAACTTTCAAAAAGTCCTCAGTTATTCAATAGAATAAAGAAGTAGTACTAAGTGTAGTAAAACATCAATATTTTATCCTAGAGACTTAGTTCAGAAGTAGACTGATCCTTAGTCTAGGAAAGTGAGTTCAACAATGGATAAGGAAGAAGTACCAGCAGCTTAGGCAATAAAAGCCATGTAGAAAATTGTACGTTGTTGCTATGTTGTTATAATATGTGTTTCTATAGTAAGTACAGAGGTGAACATAAGAGTAGTACTTATTGAGTAAATTCTTTCATCTTCAAAGGAAAATTACTATCATAGAACATCAAGAACTTAACTAAGATGAATTTTCCCTCGTTAGGCATTGGATCTAGCCATATGTAATGATGTTGTTATAGGTCTAAAATGATTAGGTCTTGGAATTTTTCATATAGTTCTACTAATAAATTTGAGGTTTTGGTAACTATTAATTTTTCAAGCTTTCTTAAAGTATGGTTGACAAATAAAAATTATATATATGTAAGATGTACAGTGTAATGATTTGGTACGTGTATTCATTCCAAAATGATTACCATAATCATGCTAATTAGCTTATTCATTATCTCACTTAGTTGCCCTTTTTATGCATATACAATGAAAGTTTAAAGATGTACTCTTTACAAACTACTAATTTCTATAAATTGTATATTATTTAAAAAGTCTACAGAATAGTAAAATACAATTACAGATACAAGATATTGAGACCATTTGGCGAAGTTTGTGCACATGACTGCAGAAGCCATGGAATACTTGGGTAATGACATGTATTTTGTACATTACCATGAATTACCTGGAATTAAATTATGCTTTCCAATAATCAATGCATTTTTTTCTTTATAAAAGAAAATACAGTTGAAGTAACTTCTGTATTTTTCAATTACTTTTTCTCGATTGCAGTCATGGAAAATAAATCTAAATTTGATTTACATTTTTCAAGTCAGTATCTTATATCTGCAGCAATAATTTTCAAAACCCATTGAGTAAAGAGAAAAAACTTCCCTGTTATAACATTTGTAGGGGGCTGGAGAGGTAGCTCAGTGGTTAAGCCTCTGCCTTGTAGGCAGAAGGTCCTGAGTTCAGATCCTAGGCCCCACGTATAGACACTGGGCAGAAGCGGGGGTGGCCTGCGTTTCTGGTCCTGGTAGGGCAGAGCCTGTGAATCCAGGGGCAGAGTAAACAAGGAGGAGATGGAGGCAGTCCATGGTGGTTCCCAAAACGTCCGTGGTTCTACACACATACACACATGCGCACACACACATACAAGCACAATTGAATAAATAATAAATACTTTTTAAGAAATTTAAGAAAATATTAAAAAAATTTGTAGCTCAAACCTGCTTTAAGAAAAAATTTAAGGAAAAAAATGAGGAAAAATTTTCTCTAGTGGTTCCTAGTTCATAAGCAATATTTGAGTAACTAGTTTTACATAAGACTGCTAGACACTATTTCTCTTTTCCATACCTTGACGAATGCCAGATAGATTTATAGGTGATTGTATAATACTTGAAAATCTACATTTGTTTTTGTATCTTTGAATTGTCTCTTACAGATGTAACCTAGAAAATGTGTAATCTATTCTTATGCATGATCTAAACACTTTATCAGCTTTACCTTGACAGCATAATCTCAAGGAATGACAAGGTCTTTGTAAAATTTTCTCAGAAATGTGACTTCAGCCTCCTACCCATATTAATTGAATTACATGCTTTGGAATTTAAACAGCTCCTTACTCTTATCAGCAATTGATAACTTATTGATAATCCTGAAGAACTTGTGAATGTGCGAGTAACTTCATCCCTCGTTCCTCAAGGACTTTGAGAGTTCTTTTAGCTATTCAAGATGCTTGCTTGCTTTATTCTGCATTGCGTGTGATGCTGGCACGAGATAATTCAGTCGATTCTTGTGAAGGTGCTACAATTCTCCTCTACTTCTCCTTAAAACTTCTTGCAGTGTGAAATTTCAGTTCTTCCTGAAGAAGAAATGTCTTTTTCCCTCGGTTCTTGTGTCTGCCTTGACTGCATCTCTTATCTTTTCTTGTGAAATGTGATGGAAGTAACATACCAATTACATCTCTTCAGTGTCTCTTAGACATCTAGCATTACATAGCTTTTCAAAGCAGAATGAGAGAATAATCCTTCTGAAACTTCGTTTAGTGGCAACTAAATGAAGCATGTGGATAACAACATTTAAACAACTCAGTGTTATGAAAAGTTGTGATGAGTTTGTGCATGTAGAGCAAGGATATCTCATGGTTGATTGGATGGTTATTCTAAGACATTATATATTTAAGAGGTAAATACTGTGTTTACCTATTTCAGATGGAATAGAGTATGCTCATTGTATTTAAGTTTTAAAGTACTTTAAAAAAAACTTTACTTATTTTGCATATCTAAAGGTACTACGTGTCCCTGTGGAGACTCAAGGGTACCTTCAGAAATCATCCTGTATTGCTTCTACCTCCTTTTTGGTTCACTCTGGGATTTCCCGGGCTCTGCCACCAGCACTGGAAGTGCAGGACACACACATTTCCACCTGGTGTTTTTAAGTGTTACCTGGGATCCCAACTTAGGACCTTCTGCTTGTGAGACAGAGTCTTAACCGCTGAGCCATCTCTCCAACCCTCAATGCACTTCTAAAAATAAGTTTTAATAAAGTTTATGAACAATAATCACTAATCTAACATTACTGCCATATTTTCAGTAATTCATATTGACTTCTAATTCTCACGAGTTCTTGTCATGCAGAGTATTTTTGGGATCAGACTGTGTCCTGCCCTAAGTTATTCCGTACAGGGGATAACAGTGGTTTGTCAACTTGTTCCAGGCCTTGATACTCCATTATACAAGCGGTACTTGAGTTCATTTGAAGAAGCCTGTATTTCTCCTATATTCTACATTGTGTTATTTTCTGAAATTCTGTGCTATCACTTTTTATTAGCCCTTCACTTTTATGTCGGGCAGGTCAGTTCTGTAGTTAAAATGGATCTGAGGCTCTGTTCAGCTCTGACCTTGCAGCTTGATTCTGTTGCAGTACTGTCTCCAACAGTCCTCCAAAAATGCTGATTATAGATTCCCTACAGTCTCCTGCATCTTCATCAGATGCTTGCTTTGAATCTCAGACTGCTGAAGTTCCTTAAATGCTTTCTGTGGTCTCTTCAAATCTTGACAGATGGCTCCCTGAGAACAGGAAGCGGCATATCAAATCCCCACAGACTAGGTAGGGTGTTGTACTTGAGTCTACATCCTAAACTTTGTGCTTTTACTCACTTTAGGTAACAAATTTCAGACCCTGGTGGTAGAGTGTTCCCTAGAAATAACCCAAAGTTTGGCTAAATCATGGACTTTAGTGGTTACATAATCTGGAGATATTTCCTCATGGTTTGCTTCTTCTCTATAACATATTTGGGTGAAAATCTTTAATGGGAGCACATTTGTAAGCCTGGCTAATTTCTAGTATGTTTATCAAAAGTTTTTCAGTACAAATATTTTATTTTCTGGGTTGAGTGGGCATAAGTGTGCAGTTTAAGCCCAGGTGTGGTAGAGAGACAGTAGTGTGGAAGATATTGTATAGATTAGATATACATATGATATTTGTCTTGTATGTCTATTGGGAAAATAGGTATTCCTGGCAAATTATCTCCAATGGAAGCAGAATACCTTATGAATTTACTGTCATTCAATAGTTTTGATGTTATGGGAAATGCACAAATATATTTGCCTATATTTCTGAAAGAGTGATTTCTATTTTTCTATTTTCTTTTAATTTAGAAATTTTCCACTCAGAAATTTAAAACATTTTTGGTTCCTTTTTTTTTCACATAAAACATACTATTTAGAGAAGTGTAAAACACAGAAAATCATATAGAAGAAAATATTTCCCGTAATGTTCCTTTGAAACTGTATTTATAGTTTAGTGCTTCCAGATATTCAGTTAACAATTATTATTTATATTATCTACATTTGTGGATTAAAATAATATTTATTCCTGTCTGCCATTGGGATTAGATACAATAATGCAATTATTCACAGATTTGAAAAGTAAAAGCTAGGGTTGAATCAATGAGTTCAAATCTCAGATCCTACATAAAAAATGCTAGGCAGAAACAGTAGTGACCTATACTTCTGGCCCCCTTAGACCTCTATAGGCTCATACTCTGTACTCTGAAAAACACACAGACACATATACACAGGCAAAAAAGAAAGTGAAAACCACGAGCTTTGTTGTTGAGAAGTACATTTAGACTATTTAGACTTCTGTCCACAATAAGACTCTAGTGATTTCATTTTTGATACAAATTATATTCTTAGTCACAGATTACATATTTTACATACATTGTACACAGGTCTAAAAAAAAAGATCTTTTTTAAAAAAAATCCCCTAATTAGTAGAGTCTCAAAAGGTCAAATAAAGTAGACACTAATAAATCTACTTACTAAATGAAAAAGGCTTCTATTCAGCAGATTTTGGATGGAAGTCTCAAAAAAGTACTTAATTTCTACTATATAAATTATCATATCTCTCACCTTCATTTCAGAATCAGTATGAATGTTCCCTAATTTAAGCAATAATGCACTGCTTGCCTTTTTCTGACTACTTCACATTGTAATTTATTACTTAAGTAATTCTCAAATGTTTCCAAGTTGTTGCCTACATCAATATGATGTGATAAGTACAGTAGTAGAAAAATTCCTGCACATATACATACATGTTTCATGTAAATGATTCCACGACAATTTTTTAAAATCCATGAGTTTCGTGACATCCAGGTAACAGCCATCAATTTCCCATTCCATGTTAAATGTCAGTGTTTTCTCCATTAAGAAGTAATGCATATCATAAAGCATTTTGGAATTTTATAATTTTAACACATGGTTCAACATATGCAAATTAATAAATATAATCCACCATATAAACAAATCCAAGGAACAATGCTACATCATACTCTTGATAGATGCAGGAAAAGCTTTTGACAAGATCTAACATCCCTGGAGACAATTGGAATGGAAGAAACATACCTCAGTATAATAAAAACTATGTACAACAGGCCAGAGGAAGGATCATTCTAAATGGTGAAATGCATTCACCTATTCATTACCTCTTCAATCAGGAAGTAAGCAAGGTTGTCTACTTTCACCACTTTTATTCAATATTGTACTGGAAGTCTTAGCTAGAGCTATTAGACAAGAGAAGGAAATAAAAAGGATACAAACAGAAAAAAGAAGCAACTTGTCCCTATTTGCAGATGACAGTGTGGCACTACCGATTCAGGGAGGCCGTAGCGCAGCTCCCAACTACGGACAAGCCTGCGCACGCGCAGACATGCCTGGACATGTCCCAACAGAGGACCATGCAAGCAGGAGGGATGAACAACCAATGGAAAGCAGCTGTCTAACCTGCACCTGCAATGGACATCTAGTAAACAGTTAAAGGACTGGTGGCCGTCCCCGTCCTCCCTCCCCACCAACCCCCAGGAGGGATGGCAACACCTGATTGGATCCTGACCCTATATAAGCCCAAATGCTCTTAATGACTTTGAATCTTCTACAGCTCATCTCTGCCTGCTTCTCATCTGATTCCCGGGGTCTGGTGATGACCCGGTGGCCTGCTCGCCCATTCGTCTCGAGGCCCTCTCTTCCCTCCCCTCCCTCCTCCCGCTGGCCCGGTGGGGGTTATCCAGCAACATGACAGGATCCTTTATCTGAGAGACCCCAAAACCTGCACCAGGAAACTCCTAGAGCTAATATGTAAGTTCAGCAGAGTGGCAGGTTACAAAGTCAAACTTCAAAAATCAACGGCTTTCTTATACACCAAGGACTAAAGAAGTGAGAAAGTCCTAAGAGAATCAATTCCATTTACCATAGCCCCTAAAAAAAGAAATACCTTGGTATAAATCTAACCAAGGAAGTGAGAGACCTGTATAACAAAACTTTAAAACCCTAAAGAAAAAAATTTTCACCAGAAGGTGGTAAAACCTTTCATGCTCCTGGATCAGTAGAATCAAAATCATAAAAATGGCTATCTTTACCAAAAGAAATATACAGATTTAATATTATACCAATCAAAATTCTAAGGCAATTCTTCACACAAATTGACAAAGCGATTTCAAAATTCATATGGTAGCATGAAAAGCCCAGGGTAGCTGAAGTAATCCTAAATAATAAAAACTATTTTGGAGAAATCACCATGCCAGACCTTAATCTATACTATAAATCCTTAGTAATAAAAACAGCGTGGTACTAGTTCCAAAAAACATAGATCAAAAAAGGGTCAAAGGCCCAGAAATAATTCCCTACACATGAAGTCATTAGATTTCTGACATAGGGGTTCAGAAAACTCAATTACAAAAGAACAGTATCTTCAACAAATGATACTGGCAAAACTGAATATCCACATACGGAAGATTGACAGTGGACCTTACCTGTCATCATGCATTAAAATCAACTCCATTATACCAGAAACTATGCAAATCCTTGAAAAAAGCCTGATAGTTCTTTTGAACGGCTTGGTCTAGGCCAGTACTTTCCAAACAGGATCCCAATAGCTCAGGAAATAGAACCAACTCTCAACAAATGGAATCTCCTACCCTTGAATGTGCTCTTATAACAAGACTCCAGTTTAACAGCTTTTTGTCTCTGGCAAGGGGGTGACATACAATGCCCATCACGATGGAGTGAAGGGCATTGCAGGAGCAGCAAAACTGCAAAAGAAAATCAACAAACCACAATCTAGAACTTCAGAGACTCTATATCAACCACCTAGAACTAGGCCAGACTAATCTCTCCCCATCCTGAAGCTCAGGGACATTTATGGAAGAGGGGGCAGTAAGTGTGTAAGAGCAAAAGGATGGGAGGAGCAATGATTTGCAAGATACTCCACACAAGTTAGGGCCAAAGCAATCATAATTGGACTTTGCATGCCCTGCGCAATGTCCAACACACTATTGACCTCACAAAGTCTAGCATCTGCTAAAGGCACCAAGATTCTTGGAGGCAAGGGATTGACAGCCACAGTAGTGTTCCTATGCTTAAGGGGAACACGGGAAAGAGTTCAGGGAAATGCCATGGGGTCCTTGTATGTCATCGGAGAGGAGGGCCCAGAGGAGAGTCAGGCATGCACAAGAAAGGACTCTTTGGGAATTGGGGCGGGAGGCACTGGGGGATGGGGAGGGAGGGGTGAGGGGAGGGGAAGCAGGGGGTTCCGGGTGAGGAGGAGGGAGGGAAGGAACTGGTGTACCTTTTAAGTTTGTATGAGCTGAAATAATAATAAAAAATGTATAAAAAAAGAAATGATGAAAGAAAAAAAAAAAGAGCTTGCTTTCAGCTGAAGATATTGTCAAATGATAGAAGACTAATATCCAGAGTGTACAAAGAACTCAAAATTAAACACCAAGGAGATAAACAAATTAGAAAGTGGGCTATGGAATTTAAAAGAATTTTTTTTCCCAGGAAGAAATTGAAATATCCAACAAATACTTTAAAGGATATTCTACCTCCCTAGCCATCAGGGAAATACAAATCAAAACTACCCTGAAGTAGCATTTCACATTGGTCAGAATGTCAAATCCAAAAGACATGTACCAACACATGCTGGAGAGGATGTGGGGAGAAGGGAACCCTCATGCATTGCAAACTTGTACAACTACTATGGCGATCAGTATGGTAGCTCCAAAAAAGTTAAAAATTGAAATGCCATATGACCCTGATATATCACTGTTGGGAATATTCCCAAAAAATACCTTATCATACTATGGTAATACATGTATATCCATGTTCATTGCAGCACTATTCACAATAGCAAAGTCATGGAATCAACCTAGATGTCCCAACAGTTAACCAATGATAATGAAAATGTACATATACATGATGGAATACTGCACAGACATAAAAAATAAATTAACGAAATGTATTGCTAAATGGATGGAATTGGAAGAAATTATACTGAGTGAAGTATCCCAAGCACAGTAAACCAGATGTCACATGTTTGCCCGTATAAGTGGAACCTATTTCCAAGGCCTCATAATGATATACTCAAAAGAAAATATTTTTATTACCCTTTACAACCATGAAGGATTCAAAACAGGAAGGTAGGGCAAAGAAGATACAAAGAGAATGAAGACAAAGGAACAAAGTTCAATAGAAGTAAGGCTGATGTCAAGAAAGATGCATAATTAGTGAGATACCTGATCCAATCTATGGTCAGTCTCCTTCTAGATCTCTGGAAAGATTGGAAGCACTGGAAGTGTGTTCCCCATCATGTGTGTGTGTGTGTGTGTGTGTGTGTGTGTGTGTGTGTGTGTGTGCCTGTGTGTGTTGGGGGAGGAAGGTTATTGATTAGTTGACAGACAGATGATGTCCTGGAGGTTGACCCCACCCACTAGTGTGCCTACTCTTGATCCTCCCTCCCCTTCAAGCCTTTTCTTTAACAGTGTCTGTATTGTTAGATAGAAGAAGATCTCAATACCCAGATAGGTTGCAGCCTTTTGCAGTGCAAGAATAGCAAGATGGACAACAACAAACAACCTGAATACAGAACACTGGTGACCCTGAAATGTTCACCTAGAACTAGGCCAGCCAATCTCTTACCATCCAGAGGCTCAAGGAACTTTGTGAAACAGAGGCTGGTAAGACAGTAAAAGCCTAACAATGAAGAGTTCCATTGCTAGATAGGTCACTCTGCTCAATATAGGGAAGCCACAGCCAAGAACTCATGGCTATGGGACTTGAATTCATTAGACTTGCACAGTGGTGGACATGTCTACATGCTCCCATGAACTTTTGCCTAAGTGAGGGGCGAGGGGTTAGACCAAGGTAGGAGAGTACCCATATCAGTGGTTGCGCAAGGAAGGCCTCCTGAACTGCTACAGAGGCCCGAACCCTCATTAGAACTGATGATACAGAGGGAACCCCAGGACCCATAAAACCAAAGGACAGGAGAATAGGAGGGAGTAGACTGGACCCATGTAGGGAGGGGGGAGTAGGATGAGAGTGGGAGGGAAAGGAAGAAGGAAAGAAGGGGGGAATGAGGGAGATAAGAAGCATATATATAAATGTAAATTAATACATTTATTTTTAAAAAATAATTTTAAACAGACAGAATATATACAGCAACTTGAAAGATAATCATCATGCATTAATTCTGATTTTTCTTTATATTAGATATAAAATTGCCCATCTACTATTACTATTATTATTATTATTATTATTGTATGTGTGTGTGTGTGTGTGTGTATGCCTTTGGAGACCCATGGGTCCGAAGTATAAACTGAAGCCATTTCTGCCCTGTGTTTTTATATGGGATCTGGGATTGAACTCAGGTCCTTCTGTTTTCAAGGTAGAAGCTTTAATCTTGAGCCATTTCTCCACTCCCATGATTCTTTTGCCAGTACTTTTCTGAATTGCAAGGATTCTTTTTAAAATTTGGGATCTCTAAGGATTATGTGTTTTGATACTTAACAATATGTTGTAGTACATAAGCTTTAATAGTTTGCATTGTTCTATTTATTTATAGCTATTTATTCTGGTGTGAAACAGAAGATCTTTCTTATTTTAGATGCAAATGGCATGTTCTTCTAAAATATTATCATTATTATTATTATCATCATTATTATCATGTAGTTTAATTTTACTGGTTTAACTTTTCAAGTTACTGGAAAACTTTTAACCCAAGAAAAACTTAAAAATTTAACTCATCACAGCAAGTGAGATGACTCATTGAGTAAACACACACCTGGCTCCTGGAGTCCTATCCCTAACACCTACACACTGGAATGAGGGAACTGACTTCTGAAAGTTGTCTTCTAACTTTAACATGTATGGTATGACACACACATTCCTGTTCTTTCTCTCCTCTCTCTCTCAACTTCTCGCTCTCTCTCTCTCTCTGTAAAATAGTAAATAAATTCAAATCATTTTTGTCTTCTTCCATCAAGTTAATTTTTTCTATGTTATTTATTTTAGTTACAGTATTGAGGGTTTAAGCTCTGGACAAATTTTTCGAGAATTGGTTGTTGAGTTAACCCCAGACAGAACCTACAGAAGATTGTCTAGTTGATGGGGAAGGCCCAGATCATGGTGGGTGGGACTAGTTCCCAGGCAGATGAATACAATGGAGTGAACTGTTTGAGAAATTGGGCATCCTTATGTATACTTAGCCAGACATGCTGGTCTGGCAAGTAAGGATCGTCCCTTTCTCAGCCATTAAATACATATATGCTGTGGCCAGTTGCCTCTGTCCTTGGTATTGATGTGGGCTCTCCTGCCAAGCTGGACAAGCAACTGTGACTAGACTATAAGGGAAACATATCCCTTGTTCCCTCAAGTTGTTGACGTTATCAGCAACCATGCAGAGTAATTGCTACAATTAGTAAATTTAATTTTTATTTCCACGTTCATTTCATTTTAAATATTTTCTGTTATTTTATTTTTAATGACTTCTTGATCATGATATTCACCTATTTATAGCATTTTTCATTTTACTGATGTATAATGACTATCAGAACTTTCATATTTATCTCTTATTTCTAGCACTTCATTAATTTCTGAAAAAGCCATTTTTCTACTGTGAACTACCACTTACTTTGCTGAATGAAGATGTAATCACATCATTAAATTGTAATTTCAATTTGAGTTACTGTCTATGTAAATAAATATGCAGAAGAAGGGAAATTTCAAAGCTTAGACTTACAAGCATAATTACTGAAATGCCAATTACATATGACTTCTTCTATGTAGTTCAGTAAAGTTTTTTGATTTTATTTATGCAGCTACTGAATTTCTCATTAACATTTCATACTGTCATTGATGAGCTAGCTCTCTTTCATATTTTCTAACCTATTTTATAAGAATATTTTTAATTTTTTTATTGATATAGAATTTATACATCATAAATTAACCATTTCATTATAACCAATTTATTTCATACATTCATAACATAAACAAAACTTACACCTTTATCTAATTTCAAAACATTTTCATTATCTCCGTATAAACCTATCTACCAATTATGCAGTAGGTCCTTTCTCTCTCTTCTTTTTATTGTATTTTATTTTTTTAATATTTAAATATTATTTAAATATTTTTATTTATTTATTTTCCCAATCATATAAACTTAATAGGTACCCTGGTCCCCTCCCTCCTTCTCCCCCTTTCCCATCTCCCTTGCTGCCTCCTTCCCTTTTCCCCTTCCTTTCACCCCCCTTCCTCCCTTTCTCCCAGTACCGCCACCCCAAATCCCTGGAGCATCCTTTAGTGTGAATGTCAAACTTTCCTCTGCGTCCTCCACTCTAATGAGGTGTAAGGACTCAGCATTGCCTAGAGCCTTTCTTGTGTTCCCTTTAGTATGGGACCACTATTTTGACAGTTAATCCCTTGCCTCTAAGGATCCTAATGCCTGTGATCCATGCTAAACTTTGGGAGGTCATTGATATGTTAGTCATTGTGCAGGTCATGCATTCCCTCTTCTTTTTAGTACTGGAACAATCACTTTGCTTTTATGTACTTATCTATTGCTACTAGAATCATAAATTATTTGCCTTGTGTTTCTCAATTCTTTTTCATTTTACAGTACTGACTTTTAGGTTCATTCAAACTGTAGCATGTGTTGGTACTTCATAGCATTTTATGGATGAAGGATATTCTATCATTTCTGTATACCACATTTTGTTTATATATGCTACATTCATAGGTTTTTAAATTTTTGTCACATTTTTGTGACTTTTAAATATTGCTAGCATATTTACATATGAACACGTGTTTGAAAATTGGTTTTGTACCCATAATGTAAATATACCCACATTTCAGATTCATAAAGATTATATTTAATAGTATAATCAAGATTAGGTCATATATAAGTGTTTGAAATTCATTTTTATATGTGATGTTGCAAGTATCAAATTTTCATTGCTAAAAAGTTGATAAAAAATTCTCCCAACTAAGTTACTGATCTTCTGAGCTTTATACTCTCTCATTTTTCTATTAGTATGCAAACTGTAATGTTTTCACCTATATTCTCCATAAATATTCTTTGTAAGTAATGAAAATGCTTTTGAATAAAAGTATAGGGGAATAATAAATATATTCCATATTTCTGTCTTAATTTCTCCCATGTATCCTATATTTCTCTATTTTCTGAAATTCTATGCTATAACTTTTTGTTGATTTCCAGCATTATTTTATCTTATCTGTTGGAATTGTATATACTTAATATAGTTGCTAAACATCATTTCTGTGCCGCACCATAGAAGATTAGGCAATATTCTCTCTAAATGTGCCAAGTGCAGTGTGCTACCTTAATTTCTGTCAGGCTCGGGTTCATTGTATGTGTAAATAAAGTATCATTGGGATTTAAACAATTTTTTGTTATACTTAATTCTTATGCATGAAATTATTAGTAAAGAATGCCTGACAATTCTTTTAAGTTTTTAATTAATTAATTAATTTATATAATGTGCACATTGTGTGTGTGTGTGTATCAGAGGGCACTGTGTGTCCCTATAGAGGACCAAGGATGACTTCGGGAATAATCCTGGACCAGGCTCCGCCTACCAGGGACAGAAGGGCAGGCCACCATCTTTTTTGCCTTTTTCCCTTTTTGATGGGACCTAAGATCCAAACTCAAGACCTTCTGCTTGGGAGGCAGTCTTAACCCCTGAGCTATCTCTCCAGCCCAAGAATGCCTAATAATTCTTATACTACTTATATAATTCATTTTATCTTCTTGTTAGAAACTTTTCTCCAGCTTTGCTGTTGCAGTATTACTATCTGTGTGAGTTTTGTTTTTACTTTTTGTTCCTTATTTTCCTCCTGAAATGTAGGCTTTTTCTGGTATGCCCAACATAGTTCTACATTTTGCAAATTTTTCTCATTTATTTTTGAAAAATATTCCTGAACCCTTTTATTTTTATTAGGTGAACCAGAGATCACAAAGTGATGAATAATCACTTCAAAATATCATGAAAAAAGATATGAAAATAGGAGGGGAGACTGCTGGAGAAAAAGACTTGTAATGGAAAGAGAAGGGGATATGGAATTGGGCATCAAATGTGAAAATATCATAAAATCACTGTATTCATGCATGAAACTCTAAAAAAATAAAATGTTAACAGGAAAAACTCCTTTGCAGAGAGTGTGTCTAGCCTTCCAATGCTTTGAAAATTCAGGAGTTTAAAGCTTGGAGGTTGTCATCGTTAGGCACAGGTGTCAACTTGACAGTTGAGGGTTTGACCTCTGGCACATTTTAGAGAATTAGTGGTTGAGTTAGGCCAAGAGCAAACATGCATGAGATTGTCTAGCTGATACAGAAGGCCTAGTCCACGGTGGGTGGGACTAGTTCCTAGAATAAAATACAGAGAGGTGATTGAGAAAGTGGGTATCCTTGTGTACACGTGGCCAGACATGCTGGTCTGGCAAGTAAGGATTGTCCCTCTCTTAGCCATTATGTAGAGATGGGGTGGCCAGTCCCCTCTACTCGGTGTTGGTGTGAGCTCTGCTGTCAAGCTGGACTGAGAATTGTAATCAGACAATCATAAGAGAAAATAAACCCCTTGTTCCCCTAAGCCTTTTGATGGTGATTTATCAGCAACCATGCAGGCTAACTGCTACAAAGGTTTTCGTTAATAATATAGATATTTGGTATAGATCTGGAAACCGAACTTGTATCCCTGCATGGAAAGCATGCTATGCTGAGAGCATAGCTCACTCTTGCCTAGCATGCACAGAACTCTGGGATTGATCTGGAGAACCACATAAGCAAGGCATGTTAGCATTGCCTGTTATTCCAGCACTCAGAGATAGAAGTAAGCATGTGGGAAGTTCAAACTTGTGCTTAGCTACATAATACTTTTACAGTCTGGAATGTGTGAGATTCTGTCTGGGAAAAAAAGTTGAGAAGAAAGAATAGAAAACACATCAAGTAACAGTAGTAGCTTCTGCTCCAAAACACCAGCATAGTACCTGTAACCCTTTAGATCACTCTGAACCCCAGTTCTACCTGCTGTGCATCATCACCATGCTGATAACACTTTTTTCATACAAGAGATACTTTGTAAATATGTATCTTTGGAAGTGGTTATAAGACACAAAGCATAATTTGTTTCAGAAAGGGCTGAAATATCATATTTTATCATATTACATGTTCTGAATTAAGAATGATTACAATCCATGTTGATGCATTCAATTATCATTAGAAATTTCTGTACGTATAATTTATTAATCAATAGATAAATGTAATTTTTGAAGAAATGTTAAATGAATGATACTGTCATTGCTATCAGTTGGAATTAAAACTGATATGGTGGCAGTTTTATTATTGGTGATAGTTTTATAGCTGCTGGTGGTTTTATATAAAGTATTTCCTCCTGATAATGGAAAATTCATGTGCTGAATATAAGTTATATGGTTATTATATCTGAGAATATACAAACTGTGCTTGGAGAAAAAAACTAGTTTACATTAACCTCTTTTCACACTTGATAACAAATATATAAGCAATCCATGCCATAGAAGTATTTATTTATTACCAGCAAATACAAATTGGCCAGGAGGTTGCTAGAGACTGACTTCATCATCTCACACATGCAAGCAGGGGTAAAAAATCACCCATGAATTTTACCTCCCAAGCCCAACAACATTTTTATATGAAAATATTTGGTGATAGTACCTGTGTTAATTACAAAATAACAAATTCTTTAGGGTTGGGAAATCAGCAATACAAATTGGCTAAAATTAAGTAAGAAAACTTAGAGACGTAATGAAAGTAATAACTATTTTAAGAAACCTAAATACAAGGTAATAATGTTTTTCAGATATATCTTTTTATTACATTCTTATACAGAAATGATTCTGTCATAGAAGGCATAGAGTAGCACAAAGTATAATACACTTTACCTCATCTTGAAACTATAAACATCTTTCCATTTCTGGGTAAAATCCAATATCCAACACCCTCCAGAACCTATACAGTCATACTTGGTGTTATTTTTCCATGTTGACTTCTCAGATTTTGTCTTCTAATGTCCACTTCTTTTATGATTCACTTTAGACATTTTAATGAGCAGACACACCTCCACTGAAGTTTGCACCTGTTCTTTCCTCTCCTCTCATTCAAACCTCAGAGATGGTTTCTTCACACTATTTAGACATCTCTCAAACTGTTACTCTCAGTGATGCCTACCAGGGGACGCATATTTAACACTGTTCACCATTTCATGGCATCCTTAAAACACACCATTTTCCATCTTCCTTTTCATACAGTTTGCATTCTTATTGCCTATGTTAAAATTACTTTTTCTTTTTGTTTCTAAATTCACAACCAAAGAGTTTATGGGAGCAAGGAGGCTTTATTCTTTATATTCCTGGTTGCCTTTCTTAGTTCAGCTTGACCAAAGAGTTCATAACATCAGGAGCTCAAGAACCTGGCCACAACATATCCACAGACATTGCTGAGAGAGGGACAAACCTCATTTGTCAGACTGCAAATTTGTAAAAGTATGCCGAAGTGTGCCAAACTTTTGAACCAATTCCTTTCATATTATTCATCTGCCCAGGGAATAGTCCCACACATTGTGGGCTGGATCTACCCACATCAATTATACAACCTCCTGCAGGTTTGCATAAGACTTACATAAACTACCAGTTCTTTGCTGCCATGCCAAAAACTTAACCTTAAATTGTCAAGTTAACACCAGTATCTAACTAGCATACCTATAAATTTTATTTTTGCTGAACCTAAACTCATTCAAATTCACCTATCTACTTCAAAACTCTATATGACAAAGATACTGTTCTGAAATTTTGTGCTCAATTGATCTCATTTTCAGAACTTGTATATTCTGTGTGCTACACAGATCCATAACACTTATTGACAAGATCAGTCAAATGAAGCAGTTCTTCAGATCATGAAACCTTATCCAGTTCCAGGTTTGTGTAACTGCCTGAATTCATGGTATGGTTATCCGAAATAATTTAGTTTGGCAAGGATGTTGAAGTAATGAAATTTTAAACTAAATTTATATTCATATATAGTCATACTAAACAGAGTTAAAACTTCACCTCAGCTCATTCACATACTTTGAATCTTGTATCTGATAATTATGATTGACCTTAATCCTCATAGTTGAAGTAGTCTTCAAGACAAGATTTATCTACAAGTGTATGACTACATATTTTGGCTATTATAAGAATTCTTTTGCTCATTTCTTGGAAATTTTTGTTGATTGAAAACTTATTTAAACTAACATGCTTAAGATGGCATTAATTTTCAGAAATGAACATGATTTTCTGATTTCTTTTCTCCAATGCTGGAGTATTTGTGATCAGTGAATATTAGAAATGAATCCCTGACTTAAATTTAATGGAATAAAGCAAATATTGTTTCTCCTCTGCATTGAAGCTGATAGTGTCAATAAAGATTTTAGAAGTGAAACTTACTGAATTTCAATGTAATGTTATGATATAGAATAAATGACTGCCTAAGAATACCAGAATAACACAAATATCTACAATTCAGAGATTGGTAGATATTTTGTTCATGTATTTGTAGTAAATGACATAAAATATTGTGCTTATGTGAGAGTAGAAGGCAAAATACGCTAATAGAAATTTGTACACCAAAAAAACACAAAATTTGGTGTTGATATCCTTCGGGCAAAGAAAAGGATTTAGGTCTATTGTGATAAGAAAGGAGAAATGGAATGATTTCCAAATGTCTTATTTTCAATCTCCCTGAGATTTTGGTTGTAAACTCATTGAGGCTCAGTAAAAGACATTCATATTAACTTAGGAAAACAATGTGGTGAAATGATTCACATTTCAATTTAGAAATATGTGCTTATGAATCAGTATTGTCTCTATGTGCTTTTCTGCTTTATTTTTCACTATTTATTTGCTTTTTTGACTATTAAGAAGTCTGTGCTCATTCTGAATTTAAAAAATATTTTTTAAAAATATTTTTGAGAGAGAACTTATAAAAGCAGAGAGAGAGAGAGAGAGAGAGAGAGAGAGAGAGAGAGAGAGAGAGAGAAAGAGAGAGAGAGAGAGAAGAGAGAAGAGAGCCTGCTTCATATGTATGGAAACCAGTTAATTTTCAAGTGTCTAATTCTGTCTTTCCAGTATGTGGATTCTGGGGATGGGAATCAAGTTGCCATATTTGTGTGTAGGTACTTTAAGTGCTGAGCCATATCACCAGCCCTTAATTCTTTTAATTACTTTAAACATAACAAATTTATATATTTGCTTATTCAGTAAAATTAATATGTAATTTATATGGATTTTCTTCTCTGTTAGAATATATTTGAAATGACTTTATGTTCTTTGGTTTTGCTTTCCAAATCTGGAAGAATTTTTGTGTATATTTTATTCTTTTAGTATTTCAGACATGAATGTAATGAATCTATGATATTGTTGTACCTTAATAACCAATTCCACGTCTCTTCCTCTTCCCATTACAATCTTGTTCCTCTGCCAGACTCCCTCCATTTTCAAGTATTTTCACACGTTTTTGCCCACTGAAAAATCTTTTAAAGTTAGCCATTGTATCGCACATTACAAAATTAATTTTCTGGGTCATTTCTAATCTTTAAATTCTTTTTTACAGTAAGTTTTAATTAATCTCTTAAATTTTTGTGATCCTAAAATCATTTTCCTAATTTGGTCTTTTATCTGAGTTTTCATCTTAGCTAAATTGCCTTCATTTGAACTACTTCTCATCATGATACTCTAATATGAGCACATAATAATATTTCTTTCTGATTTCTTTGTGGATTCAAGGCAGATATTTAAAAAGTCATTTCCTGTGTTAAATTATTTTCATGAGATTGATTCTCTTATAAATAGCACCTCTACTGTTTTCTTTTGATCTGGACTCTTAATAGTTTCCACTCTATTTTAATTCATAAGTGAGAGGGGATAAATCTTTTTATTATAAGCATTTACTAGAAATAGATTTCTGTAATTATTTTGAGTATAATATTCATGTACTTGGAAGGTTGACTCTGGGTCTCAAACTTAACTGATGTTCATTGCATGGAGTCCAATTACATGGCTTCATTGATGTCTAAATGACATTATATTGTACATACATTTTCTTATTCATTCATCTATCAGTGACATCTAGGTTGGCTCCATGTGTAACCTATTTGAATGCTGCAATGAAAATAAGACTGCAGACAAGTTTTGCATGCAGCAGTTAAGTGTCCCGGCTTGTAAACGCAGAAGAGGAAAAGCCAGTTCTATTTTGAGGTTTCAATTTACGTCAGATACTACTATCCACAATAGCTATACCAGTTTACATTTATTGGTTTCTCTTTCTCCATATTCTTGCCAGTATTTTTTTTTTCTTTTATCTTTCAATTTTAACCATTCTGATAGGGAATGATATTTCATCTAATTTTGTTTAATTTCTATATTTATTTATTTACTCATGTGTGTGTGTGTGTGTGTGTGTGTGTGTGTGTGTGTGTGTGTGTATCAGAGGGTACTGTGTGTCCCTATGGAGAACCAAGGGTGACTTCAGGAATTTTCCTGGATCACTCCTACCTCCTTTTTGCCTCGCTCAGGTTTTTCCCAGACTTTACTCACCAGAGCCCGAAGCGCAGGTCACAGTCATTTCCTCTTACCATTTTTGCGTGGGACCTGAGATGCAAACTCAGGACCTTCTGTTTCAAGGCAGAGTCTTAACCCCTGATCCATTTCTTCAGCCCTTCATTTGGTTTTAATTTGAGTTACCCACATGGTAGATTATATGAAAAGTTTTATTTTCTTCAAGGCCAAGACAAGTTATTTCCTGTATGTTTTCTATTTTCAAATACTTTTATGGAACAGAAATTGTATTTTACTTATTGATCTTCAGAGTTTATCTTCATCTTCTACACATGTCATGACATAATTTATATAATTTAATTTCCTATTTTGTCTTCTTTAAGAGGAATAAATATTTTGAATGAGCTTCAAGATCTAGACATTGAAAATTTTTCCTCATTTTATATCTATTAAGTACTTTTTAAAAAATTTTTAAAAATTATGCAATTGTGCGTGTATGTATGTGTGTGTGTGTGTATGTAGAACCACTGATGAATTCGGGGACCACCATAGACGCCTCCACCTCCTCTTTGTTTACTCTGCCCCGGGATTCACAGGCTCCGCCCTACCAGGACCAGAAACGCAGGCTGTCCCTGCTTCCGCCCGGCGTCTATACGTGGGGTCTAGGATCGGAACTCCGGATCTTCCACCTGCAAGGCAGAGGCTTAACCCCTGAGCCACCTCTCCAGCCCCCATTAAGTACTTTTTTTTTCCATTAAATACTTTTAATTCATTATAAGGAAGAGAATTTTTTAAGAGATTAGGAAAAAACTGAAAGAAGAATACAAAGATTAAAAATTGATATAAAACTTCTCAACGAAATATTTGAAAAAAGTATATAAGCAAACATGAAAGACCATTCATCATGATCATGTTGGCTTTACTCCTAAAGTTACATGCAAATCAGTAAATTTAAAAGTCATCTAAATGAACTGAAAGACTAAAGTTCCATGTTCATTTCAATAGATGTGTGAAAAGAACTTTGACAAAATCCAGCATTCCTTTATGATAAAATATTAGGAATACTTTTCTGGAAAGAACAGACCTTGACATAATAAAGATTATACATAAAATAATCAATAGGTAACATCATGCTAAGTGGACAAAAACTTGAGGCAATCCCATTTAAATTATGAAAAACAAACAAAGCAAGGCTGTCCACAGTCATGACTCTAGTTCAGTTTTGTGTTTGAAGTCTTAGAGCAATATGATGAAAGAGGGAATTGTTGTTGTTGTTATTGCTGTTATGTTCTGCTTAAGTTATTAACCTCATCTTGGTTTAAATTTGGTGATTCAGGGTTGGAGAGATGGCTCAGGCGCTAAGATTCTGTCTGGCAAGCAGAAGGTCTTGAGTAAGGTGCCAGGTGTAAACAGTGGTTTACACTTCTAGCCCTGATGGGTGGAGCCTGGGATGTCCCTGAGCAAAACAAAAAAGAGGTAGAAACAACCCAGGATAATTCCTGAAGTCATTTTTGGACCTCCACAGGGATACACAGTGCCGTCCGATAAACACACACACACACGTAATAAGAAGCTCATGTGCAAAATAAATAAATAGATAAATAGTTTAAAAATATTAGAAAAAATTTAGTGGTGTCAGATGTGTCCAGGAGCTCATCCACTTTCTTCAGGTTTTCCAACTTTAGTGGAATGTAAATTTTTATTTGTCAAGTAATTATTTTTTAGAGTTTCATATATGAATGCACTAAATTTAAGCCATTTTTACTGCTTAACAACAAATCTTGTCCTCTTTCCTTTTTCTACTAGGACCTTTCTTATTCACATTGTGCATGTATGGCTCACTGAGTTTCATCTGGATTGCTTATACTATCATGTGCCCAAACAGTTGCTTGAGCATAGATCATTCGTCAATAAGTATACTAATGAAGAAAGTAGCTTCCTCTCCCTATGAATTATGTCCCTATGAATTTCTGTATTTTTGGATATCTGTTTTTCTGTTTCTTTGTTAATCTCTAATTTTAGTCTCTCTCCTTGTTTTGTTAATTTGGTTAAGGATTTCACAATCTTACCTTTAAAAGAAGATAATCTTTTTTTATTGGTTCTTTGTATTTAGTTTGTTTTAGTTATGTCAATTTCTGCTCAGGCTCTGATTGTTTCTTTCTGTCTACTCCTTTTCAAGAATTTTGTCATTGCAATAACTAACATAATTAACTAACATAGGTCATAGTTTTAAAAGCAGTATAACAATTGTCTACATTACCATGTCTGTACAACACAATTCCTTTATTTATTTATTTATTTATTTTTCTGCTTGTAATAGGTACCCCTGTCCCCTCCTCCCTCCACTCCTCCCTGGACCTTCCTGCTCCCTCCCCCCTTTTTCTCTTCCTTTCCCCCTCCCTCCTTTTCTCCCAGTGCCCCTCCCCCCATCTCTGAAGCATCCTTAATGTGTATATAAAACTTTCCTCTAGGTCCTCCTCTCTGATGAGATGTAAGGACTCGGTGGCATTTCCTAGAACTCTTTCTTGTGCTCCCCTTAAGTATAGGAACCCTATTGTGACTGTTAATCCCTTGCTTCTAAGGATCCTAGTGCCTGTGATTCATGCTAGCCTTTGGAGGATCAATGATATGTTGGTCATTGAGCAGATCATGCAGAGTCCTATTATAATTGCTTCAGCCCTAACTTGTGTGAAATGGCTTGCATATCGTAACTCCTCCCATCCTTGTATTCTTACAATCTTACTGCCCTGAGCTTCAGGATGGGGAGCGATTAGGTAGGCCTGATTCCAGGTGGTTGATATAGAGTCTCTGATGATCTGAATTATGGTTTTGTACAACACAATTCCTAAGAATGGAAATATGGAATTGATCTATGTATCTATCAACAGATGAGTGGATAAGCAATGTGATATATACGATGAAGTGTACTAGTCACAAGAATGAGAGAGAGAGAGAGAAAGAAGGAATGAATGAATGAAGGAATTATTTTACTTGTGTTAGGAGGAATAGAAATTTAGAACATTATGTTAAGTGAAATAAGGCAGTTATAGATAAAAAGTCTCACACATAGAATTTAAGATAGCTGAACTCATATAGGCAAAAATTTAGAATCTCTCTGTTTTTGTCTATCTCACTACATATGCACATATGATTTGCATGTATATGTTTGTATACATCTGTAGATGCATACATGCACATGTTTTTCTTTGTAGCATCAAATATATGTATACCATCCTAGTTACACATATCATAAAATAAATTATTTTTTCCAAAAATGTTAATTATAATGAATGTTGTATCTGTCATATGGTAGCAAAATCACAATGGCTAAAATAAAAAGGTAACAATAAATGTTGGTGTAGATGCCATGTAAAGGAATCATTTATTCGTTGCTGATGGGAATGTAAACTTGTACAGCCTCTTTGGAGATCATTATGAAAGTTCATCAGAAATTTCTAAAGTGAAATGCCATATGACTGAGCTGTCCTGGCCCAAAAACCAGCATAAACCTGTACTTGCATGCAGGAAACAGAAGTAGGAGTGACAGAATTGAGCAGGTATAAGTCAGAGGAAGTCTAGAATGTCCTCCATCATCTAAGTCAATTTTATCTGTAGCGCACATGAGTATTTAAAGGAAAAAGTAACAAAGTATAGCATGGCCAACTTCTTTATAGGAACATGTTACACATACATGTCCTGGGCAAGCAAGAAAAAGCAGAATTGACACCTACATGCTGTGTGGGACAGACAGGGTGTCTTTAGGTAGAGCAAAAAGTGGGGTGACAATTGCTAAAAGGGAAAGACAATGAAAGTCTTAAAGCAGAGTTTGCTTGTTACTGTGACTATGTGCATATTTAATGGTCTCAAAATGCACAGGGAAGAAACTGCAGAGAAGTTTTATCATGTTGCCAGTCTGGAGAAGAACAAAAGCAATCTGATTGAGAACAGACAGCAAACAAACTCAAAACTCTCAATAGAGAGGAATCCACCTACAACTGTCTACTCTAAATACTAATGCATCATTTTTTTTTATTCAATCCACCTACAACTGTCTAAATACTAATGCATCATTTTTTTTTATTCAACTGTGTGCGTGTGTGTATGTATGTGCGCACGTGTGTGTGTGTGTGTGTGTGTGTGTGTGTGTGTTTGTGTAGAACCACGGACGAATTCGGGAACCACTATGGCTGCCTCCACCTCCTTCTGCCCCGGGATTCACAGGCTCCGCCCTACCAGGACCGGAAACGCAGGCCGCCCTGCTTCCGCCTGGCGTCTATACGTGGGATCTGGGGTCCGAACTCAGGACCTTCCGCCTGCAAGGTGGAGACTTAACCCCTGAGCCACCTCTCCTGCCCCCTAATGCATCATTCTTGAGAGAGCAGGCTTCTTAGGCCTTGACAACCCCCACTCCCAGCTATATCACTCCTGGAATATTCCCAAAGGACTTTTACATCGTATTACAGAGACCCTTTTGCATATATTTTCACAATAGCAAAGAAATTCAATCAATCTAGATGTCTAATAGTATATGAATGGATATTGAACATGTGGTACAATTACATGTGGTACAGAAATTTGCATGTTCTCCCTTATAAACAAATGTTAGTTTGAGTCTTCAGAAAGTTATACTCAAGTGAAAACTATGACAGCCATAAGCTACAAACAAACATAAGCTCGGGTGACATGGATGCAAATCATAAAAGTGCAGCAGCAAAAACACAGAGTAAGAAGATGAAAAAGGTAACTGTGGAAAGTTTCAAAGCAAAAGGAAGATAAGGGATAGGACCTAGAAGGGGCGAGCAAAATGAAAGCTATCTGGGAAGAAAAGTGATTAAAAGCCATACCCAACTATGAAAACTGCAGGTACAATGACAACAATTCTGAAAAGAGAAGTCCAGAGGAGCAACATGCTATGCAATATAATGGGACAATCAGTGGCTCTCTAAATGGTTTTGAAGCCTTCTCACTGGCATGGTTTAAGGTACCTGGTACCTTAAACCTATCATATACCAGTGGAAGGGGAGATCATAGACACTACATACAAATAAATGTCTTAATGCTAACTATACATACTTAACTATCATCTAAGCATTTCATACTACACCTTTACATTGGAGAAGCTCTCAGTACTCAATCCAGAAGTATCCTTTTGAATGGGAGATATATAATGCAGAGAACTAAAACTGGCTAGAGTGCAGAGCGTAAGTGACTTTGGAGCACTCAGTTCTAAACAGACCATCAGAATTAACTTTCATCCCAAGGCTCAGGGAACCTTGCAGATGAAAGGGTGGTAAGACTGTATGAGACTGTATGAGGTGGAAGTGGTATTCCAGCACTAACACCCCTGTCATGACAGTGCTGCTGCAACCAGGAGCTCACTTCAGCAAGGCCTACCTTCACTAGACCTACACAATAGCTGAGATATCAGCATTTTCCTGTGGTCAAAGGCGATCACATTAGATACTCACCACCCAAACAGAATCATTCAGATGGGTGTTGGACAAGAGAAGGGATCCATTCCACTCATAGATTTGCCTACTGGTGAGCAGCTTGTGTTATTGAGGGTGCCCAGGTATTTGCTAGTACAGTCTTCCAAATGGACCCCTGTGGAACACACACTCAGAATGACATGGGAGTTGGAGGGAGATGATTGGAATGGAGAACTGGAAGGAGTAGAAACATTGAAGGAAATTAGGAGCAATATTGTGTTCTAAGCAATCTTTCTTTAATTTTTATATTGAAACATGAATGTGAACAACCAAAAAGGAAGGAATTTCCAAATCGTAGATTACAAGACAAATGGGAAGAAGATTATAATATTTGCAAGGAAAGGATTTCCCCAAATTTAGAATGTAACTCTAGAATTGAGCAGCAATAAGCCTGACATTTTCAAAAGCTCCAAAATGTGAGCTGGCCCTCCATAAAGGACACCATCTGGCTATGGCTTTGTTAGAGGTTTTCTTGTCACTTACATTTTATGTCTTATTGCTGACAAATTCTTCTTCTAGTGCCTTTGCAATATGTACTCAAATGCTCCATGGTGGGTAGATGTAACCCATTTAAATACTTTGTGGGCTTTTAGTATTCACCATTAGGCCTTTAGGCAGGTGTGTTTTCGACTTAAAAACTAACAAGGAAGAGGAGATGTGGATGACACAGGCAGTTTGATTAACATGACCTAAGGCCTGGAACACATCCTGGAAACAACATGTTGTTGGGTATTAAAAAACTCTCTTTCTTTGGCTAGCACATATGAATATTCAATCAGATGTTTCAATTTCTACTCTAAAAGTCTGTTTTGGCTTTTGTGGGATGAATTTAATTTCCAATATTTTTGCCATATGAGTCTGAGTTTGCTACCTTGCTAACAATAAGAAAATGTTTCCAGGCTTTCTGTGTGCCATTCCAATTCAAAGAACTGAAATAATACAGAAGTTGTTTATAACAGAGGTGAAAATAATTTCTGCAAGTATAATTGCTACCCATGCTAAATCAGGAAAACACTCTTTTCATAGCATACAGTACATGGTGGATATACATGGGACTTTCCTTCATTGAAATATTTTATGTGGAGGCTATCATTTTGAAATTCAGCAGTTGTGAGAATTTCTTCCATTCTTTGGAGTGAACATGCTCTCCATGCTTCTATGGAATTCATTCTGGAAATGATAATCAACTTTGTAGTCACTGTGATTTCCAATGTTTTTCTGTAACTGTGTAATCCAGAATTTTTCCTCTACTTCTTTATGTTATATAGTCCAACTCATGAGACAAAATTCATTAGTTAAATATTGATGAAGTATCTTTCCCTGTCAGTATCCAGTTTAAATTTTTATATAATAATTCTTAATTATAACATCAATAGCCAAATATTTGTTGACAGGCACTTTGGTAATTGATTAGAACCAACTGGATCAGCAAGGTTCCTCACATAACTACTTATCTTTAATCATCTTCTTTATGCTGGGGATGAGGAGAAAAAAGTTATTTAAAAGAAAAACAAAAGGAGAGTTTAAGAAGCATGAGGTAGAAATTTAAACAATCACATTTTGAAAAGGAGCTTTAATATCTTGGCTTTGATTCATATTTTTCAAAGTTTCTTTCAACAATTGTCAAATTTAGTAGGCAGTTTTCTATGTGGTAATATAAAGTGCACTGATGTCACGGCCTTTTAAGATTATCACTGGCATAAATTGGAGGGAGAGTATTATCTCACAGTGTTACTTAATAGTGATATATTTTGATACATTGTAGAACATAATTGAAAGACAAGAGCATAGAATGCTAGTTTTAGGTATGCTTTGCTAAGCAAACATGATGGTGAATTTTTTAGCCTAAAGATGTATTTGGCCTTCAGGAAGAAAAGAAAAAATTCTATGGTGGTCACAGCTCACAGGTACCATCTATCATGGTGGATGAGATCAAGACAATAGGAACTCGGAACTCCTGGTTTCCTTGCTCCCACACTGGGGAAGCAGAAAGTGATGAATAAATGCCTGTACTCAGCTCATTTTTTCTATTGTGCATAGTCCAGAATTGCAGTCAAGAATATGGTACTACCTACATTGTGTAGTCCTTCCCACATTATTTAACTTAATTAAGATTATCACTCATAGGCATGCTCAGAGGCCTGTCTCCAGGTACTTCCACAAATTATCAGCTTGACAGTTGTGATTAATCATCATGGATAATAAGTAAAAGCAAACAAAAGACAAGATGTCAAAGACAACAGCAAAAATGATCTATTCTAAAGGAAGATTCTGTTCACATTTGAATTAAAAGCTATTCATTTGAACAGATTTTTATTATCTTATTATCTGTCCACTTTTCAATTTATTTTCTCTGCCTTCTTTCTAAACTGTTGAATTTTATACCATAATATTTTTTCACTTTGAATCATAGATCATTCTTTGATGAGTAATTATACTGACAAACTTTCCTTCTCTTTAATCCCACCATAAGAATTTTACTATCTGGTATTCACATGGAAGCAAAATATTGTAATTGCAATATTCGAATGATTAGATACACATATGATATTCTCCTATTTGTATTTTTAATTACTGTAGCCATAAATAAAAGTTGAGGATAAGGTAGGGGTAAAATGGAAAAAGTGTAGCCAAATTTAATGCATTATTTATTTTCTCTTGATGTTTATAGCAAGTTGGCAGTGTGACCATAATTATACTTTATATGCTCATCAGTATGTCACCTTGCACTCCATTATTCTCTAGTTTAACCCTTGTAAAACCTATTGTCTATTTAATAGTTTCCTATTTACCTCTTTAAATTTATGTTTTTCTTTGTTATTTAAAAATGTGGAATATAGGCTTGGGATACTATATTAAGTTTATGAAGGTTTTTTAACACACTAATAGTTAAGTATTGTGGATTATTCATGAACTCTGATTATTAATCTAAGAGTGACAAATTAATCTAAGAGTGACAAATACTTGAATTTACATTGGAAATAAGTAGTAGAAAATAACTGAATGCAAGTCAAGTTGGAAGACCATTTTGAATCTAGTGAAAGAAGTAAAAGAAATCTAGTGGCTGGCTCCCTTCCCCCACTCTGCCGCCTCAGACGCACGCACAGTCCAGCCGGGGCTCACCTCGACCTAGGTAAACTACAGCCCCACCCCCCCCATCCCCAGAACCCCAGGCAGCCCAAGGGACACAGCTCCTCCCGCCATCTAGCCGGAGTCGGGCAGGGCGTGGGAGGAGGACACCCCCTCTGCGCCCAGGCCCCATCCCAGGTACCCCAGGTTAAATAGCGCCCCGTCGATGCCCCATCCTCCCTTCCCCCACCCTGCCGCCCGGGATGTGCCCGGTCCAGCTGGGCCTCACCGTGACCTAGGTAAGCTCCGTCCCTACCCACCCCCAGAACCCCAGATCAAATAATTCAGTTTAGAGAAAAACGCACAGAAATTGAAAGATCTTAAGAGTTAAAATGACAATGCCAAAGTCAAAGTGCAAATCCATGAGAAACAACACTCAAGTAAACAAATCTCCCACTGAAGGAATTAATCCCATAATGTTAGACTCCAACCAGAACAAATCCACGGAAAATGGCCATGAAAGCCTGACCAAGGATAACGACATTCAAAATATGATCATTACCATGTTCAATACTATGAAAGAGGAAATCCAGGAGGAATTACATAATCGAATCAATCGCTTTGAAGAGGAACACAACAGACACTTGGAGGAGTTGAGAAAAACAGTGCAAGAAACAAAAACTGGCATAGAGCAGTTAAACAGACTCGAGCAGAGTTTAAAACTGAGCTAAAAGACAAGTTATCTTCAACCCAGAACTCCACAGAGAGTCTTATCAGGAGAACTAAGGAAGCAGAAAACAGAATTTCAGACCTTGAAGATAAAGTGGGAGTATTAACCAGTAGTTAAAGCCAAAAAGATACTTGAGAGAAATATCCAGGAGATATGCGACACCCTGAAGAAGCCTAACATGCGTATTCATGGAATACCAGAGCAAGAATCTCAAAATACCACCCCTGAGGAAATTTTTCAAATGATCATCAAGGAAAACTTTCCTCATATAAAAAAAGAGACGCACATACAATATACAAGAGGCATTCTGTACCCCAAACAGATTACAAATTGGATTAAAAATCACAATCTATCAATCTGCTGCCTGCAAGAAACCCATTTCACCACAAAAGATAGGCAATGCCCTAAAATATTTCTACAAGTTAATGGAAGCAGAAAACAGGCAGGGGTAGCCATTATGATATCAGACAAAGTGGACTTCAAGCCAAAGAATCCCTACAGCATCTAAAGCAAAAAATCAACCCCCAAACGATAATTCTTGGGGACTTCAACATCGCCCTCTCAACATGGGATAGATCAACAGGTCAAAAGCTTAACAGAGACACTTTGGACTTAATCAAACCCAGAAAGAAATGGACCTTACAGATCTCTATCGAACTTTTCACCCACGCACCAAAGAATACACATTTTTCTCAGCAGCATATGGAACTTTCTCCAAAATAGATCACATATTGGGCCACAAAACGAATCTACACAAATACAAAAAAGCTGAAATTCTAGCTGTACCCTATCAGACCACCACAGCCTAAAGCTGGACATCCACAGCACAACAAACAACAGAAAATACACTAACTCCTGGAAACTTAACAATATGATGCTGAATGAGAACTGGATTCAGGAAGAAATTAAAAAGGAAATTCAAGACTTCCTGAAAGTGAATGATAATGAAAATACAACTTACCAAAATCTCTGGGACACAATGAAAGCTGTTCTAAGAGGTAAGTTCATAGCTCTTAATGCCTACATCAAAAAAATGGAAACATCAGAAATAAACAACTTAATAATGCAGCTTAAAGCTTTAGAGAAACTAGAACAATCTGATCCCAAAAGTAGTAGAACAGAGGAGATTAGCAAAATAAGGGGATCAATATCTGAAATCGAGACTAAGAAAACGATAGAAAAAATCAACCAGTCAAAAAGCTGCTTCTTTGAAAAAATCAATAAGATTGATACACCCCTAGCTAAATTAACCAACAGCAAGAGAGAGAAAACCCAAATTAACAAAATTAGAAATGAACATGGAGTTATCACTACTGATACCCAAGAAATCCAGAGAATTATAACATCATATTTCAAAAACTTATACTCTGTGAAGTTTGACAACACAAAAGAGATGGATGAATTTCTAAGTAAACACAACTTACCTAAATTGAATCAGGAAGTTGTGAATTATTTAAATAGTCCTATAACATATAAGGAAATTGAGGAAGTAATCTCGAATCTTCCCACCAAAAAATGTCTTGGACTAGATGGATTCAGCACAGAGTTCTACCAGACATTTAAGGAGTTAATAACACCAATACTCCTTAAACTGTTCCATCAAATAGCAAAGGAAGGAACACTACCAAATTCCTTCTATGAAGCTAATATCGTTTTAATCCCAAAACCTAATAAAGGTTCACTTAAAAAAGAAAACTATAGGCCGATCTCTCTGATGAACACAGACACAAAGATTATCAACAAACTCTTAGCAAATCAGATCCAAAAACATATTAAAAAGATCATTCACGGGGACCAAGTAGGCTTCATCCCCGGCACACAAGATTGGTTCATCATAGGCAAATCAATAAATGTAATTCATCATGTAAACCAGTCCAAAGCCCAAGACCACATGATACTCTCAATAGATGCATAAAAAGCTTTTGACAAGATCCAACAGCCTTTTATGATCAAAACACTAGAGACAGCAGGAATGGAAGGAACCTTTATCAATATAATAAAAGCTGTATACAACAAGCCCACAGCAAGGATTTTGTTCAATGGGGAAAAACTGGAAGCATTCCCACATCGATCAAGAACTAGACAAGGCTGTGCACTCTCACCACTTCTATTCAATATTGTACTTGAAGTCTTAGCCAAAGCCATAAGACAAGAAAGGGACATAAGAGGGATTCAAATCAGCAAGGAAGAAGTCAGGCTATCCCTATTTGCAGATGACATGATCTTATACCTAAGTGATCCCAAAAACTCCACCAGGAAGCTCATGGAACTAATTGAGAAGTTCAGCAGGGTGGCAGGATACAAAATAAATGTGCAAAAATCAGAGGCCTTCCTATATGCCCAGAATGAAAGAAGTGAAAAAGCCTTGAGAGAAACAATCCCATTTACTATAGCCCCTAAAAAAATGAAATACCTTGGTATAAACCTAACCAAGGAGGTAAAAGACCTTTACAATGAAAACTTTAAAACCCTAAAGAAAGAAATAGCAGAAGACACCAGAATTGGAAAGACCTCCCATGTTCCTGGATTGGCAGAATCAGCATCGTAAAAATGACCATCCTACCAAAGGCTATATACAAATTCAATGCTATACCAATTAAAATCCCAAAGCAATTCTTCAAAGAAGTTGACCAAACAATCTCAAAATTCATTTGGAGGCACAAAAGACCCAGGATAGCAAAGACAATCCTGAGTAACAAAAACACTGCTGGAGGTATCACCATACCAAACCTTAGTCTATACTACAAATCCATAGTTGTAAAAACAGCTTGGTACTGGCTACAAAATAGACACACAGATCAATGGATAAGGCTTGAAGACCCAGATATAAGCCCACAAAGTTACAGCCATTTGGTCTTTGACAAAGGGGCCCAAGAATCCAATGGAAAAAGAACAGCATCTTCAACAAATGGTGCTGGCAAAACTGGATCTCCACATGCAGAAGATTAAAGCTGGACCTGTACTGGTCACCATGTACAAGACTTAATTCCAAATGGGTCAAGGACCTTGATATAAGGCCAGAGACTATAAAAACCATAGTTGAAAGGGTAGGGAACTCCCTCGAACTGATTGGGTTAGGCCAACAGTTCCTAAACAGACATCCAATGGCACAGTCACTGCTACTAACTCTCAACAGTTGGGATCTTGTGAAATTAAAGAGCTTCTGTTCAGATAAAGAGATTGTAACATGAGCTCAAAGGCAACCCACAGAATGGGAGAAAATCTTCACTAACCACACATCTGATAGAGCTCTACTGTCCAGAGTGCACAAAGAATTTAGAAAACTAAACACCAAGGAAACTGATGGCCCAATTAAAAAATGGGCCATGGAACTTCAAAGAAACTTTACCAGGGATGAAATTAAAATGTCTAACAAGTATCTTAAAAAATGCTCCACTTCTTTAGCCATCAGGGAAATGCAAATGAAAACTTCCCTGAGATATCATCTCACCCCGGTCAGGATGGCAAAAATCCACAAAACAAACAACAACAAATGCTGGAGAGAATGTGGAGAGAGGGAAACTCTGCTACATTGCTGGTGGGAATGCAGGCTCATACAGCCACTCTGGTGAGCCGTCTGGAGATTCTTAAAAAAATTAAAGATTGAAATGCCATATGACCCTGCTATTCCACTTTTGGGAATAACCCCCCATACAGCAGAGGTTCACCTCGATAGTACAAGCACGACCACGTTCATAGCAGCACTGTTTACAATAGCAAAGTCATGGAATCAACCTAAATGTCCAACAGTTGACGAGTGGATAAGGAAACAGTGGTACATCTATACAATGGAGTACTACTCAGCCATCAGAAATGATGAATTACTGGAATTTGCCGGGAAATGGATGTCATTAGAAACAATTATATTAAGTGAAGTATCCCAAACCCAGAAAATTAAGCGCAGTATGTACTCCCTAATAGGTGTCTCCTAGTACCAAACCCACCCAGTCCACCTTGAGACACTCATAGGTAAATCTATGTATTACCTATAGTAATATCAAGGATTATGAACAGGAGGGATGGGGTTGGAGGGCCACACCAGAAACAAGGAGAAAAGTGACCATGTTACAGTAGAGAAAATAGGCCTCCATCAAGGACTGCAAGTAAGTAATGTGACACCTGGTTAAGTTCACAGACATTCGTTCCTGATCATTTAGAACTAAGGGGTATGATCTCACCAGAAGGGGAGGGCATATAGTCTGGCAGATAAAAAGTAACCATTTTGCAAATGGGTGATTGATCCCTCTCTCACTGAGGTTTCCTACTTTTATTACATCTACCCTTGAATGTGCTCTTATAATAAGACTCCAGTTTAACAGCTCTTTGTCTCTGGCCAGGGGGTGACATACAGTGCCCAGCACGATGGAGTGAAGGGCATTGCAGGAGCAGCAAAACTGCAAAAGACAATCAACAAACCACAATCTAGAACTTCAACCACCTAGAACTAGGCCAGACTAATCTCTCCCCATCCTGAAGCTCAGGGAAATTTGTGGAAGAAGGGGCGGTAAAAGTATAAGAGCAAAAGGATGGGAGGAGCAATGATTTGCAAGATACTCTACACAAGTTAGGGCCGAAGCAATCATAATTGGACTTTGCATGCCCTGCGCAATGTCCAACACACTATTGACCTCACAAAGTCTAGCATCTGCTAAAGGCATCAAGATCCTTTGAGGCAAGGGATTGACAGCCACAGTAGTGTTCCTATGCTTAAGGGGAACATGGGAAAGGGTTCAGGGAAATGCCACTGGGTCCTTGTAGGTCATCGCAGAGGAGGGCCCAGAGGAGAGTCAGGGATGCATATTAAAGGACCCTCTGGGAATTGGGGTGGGAGGCACTGGGGGATGAGAAGAAGGGGTGAGGGGAGGGGGAGCAGGGGATTTGGGGGGAGGAGGAGGGAGGGAGGGAACTGGTGTACCTTTTAAGTTTGTATGAGCTGAAATAATAATAAAATGTATTAATAATAAATAAAATCCTTCCAAGCAAAAAAATAAATAAATAAAGGACTCTCTGGGAATTGGGGTGGGAGGCACTGGGGGATGGGGAGGGAGAGTGAGGGGAGGGGAGCAGGGGATTTGGGGGGAAGAGGAGGGAGGGAGGGATCCTGGTGTACCTAGTAAGTTTGTATGAGCGAAAATAATAATAAAAAATGTTAAAAAATAATAACACTGAATAAAAAAAAAGAAATCTAGTGGAAGAAGAAGTTGAGAAAATCAACTCAGGATTAGTCACTGAATTAGTCATATGCTCTAAATACTTAAGTGGTCTTGAGATTTCTTTGTGACACTCTGTTATTCTTTATTTCACTAGATGACTGCAGGATTATTTAATGACTATTCTAACTTCTACTTAGGAATTATTTATTCAAAGTGTTAATGCCAAAATTGAGTAATAACACTTCAAAATTGACTAATGTTCTGTGATGCTGTGCTATTTAATTATTTATTTTTTTAACTATTTATCACTTGATCTTGTTAAAATAATAAAAATGGGTCTGAATTGTGTGGTTCTAATTACTATATAGAGTAAGATTTAAATGCGTTCTGAACTAAATATGAACTGAACTGTGAGAAATCATGCTGCATCCACATACAAGTAAAATGGGTCAGGGAGTAAAATTTTTGTTTCAAATCAAGAATAAAATATTGTAAACTATAGTTATGTCTAAATTAGATGTCGCACATGCAAAAAAATGGCTACTGGATGAATGTTCAACATGGCGCAACTATTGCATATCTAAAGATGATTGACTTTAGTAAGACAGGAAGCATCCTCATCTAAGTAAACATTGAGATGTAAAATATTTCTGATTGCACTTTGTGTGAGCAGATATTCAAGAAAATTCAAAGATTCTCACTTGGATTCTGAGATAGTATCAATATAATCCTGACATAAAATAATTTGGGGGATGAGGGAAGAAATGCAGCATAGAAATTTAAGTGTTAAAATCCTAACACATGATGTACAGTTGAATCAAATGGAATTTATCTGCCACATGTGAGTTTAGAGTGCCCTTGTTTATGTAAGACTTCATACTTGATACTAGTTTCTGCTAAGAATCTAAGTAGGCAACATGGTAATATTTTGCAGGCTTCCTTCTGAAGCATGGAAGGACATTCTCAAATAATTTCTAAGGTCCTTGAAAGTTTTTTACGGTAAAAATTTTGAGTGCAATGTAAAAAAAATGGAAATGTGAAAGACTCCAAAAGTAGAGACCAAAAAGTATAAATCTTACCTTTTTATTTAAGGAAGAAAAATATTTGTATTTGTTCAATAAATAGGTGTTGAAGTTTGCAACTTCCAGTTTCATAATAACAGCTGGAGGAAGATAAAGAACCCATTCTTTTTTTCTGTTTATTTTGTAATCTTTGATTTGCACAGTACTTCTCCTGGATATTTTTGATCTACTCTTTTTTACTGACATATTTATTTCAAAACGTATAGTGTAAACTGTAATATATATCTTATTATTACAAAAGCACTTAGTCTTAGTTTGCCTTACATAGACTCTGAATTCAATTCTTACTCTTTTTGCTGACAATGGACCTCATAGAATGATTTACTCAGTACTTACTAAGATTCTGAGATGAGAAGAAATAAATTTTGAAAATAATATAAACATATTTGTATCATGTAGACATATTTGAGACACTGAACTTGTGGATTATTACATGGATGAGATTTTCTAGAAATGTTATCGTTATGAGATAAAACATGCTTTCATTCTTCAATTTGTACATTGTAGTTTTCTGTCAACATGAGAAAAGTATAGTACAGATTTTAACTGTTATATGATAATCAATAATCATTATATTATACTATCTTATGTAAATATGACTTCCTTTGATGCATACTTATCATATCTATAGAATGGTGAGAAACTATTAAATAGTGTATATAAAGGAATTATTTAATAAAATGAGATGAGTAGAATCATAAATTTGCAACAAGCAAGTGAGAGGTAAATATTAAGTAATAGTTTAGAGAGTACAAAAAGAGTTTAGATGAAGAAGTGTTCCTCTATCCAAAGCTCAAATAATTAGAGCAACAAATAAAGTAGTGAGTTATAACATGAAATGTAAAATAAACATCCATGAGTATATGCTGATAGGATAAATGATTAAAATATAAAAGGACGGTATCATCTTTACTTTTTTATTCTGTGTGTGTGTGTGTGTGTGTGTGTGTGTGTGTGTAACAGAGAGCACTGTATGTCTCTGTGGAGGACCAAGGGTGACTTTGGGAATCATCCTACATTCCTTCTACCTCCTTTTTGCTTCTCTCTGGGATTTCTCAAGCTCTGCTGCTCAACAGGGCCGGAACTGTAAGCTGCCACTATTTCTGTCTAGAGATTTTACGTGGGACCTGGGATCCAAACTCAGGACTTTCTGCTTGTGAAACCGAATCTTGACTCCTGAGCCATCTCTCCAGCCACATCTTTACCTTTTTTAAATGCAAATGATTAAATGTAAAGCTATATCCTTTTAAGCTGCCTATGAGCTGCGCAGGAAAACCTAGCAAATCCTCACTCCTGTTAGGATGGGACTTTCCCGTGAAAGAACTGCCCAAGTGTGTTTCCTAAAACTGTAAACAACTTCCTACTCATGGTCCTGTTATAACTCCAAAATGCTTAGCAGTTCCCCAAATTGGACTTGGGTGACACTGTTTCTCTGGTCTGTTGTTGATACCCTCTTTTCTTTTTCCTTTTTTTAAAAATTTATTTATTTTTTTCCACTCATACAAACTTAATAGGTACCCTGGTCCCCCTTGCTGCCTTCCCCTTTTTCTGCTTCCTTTCACCCCTTCCCTCTCTTTCTCCCAGTACCCTTCTCTTTCCCCCTCTCCAATCCCTGGAGCATCCTTTTGTGTGAATGTCAAACTTCCCTCTGTACCCTCCACTCTAATGAGGTATAAGGACTCAGTAGCATTGCCTAGAGCCCCTTTAGTGTGATATCCTCAGGTAAAGTCACACAACTCTTCTAAAATCTACAAAAAGGGGAAAGGTAGAGTGGAAGAACAATTTTATAGTGGAAAAACTTGAAAAACGTTCCTTCAGACAAGGGATTAAGGTTAACTGAAACACTGAAAAGTCAAGTTGTTAGTATGTGCCCTTAACTTTGTGTGATAACTATGGCATTTTACCACTTCCATGATTTTTTGCACAACCACCACAAACAGTCTAATTGTAAATAAAACATCAAATGTGAGTTGAAGGACATTTTACAAATGCCTGGCCAGTATTTTTCAAATTGTGAAAAATGAAGTCTGGAAAATCTGACATAAGTTAGAGAAGTCTAAGGAGGCAGATGACTAAATATAACCAAATATATAAATATAAATAAATAAATATAACTAAATAACTAAATATATATGAATATAACTAAATATAACTAAATATATAAATGTATAGATATAAATAACTAAATATAATAATCAGTATTTGCAGCAATAAAGGGCATGGGACTGACTGACTGACACAGGGCAGTTTAAAATCCCCAGTCTCAAATACTTCAGGCTCATCTAAGATTAAGTACACTATGTGTAAAGATAACTAATTGTTGAAGATCACTCTATTTCCAACATTGCATAGCTGTTACAAGCAAAGAGTACACATTCAATTTCTTTCTTCAGCATAGATTTGATAATTTATCTGAAAAATATTGGCATAAATACCAAAATTAAATACCAAAATTAAAAAAGAACATATATGTCGGTGAGGTGAAATGAATCCCAAGATACTCAGCCTCGATACATAGAGTAAGCGTCATGATCTTTAGCTACTATGTTAAGGTACATCTAGACAAGTAAATGAAAAAAATAGGCAATATGTTAATATACATGATGTCACATATTGATCAATGTGAATCCTGTGAAGAAATCTCTAGTATAAGGTATTAGAACTAATAAGAGTCTAACAACACATTGTTGCTAACTCTTTGTGTTACAAAATATTTTAAATTAACTAGAAATTGAAATTAAATTTTATTTACAGTAGGATTAATAAGTAAAATCTGTAATAAGTAAAAATAAAATTTGGCAACACTGTGCACTATAACTGTAAAACATTGCAGAAAAATTTAAAGGAATTCTAATACACAGAGATATGAATTGAAACACTTGATACTACTAAGATAAGAATTGTTTTCCAAAATGATCTATAGACTTAATACATTCCCAGTAAATGTGCCAGCAGACTGCTGTGCATTAATGAATAAGCTGGATAAAACATTTATATGAGAGTAAATATCCCCTAAGACAGCTGCAACATCTTGAGAGGAATACAAGTGTGTGCAAATAAACAGATATTAATATGTTAATTAAACAAAATAAAGTTTGGAAATATACAGCATACATAACTAATGATAATTATTTTGGAAAACATACCATAGTTATAGGATTGGGGAAAGACAATTTTTTTTTAAATATGATGCTCTAATTTTGGGAATTTGTTTTGTGTCAAAGCAGCTTTTCAATTCTTACCTCACACCATATTGTAGTTAGCTTGGAATAAGCCAGAGATATTAATATGAAAGTCTCTACTATGAAGTCTCCTGGGACAAACACAAGAGAAATATTTAGGATTTTATTTCAGGAAAATTTTTTATAGAGACGACAACAATGCAAATCATAAAAAGAAAACTGATATATTAAAAATCATCAAAATTTAGAAAATTGGTTCATTTAAAGTTCATATTTTTTAAAAAGATAACTGTTAAAGATGGGCCAGAAAAATGTACACACGTCACATTTATTTTATAAAATATATGTATCCAGAATCCAAAGTATCTTAAAATTCATTAAGAAAAGTGTAGCTAAAATACTCAATATAATTAAATGGTACTTCATAAAAGATTATCACTGTATCTATTAGTAGAAAAATATGTCAGTCATCATTATTCACAGAACTATAAATTAGAACTCATTGAGATGTTACAAACTATGACTAAATTATCCACAGGTTAAAAGATCAGCAAGTTTCTAGAACAAATGGAATGCTTAGTTACACCTAGTCAAAATGAAAAATAGTTCAGCCACATGGGAAACCATGTTGGAAGTTTTCTATAGCGTTAATGTGAGTAGCATAGAATCTAACCAATTCATTCTTGGCTATTCATATAAAGACCAGTATATTCATTTTTATATCAGTTTAAAAATAAAGATTGGACACAAAGCCAATGTCCATCAATTGATAAATGGAAAATATTTACTGCATAATAAATTTTTACTTAGTAAGAAGGGTAAGAACATATGGGGTATGCATACATAGCAAGATAGGTGAGACTCTAGGTTTTCATTTATGTGACATAATCTATTAATAATAGGCTCCAATAGATATAGATATATTTATGTGAAACTGGAGTTTCAAGCTGTCAGAGTAGAAAGCTGATGAAGTGCTAAGATTCAAGCTTACAGTGCAGTGGCTGATATGACTGCATTTAAATAATTGATTGAATTAAGTCTTTGGCTAAGGAAATTATATGTAAACTATAAGTCAATTGGGCTGATTAAAAGATAATTGAAACAGTTACATGGAAAATTAAAAAGAAGAAGCAAAAGTCTTGTCATCTTTCACAAACCTTAACCCCAAATGTGACATAGACCTAAATGTAACATGCAAAATTGTGAAATTCATAGTGAACCTATATCATTGTACCTTTGGTAATATGTCTTAAAATATAATACCAACTACTCTCCATTAAAGAAATGAATGGAAATCTTAAGCTCATTAAAATTCAGAGCAATTGTCGTGTCAAAGACAATAATGTCATAAAAGACAAGACTCAGACTGGGGAAAATATTCAGAAATATTTAGTTGATAAACAGCTATTATTTAAAATAAGCAAGGAACTCATTATTAAAAATAAGTAAAAACAAATATTCTCATTTTTTGAGTGGACAAAACTTTTGATCACATCACTAAAGTAGAGATGCAGATGAAAATAAGAATATGAAGATTTTCAACATCACATATCATAAAGAAAATTGGAAATTAACATGATGAGAGACTGCAGCAGGTAATCTATGGGCTTTATGTATTGATGTGTTAATCCAAGATGTCTGATAGTGCCACCCAGTGAGTATATAATTAAGAGAATTGTCTGGAGAATGATGGACAGTGGAGCAGCCAATGACAGTAGACATAGGCAGTAAATATGTAAATGTAACTGAGATGAAGGACAGAACTTTTATAATAGGAGCCAAGTATGTGGATTGTCCTGTGGAACAGGCTCCTATATGGACGAACTGCTTCAAATTGCTCATTTCTGGATTATCTTGTGGGAAATAATGAAAAAAATATTTGTCTGTGGTGCTGCATATTGCAGCCTCTTATAACTGCTTAGTCTGAACATCATTCATACCTAGATAGGTGTGGAATCAATTATTATGTGACTTAAAACTGGTTAATTGAATAGTGTCTACCTTGTAAAATCTTAGCACCTCAAGTTTTGGACACTGACTTAAACTCTCTTGCAATGTGTATATATTTTGCTCCATGTGCCCTTTATAACTCTCTGTCAGGCTAGCTTATACCACAAAATATGCATCTTATAGAGACAGATTTTGTCAAGCACTCAAAAAATTAAATTAAAAGTGTAGATATTTTAACTATCAGTTATAAAGTTTAATTGATTTCCTCATCTTAGACCAAGGTACTGTGCGTTAAATTTGACCATTGTTAGCTCTTACATGTAGCTAACTCCAGTTCTAATTTCTAGATACTGGTCATTACATATGTTGTACATTAGTCATTTTGAAGAGTCCTGGCAAAAAGGGTAGTACATTAGGTTTCCTTAACATAAACATGTACTTGTTTGATTTGACAAGTCCATGGGAAACTGATGTTAAGATCAACATAAGAAAGTCAATTATAATTTATAAATAGTATCTCAGAGTTTTATGTTTTATCTTTCAAGAGTCTGACAATGGAAATACCTACCTTTCAGTTTCATAGAATGTATTTGATGAATATTCTTCAGTGCTTCCATGACCTCATATATCAGCATGTTGGTTTTCTTTTTTAAAAATATAATGATAGACTTATTCTAAAGGATATTTGAAGTTCAACATTAGTGATTCAAACCCACAATTCCAGAAATTGGAAGACTAAGGCAGGAGAATTGACTCTATTCAAGGCCAACTTGATCTATGAAATAAGTTGCAGGCCAGCCTAGACACAAAATAAATTCAGGTCTTAAAAAATAAAATACTAGGAAAAAAATGACAAGAAAAGTTGAATTACATTCAAGTAGATTTAAAAAAAAAAGCACTGGCTTTTCTTTCCAGACTGAGAAACCTTTATAATTTTCAACAAAATGAAAACTTTCAAGTCAGAGGTCAGGTAAAATTTCCACAGGAAAAAAAATTAAAATAGAAGAAAAACATGAAAGGAAATTGTTGTCTCATCATTCCCAAGTTTCTTCAACCTTTATGGGGATAGATGCATAGCACTGAGGGAAGCTGTGATTAACTCTAGCCCAAGCAGCAAGTCATTCTTTGCCTCACCGTGTGATCATCTCCCTTTCCCTGCTCAAAGGATGCTTACATTCTGCTTCTTCCATCTTTCACTTGTGATTTATGCCTTGTTATTGAGAACTCAGTCTGTTTACGGTAACTATGTTTTTATTACCCTTATCTAAGGATGACTTTATGATTATGAGTTCCCTCTGAGTCTGCTCTAAATTCTTTGTTGAGAGCACTCTCCAGCATTTCTTTGAGTCATAATGTCTTCCAGTGCACTGTTGAATAAATTGCCATACAAATAGTGAAGAGATTTATTTTTTTTTCTTTCCTCAGATTTTAGTTAAGCAATCAACTGTTGTGGAGAGTGGTTTACTCAAATGCAGCAAATGAAATAGATATAGAACCCATAACCAAATATGACTGGTGAGAAAATTCCACAAAAATAGAAAAATTTACACATTCATAGCTTCCCTCAACTAGCAAACTCTCAGAATTTTCATTTGTTTTGTAAATGTAAGGCTCAACCTGAAGGCTATCTTAAAATGTGTTGTACAACAGACACCTTAATGGAAAATGAATGCAGAACTGTCAGGTTATGCTTACAAATAATGTTATTTTCTGGACAGCTTTATTTTAGGGGTTTGCACATATTTTTCTGAGCAAATATTTGCGTTAAGCAAATACATTCCAGAAAAAGTGCAGGGGAATGTCTTATGGATATGAACACATTATCTGATAAAAATTCATACATAGTTATTTGCTCATAGCTGAAGATATAGATAGGCCAAAGATCATTGAAGAGGAAAAATATCCTATGCATTTGACTTTTCAGCATACTGAGCACATACTTAATACAACAAACCAGGATAGTATTATTTTTAGCTCTGAAGTTAAGTGAATGGATCAGTGAGAAGGGTGGACTGGTAGAAATCATTTTCACCTTAAAGAAATGTAGTGTTGTGTCTCAAGTCGATTTGTTGGCACCTGGAAAAGTGTCCATTAACCACTCCCTGGTTTAAGTAGATCTGTAAAGACGTAGGCTACAGAGACTTATTCCTAGAATGTTCCTGACCACCTTCCTTGTCCCTACACTTTTCTGAATACTGCCTAGGACACAGTTCAAGTACATACTTGTTGAGATCATATGGTAATAGTGTCAAATATTTTCTCTGCCAATTCCAGAGCTCCATATTCATAGGAAGGTTTTTTTTTAATAGAACAAGATTAATAATGGTACCTCTTACCTAGGTAGAGCAAATCAAAGAGAAAATGTACAATGCACTTAACACATGGTAGAGGAGGAATTGTGTGGAGAATGACAGGGTTTGCAGTGATACCAATTATCTAATACAGTAATGCATACTACTTCCTTTAGGCTTTAAAATACTTGCAGACTTAAATATCATTAGAAGACCAATGTAACTCTCATTTTACATTTGGAAATCTCTAATGCAAATACATACTATGTGGATTTTCTGAATTGGTTGGCAAAGGAGATTGGGATCCCAATATATTAAACTTTAAGATCTATTTACCTTATTGACAAGAAACAATCATTTTATGGCTTGAATTTCAATTGTTCTCAAGAAGTAAATGTTTTGAATGTCTAGTACCTAATTAGTGCCATTGTTATGGTTGCATTTTGGTGTCAACTTGACAGTTGCAGACTGTTTGGCGCACAGCTGTGGAAGATTAATAGTTAGAATGGCCCCTGAACAACTCTGCAGGTACTTGATTGATTGCTGTGGAGAACCCAGCCCATAGTGGGTGGTACTTTCTAGTGGTGGACCAGATAATAGAAGGTGCAAGGAGGAGAGAGAGACTTGCTCTTCCCTTATCCGGTGTCCACTTGCTAAGCAGTCCACTTTGCGTGCATGTTGTTCGCCTTTAGGATATCTGGCCTTCTTGGTTGCTGCTGCTGCCACCTCGGTTCTTGGCTGACTTGGAGCTTTACCTTTTCCGTCACATTGTTGCTGTTCCTGCTGCCTTAAGAACCTGGTCTCTAGGCCTTGCTGCTGTTTGCTGTTCATTGCAGAAGAGCTCAGCTGTTTATCAATGTCAACTTTGGAACTTAGGGTCTTCCACCCACCAGAGGAGCAAAGACTGAGACCTTCTTGGGATCTTTTGGCTTTGTGGAACATTTCAGCTAGGAAAGAGGTTGCTGCAGGTGGCTACCTTGAAGGTCACTATTTTTATTGTGAGTTATTTTTTAGTAAACTTTTATATATATATTCTATAGGTTCTGCTTCTTTAGAGAACCTTGACTAATACAGCCACTATTTTGGATAATTGTGAAAACAGGGAAGAAAAGCCCAGCTGAAGGAAACAGGACATTAAGTATGTTCCCTTGAAAAAATATTTTGTGACATTCATCTTTTCTCTGTCTTTTTTTCCAGCTACCATGATGTGAACTTCTCTCCTTGGGCCACTTCATCCTCATTATGATGGACAGAACCTCTTGATACCATGAACTGAAATAAAAACTTCCCTATTTTGTCCTAGGCATGAGAAAAGCATTACAGAAAGCAGAACCCAGGAAGTGAACAGTTGCTGTAAATGAGACTTAGCTGTATGGATGCAGGCCCATGTAATTAGTTTGTAGGAAGAATTTGGAAGCGTTTGGAAAAACAGGATGGAAGTGCCCTAAGAAACTTAAAAAGAGCTTAATGGGCATTTTTTTTCCAGAATCAAGTCATTTGATTTTTATTGTCATTCACATACTTCATTAAAAAAGAAATGGCAGTAAATAGGTCAGGGCTGTATGAAAAACACATCCAGCTTGGGACATTGAGACAAGGTGGTCTGCAGGGTTGTCCTCAAATCAGGCACAACAGTTGCACTTGTCAGATGCTCCTTTGCAGACACAGCCCTGGGAGCATTTGGAGTAACCTGCAGGGCAGCAGGAACAATGGCAACTCTTCTTGCAGGAGATGCACTTGCATTCTTGACTAATACAGGATTAGTCCCAATCTCCTTTGCCAACCAATTCAGAAAATCCACAGGATTTGCAGCTGCAGGAGCCTGCACAGGTGCAGCAGCCGCCTATGGTGGAGGACCAATTGGGAGGTCCATTTCAAATAGGATCTAATCGAGGTGCAGAGGAACTATCAAAAGCTGATCAGGTTTCTGGAAGATGTCTCTTAATGGCCATTTGTAAGGAGCACTTAGAAGACCAGAATGCTAACAGCACTGTAAACAGTAAAGAATGCTCCTTGAACTTTCAAATGAAACTGAGAATTAGACATGTAGGGGTTCTACATGTCTTATTTTCACAGTTTACATTTAGTCCATGACCATGAATTTAAAAGCAATGAACTAATCAATTTGGTGGAGGAGATTTCAAGACCATGTGGCTTTCATACTGTGAAGCATTTAGTCAGTTTTATAGTGACAGTCAAGAGTTGAAAGGACAGGGAAAAGTTTTCAAAGCTGTTTTTCACCAGGCAAGAAATGAGTTGAATTCCAATACCTTTGACTTGGGATATGGGGATCCAAACTCTGATCTTTTTGCTTAGCAGGCAAGCTCTCTAACTGCAGAGTCATCTCCCAGTGTGCCACAGCTTGGCCCCTTACTCTGTACAGTAGTTTGGGAGATTATAAACATGCCAGAATATAAAAGTTAGATGGAGGAAACTGATCACTGGGCATGTGCTTGTGAAGGCTGTTCCAGGTCCTCAGCCACCTACCTTGCATTGTTTTCTGCTTCCTAGATACGGTGTCCTGAAATAATTTATTGCACCCCCTTATCAAAGTGGACTAAAATCTCTGAAACTGAACCAAAAGAAGCTTTTTCTCCTTTACACTGCTTTTTTTTGGATGTTTGTTTCATTCAATGAAAAAGACTGGTTCTAATATTGGTGATATGTTGGTCAAAACAAATATTTTCTGAAATTTACAAAAAGGACAAAACTATTATTTATTTATTATTTCATATCTAGCCATAGAGAAAATGCAATAAACAACAGGATAGTAAGATTTTTCTATAAGCAATTTGAAAAATAAATCTTTTCAACTATGTTATTGGATGAAAGCATTATGCAAATTAATAAACTAAATTATTAGAAAATATTGTGAAGTATAAGAACAAGTAATATAAAACATGAAAACAATCACCTGTACTTCTAATATGTATTCAAAAGATATCAAACTTTCATAGTAAATTGTACCGTCTATCTCAACATAGATAAAGTCATTCTACTAACGAATAATGCTTATTTTCTCAAACCAAGCTCAAAAACTCCCAGTTAATTTAAAGAGTTTGAGCTGTGGTTTTATAACTATCAGACGAAAAGGTTGAAATAAATCATAGGAGAAAGTAATTAAGGGAATAGATATGTGATATTGGAGAGAAGCAAATTAATAATACATAGTAAAAGTTCTGTATTTCTGAACAAGCTGAAGTCTCAAGTCAATCTTTTCCCTGAGAAAAATCACTTGATCCATGCATGAGATTATACCAATGCATACCATTGATAGTAATATTGAAACTATTATGCACTTCAAGGAAAAAAATCTATCTGGACATCCAGTCGCATGAAATTCAGTCTGCTCCGAAAGTACAGTACAATTCATCTCTTACAATCCTGTGTACTCATTTTCTTCCCAAAGAAACTGGGTCCTGATTTTGCTCCTGGAAGGATGCACATCAGCTCCTCTCCTAGCAGAGTAGTAGACTTGGGGTTCAGGGCTTGCAGTTTCATTTTTGTGAGCGTGAAAACCAGAAGCTACATTTTCTTTTAGAAAGTCTAATCTTGTTTAAATTGTGAAAAATTACAATGGATTTTTTTTTCTCTCACATTACTCCACTTCATTGCCTTCTTTCCACTGAGTCTTCTTTCCAATAAGCTTTCCTCCTACCCAAAAATTCCTTTTGGTGTATATGTCTCATTGAGTTCAGTATAGATCGCCCGTTTTTGTTTGTGTGTGTGTATGTATGTGTATGTGTGCATGCAAGAGGCCACTTCAGGGTATATGGAGACCCAAGGGTGATATTGGGAATCACCCTTGTTTGCTCTACCTCTCATTGCTCATTGCTCTGCTGTCTTTCAGGCCTGAACTCCAAGTCACCTCCATAACTGCCAGGCACTTTCAAGTGAGATCTGAGGATGCAAACTCAAGTCCTTTTGTGGGTTTTTTCTTCTTCCAGTTGCATACATGGCTTTCTTCATGATGAGTAATATTCTAAACCAAAATTATCAGTGTAAGTACACATTTGAGTGTGTGTGTGTGTGTGTGTGTGTGAGAGAGAGAGAGAGAGAGAGAGAGTATGTGTGTGTGAGAGAGCAAGAGAGAAAGAGAGAGAGAGAGAGATACTTAAAAATGTCTCCCACACAAAGATAACTGCACTCTAACCTTTTAGGAACTCCAAATATTTTCCATGACAAAAGAGACTTTACATTTGTCTTTTAATGCAGATTATTATCCTAGGATTTCAGGAAGGCTTATTAGTTAATCACAATGTTCCTTATAACAGAAAGGCAGGAAAGTGTTATTTAGTAGTAGGAAAAGGTAATGAGAGGAAGGGGAAAAAAGAGATAGGAGTAATGTGATCACAAGAAAGAATGTCTGCCTCTAGAAATGCCTATGGCCTCAGGAAATGAAATGGTCTTTCAGTCTCAAAAGAAACAAACAAACAAAAAGCTGGCCATGATAACCTGGATTTTATTCCCACAAAACTTGTTTTGCGACTTCCTATTGTTATAACTATTACCAAAAAAGCTGTGTTTTTATATTCTTTCAATCTGGGGTAAAAGAATCTGAGGAATTGAGAAGAAAATAATCACTGTGGTGGGGTTTTCCTGAGGAGCTGAGCTAATGATAGAGGGTCAACAGACTAGTTCACACACATATGTTTAGATATCTCCTTCCAAAATTGACTGGCTATCTCTGTAAATGGTTGAAAACCTTTGCTTGCTGCTTTCCAAGCTTTCAGCCTCAAAGGTATTTCCTCCCATGTCTTAATCTTTATCTGCTTGCCTGTAGAAGTCCCTAGCATACTGGTAACTTTGCTGTCCTGGAAAATTCAGCAAAATTGATTAAATATCCCTCACCTATCTTGTGTTCACTTTCTAAACCTAGGGTAGCCATGCATCATTATGACATTTATCTCCTCAAAGGTAGAAGTGCAGGTGTATTTTTAACTTAAAAGTAAGATTACTTAAAGAGTAAATATAAATAAATGCATGACCATTGCTGCGATATAAGCCAGACTGCCTGATCTCTGCTCAACTTTGTCCTTTGCAGCATCTTTTCCACAGTCTATTCCTTATGTAGAGATAAGAATTTAAGTATTTATTTTTGGTCTTTAAATCTTGATCAGGTAGTCTACTCATGATGCTAATGATCCTTTAATATTAACGGGCATTTTCCCCTCTAAAATAGTTGAATATTTTAGTTACCTATTTATTATTCATTACTGAGATTCTTCTATATAAATAGCCACATTCAAATGGTTTATCTATGTTGCTTGTCACAAAACCTTATTATGTACTGTTTTCATAATTTTATTGTTGGATAAAATATCAGTATTTGCAAAACTATCTTCTACTTCCTCTTATTGGCACTACTATATAAATTATGGACAATTATTATTTCATTCTAGTTGTTACGTGTTGTACTAAATGACAGAAGAAAAATAAATGTACATGAGTTCCTGCATATCCTAACTCCTTTATTTTCTTCATCTTCTGTCCTAACTTTTGAATTTCATTTTGAATCTCTAATTGCTGTAGGCAGTTGAAAACATGTAAAGTAAATCATATGAATTAATAAACTGATGTGAGTGTACTTCAGTTTTTTGGGTGGAGTTAATCACCTTTTCATGTAAGATATATGAGTTTCAGTTTATGCCTTTAAGTTCTTTGATAGTGATTAAGAAATTCTCCACAGGTTTCCCCACAGAACAAATAACAAATCTGCCTAGAAGTGCTTCAGGGGACGTAGTAAGCACACATTTGTGACACTAATTTGAAGTAAGACAAAATGGAAAATACCTGAGAGTAGGTATTAGTTACTCAATGTATTGGAAAGAAATTAATAGATGGTGTTATACACATAAAGATAGATATAGACATGAAGATTGTGAAAGGTTATAATATAGACTTCTCATTAGATGAGTGAAGAGATATGTGTATGTGATGTGGTGAGAGAGCATAAGAGGTTTTTATTATCATTGTCAATTTGTGAGCAGGCAAATGCACATTAGTATTATAAGTCAAAAGAATGGTTTCACACAAAGTAGAAGGTAAAGTATATTATATATGTTGATTAAACAAGAGTCAAGTAAATATCTAGAAAATAACATTTAGAAAAATAAAAACTCTCTTGAGGGGCTGGAGAGGTGGCTCAGGGGTTGGGCCTCTGCCTTGCAGGCGGAAGGTCCCGAGTTCGGATCCTAGACCCCACGTATAGACGCCAGGCGAAAGCAGGGGCGGCCTGCGTTTCTGGTCCTGGTAGGGCGGAGCCTGTGAATCCCCGGACAGAGTAAACAAGGAGGAGGTGGAGGCGTCCATGGTGGTTCCCTAATTCATCCGTGGTTCTACACACACGCGTACACACACACATACATACACGTGCACACACGCATACACACACAATTGAATAAATAATAAAAACTCTTTATTTAAAAAAACTCTCTTGAAAGGATTTTAGAAAGAATAAGGATCAAATTTAGGGTGAAAAATGATGACAATGTATGACTTCTTGGAAGAAACAAATGGAAACATTTTCTATTTTCATTTTCATTATTTGAATATTAGAAACCAATAATTAAGTTTTGACTTCCTTTATTACTTCCAAATTTATTCACAGCATTTGTTTTAGATATTAGATGTTATAACCTTTGGGCAACTGGGCTAAGAATCTAATTTTATCTCCATTAATACTGTTATTTGTGTAAAAACACTAATTTTTAAAATTTTTTTATTTTATTTATTCAATTGTGCATGTGTGCGCGTGTGTGTATGTACTTATGTTTGTGTGTATGTGTGTGTGTGTGTGTGTGTGTGTGTGTGTGTGTGTAGAACCACAAGCGAATTCAGGAACTACCATGGACCGCCTCCACCTCCTCCTTGTTTACTCTGTCCGGGGATTCACAGGCTCCGCCCTATCAGGACCAGAAACGCAGGCCGCCCCCGCTTCTGCCCGGCGTCTATACGTGGGGTCTAGGATCCTAACTCGGGACCTTCCGACTGCAAGGCAGAGGCTTAAACCCTGAGCCACCTCTCCAGCCCCCAAAACACTAATTTTTAAATTTGTGATTTGAGATCTATTTTTGATTTACTATAGTCAGTCAATGAACATGAATGTAGTAAGTACAAGAAAAACTTAGTGATGGCCTTCAGATTCTGGATTCAGGGTGAGAATGTCACTAAATGATTGCCTTCAAGATTGCATCCCGTTGAATGACAAGGAAGAGAAAGTGAAACATTCTTAAGCAGCATAAATGTATCGTGAAAGAGAACTTGATTCCCTGATATACTTGTTCTATATATATGCCTTCCATCTTTCTAATAAACCTTCATAAGTTTTCCTGAATTTAACTGTTCTTTCTTTTTTTATGAAGAGTACTGAGCATATCAGAGTTTTAGTGTTCAATGTACCATGTCATATCTATCTTTTCTGTCTGTTTTGGTAAATCTGGAGCTTTCAAATAGACTTGGGTGGATTCATAATGAATTTCCCATTTGTACAAAGGTGCATTGCACCTATAGGATATTTTTAAAAAATTACTGAATAAATAAATGAGAAAACTGAAAATTTTAATATGTTGGTGTGATCTAGGTTTATATGTGTAGCTAAATTTATAAAAAATTAACAGATTTATAATTTAAATTATAATTTATAAACAAATTTATGTAAAATATAAATAGATTAATCACAGACTATTTTCAAAAGTAACCAGACATTTTTCTTTAGCAGATACAATGAGGCAACTTGGAAAATGAATGTTTTAATATTATAGAAAGAGCAGAGGAAAGTGCTAGACTTTGGCATATTGACAAACATTTGGGCCATATGAGGTCATTTTATGTATGATTAAAATATCAGCTACAATAATAGGGTTCAAATAAATACGTTCCTCCAAAAAAACATGTGTTGTAACCTCAACACCTCCTGAAGTGATGAGGTCAAAAACTGGCTTAATTTGGTGGTGATTAAAACATGATGGTTTTGCCTTACAGATAGTTTTAATCCCATTGTAAGAGATGTTCAGAAAATTTTCTTCTTCCTTTCTTCCCTTATATCTCTTCTGTCATAGGGGGCCACACTGTTCATTCATTTTTGTTTTTGGACATTCAAGGTACCATTTCAATAAAAAGAGACTGGTATCTTATCTAACACTGAAATTACAGGTTCTTTGATTCTATGCTATCCAGTCTCCAAAACTCTGGGAAACAAATTACCTTTCCTTATAAACTATCCAATCTTGGGGATTTTGTTTTAGTAACATTAACAGAATAAGATAATGGCAAGGGAACTATTAAATATATCTAGTTAGTATTGACTTTCTAAGGATAATTTGGAGAAAGACTTGAGGTTTGTTTTTCCAACGTTTTGTTCTAAAGTGAGAGTCGCCTCAGGAGAAACTGAAATTCAAAGATAATATAAGGTTATTTACGAGATTTTATTCCACATCAGTTGTCACCCAGATGTTGTTACTATTCATACATGACTCAGACTTCCTTATTTGCATTTCAACACATGTGCATGAAGAGGAAAATTCTTTCTAGTGTATAAATGTCCGGGCTTAATCCAGTTCTTTCAGTATGTGAAGCACAGTGAGATTTCCCAACTGTGTGCTTTTGATGCATCTTCCCTGCATCTTCTGAATGGACATAAAAGGTTATACTAAATAGAATGTCAATGTCATTTTTTTTTACTTTACAATAAAATGATAGAAAAGACCCTTGATAATTATAACTGAGAAAGCAAATATCAAAAGTTTTCTTTCCATTTCATGAGATTTAACATTCTGTAGGCACTGAAGAGATATTTCTTTAATAATATGCAAATGGCTATTGAGTACATGGAAAGCTAGTCGCTAAATCACAACTACTTTGCTTAAGTCTCGAGACAGAAAACTGACAAAAGAGAATACCCTATTCTATCCACTAGGATGTATATATTTAAAAAATGTAGATGGGTAATAATCTTTTTTTTAAAGGAAGGAAATTAACAAGCATTGTGGGAATACTTAGGTGTTGGCACATTATTATATTGCTAGTGAGTGTTTCTTTGTTGAAAACAGTTGTCAAACCACAGGACTATAATATGATTTTACAATTGCATCCCTGAATATATATCTAAAATAATTTTAAACACAAATATAACAATAAGTACATGCACACATGTAGTGGTATTGTCTTGAAGAATTATTTACAACAACCAAATTGTGAAAATAGCCCACATTTAACAAACAGTTGCATGGATAAGCAAATTGTGATATATAATGAGGTATATTTCCAATGTAAAATGAGTGAAGTCCTGATATATATATAAATATGTGGATGAACATTTAGAGTGTTGAGCTAATGCAAGAAGTTATACACTAAAGATCTCATATCCTATAATTCTATTTATATGTTAAACCCAGGATAGGTGTATTCCCTTCTGACTCTAATGCATATCGAAGGCTTCAGGATACAGAAAAAGGACTTAATGGTTTGGACATTTCATTTATAGAGGGTGAAATTCTTTGGTATTACTTTGAATGGGTGGTTATACAACATTGTGAATAAACTAACACTGAAATGTCTAAATGGTTAAATTTGTGTTTTATTAATTTCACTTCTGTGAACAATTTTGTGAAATTCAAATTCTGGAAAATATTTCACTTATTTATTTATGTAAGTAAATTTAAGACAGGGTAACATGCAGTTTGGCCACAACTTATCTTTAAAAGTTATTTAGTTTGTTTTTAATAGCTAATGAGTCCAAGAAATTGATTGTGGAACTTGAAAATGAGATTAAACTACTTTAAGAAACAATGCCAAAGGCATTTCATTTTAATAATAGTAGTAATAAGATTAATAAACATCTGGCGAATAAGTCTTCATGAGTCCAATTTAATTAACAATGGTCAAAACAATAATAGCTCATCCCCATACATCTGCTCTAGGTTTCTATGTAAAGGGCTTCAATCTTACTCTCTATTTTATAAACAGCTGTTGGATTGCTCAACTAAAACCCAAACCATCTTCATCTGTGAAAGAAATCAAATCATTTCCTTGCTAACTCTACTACTTCAAGCTCAGAAACAATAACATATTTTACTCTAATCTGCTTTCCCTTTCTCCATTATACAACAATTACTATAATTGCCCTTAAGGAATGATCTAACTTCATAATTATAAAGACTCAAAGAATGATTAGAACAATGTTCTTCTTCATTTTCTTTTGCTAATTCTCTAGCCTGCAATTCACTGTCCCTTTAATGTTCACTGTTGGGGCTGAATGATACCCCCTGGTAGAAGCAAGATGAGTAGCTTGTCCTAATGCACAGTGATGGATGGGGGGTCTCATAGTAGTGGGATACTTAAAACATATTGTATTGATTGCTGACTTACTTTCATAATTTCCTTTGAAAATGTGTCAAGATACATATTATTTTTTACTTTTGGGGAAATGTCAACAGCTATTTTCAGATTGAAAAACATTAGTGATTAATCTTATTTCATAAATCCTCTATTATATAATTGAACATGAATGCTCATTCTTGTTTTATGGTAAGTTCCTTAAATTTCTATTCCACAGAGTGAAGACAGGGGATAGGTTATGTGTTCATTTGCCTTTTTTTGTTGTTGTTGTTCTTGTCTTCAAAGTCAGTGCTACTTCACAGTGGAAAAACTATTCTGGAAGATTGGGAAATAAATGAGGATGTAATTAGGAGAAAAATTAAATGTATTGTAATGATGGTTCCAAGGAAGTTAAAGGAATAGAATTTAAAATATACAAGAAGAACAATCATGAGCTATTATGTAAATACTTAAGAAAGATAGATACATACTTGTATCACAACTAAAGCTAAAACTGTATCCCAAAGTGAAGATGCTATTTAACTTTAATGTCAATCAATATAATGCACTAGTTCATAACATAAGAAATGGCTAAAAAAGAAAGAAAATATTTTAGAATTAAAGTCACATAAAATTTCAATGCAAGCTTGAACACATCAAGAAAAATACTGATGGAGTTGGTAATTCAAATTTTAAAATTAGTATAATGAGATATATTTTCTATGTCACCATTTTATATGCTCTAGCTGTCACTCATTGCTTATGCTCTAGAAATCTATAAAACAGTTATAAGCCTTTTAAGAACAAATCGGGTAGACTATATGTATGAATGATTCATGACATTCCACACAAATGGTTAATAAGTACTTGAAAGTAAATAAAAAATAAGTCACTTCCAATCAGTGCATACATGAACCTAATTAATATTTAAATATCTAGTGTAGCAGACATTGCAAAGTCTATAGAGAAATATAAACTGATGAATTAGACCTCTACAAGGTCTACAGAAAGTGGCATAGAAATATAAACTGATGAATTAGACTTCTATTGGTCTCTAATTTTTTAAATTAATTAATAATTTTTTCCACTCATACAAACTTAATAAGTACCACAGTCTCCTCCCTTCCTCCACCCCTCTCTGGTCCTAGTCTCTAATTTTTTGAGACAGGGTCTTACATTGAAGCTGGAGTTCACCCATTTGGCTAGACTGGCTGACTGACCAGAGAGTTCCATGGGTATGCCTGTCATCTCCTCTCCCTCAGTGCTGTGATCACAGCTGCTGTCTGCTTTGTATGGGTGTGATGGGGATCTGAATTTAGGACCTCATGGTCATCTCCTTCGCCTTATAATGAAAGGTGCTTTAATTTACAGGTATAGTGACAACATATGTGACTTTAATAAGAGTACATGTAAATGCAAAAAGAAAAGGTCTGCATAATATTTCAAATATTTTCTCTAATGAAAAGAAGACAATATATGGAGAAAAATAAAGCATGATACTTGAATTTGCCTCATCTACCCATAGATGGTGTGAAATTCTAACGATTGACTATAACTTAAATAATTTTATATATTCTAAATAATATCTATCTGTTATATCAGTAATTTGTAAATTATGCATAGTAAATGAGCAGAGATAAAATAATATGTATGTTTGAGTTTTGCTTTTTAATGATATTTTGGTGGAGATTTTTCATAAAAGAGCTATTTAAACTGGAGTCTTGCCAGTTTAACAGCTTTTTGTCTCTGGCCAGGGGGTGACATACAGTGCCCAGCAGAATGGAGTGAAGGGAATTGCAGGAGCAGAAAAACTGCAAAAGAAAATCAACAAACCACAATCCAGAACTTCAGAGACTCTATATGAATCACATAGAACTAGGACAGCCTAATCTCTCCCCATCCTGGAGCTCAGGGACATTTGCGGAAGAGGGGGCGGTAAGATTGTAAGAGCAAAAGGATGGGAGGAGCAACGATTTGCAAGATTCTCAACAATAGTTGGGGCCAAAGCAATCATAATGGAACTTTGCATGCCCTGCGCAATGTCCAGCGCACTGTTGCCCTCATAAAGTCTAGCATCTGTTAAGGGCACCGAGACCCCTGGAGGCAAGGGATTGACAGCCATAGTAGTAATCTTATGATTAAGGGGAACAAGAGAAAGGGCTTATGGAAATGCCACTGGGTCCTTATATGTCATCGGAGAGGAGGACCCAGTGGAGAAAAAAAAAACTCTCCAAAACATTTGCTTGGCATAACAGCAAAGCAATTAAAATGAAGCCACTCTTCAAATTAACCTTTTGATGACACTGCAGATTGAAATGAGATGAGTTGATTCTAAGTGGGCTTCAAGCTTGCACTTTCCATATGGGGTTCTACAAGAGAGGTCAGAATCACAATGTGTCTAAATCAGAATGTCCATAAGGGAATATGGGACACACATCCTCTGAAGTGTTGGGGAAATTATAAGAACCAAACAGAAATTATTCACCTTGTGAAAAGTAATCTTCATGTGTTGTAGATTTCCTTGGATCTTGAAAATAACTGTATTGCCTTTCACCTTGTCCAAACTTGTAACTGCTGGTGCATTCATTTATTTGTGGCCACACAGAAAATCTCTACTCCACTTTTAAAGCAAATCTTTCATTTGTTTTTATAATAGATGCCTTTTTATAAGGAATTTGTCTTTATAGTCAGCTTTCTTAAAGTCTATTGCATTCTTAAAGTACTATGGATTTAAGGTAAGTATGGTGGAAATAATAATTAAACTGATTATACACTTAGTCATAGTATGTACTGCCTTATAATCTACAAAAAGACTATAAATCTTTTTCATAATTCACAATTATTATTTTAAAAGTGTTATTTCCATATTTTTAAAGCTTTTTTATTATTTTATTATTTATTCAGTTGTGCTTGTGTGCGTGTATGTATGTGTGTGTATGTATGTGTAGAACCACGGACGAATTGAGGAACCACCATGGACACCTCCACCTCCTTGTTTACTCTGCTCCGGGATTTACAGGCTCCGCCCTACTAGGGCCAGAAGCACAGGCTGCCCCCGCTTCCGCTGGAGTCTATATGTGGGGTCTAGGATCCAAACTCAGGGCCTTCCGCCCGCAAGGCAGAGGCTTAACGCCTGAGCCACCTCTCTAGCCCCTCCATATGTTTTTAATTAGTTTGTATCTTAAAAAATCTTAGTTACAATGGATTTTATAATAAAAACACAATGATCATAAAAATCTTTGTAATGAAGTCAGTTAAACCTGGAATACAATGCTCCTGGCTGTTCTCTATTAAAGGAACCTCACAAATAAGCACAACCATTTCGTTTGCTATTTTTGCTTACCCCAATAAATAAGAACAGCTAAAGAAGGAAAGTGAGTATAGATAACCATCCCAAATTATGCTTCTTTCTCATGACATATAAGAGAATTTTGTTGTTGTTTTAGTTTATTTTTATTTATTTGATTATGTGGACGAGTTATTTAGATAGGATGGTTTGTTACAACATAGTATTTTCATTGGAGATGTCCTCTGAATTCTGACTTATCACTCTTTTTTACTTAGTCTTTAGAATTCTTCATTTAGAAAAAAATCTAAATTAGCTACTACTTATTAAAAATGTCCTTGAATTTAAAATGAATATTGGGTAAGTTAAACTTGGCAAGGGACATACAGAAAGGAGACATGAAAGTAGAGTACTTGTTGGGAAGAATAGTTTTTGGACAAGAGTCAATTGCAAGATATTGGGTGTTGGGTGTGAAAACAACTAAAATTCATTTTATAAATGCATGGAACTGTCAAATGAATTTCCTTTACTTGCCATAATTGCAGTCTGTCTTCCATAGCCACACTTTGGGTTTTACTGTCCTATTACAATTGGCCCTGGGCTATTGCAGCCTTCTTAAAAGTCTGAAATACTGATAAATGACATTTGTCCTAAGGTAATTTGCATGGGAAAGGATGCTTGTACAATAATGTGGAGCTGGATAGTTCCACTCTTGCCATTTTATGATGTGTTCAACCTATACAGTATGATGTCTTTTTTTTCTGAATTAAAGAATGAGTACAAAATGTTTTTAAAGACATTCAAAACTAAGACAGAGGACATGGACATGTATTTATTGTGAAATAGATTCAGTAAATTATAGCCACAATGCCAGCACACTAAGACACAAATTGTAGTGGTTTTTTCAATAAATATCTCTTACTGAGCTATATAGTATAATAATTACCTTTTATTTAATCTTCAGAAAAGTACTTATAAGGCAAAATAAAACAGTTTCTGTTGACAGTCTTGAAGAAAAATTTAATAAAGAGTAAAAATGAAGAATATTACACATTTGACTTTTATGGAATTAGAAAACAGAGTAATCAAAACTTTCAACAAATGTTTAGAAATTAATGGCTTTTAAAAAAAGCTCTTTCTTGGGCTGGAAGCTGGCTCAGGGGTTAAGACTTTGCCTCACATGCAGAAGGTACTGAATTTGGATCCATGTCCATGTAAAATTGCCAAGAAGAAATGGGGGCTGCCTGTACTCCCAGTCCTGGTGGGCAAGGTCCGGGAAATCCCAGAGCGAAGCAAGAAAAAGGAAGAAGCAATCTAGAATGATTCCTGAAGTTACCTTTGGTCCTTCACAGGAATGTATGTCTCCTCTCTCTCTCTCTCTCTCTCTCATACACACACACACACACACACACACACACACACACACACACACACATTGAATGAATAACATTCATTAATGTTATTCAATGAATGAACATTTTAAAAATGTTTTCTTTGTAAAATTTTACAATTGATTTGATGATATAGCAATGTTATATTTATTATATTACATTTACATTATATTTTACATTATATTTATTATAGTCTGAAAGAACTTACAAGAAAATGACTGATCTTTTGGAAATATCTATTCTATACAGGGATTTTTATGGGATGCCTTGCTGGGTGGATTGATTTTAATACATCCTTCTAGAAGAATACATTGCCAATGCTGAGGAGAAATATATTTGCCCTCAAGGAGTCAGAAGTTTGTGTGTGATAGATGCACTAATTATACATTATTTAAGAATATTGACAATTATAGCTATATTGGATAAATGAAACTTTGGGCATAACAAAACTTGCAGTCTCTCCACGCCCAATGAATCCTGCTATCTTCCAAATGATTACAAGGGGAAAAGCTATTTCTGGCAGAAAATTGAGCCTTAAAACAGCACAGTCCATATCAATAAAACTAGAAGTTTTACTTATGTAACTAAAAAAGGAAACACACACTTGGAGGCTGTATGAATCACCATTATCAATTTTCAGCTCGATCGTAACTCCATTTGGCCTCTGATGTCACTCACTGTTGCTTTAATCACTGAGCTACTGAAGTGTCATCATTTCACAATTTCAAAGAAATGTTTTTCCTACATCTTGATGTATAAATATCCATTTATGTATATCAATGTATTATATATATAGCGAGAACTAAAGAAAGCTTTATTTTGCAATACACTTATTTTTTAATTACTTGAGATTCAGCTCTTTAGTCATTAAAAATGACATTGTAACATATGTGATAATGTTTTTTGATTACCAATATAGGAAGTTTTTATTACTAGTGACACAAATAATCAGCATTAAGCAACTGTAAAATTCAGCATTAAGCACAAATTTTTGTACTTTGTATGCCAGTAGAAGGGAAGGAAAAATAGCTCTACACTTATGAAATCCTAAATGTTATAATAAATGAGGTAACAGGGATTGATTTTATGAGACACAAGATCACTGAATTTCAAATTAGAGACGGTTTAATGGATCAATCAATTATTTGATATCACTCTAATATATGGATCCACACAGTACTCAAAACAGTGATTCTTGTTATATGTATTACATAGCTTCTTTTGTTATGGAAAGTTCTGTGTCCAAATCCCTTCTGTGAATCAGGGAACATCTGAGATCCCATCTGGCAGCTCAGTGGCACATCAAAACGATTATGAAACATCTTGTCTTTGTAAGCCATTGCAAAATTTGTGGCTAATGGTCACAGAAGGGGGAAGACTTATTTGAAGTATCTCAAATCAGATTCACACAGTGTTCAAAATGAATCCTAAGAAAGTGTAACACAGCACTATATCAAACTTGAATAAGAGAATGAAATATTTATTGAAGAATAGGAGAGTCCACTTCTGTTAACAGAAAAGAAATCTTTGCCATTGTTTCCTTTGTTTTTGCTTTTTTCTTTTCTTCAAAATTTATGCTGACCTACTTTGTTTGGTTCCGTTTTACAATGAATAATGAAGAATGTTGAAGAAGGTGTAAATTACTTCTTTTGTCTCCAGTCTTACTGGGATAAACCATAGTCAGAGAGTCATTGTATCCTGAGTAATTTCCATTGGCAAGTTACAGCATGATAAGAACAACAGTATTTTAGTGCTTATTATCACACAACTTTATAAGGAATTGATTTATTCCTCATAGAAATCCTACAAATCTCTGTCATTCATAGATGAAGAAACTGAGGAATGTAGAGCATGCTTAATTTTTCCCAAGATCACATCTATAATTTTGATGTTAACTGAACATCATGTTAACATATTAGATGAACATTATAGGATTTAATATTTCTTGATTCATTGAGGGAACTACAGCATAATAGTGTATCTGACACTTCTAAAGTTAGTTAAAGGATCAAGGGGGAATAGCAGTGCTGTAACAACACTGCTGCCTCCTAGACCCTCACATTTCTGTCTCTAATCTCATCAACTCTTCCAGCCCTCAGAAACCATAGGATTTGCTACGTATCAGAACTGCTTACCAGAGCACATTACCTGCCCACATTCTTTTCCTTAAGGTGACTTTGAGTACCACCATATATTAGTAGAGTTCATTCTGTCTCCTGAGATTATAGTGTGTGTGCCTCTGCTAGAATCTGAGATTCCTGAGGAATATTGTTTTACCTTAGATGGTCACAGCACAAAATATCAAAATGACCATCTAAAAGGCAGGAATGGCTAACTTTGGTTTGCTTTAAATTTATCAGAAAAACAAGTTAAATCATGCTTAAGTTTATTTTTCCTTTTCTTTCTTTCGTTCTTTCGTTTTCGTTCTTTCGTTCTTTCGTTTCTTTCTTTCTTTCTTTCTTTCTTTCTTTCTTTCTTTCTTTCTTTCTTTCTTTCTTTCCTTCTTTCTTCTTTCTCCTTTCTCTCTTTTTTCTTTCTCTTTCTTTCTCTCCTTTTTCTCCTTTTTTCTCTTTTCTCCTCTCTCTCCTTCTCTCCCTCCTTTTCTCCTCTCTCCTTCTCTCTCCTTCTCTCTCCTTTTCTTTCTTTCTTTCTTTCTTTCTTTCTTTCTTTCTTTCTTTCTTTCTTTCTTTCTTTCTTTCTTTCTCTCTCTTTCTTTCTTGACTTAAGAACTATTTTTTATTAATAAGCGTCTCATGGGTGGGCCTCAGATCTATTATGTGTGAGATTAGCATACATGTCTATGCACAAAGATCTTGTATTTATGGAGCAAGGTTTAAGCAATATGTGGACACAGGACATTAGTAGCACTAAACAAATAACATTATTTAATTACACATTTAATTTTGGGTAGGGCAATGAACAAATGTAATTATTGTACAAGCTGGGAAATGCTTTGTCTTGGAAAGAGAGCTGTGTTTACACTGATTCAGATACAAGTTCTTTGGAGGAATCACTTATAAATCTAAATAAGTCTAGGAGCGACTGAGCAACTCATATTTTATTTGCATTGTATGATAAGCTTTCACAGAATATGTAAGGAAAGATGGTCCAATTGGCTAATTTTTTCATTACTGGTTTTGTTTCATAGCTGAGAGAAGTGTTTGTGATCAGTCGCTAATATGAATGAATCCAATAGGATAAAGAAAGAATGGGATGTTAAAAGAATAAAAAAAAACAAAGATATCATGGAATAAAAACCATTAGGAAACTGAACAAAAACAGCCCCCCCCCAAAAAAAATAGTGTCATTTTCTACTGTGGACTCCAGCAAAGGAAAGGGAGATTTTCAACACAATAAACGTCAAGATACAGGATTCACTAAAAGGTCCACGAAATTCCAGAATCCAATAGAGTAAATGAAATTTGAACGCTTAGCTTTATGGATGGTGCAAACACAGTAGATGCCTGAGGCAAATGCTAAGTTTCCTATGGATGCTGTAGTATACATTTCACATGGCTGCAAAGTTGAGCAAAGATAATGCCTTACAAATTTAGAAATGTTTCAAAGATGTGGTTAGTGTATCATTCCTACTTCTTTATATCTTTTGAAAGTGTGTTCTTATTCTATGTGTCTGTCTCTCCAGAAGGTAAACTTGTGAAGATTTTCTTAGTATGAATGGAGAACTTCTTGTTTAAACCCTTAGATGTATTTGAAGGACTTCCACTTGAATAATTTAACTTATTCAAAGGCCCATCTTACCTAGGGAATGACATCTTTAACACAGACATGTAGCCATTTGATAAATGTGACTTACATCCCCAAATCAGAAGTTCATTTTTCTGTTGGGGATGAAAATTAAAATTGGGGAAAATTGATTGGTTATTTTTTTCAGTTTGTATTTCATGATCAGATTCTCTATGGCAGAAGTTTGGGAACAATGAGTTCGCCTATTTATATTTACTAAACTGGATAATTTTTATTTAGGTCAATTCAGGGAAACTTCACTGCTTTGAAGTTCTGCTAAAAAGACTTCCACCTACTTTGGAGCTTACTTCCTTGAAAGAATTTATTTTTATGCCACAAGAAATACACAGATCAGGGAGAATTTATTCTAACAGCATGATCTGTTGATGACCTCCAAGTTGAAAGAGCTCATTTAACTCAGAAACATGGATAGTAAATTTCCATTTTGTCTGCATAAAAATCTTATAACTAATCCTATCTAGATATTGAATTTACTGAGGAAAAGAAATGTTTAGACTCGATTAAATTCTACCTGACTAAAGATTAAAAAATGTCATTGCTTTTACTTGAATTCCCTTTATTTATTGTGTCGCCCTTCTTTTAAAACATATCAGCTATTTTGATAAACTCAATATCATGTTCTCGAAATGTGGCCTTGACGTGTTATTTCAGAACTTTTTCCTGGAATAACTTAGTGTTCTTACTTTATAAACACATATAATACTATGGCCATAATATAGGTATGTTTAGTTAACATGTTTCAAGCTTCAAAACATGAAAAACTACAGTGGATTGGAGGCTTTGAATTTCACCCAAAGATATACTTACTGTATTTTTGGATACATAACTCCTGCTTTCTTAAAGTTTTAGTTTGTTCCAGGAGTTAGACATCACTGGTCTGTGTCACAACTTATCTTCACCAATGGATGTTCTCAGTCTTCCGAATCTTGGAAAATGTGAGTTGTGAACTATAAACCTCATTGCTCTACTTCACTTTAAAACAGACGTTATAAAATATAAATTTTGAGTATCAGGAAACTTCTCTCCTGCGTGTTGTGCTCCTATTTCATGCAACTTCATAAGCATTTCACAGTGTTAAATTCATGTGATTATTTTTAAATAGTTAAATTTTTAACATACACTTCCAATAGTATATTTTAAATATCTTAAACAGACACCAATGGAACCTTGAGCTTATGTGTTTGCTTAATTTAATTGGTTCTGATTAGAAGGCATATACCAGCTAGGCAGTTATTAATCAGCTGTGAGACATCAGTGTCGTAGAAGTCGCTACAGTGCTGATGATCTTTCTCTACATAAAGACACTAGAGTGTATCTGCTCTCATTTTTTGAATACTTGCATGAAATTTGGAGATTCTTACATAAACTTCTTTTAAACATTTTCATAGAAGTATTTTTGTTTATCTTTTTCTTAGAATAATTCTACAATTTCTTTATGTATGACATTGAGAATTATCCTGGATTTGCTCTCCCTCCTTATTGTGGTGCTACGGGGTTTCCCAGACTGAGTTCCAAGGTCAGAATTATATGTTGCCAGCATTTCTACCCAAAATTTTATGTGGGATTTGGTGATTCAAACGCAGATCCTCTACTAGTGAGACTAAGGCCATCTTTCTAGTCATTATTTCATTTTTTCTTAGTTGAATAGATAATCTCTCTATAATAGTTTGAACAGGAATGATAATAGCAAGAATCCTATTCTTAGTCCTAATATTTTAGGGAAAATCTTTAATATTCTCCTTTATGTTATATTAGCTGTGAAACACAAATTTTAGGGCAAAAGCTCAGTTTCTAGATGTTCCAATAGGTTACACTCAACCACCTTCACCAATATGTGTATTAATGAGACAGTAATGACGTAAAGCAGAGATAGGAGATTTGATCAATATGATCTACACTGTCTTTCGGGTGCCATCAAGAACTTTGATCTTAAATAGAGGAAAAAATTGTTGCAATGGACAGAGGGATCTGTGATTAAGCTGTCTTGTTCAAGGTGTAGTCTGCTTGATCACTGCATCAGCTTAAGTTCTCACAGTGGTTTAACAAAGTCCTTATTGCTGGTCCAGTGTTTGGGTCCTGTAACCTAGGAGATACCTATGCTGCAGAGTGTATCATTCTTGGGGGGAAAATACCTCTCCTATTGTGGGTAATACATGCCCTCGAAGGAGAGCTAAACACAACCAGCTTAAACCATGTTTTAGTGGAAGTCAATAAGGGACTATTGGACTTCTCTTGGAAATCACTTGTCAGGAATAAACCCTTACTTGCCATCTTAGGTCTGTGTTTCATTAGGCATGCATATGACATATAAGATGCAGCAAAACAAATGACATGTGAAGTAAATGAAAACCCACATAGGTCAGAACAAAAAACCACTTCACTCTGTCCTTGACAAACAACTCCTCCTCTTCTATAACCCAGAAAAGGAAGCCCTGAAAAGCAGTCTAATGAGTAATTTATGAATGCATTTTTCCTTGAGCTTGCTCCCTTCCTAGCCTGTGGAGTATACTCAATGCTTTCCTTTCACTTTAAAAAAAATCTATGATTTCATCCATACTACACTGTGTCTTGCTCAACATGTTTTCATCACAAATAACCTGGACATATTATAATAGGACACTGAATTCCTCTCTGTTAACTACAAATTTAGTATAAAGACAGATTCGCATCTTCAGTCTTAAAGTATGATTACACTCCCTGAGTGTCTAAGATTAGAGAGGGAGAGGAGAGAGAGAGAGAGAGAGAGAGAGAGAGAGAGAGAGAGAGAGAGAGAGAGAGAGAGAGAGAGAGAATATTTTCTTGCTTCTAGTTACTGTGTTGGCCAAGCAAGGAGTCAGTGCCTTTAGCAAAAGCTGTGTGAATGAAATCGTAGCTTTTACCTCAAAGGAACAAGCGAATTAGTTCTTGAGTCAAGTGAGAGTGACTATGATATGGAAACACAGATTCGGGTCTTTAAAAGAACATATTCCAGTATCAAATCAAGTTTCTACCAAATACTTTGGTAAAATCATCAAGTAAGAGTGTTTCTGGGGGCTGGAGAGGTGGCTCAGGAGTTAAGCTTCTGCCTTGCAGGCGGAAGGTCCTGAGTTCGGATCCTAGACCCCACGTATAGACGCCAGGCGGAAGCGGGGGTGGCCTGCGTTTCCGGTCCTGGTAGGGCGGAGCCTGTGAATCCCCGGGCAGAGTAAACAAGGAGGAGGTGGAGGCGGTCCATGGTGGTTCCCGAGTTCGCTACACACACACACATACATACATACATACACACGCGCACACACGCACATGCACACAATTGAATAAATAAATAAAAAAATTTATTAAAAAAAGAGTGTTTCTGAATCATTGATATAAGACTGAGGTGTTGATAACATTCTTAGTTTTGGGGTTAATGAGAGTTACTTATTATCTCAAAAATATTCACCTGATAGTTTCAAAGACATTAAGTCAGGCACAGAGATGGGCAGTGCATTAAGAGGATTGAAGAAGGTATAATTTTACTCTTGGTTATTTTAACTTTTTTCTGTCAGGACATGGAATCAGTAAATCTACCTTGTGGAATCTTTAATACAGACTAGGCTCCAATTTCTTCTCTCTTCTATCAGTTTTTATTGACTCCAGCAAAGGAAAATTGGGTTTTGAATAGTCATATTTTTAAAGGGAAAAGAATCTCACATTTTGGGGGATATAGAAAATCCCCACATATTTTAGGCCTAGGACAATTGAAGAACTTCATCAGTCTAAATCTTTAATGAATTCCCATTTGTTTGATACATAAGATCAAAATTTTTTTCCTCCTTTCACAGTTCCTCTGAACTCAGGGGCTAGGGCTACACAAGTAAAGGGTAGTGCTCCTATCAGTGGGTCTACCCAAGGAAAGGTCTGCCTTAGGGCCTGAGCCCCCACTATAGCAAACAATCCAAAGTGAACCCTGGGATTCACAGAAACAGACAGACAAGAAGGTGTGAGGAAGAGGGATGGATTGGTTAAAGGAGAGAGAGAGAGAAGGGGGAGGGGAGGGGAAGCAAGATGGCTTGGACAAACACTCATGCTTTAAAACTAGAGAAAAAAGAAAAAAGTGCCTTTCAATATCCAATGTCATTTCAGAATAAAAAGGTAGCATCTGCATGCTTGCAGATATGAGTAAGAAAAAAATACACTAATTTGGACAAGTTTTTAAAAAAAGTTCTTAATGTGTTAGATGAAGAGTCCAGAAGACTTTTCCAAAACTGTAGGAAGTTGGAATGTTGTAGTTTCAGAAGCAAACTATTTTGGTCTAATTTTAGTCTTCTGAATGGTATTTATTGTCACTTCAACATGTGAACATCTAATGATCAGATAAAATTTTTGACATGTATTCTTAGTAGACAACTAGTATCTACCAAACAAAAGGTTAAGATGCCATAAGACTAAAATTTACACCTACTTTCCTATAACCTGTTTATCCAATATTCCCACCACTATATTTAATAAATGACTTGATTATGATTTCCTTTTGCTCTATGATTGCAAAAATAATGTAACGGCTTCCATTACGCTATAGTAATCATGTCATTCTAGGCATCCTCTATCCAAGTTGCCAGAAATGGCACTCACACTTGACTCATAATGACCTTTCACCGTTTTTGAGGTGAGAGCTGTGTTTTGCATTTTGCATCAGATACTGAAAGGGAAAGTACACACAAGTCCCTGGAACAGCTCTCACTCGGGATTCAGCACACGGTCATAGTTACAAAATAATCAGCCAACAGTTTTTCTTCTTTTATTTTTCCCTTTCAGTGATGGATTCAGTGGGTTACATTTTGAATCATATGATAGTTTTGTGTTCTTCACAATTATGCTTATTGTTCATCATATGCCTTTTTATGTTGCTGATTTTTATTCACTGGCATCCTACAGAAAGTTTTCTGGTGTATGTTCATGAGGGATATCATGCATACTATGGTTTTGTTTTTTGTATTTTTGTCAAGTTTTACAACAGTCACATTACGTTTGTAACAAATTAGAAATTGGTTCTCTTTAATTTTCTGAAAGAATATGAATGAAATTGCTCTTTTTCCTTGGTAAAAATCTAATTTAACAAATTAAATCTATTTGTAAAATAATTTGTAAAATTAATTTATTAATCCATTTGTGTGCTTCTTTGGAGAATGTTTCTTAATCTCTTTTTTGTCTCTTCTTACTGTTTGATGATCTGACTTGTTCTCTGTGTCTTTCTATTACATGAGATAATATATGGGATATATATAACATATATAACTTAAATATATATCATTTATATATTGGAAATATAAACTAATATATATGTTTATTATATAATGATGAATAGGTATTCTGATAAGCTTTTTCATATTGGGTTACTTTTGGTTTAGTAGATTATATAATTTGAGGAATTTGCCCATTTTATTTGTATTCATTTTATTATCTTAAAATTATTCTTATTACATTAATGTCACATATAATTATCACATGTATGTATATATATGGATAGGTGTTTCTCTAACACTTTGAATTTTATCGACAAACTTTTAAGTCTTAATTTTCTTCTATTAACTTATGTTTACTTTGATGTACTATACTTCCTCCTCTTCCTTTTCTTTTCTTTGGAAGACACTGTATCATTGAATATATTTTTTGAAATGCTACAATAAAAACACCATATTTGTCTGGAAATGTTTCTTTTGCCACATACCACAAGTTTTTATTTGCTATATAGTCATAATAGAGTTTAATGTGTTATGTAATTTATTTGGGGATATTTTCATTAACATACACATTATTTCCGGGTGTATTGTCTTTTTCTAGTGTTTACCATTTTTTTCATAGCCATCTTACTGTGGTCAGTTTCTGTTAATATTCTATTAGGAGTTCCTTTTCTTGTTCCAACTCTAATGATTTATGATATGTTTGATATCGTAGCAAAAAATTTTTTCTCTATGTTTTTTACGCTATGGAACAAAGTTATTGGAAGAATGCATGGGGGAATTTGGTTTCTCTTCATTATTTTTAGAAACTCCTTGTGTTCTTAGGCTCTTGAACCTCTTCTCACATTATCTCTTATTTTTTCTTCTTACGTTTGTGTCATAAGTAAGACTCCTCTGTAGGCAAGCTTTCCATAGTTTATCTCCTAAAGAATCATTTAGGATACTCTCAGAATCTTCTGGCACACAGTCCATCAGCTCTGGGAAGGAAGCATGGACTGTAAATGCAAACAGAGATGAATTTACACCAGACTTGGCTATTGTTTCTTCCCTAAGAATCAATTTCCTGGGATAATAACTGTTTTTGCAAGGTTGTTATCAAGAATGGAGATAATGTATGCAAATTTCTTTATCACAAAGATACTGGAATATTCTTAAACATTTTTAAGAAAAAATGTAGCATTAGATTTATGTTTTGAGAGCAGACAAGTTGCTAAGAAGAGAATAGAATGAGAGGTGGTGAGATGTAGCAATAATCCAGACTAAAATAATGATGGTGTAGAGAAAGGTAGGAACAGAGAAGTTGGAGAGAAGCAGTTGGATTTGGGACAAGATTAGGATATAGAACAGAAAGTATTAAATGAAGGAGAGGGGGCATTTAGTCTTCTAGTTTGATCTGCTGAGTGGCTGGTGATGTGATGGCATTTCTTATTGATATGGGGCCACTTGGGAAGTAGCAAACCTGAGGATGTGGGAGGTGATACAAGCAGTTTGAGACACTTTGGGTTGGGCAATCCATAGAGCATGCAGGTCAATTGATCATATAGAACAAGATACTGACAGTCAAAGATAAAGATGTGGGGTCATTAAGGGGCAGGGAAATGTTTGTCATAACCTTGGCACTCAATAAAATTGTTCAGGGATAGTGGGGGCAGCAGGAAGTCCCAGAAGTAACAAAGTCGTATGTATAATTCCAAGAGGTCACATCATAAAATGGAGAGGATGAATTTCAGGGAGACACAACATGATCTGGATATCAGTGAAGAAGTCATTGAAGGCCTGAGATGGTGGTGGCTTTAATTACTCCAAACACAATGGGCTTGGAAAGCAAGAGACAAATTATAGACATGGAGATGGTAGAACAGACAGTATTTGGTAACTGGTTGGCAGTTGGAAATGAAAGATAAAGAGAAGTCCAGGATGATTCTGGGTTTCCAAGTTTGGTAACAGGGAAGATGAGAGCACCAGAGGAGGGAAAGGTTTCGGGGGCCCCACTAAGTGCAAAGGGTCTGTGTGATCTCTTGAATAAGCAACATATAGTGTCCAGGCAAGGAGGTAAATAATACAGTGGAGGACAGCCTGCCAGAATCATAATTGGTCCTCATGTGGGGACCAGGCAATGAGCTACTGCAAATAGATGCCTACCCTATGGTAGGTATTGGCAACACCTAGAAAGCTTTACATCTTAAATCACAGTTTTCCTGATGAAGTATGTGAGAATTTGTTGAGACATGTATGTTAGTTTTGAGGCAAAGGTTAAGGAATTGGTAAGACAGTGAAGTAGAGTAAAGCTGTAATGTATAAAGCTCTCCTTTAGGTGATGTGAGGAGAAGCTAAGGAGATTAGAAATTTGAGTTCTATATATATTCTAATCAGAAAACCTATTTCTAGCTCCTGGTGGATTCTCAGGCTTCCATGACTAAGCAATGTGTTTTTTTGTTTTTGTTTTTGTTTTTTGTTTTATGATTGCTTCCAGAACACTAATGTTTTAAATATTGAGATACCCAGCAAGTGTTGCAAAGGAGTTTGACTATCAAGAAAATTAACACAAGTCACTACCTGCAAATGTGAGCAGGCTTAGAAAAGGATACTGTTCTTCGTTGCTGTGAGACACCACTCAAAGTCAAACAATGTAAGGGAAAAAGGGAGATTTGTTCAGCCTGTGGTTCCAGAGGGGAGATGCAGTCCATTATAGTGGGAAAGCCGTGGCTGGTGGCAGAAGCTGGAGGAAGGCTAGGTCACTGTAGACATCATGGGGGCTGAGAGCTGCTGCAACCTCAAGAGCAGACTCACTCACTCATGCAGGGCAGAACTATCCAACCTTAAGGCTCACCCTCTGTGACTGTCTTCTTCCAGCAAGGCTCCACTTCCTAAAGGTGCCGTGACCTTCTCTAACTAAAGAGTTACACACATGAGCCTGTGGGGGACAACTCACATTCAAACCATGACAGAGGCATTTCAGCCATCCAGGAAAAGTGTGGAGAAGAAAGAATCTCCTTTCAGATCTTCTAAGTTCCTCCCTACCCACTAATTCAAGATATCTCGATGCCTTTGAGGTGGATAGAGCAAAGATTATTCTTGTCATTTGACAAGTGGGGAATAAGGTTTAAGGCCACTCATTCCTTCATTCATTACCTGTGAATTGTAAGTCATTCCTGTCACGTCCTTCCTTCTCTCTCCTTCCTCTTCCTCTTTCTTCTGTCGTCTTGCTATCTCTTCTTTCTCTTCTGCTTTGTCTCTTGCTATCTTTCTCCTATTCTCTTATCTCTTCTCTTCTCTTCTCTCTCTCTTTCTTTCTCTTCTTTCTTTCTCTCTCTCTTCCTTTCTTTTCTTTCTTTCTTCTTTCTTTCTTTCTTTCTTTCTTTCTTTCTTCTTTCTTTCTTTCTTTCTTTCTTTCTTTCTTTGCTTTCTTTCTTTCTTTCTTTCTTTCCTTGTGTGTATAGGTGTGTGTGTATCAGAAGCCACTGCATGTCCCTGTGGGGAACCAAGGGTGACTTTGAGAATCTTCCTGGATTGTTTCTATCTCCTTTTTGCTTGCCTCTGGGATTTTCCAGGCTCTTCGTACTAAGGTCAGAAGTGCAGGTCACCACTATTTCTGTCTGGTGTTTTTATATGGGACCTGAGAGTCAAACTCAGAACTTCCTGCTGCTTGTGAGGCAGAGTCTTAACCTTGGAGCCATCTCTGCAGCTCAGAACTTCTTCCCCACCCACAGTTTGCTGTATACTCTTTTTCATCTTTGGATGTTGCAACTAGTCTCTACTGCTTCTCAAAGATGGTCATTACATTTTCAGACAAACCGATGTGAATGGACAGTTGAAAAGATGTTGTAGTTCAAAATTTGTTTCCAGGGTGTGCACATTTACGCCATGGAAATTAGCATAGACTATCAGTTTGTCACTAACCCCTGTCCACTGGAGACCCATCTTGCAACATGAAGGGCTGTACCCACAATCTAGAGGCCTATGAGCTTTGGTTCAGTAACTTTTTTAAGTTGATACATACATGTGCCTGGCAAGGAAGCAGCCAGCACCAGCCGCCAGTGCCAGTGCACCGTGAGGTCTTGCCAACATGTAGCAGGTGCAGATGAACTCCAGCAAAAGGAGATCCAGAAACAGGGTTGTGCCAGCCGAACCTGCAGTTTCAGGGAGCATCAGATGGGAGCCTATCACAAACTCATGATGGAAATACAACAAAAGAAAGAAGAAACGTTAAAGTTTTGTTTTGTTTTGTTTTTTTAATGAGTAAAGCATTCTGAAGGCGTGGACTCAGAGGGAGAAAATGGAAACGCATCCGAAGAGATGGTGGAAAGTGGGCAAGCGCAAGGGTTAAAAAGGCCAAAGGAGGGGGGAAGGGAAGAGCTTCGCCCACATGATCCACATTCAGCACAAAGTATCCAGCTGCTTTGGGAAAGTCGGGATCTTCTAGCTGCTTCTAAAGCATTGGTTGGCCCTCTGGGAAGAGGGTCACGTTCCTTATGAAAAACCGAAAGAATAAACTGCCTGTTTTCTCATCAACCTGCATGGCTGTGAAGTACCACTATGAGCGCTCAACTATATTGATGTGCCTTTCCTGGCCATCCACGAATGGCAAAAAATGGGGGGACTCCATGTTCTTTCAGTTCTGCAATACGGATTCGGGGATACTGTTATGTAAGGTCGTAACCATGAGAGGGCTAGTGCCCCCTGCCTCCACCGAGTGAACTGAATCCAGTTCACTTCGACCCTCTGGACAAGGCAAGAGCTACACCCACCTTGTGGCTGAACAGATGGGCTTCCTCCATACCTGAAGCAGTCCAAGGTTCCATGGACCGAATTTGACTTTTTGTGGGCAAAAGTTTCCGAATTCAGTCTCTGCTCAAAAAGCGGAAGTTGGCACTGGAAGTCTCAGGTGGCGCTACCGTTCAGGTTCACGATCCCTCCCTTTTGTAGACCTGCAGCAGTAAGTTTCTGAAGCGGGATGGCGGCAGAGGAGGTAGCAGAGTTGGCAATGCTGGCAGCGGCGGTGGCGGTGGTGGCGGTGGCGGTGGCGGTGGCGGCGGTGGCGGTGGCGGCGGCGGCGGTGGCGGCGGCGGCGGCGGTGGTGGTGGCGGCGGCAGTGGCGGTGGCAGCGGCGGTATGGTGGTGGTTTCAGCTACCGTAATCCTAAGCACTTGGAGAAGTCTTGGATCTTCAAGCACACAACAGAAAGTTCTTGGACCACAGACAGTTCTTGTGTGAGGATGGCATCCTCTGTGCACACCAACTGCCCTCTTTTCCTTACAAAGGAATTTTTAGTCTTTGGATATTTGAATTTTAAATACTCTCTGCAAAGCTAGTTATGTCACTGTTTAATACAATTCTTTTGTCTCCTGAAAAAAAAAAAAGTCGCTGCCTCAGAATTAGTGAGAAAGGGGTTCCATGGCTAGCACTCAATCTTTCTAGAACCTGCCCCAGACAGACCCAATTGATTTATCGCAGAGAGAAATATCCCAGAGAGAATTCCTACTTCTCCCACTTGCCACACCAAGTCTGAAATTTTGAGTTACACTAAAGTGGGATTCTGACACAGGATTTCATTTCACTTCTGCTATTTTATTTTGGATGTTGAACACATATGTCTTGGGCTCTTACTTTGACTCACATCATTATGAAAAGAGGAGAAACATACTACACTAAAAACCCAAGGATATTTAAGGATGTAGGAATCCCAAACAATAAAGAACACTAAGAAGAAATGGGAACTCCACACAAATAGGTAACACTATTTGTTGTGCACTGTCTCATTTCCTATGGGGGAAAAAAGTGAATTGGGGAATTTCAGACTGTTGTAGTGAAAGGATTTATAGAGAAGACAATTTCTGCTGTTCATCCTTAAATAAATAGCTGCTGTTCTTGCTTGTTAAAATGTAAAATTCCCAGATCTAAATGTCAGAGAATTCTAGGAAAAATTGCAAAACCATTACTTCATAAACATACAATTGTGCTATTACTGCTAAATATGATGACATTCTATAAATATCACAGTTCAGGCCCCATGGTCTATAAATAGATCCAGTTAATCACCAGAAATATATTTTATTTCTTGCATTCTAATGGAGTAATTACAGAGATCCCATTTTCCACTGTCAGAGTCTGTTCCCAGTTTTGATATCTTTTCTTCTTCATGGATACCTCTGTGGGACAAAAATCCTCTTCAGCAAGTATGAAGACAAGGGCAGTGAGGAGGGCATGGGTTCTATTCCCACAGTCCAACTTAGAACTCTGGAAAGTTCTTTGGGTGTACTGCTCAAGGTGCCCATGGCAGAAGTGTGTGAGCAGCAGGAAGGCAATCTAGGATGCCTTCTCAGAGCCAACTCACACCACAAGATTGACTCAAATGGTGGCTCCCAACTGACTTAAATAGAAGCCCTTCAGTCTGTTATGTTTTCCCAGAATCCTCTCCTTATGTCTGGTTGCTATACACATTGACCAAGCTAAAGATTGGCTGTTACATAGGCCCAACCATATATCCCCGTCTATGGGTGAAAGTCACTGCATGATTTGTTACAAAGTAAAATATATTTCCATCTTCCCACATATAATTCATATCCCTGCTCTAAAAGGCTCAAATCAAGAAATTAATTTTCTTTGGTGACCTCAAGTACAGTTTGTATGAAGGGCTGGTAGGAGAGGATGTCACCCCGAGTTAAGAAAATAGTCATACAAAAAAAATAAAGAATTAGGGTAGAAAGAAAGAAAATTTCTGATAATTCCAAATGTATCTGAACAAAATTTGTATAAGGAGGCTGCTGGCAGCCAGAGCAAATCTAAACAAAAACAGAGTACCTAAGATTTCAAAATTTTCCTGATCAAAAAACAATCATCAGAGGAAGCTGTTATCTCTCAATGGTCCCCAACTCATAATAAGCAGTAGATTTTTCTCCATTTTTATTTATTTAATGTTGTGTATATATGAATATAGTAAACTCACAATGTTTTCAGTTTGTACCCCTTAATCCCAAGTCCCATCCCCCTCCTTTTCCCCTTGTAATCTTTCGCATCTTCTGCCAAATTTTTCCCTTGTGTGGGTCACTGTGTTTCATCTAGTTTCTTTTTGATGACGCATGCCTGACATGCTTCATGCTCCAGCAAGTATCATATATCAGTGGGCATATCATTGAGGAAAGCATCCTCCTTTTCATCCCCCTCAGCTATTGTCCTCATCAGTCTCTCAAAGAAGTATAGACCTTCTTGAGATCTTTTTGCTTTCATGGTGAGATGTTGAGACACATCCCGTGCAATTCTTACGTCAGTATACACATCTGCCATGAAATCTTGCATGTCACAACTCTGTCATGTCCAGGAGATAATGTCTGGCCAACCACTATCTCACTTCAGGTTCTTACAATCTCCCTCCCCCTTCAGAGATGCTCCCTGAGCCTTGGGGTAGGGATGGGTGAGAGTTATGTGTCCTACTTAGGGAGAAGCAGTCCACAGGCACTTATTTTCTGTATTTTGGCAAGTTGTGCTTTACAGCAGTAAACTCCTTCTGCTATAGAAAAAGGTTTCTATGTTGAGTGCTGAGTGCTTTTCCAGTCTATGAGTATAATAATAGATTTCTACAAAGCAGTTTGGTGCACTGTCTCCCTAGCTAAAGATTCATAATCTGCTCTTGCCCTTTCATAGGTTCTTGTTCTAGTTTATAGGAATGTGTTCCATTCTGACAAGCTGGCCTTAAATCCAGTCAGAAAGCTGTTGGTTGTCACCTTGATGTTCATGTCACTTTTATACTGATGGCCACCTGTTGCTATGGTGATTGTCATTGCAACTTGCAGATCTCACAGATTGATGTGACCTTTGATTGTTTTGCTCCCCTGGTAGCTTCCATAGGACTCTCTGGTACTTCATGAGCTGTCCAGCAAAGAGGAACCTTCCTGACCAGTTCTAGTTAGTATTTTTTGTCCATGTCCTGTGATCTACATGTGTTGCATCTTTAGTAATAGGGTCTTACTGGTAGCTTCTGGGGGGGGGTAACAGAGACCTCTCTGACCAACAACTTATCATAAACTATCACATACCTATTATTTCTATCATTATTTAATTGCCTGTGGGTTCCAGGTGGAGCAGGACAGAGCATTCTTTATTTTGTCCTATCTTCCTGTCTGTGTGTTTTCCTGCATAGGGACTGTCCATTCTTGTTCCTTTTTAAAAAAAACTAAAATGTTTTTGATATATTACTATTATAGAATATTCCTATCTGGTTGTATCCCACTTTCTTAGTGATTTTTATTAGTCCATCCGCCCCTCCTATACCCCGTCCCCTCATCCCTTCTAAATATTTCCTCCCATTCTACCACCTGTGCAATCCTATATCCTCTGAAATCTTCATCCTAATCTTCCCTCTCCACCCTCCTCTTCATTAGTCCCTTTCAAATGTTCTGACTCTTACAGGAATTCCAACAGCTACTTCAGTCAGATCAATGCTAGCATCTGCATATAAGAGAGAACATGCAGCATTGGTCTTTCAGTGTGTGAGTTACCTCACTCAATATTATATTTTCCAGTGTCATCCAATTACCAGCAAATTCCATAATCTAATCTTACCTGATGCCTGAATAATATTCCATTCTATATATGTACCACATTTTCATTACCTATTCACTTCTCACAAAAATGATTTCAAATGTCAAGCAAATATCTTAAAAAATGTTCAACTTCCATGATTATCAGAGAAATGGAAATTAAAACTACCCTATGATACCATCTTACCCCAGTCAGAATGGCTAAGATCAATAACACAAACAACAGTTAATGTTGGTGAGGATGTGGAGAAAAGGGACACTTATTCACTGCTGATGGGGGTGTCAGTTAGTGCAGCTGCTTTGGAGATCAATGTGGAGGTTCCTCAGAAAGGTAAAAGTGGAACTTCCATATGACCCAGCTATACCACTCTTAGGAATAGTCCCAAAAGACTTTATATCTTATTGCAAAGGCAGTTGTTCACCCATGTTCCTTGCAGCTCTATAATAGCAAGGAAATGGAATCAGCACATGCCCAAGAACAAAGCAACAGATTTTTAACCTGGGGATTTCCAGTGAAGAATACTAGTCACAAATGTTTGACTAATGGGTTACTAGTGAAGATCTTGCAATCAAATTCAGAAGTTATGAATATGACCATTTCTCTTTTTTTTAAACATTTACTTATTTATTGATTCAATTGTACATGTATGCATGTGTGCACGTGTGTGTATATGTGTGTGTATAGAACCACAGACTAATTCGGGAACCACCATGGACCGCCTCCACCTCATCCTGTTTACTCTGCCCGGGGATTCACAGGCTCCACCCTACCAGGAGCAGAAGTACAGGCCCCCCCCGCTTCTGCGCGGCGTCTATACGTGGGGTCTAAGATCCGAACTCAGGACCTTCTGCCTGCAAGGTAGAGGCTTAGCCCCTGAGCCACCTCTCCAGCCCGGAATATGACCATTTGTAAGATCAGTTTGTAGCCACGTTGAATATTTTGCATTGCAGCCAAACTTCACAGGTGCATTTTTTTTCCTTTTTTCTTTTTACATTTTTTATTATTATTTCAGCTCATACAAACTTAATAGGTACACCAGTTCCCTCCCTCCCTCCTCCTCCCCCCCCGAACCCCCTGCTCCCCCTCCCCTCCCCTCCCTCCCACCCCCAGTGCCTCCCGCCCCATTCCCAGAGAGTCCTTTTGTGCATGCCTGACTTCGTGGGCCCTCCTTCTCGATGACGTAGAAGGACCCAGTGGCATTTCCCTGAACGCTTCCCGTGTTCCCTTAAGCATAGGAACGCTGTTTGGCTGCAATCCCTTGCCTCCAAGGATCTTTGTGCCTTTAGCAAATGCTAGATCTGTGAGGTCAATAGTGTGTTGGACATTGCGCAGGGCATGCCAAAGTCCAATTATGATTGCTTTGGCTTGCAGGAACAGCAAAACTGCAAAAGAAAATCACCAAACCACATCCAGAACTTCAGAGACTCTATATCAACCACCCTAGAACTGGTCAGACTAATCTCTCCCCATCCTGAAGCTCAGGAACATTTGCGGAGAGGGGGGTGGGGCGGTATAGATCCTAATCTGAATATTGAATTTACTGAGGAAAAGAAATGTTTAGACTCGATTAAATTACTGACACTGACTAAAGATTAAAAAATGTCATTGCTTTTACTTGAATTCCCTTTATTTATTGTGTCGCCCTTCTTTTAAAACATATCAGCTATTTGATAAACTCAATATCATGTTCCGAAATGTGGCCTTGACGTGTTATTTCAGAACTTTTCCTGGAAACTTAGTGTTCTTATCTTATAAACACATATAATACTATGGCCATAATAGGTTATGTTTAGTTAACATGTTTCAAGCTTCAAAACATGAAAAACAGTGGATTGGAGGCTTTGAATTTCACCCAAAGATATACTTACTGATTTTTGGATACATAACTCCTGCTTCTTAAAGTTTTAGTTTGTTCCAGGAGACGACATCACTGGTCTGGTCACAACTTATCTTCACCAAGGATGTTCCAGTCTTCTCCGAATCTTGGAAAATGTGAGTTGTGAACTATAAACCTCATGCTCTACTTCACTTTAAAACAGACGTTATAAAATATAAATTTTGAGTAGAGGAACTTCTCTCCTGCGTGTTTGTGCTCTATTTCATCAACTTCATAAGCATTCACAGTGTTTAAATTCATGTGATTATTTTTAAATAGTTAAATTTTTAACATACACTTCCAATAGTATATTTAATATATCTTAAACAGACACCAATGGAACCTTGAGCTTATGTGTTTGCTTAATTTAATTGTTCTGATTAGAAGGCAATACCAGCTAGGCAGTTATTAATCAGCTGTGAGACATCAGTGTCGTAGAAGTCGCTACAGTGCTATGATCTTTCTCTACATAAAGACACTAGAGTGTATCTGCTCTCATTTTTTGAATACTTGCATAAATTGGAGATTCTTACATAAACTTCTTTTAAACATTTTCATAGAAGTATTTTTGTTTTATCTTTTTCTTAGAATAATCTACAATTTCTTTAGTATGACATTGAGAATTCCTGGATTTGCTCTCCCTCCTTATTGGTGTGCTACGGGTTTCCCAGACTGAGTTCCAAGGTCAGAATTATATGTTGCCAGCATTTCTACCCAAATTTTATGTGGGTTTGGTGATTCAAACGCAGATCCTCTACTAGTGAGACTAAGGCCATCTTCTAGTATTATTTCATTTTTTCTTAGTTGAATGATAATCTCTCTATAATAGTTTGAACAGGAATGATAATAGCAAGAATCCTATTCTTAGTCCTAATATTTTAGGGAAAATCTTTAATATTCCCTTATGTTATATTAGCTGTGAAACACAAATTTTAGGGCAAAAGCTCAGTTTCTAGATTTTCCAATAGGTTACACTCACACCACCTTCACCAATATTGGTATTAATGAGACAGTAATGACGTAAAGCAGAGATAGGAGATTGATCAATATGATCTACACTTTCTTTCGGGTCCATCAAGAACTTTGATCTTAAATAGAGGAAAAATTGTTGCAATGGACAGAGGGATCTGTGATTAAGCTGTCTGTTCAAGGTGTAGTCTGCTTGATCATGCATCAGCTTAAGTTCTCACAGTGGTTTAACAAAGTCCTATTGCTGGTCCAGTGTTTGGGTCCTGTAACCTAGGAGATACCTATGCTGCAGTGTATCATTCTTGGGGGAGAAAATACCTCTCCTATTGTGGGTAATACATGCCCTCGAAGGAGAGCTAAACACAACCACGTAAACCATGTTTTAGTGGAGTCAATAAGGGACTATTGGACTTCTCTTGGAAATCACTTGTCAGGAATAAACCCTTACTTGCCATCTTAGGTCTTGTTTCATTAGCATGCATATGACATATAAGATGCAGCAAAACAAATGACAGTGAGTAAATGAAAACCCACATAGGTCAGAACAAAAAACCACTTCACTCTGTCCTTGACAAACAACTCCTCCTCTTTCTATAACCCAGAAAAGGAAGCCCGAAAAGCGTCTAATGGTAATTTATGAATGCATTTTTCCTTGAGCTTGCTCCCTTCCTAGCCTGTGGAGTATACTCAATGCTTTCCTTTCTACATTTAAAAAAAATCTATGATTTCATCATACTACTACACTGTGTCGCTCAACATGTTTTCATCACAAATAACCTGGACATATATAATAGGACACTGAATTCCTCTCTGTTAACTACAAATTTAGTATAAAGACAGATTCGCATCTTCAGTCTTAAATATGATTACACTCCCTGAGTGTAAGATTAGAGAGGAGAGAGAAGCAGAAGAGAGAGAAGAGAGAGAGAGAGAGAGAGAGAGAGAGAGAAGACGAAGAGAGAGAATATTTTCTTGCTCTAGTTACTGTGTTGGCCAAGCAAGGAGTCAGTGCCTTTAGCAAAAGCTGGTGAATGAAATCGAGCTTTTACCTCAAAGGAACAAGCGAATTAGTTCTTGAGTCAAGTGAGAGTGAACTATGATAGGAAACACAGATTCGGGTCTTTAAAAGAACAATTCCAGTATCAAATCATTTCTACCAAATACTTGGTAAAATCATCAAGTAAGAGTGTTTCTGGGGGCTGGAGAGGTGGCTCAGGAGTTAAGCTTCTGCCTTGCAGGCGGAAGGTCCTGAGTTCGGATCCTAGACCCCACGTATAGACGCCAGGCGGAAGCGGGGGGGGCCTGCGTTTCCGGTCCTGGTAGGGCGGAGCCTGTGAATCCCCGGGCAGATAAACAAGGAGGAGGTGGAGGGCGGTCCATGGTGGTTCCCGAGTTCGCTACACACACACACTACATACATACATACACACGCGCACACACGCACATGCACACAATTGAATAAATAAATAAAAAAATTTATTAAAAAAAGAGTGTTCTGAATCATTGATATAAGACTGAGGTGTTGATAACATTCTTAGTTTTGGGGTTAATGAGAGTTACTTTATTACCAAAAATATTCACCTGATAGTTTCAAAGACATTAAGTCAGGCACAGAGATGGGCAGTGCATTAAGAGGATTGAAGAAGGTATAATTTTACTCTTGGTTATTTAACTTTTTTTCTGTCAGGACATGGAATCAGTAAATCTACCTTGTGGAATCTTTAATACAGACTAGGCTCCAATTTCTTCTCTCTTCTATCAGTTTTTATTGACTCCAGCAAAGGAAAATTGGGTTTTGAATAGTCATATTTTAAAGGGAAAAGAATCTCACATTTTGGGGGATATAGAAAATCCCCACATATTTTAGGCCTAGGACACATTGAAGAACTTCATCATCTCTAAATCTTTAATGAATTCCCATTGTTTGATACATAAATCAAAATTTTTTCCTCCTTTCACAGTTCCTCTGAACTCAGGGGCTAGGGCTACACAAGTAAAGGGTAGTCGCCTATCAGTGGGTCTACCCAAGGAAAGGTCTGCCTTAGGGCCTGAGCCCCCACTATAGCAAACAATCCAAAGTGAACCCTGGGATTCACAGAAACAGACAGACAAGAAGGTGTGAGGAAGAGGGATGGATTGGTTAAAGGAGAAGAGAGAGAGAAGGGGAGGGGGAGGGGAAGCAAGATGGCTTGGACAACACTCATGCTTTAAAACTAGAGAAAAAAAAAAAGTGCCTTTCAATATCCAATGTCATTTCAGAATAAAAAGGTAGCATCTGCATGCTTCCAGTATGAGTAAGAAAAAAATACACTAATTTGGACAAGTTTTTAAAAAAAGTTCTTAATGTGTTAGATGAAGAGTCCAGAAGACTTTTCCAAAACTGTAGGAAGTTGGAATGTTGTAGTTTCAGAAGCAAACTATTTTGGCTAATTTTAGTCTTCTGAATGGTATTTATGTCATCAACATGTGAACATCTAATGATCAGATAAAATTTTTGACATGTATTCTTAGTAGACAACTAGTATCTACCAAACAAAAGGTTAAGATGCCATAAGACTAAAATTTACACCTACTTTCCTATAACCTGTTTCCCAATATCCCACCACTATATTTAATAAATGACTTGATTATGATTTCCTTTTGCTCTATGATTGCAAAAATAATGTAACGGCTTCCATTACGCTATAGTAATCATGTCATTCGGGCATCCTCTATCCAAGTTGCCAGAAATGGCACTCACACTTGACTCATAATGACCTTTCACCGTTTTGTGAGGTGAGAGCTGTGTTTGCATTTTGCATCAGATACTGAAAGGGAAGTACACACAAAGTCCCTGGAACAGCTCTCACTCGGGATTCAGCACACGGTCATAGTTACAAAATAATCAGCCAACAGTTTTTTTCTTTTTATTTTTCCCTTTCAGTGATGGATTCAGTGGGTTACATTTTGAATCAATGATAGTTTTGTGTTCTTCACAATTATGCTTATTGTTCATCATATGCCTTTTATGTTTGCTGATTTTTATTCACTGGCATCCTACAGAAAGTTTTCTGGTGTATGTTCATGAGGGATATCATGCATACTATGGTTTTGTTTTTTGTATTTTTTCAAGTTTTACAACAGTCACATTACGTTTGTAACAAATTAGAAATTGGTTCTCTTTAATTTTCTGAAAGAATATGAATGAAATTGCTCTTTTTCCTTGGTAAAAATCTAATTTAACAAATTAAATCTATTTGTAAAATAATTTGTAAAATTAATTTATAAACCATTTGTGTGCTTCTTTGGAGAATGTTCTTAATCTCTTTTTTGTCTCTCTTTACTGTTTGAGATCTGACTTGTTCTCTGTGTCTTTCTATACATGAGATAATATATGGGATAAAATAACATATATAACTTAAATATATATCATTTATATATTGGAAATATAAACTAATATATATGTTTATTATATAATGATGATAGGTATTCTGATAAGCTTTTTCATATTGGGTTACTTTGGTTTAGTAGATTATATAATTTGAGGAATTTGCCCATTTTATTTGTATTCATTTATTATCTTAAAATTATTCTTATTACATTAATGTCACATATAATTATCACATGTAGTATATATATGGATAGGTGTTTCTCTAACACTTTGAATTTTATCAACAAACTTTTAAGTCTTTAATTTCTTCTATTAACTTATGTTTACTTTGATGTACTATACTTCCTCCTCTTCCTTTTCTTTTCTTTGGAAGACACTGTATCATTGAATATTTTTGAAATGCTCAATAAAAACAACCATATTTGTCTGGAAATGTTTTTTGCCACATACCACAAGTTTTTATTTGCTATAGTCCATAATAGAGTTTAATGTGTTATGTAATTTATTTGGGGATATTTTTCTAACATACACTTATTTCCGGGTGTATTGTCTTTTTCTAGTGTTTACCATTTTTTTCATAGCCATCTTACTGTGGTCAGTTTCTGTTAATATTCTATAGGAGTTCCTTTTCTTGTTCCAACTCTAATGATTTATGATATGTTTGATATCGTAGCAAAAAATTTTTTCTCTATGTTTTTACGCTATGGAACAAAGTTATTGGAAGAATGCATGGGGGAATTTGGTTTCTCTTCATTATTTTTAGAAACTCCTTGTGTTCTTAGGCTCTTGAACCTCTTCTCCACATTATCTCTTATTTTTTTCTTCTTACGTTTGTTGTCAAAGTAAGACTCCTCTGTAGGCAAGCTTTCCATAGTTTATCTCCTAAAGAATCATTTAGGATACTCTCAGAATCTTCTGGCACATCT